>OZ024914.1:63354219-63494228 GCA_964017125.1 Flabesymbios commensalis | reverse complement strand
CCATTTAAATCATGGTGGACACTATTGAACTATAAATGTGCGCCTGTTCCAAGAAAAGGTAAACCGTACAGATAATTGTGTACACCCTATCGATTGCTGTATTAACTGATTTATGCTGTATTGATGTGTAATTATCATTGTAATAATGTGTAATTGGTAGTATGCAGTGTAACACCTTACCCCCAGCTATCATTTATAGCCATTTTGTCCCGTATTTCAGCAGTCATTTTGTTTTATAATAAAAACATGTTCGACAAGGGAATATTATGGCTTTAATCATATATCAAAGCATATTTATGGCCAATATATCATTTTTTTCACAATTTTAATAGTTTGACAACAATTTTGAAAATATTAGCCTATATTAGCCAAACGCACCCAGAGATGCACGTTTACCTGAATTTTTAAGTTCGCACACATTATAAGGATTCAAAGTAATGTCTATTACAGGTGGCACCTAGCTCTATCTGAAGCCGGTCTAATAGATCATACCACTGGAATTATGTACTGTAGATCTGGTAATTTTCGTGTGTTTAAATTTTCGCGAATTTCTGATTTTGTGAATTTTTAAGAAGTTTAATATTCGTGATTTTGTATTTTTATTTAGTAGCGCTATTTTCTTAATAATTTTCGCGAGATTATTGAATTCGCGAATTTGTCCTCATCGTGAATGAAATTCATACACTATCTTACCGCATAAATGCACATGTACTTATATAAGATATCACAGCACAAATTCACAACGTGGCGTATTTTCAATATCGTTTATTTAACATTTAACTCTTTAACTCTTCCTTTATCCCATGATAACACTACCCCCCAGAAAGCGATTTCTTCTTGAAGGAGGACACCTGAAGTAGCCCCTGGGCACAATACAGTTCATAGCTATGCGCATGATGCATGATTCTTCAAAACATAATTTTACATACGTGGCGATATACTTAATTTCCATACCACTAAGGCGTTTTGGAAAAAAAACATTTCAATTAAACTGTTTTACAAAATACATGACAATTTTCTTTAATTCTTCACTCACCTCAGCTCACCTTTATCCACTACAATTGGGTTATCAATTCACGGCTTGTAGTGGTAAATTCAGGCTTGAAAGGGTTGAAGTGCTAGTCGCGTCTAAAGCCGTTATCACATTAATATTTGTCCATCAATAAAACAAATGCATAAGAAAAAGAAAAATAACAAAAAGATTTAATTGGCATATATTTTAATTCAATTTACAAAAAATTAAAAATATTTTGTATCCACTTAAAATACATGTTGGGGGTCGCGGTAGCGAGACAAAACTTCAGTTGGGTATTTTTTCAATTTATATGTCAGCGTCTTAAGGGTTAATAAAGACTATAGGCTAAGCCATCACTTAACCCTTTGAAGCCTGAATTTACCATTGTCATCTTCATCCACTACAAGCCGCGAATTGCTGTCGCAATTCTCGACTTGTAGTGGATGAAGATGATTCGATGTGGTTTAAAAATTAAAGAAAAGTGTCATGTATTGGTAAACCAGTTTCATGGGATTGTTCGTTCTAAAACCGTTTGTTGTAGGAAAATAAGGCTATTTTCAGGGATGTAAAATGATGCTTTAATACATCGTGAGGGCTTAAAGGGTTAATATGTATTCTCATATTGCATTTGAGCAAACTTAACAGTTTTTATAGAAGCATATGCCATTTTGTTGACTATCCCAATCTTACCTCAAATATGATGTAAACGCGATGAGATGAATGAAATGAAATGAATGGGGTTTTAGGCTGGGCCAGGAGAACCTCTTGAGGATGGTGCGATTAATGAGATGACACTGGCCTCCAGGATTCTAAATTCGAACCCTGGTGGTCTGAGGCCGAGCACTTTTTAAGTCACGGAGGCTCCCAACCACATGTAATATTCGCGAGTGAGCGGGGAAGAAACATATTGTTTCTTTGAAACTTGAAGGTCAGAGTGGGGCTCGTACCCGCGATCGCCGACTTTAACCAGCTTTAAGCGAGCTTTAACAACTGCACCAATGTCTCCGAATTAAACGCACAATTCACCAAGACAAAATTAATGTTTAGCAGTAACCTAGTGTGAAGTATTCCATTGTATTTTGTACAAGTAGTACTTATTATGATGATTGAATCGGGTCGATTAAATGTTATGTAATTATTTGAATTTAAAAATGCATCGATGATTTTCTATCAGACGGATAAATAGTGAAGGTAGTACCCAGTGTAAGACGGGGGACCCTGGTGCAGTGGGGTGGGGGGGGGGGGGCTGGGATAATTTGAGTTTATCCAGCTACCAGCTCCACCTCGATGACAGTGTTTGCATTTTGTAATAGTACCACACATGTCAGGAATTATTTTGGGTAAATGTGTTGAATAATAAAGTATTTAAGTTCAAATATCCTACTGGAACGATCAACATAATATGCTGTTGTTGATTTAGAATGGAAATCCAACACGCAATTGATATTGATATGTGGGCGTAACAGATAAGTCTACGCCTGCGCTTCTTAAAAACACACGCACTGTGAACTTCTACTATGAACACAGTACATGAGCACACGAGTTAGATATTAAATATCAGTGCGTTCGTGAATAAAAGGGAAATAGCTGGAAATTGTGACCACTTCAAACTTTTAATATCGTTACTTTTAAAGGTTAGTTGTTTGGTAGTATCAATTGAAAATAACATTAATTGTGCATGACTGGATAGATTTTTAAAAAATCACACAGGGCCTACCGATCTTTGCGACCCAAGTTTAGTACTCGATACCTACCCACTATCGGACTACTGGACACGAGCTGTTTATATCCCTTCAACCGCCAAACTATTCTATCGGAATTTTTACCCACTTGAAGTTGTATCTCGCTGACACGATCCACAACTTTAAGTGAGTGAAAATTATTCAGACTTAAAAAATAGCTGACATGTAATGTGCTAATAAAAATATAAAAAAAACGCATATATAATAGGGACCGACTAACACGTGGTTTTACAGCAAAGAACCATAAAGAACCCACTTTTTTCAACAGTTAACCATATAATATATCTCCAATTACACATCGTCTTCCAATCACACCTAAACGAGGCAGTCAGTCAGATACTGTAAACCTCCCCATAAATTAATGTAATCTGGATCCTGGTCGTAATTAGGATCATCTCAAAAAGTTATGTACACCAGTCCTTATGAACATGTGCAATTAACGTTGCAGGTTAAGTACATTTGTCTTTAACAAGTGTTCAGAAAAAAAGTCACGATTATATTTGTGGTTAAGAGCCTAAGGATTTTGGTTGAAATAATATTGTCCCAGCATCGCATATGGTGGCCCAGCATTACATCAGCACTGGGCCAATGTATTGTCCCGGTTGACTGTTTCTACAATTAAACAAAATGTTTCGAAAATATCATCGTAACGTTGGTGGTATGGCCTATTCTGTTAGTGCCTGTATCTTTCATACACATACCCGTAGTTTGGTCGTTGTTATTGAATCCAGACTTTATACATGGGAAATGTATATTTTCAATAAAATACAATGTTGCGTCTCGTTATCTATACCCACAACATCAAGTGGGTAGTGGTTGCTCATATTTGATTAAAAGGAGACCAAATATTTGTAAATATTTATGTTTAAACGTACATTTCATTCTCAATGGCAGTGGTTCGTTTTGCTGGTATAATGGATTTAAAACTATTATTTGATAACAGTCGTAATTAGCGGTGACATGCGATTCACATGCAAGGTAAGGGTTTATAACACAACATGAATAAAATGCCCCTATACGTTACGATAATTTAATTTTGATAATCACAGTATGTTTGGGGTTATTGTAAGGTCAAGGTCACGTGACCATTGAGATACAATATACAACTTTACGTTTTAGCTAAAAGTGCACAACTTTAAATGATTTAAATGCATGGGTATATATTTCACTTCAGAGAAATACATCTCATACACAAGACTATATTTAATAATCGGAATGGCCGCTATAATTCAAAATGGCCGCAAAGCCGAACCTGAAATCGAGATATATTCCAGCTTTCAGATATCATATAAAATCGCTCTTTGTGTCTAGATTGGGGTTTTGGGGGCCAAGGAATACATTTACATTCATCATTATATTATATGAATTAAATTATTTATTGTAATTGTAATCATGCTATGCGTTTTACAGAGGGGGAATAATCAAGAAAATAGAAGAAGCCGATAATTGAGACACTTTCCGAGAAAGTTTTTGTTTTATGCTGCTCTTCTACATTACAAATAGTTATGTATATTTTTTTCTGTTATGTGAACTAATTATGTCAATAATAAATAACCTACTTCTGGTGTGTACATATCATAATGAGATTATACAGTAGGTCATTGGCTACTACCCTAATGACATCGCAGCCCAGTCATACCGGGTGATAGGCTACTACCACCCTACGTACACCCCTCACCTGTTATCCACACTAACTTTTGTTTGAAGTTTGCTATGCCCAAAACATGAAATGAGATGGTTTATCTGGAATTAGGGGGTAATGTTAGGGGCCGACCATTTAACACCAGGGGGGGGGGGGGGGAGTATATTGTTTTCGTAAAAAAATAATTTGTTCACAAAGATGGCACAGAAAAATAGTTTGCTCTATAAAGTGTGTGAAAAAAAATTATTTGCTCATTTATAGGTAAGAAAAAATAGATCGTTGGCAGCCAGTATATCGTTCTAAATCTGACGGAAACTGCCAAAGAAGGACAAAATAATTCTTCGCTCTGCTCGGACAAATGTTTTAAAGCTCAACTCTAACACATGAGCTTTTTCTTTTTGTAGGACAGGAATTTATGAGTTTAAACATGTCCTGAAAACAAAAGTTTGTCTGTGACATCTTATGAAAAAAAATGTTTTTTTTTAATCGAGGAGAAAAAAAGTTACGTTTTTTGTTTCGAGAAAAAAAGTTTGATTAGGAAGAAAAACCATACCGACACCCCCCCCCCCTCCGCCCTGGTATTGAATGGTCCGCCCCTTATCGTGGACAAATTGTACGCTCATGTTTTCCGAACCCAGAATATGTGCATGCTTGACAAAAAGAGTTATTTTATTTATAAATGCCATATATTCATAAATGAATAAGGGGCCAAACCATATTTCCAGTAATCTTAGAACCATTAGTGGCATTTACAAAACATGTCAATGTAAATTAAATAGTGTGTGCCTAATCTTGTTAATTGTAAATAATTGTTTTGGTTTTGTGCTGTTTACGATATAAACATTGTGAGCTTGTTGCTGTGCATTACAATTAGCTGTTTTTTGCTATTATGTGAACTAATTTTGTTGATCATAAATAACCTACTTCCAGTTACAGCGGCATAGCAGAATAATTGTGCATTTTGTGAAGAAAACACACAATTTGGCAGACGTATACAATATTTCACCAAGAACATTTAAGGATTTGGAGCCACCCAAAATTCACACTGGGTGGCCGCCATATCGGATTTCAAAATGGCGGCTTTAAAAAACTATAAATTTCAAATATTTTTTGTCCCCTGCCTGCTGGAAACTTAATTTTAGTGTCTTGAATTACAAAAGTGTTGAATGATTCCACTTTAAAATTCCCTTGGCGCCTCCATCTTAGATTTCAAGATGGTGTCTTCTAAAATCTACTAAATTATATTTCATTTTCGCGCCAATGATATGCTTGATTATAATGTCTAGATGTACAAATAATTTAATTCGAGGTCATTCAGAAGTGACTCGTTTTACTTTAACATTTCCTAATAAAATCCAATATATATTAGTTTATATATCAGGTGTATATCTATACATACATGTACGTTTAGAGAGAGAAGTAACCAGCGAGATACATCATGTTATATCAACATACACTTTTCTGTGATCAGTCACCATCACAGGCAAAAAGTATTGCGCAATTGGGATAAGCATAATCATTACAGCCTTTTGCACCCACAAGGTATAATTTTATATCAGGACTTCAGGAAATGGTGTCCGTCTTTATCCAAACACCACCAGTGACATGGTGGTGGGATAGTGCCGTGTGGAGCAACGCATTGTCCCCAACAATGTCCTCTTTGGTAAGCAGCTCAATCAAATTGCTGTTCCGGGGCTTAAAGTATTCCTTTGAGGTATCGGACATTTTTTGTTAGAGTATGTGCAGGTGCGGTCATACGGGAGTAGGCCTACTACAAATCTCTTGAGGGTTGCGAAATAATCCTCAGCAGTGCCGTGTCCTGTGATTGCATGAACAATTCACATTTCTTCTGAGCTCATCTACTACCTCATACATTTCCTGGGTGAGCCTGACATCGTAAACCACCACCTCGGTGTCAACGGTGCAGGAGGAGTATTCTGCGATGCTCATTATTATGTCAAAGTGTCTGGTTCTTCATTTAATTATTTTCATGGTTGAATAAACACTTCTTCTTCTTCTTCTTCCTGATTAAACAGAGGGAAACAGACATGGCTATTGACACAGGCGTAGATGGTGATGACTGGCGCGCCTTGTCTTTAATACCTGCCTGTCTTTAATACCTCTAGCAACATTGAAAATAGGCTTAATATCAACAGCAGTTATGGCAAATATTGTTTTTAATATTTCACTGGGAAGAAACCATTGAAAAGGTAAGATGATTAAAACAAATATATATTATTACGTACAGCTCTTGCTAGCATCACTAGCATCACAAATCATACTCTCATGCCTCAAATCAACCCGAACACTGCCAGTGTACAAGCTGGGTGTTTCTTCCTTTCCTGTGCTCCTGTAAGGATGTGCGTCAACATACGCTCTCTCGAGTCGGGTTGTGTAGACTTAAGTCAAAACTTCTAGCTGTTTCATTTTTGACATGTACAGATTATTAAGTTATTCGATATTGAATAGAGGAGTAGTATCTGCCTCTTCAACTGTTCAACTGTCGTCCATGCATGTTATAATTTGATACAGGATTATTGAATGATTAAATTTACTGTGCACTTATTTTCACAATCAGCCTGTTGTGCTGGCCTCACACTATTGCATAGGGATGTGAAAAAGTTCTTGTAGTACTTGGCATTTTTGCCCAGTAGTCAGTTGAGATAAAAAAAAGGTAGTAACCTCAAATAACATCTAAGTGAATGTTAGATCTACTATCCTTGGTGAATAGGTAAGTATTATTGCTTGCAACAGAAGCACACATTTTCATAGAGTTGTCAGGTGACAGAGATTTAGTTCTTATCTGGTTGTGTACTGTCTGGGGACAGAGCTCTCATCATACTTATTTTTCATCAGTGTTCTTTTCCGCTGTGTAGTTATATTTTAACCTACATGCCATCTGTCACTTAGCTTGGTGGGCTGTCATAGTGGTAATAATCCCTTGGCCTTCTTCCATTGGATGCCATTCAACGTTCAGTGGCAGCTTGTGTTTTTTAAAGGAAGCTGACAGATTATTTTTGGGTGTCTGGTATCCCGTTTTTAAATGTTCCTTTCGCTGTAGCAGGATACTGCGGTGACTTTCCTATAGCAATTTGATAAAGAGTTGTCAGTCTAGTGGTGACAATAGCTTGATAGATACAGGCTTAGTACAAACAACTAGTTTAAGACAGAAGTAGTTAACTAAAAGGTCATAGTCATTTACATGATCTAAATCATAAAATTAGACAAAATATATCCCACGTGCACATTATTTTGCTCAATTATTTAAATAAAATATAACATGACACTGATAAATGCAACTACATAACATCAGAACAATAGAAGGACTAGACCATGAGCAGTTACATTGTGAGGCAAAAGGTGTTTTACCATACACGATAGCAATATAACAGTAAACCATCATACATGTACCTATTGAAATCACTCAATGCATTACTAAAAACTACAATTTAGATAACAATACTGCATAAACCACTAAACCATGACTACACAACTAGAAGAGGCGCTATAAAAGGCGCCGAAGAGGCGATAAAGGGCGATGAAAATGTGCTAAAGGGTGACAGGAACACATTATATTGTGACAAAGAGGAGCTAAAAGGCAACGAGGATGAAATGAAACGCAATTGTTAAATGCTAAAGGGAGGCGAAAATGCGGTAAAGTAATGCATCGGCGGTAAAGGGCTACCATAAAGTTTTAAAGGATACCGCAGAGGCGTTAGATGGTGATGGGAAGGCTATTAAAGGCGTTGTGATTGGTGAAATGGTGAATAAAATGCTTCAAAAGCGACAGAGTGACGTTAAAGGATAATGGGCAGCCATTAAAGAGTGATAAATATGCGTTAAAGGGAAATAAAGATATATTAAAGGGCAAAGGAAAGGCCTACAATTGCAACAAAAATATACTTATGCTCTACAAAGATGCATAAAGGGTGCATTAATAGGTAATTGTTAAACAATGAGGGGTGATATAGAGGCATTAAATGGCGACGAAAAGACGTTTGGATCGATGTAGAGGCATTAAATGGCGATGGAGAGGCCTTAAAGGGTGACTAGGAAGCATCAAAGGACGTAAAAAGAGATTCAAAGGCGATAAAGGGCGATGGGAAGGCCTTAAGTGGTGATGGGGATGGTGTTTATTGGCCATAGTAAGGAATTGAATGTAGACGGGAAAAACATCAAAGATCAAGGGGAAGGCGTTAAAAGATGCCAGTGAGGCGCTAAAGGGCAATGGGGAGGCATTAAAGGGCATCGAATAAAAGTGAGAATGGAAATCCATTAAGGGGCAGAGGAAAGGCCTTTGATTTGCAGCGAAAAAAGATGCATAAACAGCAACGGTATGTCGTCAGACGCGTTGTTATGAGTGTATGTTAATAAGCGACGGTTATGCGATAAAGGGCAGTGTAGGGGAAGTAAAGGGTGACTAAAAAGCGTTAAAGCTTGACAGGATAAATTAAAAGGCAATGGAGAGGTGTTAAAGGGCGTTGAGAAAGTGCCATAGAGTCGTTACTTTGCGATGGTTTGATGGTGACCCACTCAAACGCAATGGAGAGATGTTAAAGGGCAAGCGTGAGGCATCACATGGCGACAAAGAGGCGTCTAAGGGAAATTGAGATGCGTTAAGGGGTCACAGAAAGGCTTTCATTTGTAGCAAAGATATGTTAGGCACTAAGAATGTACATAGAGGACGACAGATGCTTTATAAGTGATGGTTATGCATAATTCAGGGCGATGTAGAGGCAATAAATTCGAAAAATGCATTATAGTTCGATAGAAAGGCACCAAAGGGTGATGTAGAGGCGCTAAAGAGTGATGAGGACGATTTAAAGGGCGACGCAGATACACAATATGGCGATGGGAGACAAAGACGCCTTAAAGTACTACAAAGATGCATTAAATGGCGACGAAAAGGTCTTCAAGTGCAGCGGAAAAGGCTTTAATGCGCCATGGAGACGCATACAGGGCCACGAGAAAATGTTAAAGTGTGACAGATGCGTTAATAGATGACAATTACATCAAAGGGCTATGTGGAGGCGTTAAAAGTCGATTGGGTGGCATTGAAGGGTGATGAAAAGGCATTAAATGCTGTTGGGAAGCCGTTAATGGGCGAAGGAGGAGCAGTAAAATGCGCCAGAAAAGCATTCACGGTCAATAGAGAGGCGTTAAAAGGCCTCGGAGATGTGTTAAAAGGTGACGGTAAAGCGAAGAGGTACTAGAAGGTGACGGAGAGGTGTTAAAGGGTAATGGAGAGGTAATGAAGGGCGATGCAGATGCATAATTGGCGACAGAAAATCATTGAAAAGATACTTTGCAGTGCTGTAAAAACTGACAGTTTCACATAAAAAGGTGATGTAGACGAGCTAATGGGAAGCGTCAAAGGGCATATTTTTGGTCTTAAAATTGAACTTTTAACCTTGCAGATGACCGTAAATCACTAAAATAATGCCAACAATTGCTTTTCTAACAGAAATCACACAGTAAAAAGGTATTAAACTTGTTTGTAGTGTTATCTGTTGCAAATAATGTTTTTCGCTTACACGACCTTGAAATTGAGGTTTTTATTTTGAAGATGACCTTTAATCATCGAAACAATACTAGAAATATATTGTTTCTTCTAAATCACAGCAAACATATATATTACACTTATTGCTATTTGTGTTTGTTGAAAATCATATTTTGTTATACCTTTGACTTTGGCATTGACCTTTTGACCTTGAAGATAACCTTGAAGATGACCTTCAATTACCAAAATAATACTATAAATGATTACTCCAGTCAAACTTCCATGAAATGAGGTATTACACATGTTCCTAGCTTTATTTGCTAGAAATCATATTTTCGTTTATTTATCCTTCGATTTGATTTGACCTTTGACCTTGAGGATGACCTTGAATTATAAAAATAATATAAGAAAGGATTCTCCAGTTAATATTACACGAAAAAGAGGTATTACGTTTGTTCCTACCCTTATTTTCTGGAAAATCATGTTTGACCTTGGAATTGACCTTTGACCTTGAATTTTGCCATGTTCCGCATCGAATATTTCATAAGATTTTTAGTATGTTAATCTGGATGTATTTGTGAAGCTAAAACACCTAAAATTATTTCTGTTGCAATTTGTTCAAGGTCACATAACTTTTTGACTGGACTAGATGGCACACTCAAAACCCAAGTGATATGGCTCTCTCAAGCACTTTCACGATTAAATTATAGCTCAGCAAGCAGCTGCTGATAACAGCTCATTGTACAACAGCACATACGAAAGAAGTTAGGTACAGTCTAAATGTCTTCATGCTGATTGGCATTGACGTGCCCATCATGACGGACTTATGTAGGCTACTCGTTAA
This sequence comes from Flabesymbios commensalis, assembly GCA_964017125.1. Classification (NCBI taxonomy): domain Eukaryota; kingdom Metazoa; phylum Annelida; class Polychaeta; order Terebellida; family Flabelligeridae; genus Flabesymbios; species Flabesymbios commensalis. The sequence continues at coordinate 63,483,485 of OZ024914.1, read as the reverse complement.
AATCGCATAATATTATGTTCTTGATGAAGTTTCTGTGATCCAGTATCAAGATATATAATATGTTATATACTGACAATAATTATTATATGTCAGTAATACGTAGATCATACTTTTAGGGGTCATTTCGATAGTAATACATGTATCCTGGTATCTGCGCATACAAATCACAACAATTATAACAATTTGTGATGATATGAGGATATTCATTCAGAAGATTGTGTTGCGCTCTGCTCTCGAAAAATAGTAGAGGGTATTTTTCTAACTATGAAACAACTACCCCGACCTTTACAGATGGTTCATACGTCCATTACACACTGTGACATAGGCTAAAACATTATCTTAAAGCGAAAGTCAAACGGTAACATCTTAGTCACTAATAATTAATGTACGAAGATTTACCATTTTTGTGAAATCTGAAACACTTTCTGTATTTATAGTACGCGCACAATCACCAGGTGGCTTCAATAATCAGTCGGCATCACAAAATGGCACCAAAACCTAGGGATATTGTTTAATGCATGAATGTATGTGCCCGTAATAATAAGCTTAATTATTTAAACCCCACAAGATTCTATTTGGGAGGGTATGTAGTCCATGGGCCAGATAGGGTTACCGTGCAGCCCCCCCCCCCCCCACGACATTCTGAGATCAAGTTTTGCTTTGCTCCTTGGACCTATCAAAAGTCGACGCCATAAAAAATAAGTTGGGGCGAGGAACGTGACAATGATAGACCAGCATCACAGACGCGGTCCCAGAATAAAGGCAGCATTTGGGAAATGTCCCATGTATGTTAGCTAGGATTTCCATTTTATTACATAAGCATATAAAACACAGACATTTGTGATTACACATTATAAAGATAATTGATTAAATGAATGGAGTAAAGTATGTGAATGGTTGTATCTGTTATTTATCAATAGCAGACACGCCCATTTAATCCCCAATACCTAAAATTACAACAGTTAACTGGAAAATATTGTATCAATATACATTACATTATTGCTCATTGCTCTGAATGTGTATTTTGCTAGCTTGTCATTTTGTGCTATGTGTATGTGGTGTAAATCGTGCTCATCATCACTCCAAAGCGACAATATAAATATAACGACAACTTGTAAAGTCAGTCCATTATTATTGACATTTTTGGCTTTTCCAACGTGTTCCTGCTTGCCAATCACTTAGCGCTATTGCCCAGCGCGTTTCGCCATCCACCATCTGCCGGGACATTGGCTCCAGTGATAAAGGAAGCATCATCTGAAGCCAGAAAGGTGATCACTCTGGCCAGGTCTACAGGCTTCTGACAAACACCATTAGGTTGTGATAGCGACAGGCTGGCAAATACCTGAAAGTAAACACACACCACATAAATGGACATTCAGCTCTAGCAAACTACCTACGCACATAACGTGTCACCCCCCCCCCCCCTCCCCTCGGTTCGATGCACACCACACCATGACGGATCGGGTGGTGTTTTTTCTGGATTTCAGACAGGCACTCTGGCAGGTACCTATCACTGTGTGTCCTCCAAACTCTAACACTCCATCGTTGTAAGCCATATTGAATCTGCTCTCTTCTGAGAAAACGAGCTTCGGCCACAGGTCATCTTGTGAGGGGGGGGGGGGGGGGGGTAACGCGTTATGTGCGAGGGTAGTGTATGCTGTGGTGAATATCAGTGCTGTACAAGCTAGAATGTGATAATAACAGTGTTTCATTAGTCAATGTGATAATTTGAATAGTTGATGTCATTTGATCAAATCACCCTACTAGGGCTCATATTTCACAAATGAGGTCTTAGATTAACACACTGCCTCCAAACTCATGCTAGTTTCGTATTATTATTGATCACTTAACTCTTAAAGCGCTGAATTATTTTTATATAAACCATTGAGGGTAGTTAGCTCCTTCTGCTTCATTTGAATACCTATGTTATGTGTCTATGGCCATTATAAATATGTTTTAAATATTTATTTTATTGTCAGGTTGGCCTGCCATAGTCAACAGCGGCTCTGGCTCTTATACTCTGATGGCTGGCCACTAAAACAGAACAACTTCTCCTTATGCATATGCGACAAATAAAGCTACCAAAATACTAGTTGCTTGAAAGTTTGTTGACAAAGAATTAAAACGTTTCAAAGATTTAGTTTATTGTCATGCTTATTGTCATATAGTCAACAGCAGCTGTTGACTATGACTGGCTGCTAGACACTCATAATTCATTTTATTTTCATTTTTTTTTGTCAGCAGAGCGAAATTTCCAACTGGAAGACAAATATTAAGAATCCGTAATTGATACTCACGTCGTCAATCTCCTTCTCTGTCTTCTCAGGTAAAGGTTTGTCTAGTATACCAGTTCGAGTAAAAGCCGGGCTGAAAATAATCGTGTGATAATTTGAACATTAGCATAATTTTACAGCTTTACCTCATAAAATGTATTTGTTAAATGATGTATTTCACGCACATTTCATTCATATACAACACTGTAATGTGCGAATGGTGCACATGTATTATCATTTTAGGATTTTAATAATTAAAATAAATTCGAAATAGTTGTCAAAACTTTAGATTTGTAGGCGGTTTTTAAACGATTTAAATGAGCTAATTAATATCAAATTGGCATTGACCAAGAGATATTGGTGTATTTACGACGGACTATCACTGCGTGGTTATTGGCGACATTGAAAGCTGCACTAATATAGCAGATCGACTCCTTATCATGTTATCACCCTCATCGCTCATTGCAATGACATATTTTCCTAACAACGTGTGTGCAGAGCTTATTTCTATAAGTTTGGTGATGAGTGTTCAAAAATACCATGATTTACGTTGATCAGTTATATGCTAGGCCTACACACTAGAAACTGGACGCATACACGAATGGCTTAAATTAGTACATTTGTGACATGCAACTCAAACAATTTAAATTGTCACCTCCTGAAGCTGTGTCTAGCTATGCGACACTCAACGCAGTAATGTGCTAATATTCAACCTTCTATTCGCATTTCTTGTTGATTGACATAAGGACACGTTTAACTGCCAGAATTGGCGTTTGCTATATATATATATATACCAATAAAAAAAGACGAAAGACGTTTGTACTAATCGTTACTGTCGTTCAAATAGTTAGAATGTTCGAGCAGCTGCGCAAAGCCAGCCAATAATCGTATGTAATATTATATGGAGTTTATCTGGGCTATTACTATTTTGTCGCGCAAAGCCGAAAGTCTGTACCCGCTCACTTTAAAAGTAAACATATACTGCCTTTTGGCTTTGTAGAGAAGTATTTGTCTTTGCATGGCGGTTTTTTATCTGCGGTTGATTTGGTATTTGTAGATACAGTAAGTGTCCCAGAAAACACATTTGGCTTGATGATGGGCTAGCGTCGTAGACGGTGGACCAACATCAAGCCAGCATTGGGTCACTATCTCGGTTTTGTCGGGGTACTGGTATTTGTTGAAGATAACTTACTTGACAGTGTTTATCCTTACTCCCTTCGGGGCGTATTCTGAAACATAAATAATCATTGTTCGTGTACGTATTGTATGTGACATAACTTTAACGTATTAGAGAGATGTTCAGGGGGCAAATCCAGATTTAATAAAACAGGGTGCGGGGGGGGGGGGGAAGCAACACCCGAGTGAATTTGTATTGATGCCATTTTCTGAAAAGGAGGGGTGGTGCCCCCCAAGCCCCCCCCCCCCCCCCTGATACGTCACTGATGTTATCTGACAGAACCATCTACCAATTTATCTCCGTTCGAATGATTGATCCGTTGACGTATAGCAAATATTATTACGAATGATTGAAAATATCAGGCCCAACAAAAGTGTTACTAGTCAATTAGGTCAATGCAACTTTCGTTTGTAAATTATTAAAACGACTATGGGCTATAGTTGTCCTTAGCGTTTTAAGGGTTAAGATTTGTGTCGTAAGACTAGTCAATTTATATACAGCTTGCAAATTTGTATGGATTTCAGATAAGAATAATACTATTAAATAAGTAAAAATCATGCGCTGTAGGACAACTGATTTTTACAACACAGGGAAACCCCATCGTACATTTGTGTGTTGCAATGATTTGTGTTCACGTACCTACACTGATAGCCCTGGCAAAATGATCAATACACGCCTTCATCATGGAGTAGCTTACAAAGCCAGTATTCTGAAAATCGTTTTATAAGACCATACATTACACGCTAACTGTGCAAATAATTATTGTTATATATGGTGTTTTCTTTTTCATTATAAAACGGAATCACTGTTTTTTTTAATTGGAAAAATACTCTTTTGAACAGTTAAACGCACATGTACTAATTATTAGCATTTATCGTATGTAATATACTATAACTTCATAATATTATACGCTTTCGTATAATACATGCAATATACATATACTTTTAAATTTCTACATTAGTTATTAGCAATTATATTAGACAATAAGTTACAAAATAAATGTATTATGCAATAATAATTAATTAAAATAAGATTTTAACAAACTTCCAGTTTTGTATGGTATTCATGTCAAGATGATACTACGTCCTAAGATAAATTATAATCTAGATAGTACTTGATTTGATAGCAGAAAGAACTATAAAACACATTACCGCTTGTAATGAAAATACACTTGACACGATCACCACATTTCCTGTGAAAAAAAATGTTGTCATTGAATTGAATTTAATAGCGACACATGTAAAAGGTATGAAAATATTTTCAAATGTAAATTGTGTATTAAATGATTATTCACTGTTACCCACCGAGCAGTACAATAGTAAAATACCATGCTTGGCCCCTAAGATAACATGTCAATATAAATGACCGTAATCAACATGATCAATGGTAACGGAATGCCATGCAGGAGGCAAGTTCAAAATGATCGGTTTAATCTAATGTTGTAAGTCTAGAAACAGTGATTACCCCACCAGACGAGTGTTATCAGTAAGATTATCAATATTATCATTATAAATCAACAATCTAATAGCTAGCTCAAATATATGATTATTTTACAGTATTTATCATTTTTATTATTATTTTGATAGTGTATAAAATACACGATAAATATACTGCAGAATAACCTTTGGACTTGAGTAGATGTGGCATTGCTTTCTGTGTCAGGTCAAACACCCCCCTCACCATGATGTTATACTGCTCATCCATATGTTCTAATGTAGAAGATTCAAAGCTTTCCAAGTGGATAATGCCAGCATTATTTACCTGTAGACGAAAACATGACTAGACACGGAAATCATCCACGATTGCTTTGTATTTTGTTGTTGTAATTTAGCATGTATCATTTTAACATGTTTAACAGCTCGTAATGGTACAATACACGTCATTGATATGACATCCACATCCCTGAGAACCAGTTACCAAATGAACATGTATGTCATGTCAAAGCTGCACGATGCATCAGCAATTCCCTACTCCAAAGTCATATGACAAAATGGCAAATAATAAATCAAGAGCAATAGTAAACTCTGGTCCTGCTATTGTGTTTTAAATCACGTTTCAAACCATGCAAATACAAATTGTAGCCATATAGTAGCAAAACACAGCTGCACGTGGTAAACAATGCAACCACCAGGCTATGTTTTTGTAGTTACATTTTCACTATCCATAATGCTGTTTCCTTTACCAGACAGTCCAGTTTGCCAAAAGTATTGATGGTCTCGTTCACCCATCTTTGGTTGTCTTCAGGTTTAACAATATCACCGTCAACTGCCAGAATCTGCAAGTATTAAAAGGTAAGCGATGGGGTGATCACACTGATGACTTTGCGTTGTTCGCAGATAATGAACATTACCTTCCATTCCTACTAGATTAGCGGGCTTATAAATAAATTCCATAGGACATACTAACCATTAACCCTTTAACTGCCGAATTATTCAATCTGAATTTTCACCCACTTGAAGTTGTGTCTCGCTGACGCGATTCACAACTTCAAGTGAGTGAAAATTATTCAGATTTGACAAAATGGAGGTCAACTGTTTTCAAATATTGCTGATTGATGTCACATTTTATCTTTAACATGTTTAAAAGGTGGTGCTTAATGTGCTAATAAAAAATAAAAACCCTAATATATGCGACAACTGCGGTAAAAGTGCTAACGCGCTGAAATCTGTTACATAAACCAAGAGAGCAAAGGTTTTTTTTGAATTAGAAATCATCCTAATTGTCTCATTTAGCTCTTTCTGCATCATTTAAATACCTATGTTATGGGTCAACGACTATTATACATATTTTACTCTTTCAGTGCGGGGAACGAATTTAGACGTCAGAATCTGAAGTCTAAAGTCGATTCCCGTGCTGAAAGCGATAATATACAATATTATTTAATATTATACAATATTTTTTGTTTTGACAAATGAAAAATGAAATGAATCGGGCTTTATGCCACTTTTGTGCACATACAGGCTAAATTGGGCCACGAAGACCTCCTGAGAATGGTGAGATGAGTGAGATGAGACTGCCCTCCAGACACAGGATTCGAAATTGAAGCCCTGGAGGTCTGAGGCCGAGCACGCTACTTTTCGGGCACAGAGGTTCTCCACAATACTGAGTTTTACGAGTAGATGGGAGGAAACATTTATGTTTCTATCAAAGCCACGAATGGCAGCGGTGCTAGCCACTACCCTAGGGACTACGCCCTAAGTGTTGATACACCTAAAGTTGGACCTCGCTACCGCGACCCACAACTTCAAGTGGATGAAACCTTCTTATATGTGTTTACGTTGCGACCAAAAATGTGCAAATCTTGATGTCTAAACACACATTGCGTTCCCAGCTACATGTACCTGCTAATAAAACAGATTACCCCTTTTAGCGCGGGGACTGTCTTCATACGTCAGAATCTGACGTCTGTAGACGTCAGATTCTGACGTCTAAATACGATCCCCGCTCTGAAAGAATTTCAATATTTCTACTGACCGTCTCCCTGTGTTATTCACCCTGTCTTTAGTCGCCTCATCTGCTTCACACAGTGAGACCGTATTCCTCTGTATACAACCCGCCCTTTCTTTAGTCGCCCTCTTAGTGCAGTGGTTAAGTCTATCAAAAGGTGGTATGTGTAAAGACCTTTTACAATAGGTCTTGTGTCAATAGGTATGTGTTCCCGAAGTGGATACAAGTGCCAAATTTGGTACAGAGCAAGGTAAAAGCATTTGTGGTCGCAAGTCCAAAAATGTATAACTGGAAGCCCGCGGTCTAGGCAGATCCAAAATGGCCGTCATTTTGTAGAAAATGGCGCCACCGAAATATTAGAAATGTTATAATTTTTTGAATAAAAGTCACAAAGTATTATAATAGCTCATTTTGTAGTATTTTCGCGTCGCGAGTCCGTTGGTGGGGATGTTTCACGATTCACGGTCAAGGTCACACAAAAAAGGCGTTTTCAAGGTCAACTATCACATAAAAATGAAAAAGTTGACACAGTTGGTGTCCTATAATAGAGGGGATCAGAGACTCAGAGTCAGATGTATCCCCTGCATTTGAATTGACAGAGCTTTATAAAATGTACTGCTCATGTATTGAGAAAATCGAGGGCCGATATCATGGATATCACCAGTTCCTCCAACCCCTGATACCGATATTACCATCTCCTCTAGCCGACGAGGGCCGATATTACCAGCTCATCTAACCCTTGAGGCCCGGCATTATACTAGCTCCTCTAACCCATTAGGGCCGATATTACCAGCTCATCTAACCCTTGAGGCCCGGCATTATACTAGCTCCTCTAACCCATTAGGGCCGATATTACCAGCTCATCTAACCCTTGAGGCCCGGCATTATACCAGCTCCTCTAACCCATTAGGGCCGATCTTACCAGCTCATCTAACCCTTGAGGCCCGGCATTATACTAGCTCCTCTAACCCATTAGGGCCGATATTACCAGCTCATCTAACCCTTGAGGCCCGGCATTATACTAGCTCCTCTAACCCATAAGGGCCAATATTACCAGCTCATCTAACCCTTGAGGCCCGGCATTATACCAGCTCCTCTAACCCATTAGGGCCGATATTACCAGCTCATCTAACCCTTGAGGCCCGGCATTGTATTAGCTCCTCTAACCCATTAGGGCCGATATTACCAGCTCATCTAACCCTTGAGGCCCGGCATTATACTAGCTCCTCTAACCCATTAGGGCCGATATTACCAGCTCATCTAACCCTTGAGGCCCGGCATTATACCAGCTCCTCTAACCCATGAGGGCCGATCTTACCAGCTCATCTAATCATTGACGACCGATATTACCAGCTCCTCTATCCTTGAGGGTCGATATTACCAACTCCTCTAACCCTTAAGGGCCGATATTACCAGCTTCTCTATCCTTGAGGACCGATATTACCAGCTCCTCTAATTCATGAAGGCCGATATTACCAACTCCTCTAACCCTTGGGGACAATATTACTACGAACTCCTCTAACCCTTGAGGGCCGATATTACCAGCTTCTCTATCCCTGAGGGCCGATATTACCAGCTCCTCTAATCCATGAGGGCGAATATTACCAGCACCCCTAACCCTTGGGGGCGATATTGTCAACTCCTATAATTACGAGGGCCGATATTACCTGCGCCTCTAACCATTGACGACCGATATTACCAGCTCATCTAATCATCGACGACTGATATTACCAGCGCCTCTAACCATTGAGAGCCGATATTACCAGCTCCTCTAACCCTTGAGGGCCAATATCACCAGCTTCTCTTAAACTTGAATACATCTAAAGTCATACATTTCCTTTACAAAAAAATTGAAAAAATCGTTGTCTGCGCTGAAATGGTTATTTTTTATGTTTTAGTCTGGTTTACAAAAAACTGATATATTTAGATCTACATAACAGTGGCGTAAACAGACGTGGACTCAATGTTGAAACGGTCGACAACATGCCCCTATGAACAACCCACGCCTTGTGTTCGCTGAATCCCCTCCCCGTCATATCCAATCATTACTTTGCACACGTTACGCACCAAACATGAAATAGAACCAAACAGATTACCACGATTAATGAGTTTATTTGTCTAGAGTTTGGCAGCGAAGTGACGCAGGCGTCACGCCGGGGTGGCTGGAATGGGGTTCTGACTAGCTTCAACCGTCGTAACCATGACTGTTCGAGCTCGATACATTTTGAATTGTAGAAAATCCTGCACAATATTATTAATAATATTACAATGCTTTCGTCTAAATTCTTTATGTGAGAATACGCAAGTATAATACGGATGTATACTTCTATACTCACATCCTGGTTGGCTTTCTAATCAAATCTTTTGGAATTCTACGTATCGTTATTTTCTAGAATATGTATGGACATAATTTTTTATATTCTGTTATTTTTACGGATTTTTGATAATATTTCTTTGAAATTTCGACAACCGGCGTTTTTCCCTTCTGTGAAAAATGCATTTAATATTGATATTAAATATTCATCTTTTTATCCAGCTCATACGAAAATTATTATCATATAATAAAAAATAATAATATTGATGAGATTTCCCTAGCACTCGTTTCATGATGATAATTGAGTTTATTTTATCATTCTTTATGTGAGAATTCGTACTGAAGTATATATAATTCTATAGGCCTACTCACATCCTGGTTGGACCATCCTACGGATTAACATTAAACCAACATTAAATCAGTATGACATCACTACAAGAAGTAATATCGATTCCAGTGCGATCAATCTATCGTGCTATTCGAGTTTTCGCAAACTAGCCTTTAATATCATTGTTGTCGGATCTATAGCGAGATCCGTGATAAAATCCCAATTCATGATCATAACAGGTATAGTGTCAAACGTGGAGGTAATTTTCATTCATTTGAAGCTGACAATTACGTCACCAATTCCAGCTGTGATGTAAATGATTATTAATTATATAATTATGCAGCAGGCAATTTATTAGATAAAAGTTATATATGTGTAATACAGTAAAATATTGCGACGTTTATCAACAATGTTATTTTTTTTTTTCATTTTAGTGTTGATATATGTTTTTAAGTATTATAGTGCCAGAAGCGTTGTGCAGACAACTGTTCTTGTTGTATTTGGGGATTTGTTTGTTCGGCTCTCTGTGTGTGCTATGGTACATGCTCTCGCCTCGTTATGAGTGACCAAGAAATGAACTATGTTTAATATGCGAATGGTAAAACAAATAAATTTAATAAATACGATTAAAATGACTATGTTTTATATATATTTTTCATTTTTATGTCATATTTGACCTTGAAAATGACTTTTTTGGTTGACCTTGACCTTCGATTAAAAAATCGCGCCCCATCCGGCGACTTTTATGTATTTAATTTGTCAAAACCTTGCTCTGTGCCAAATTTGAAACTTGCATCAATCTTGGGTACATCAATTGAAAATGACTTCAATATATCATTTTTGTTACATTTTTATGTCATATTTGACCTTGAAAATGATTTTTTTTCGGATGACCTTGAACTTGAATCGTCAACTATTTTCCTCCAAGAGATTCGTGACGTGCAAACATTACGAAACGAGGTATTACATGATTCTTTTGTTTGATTTTTATTCGCACAATTGTCAAAATCTTATTTTTAATCTTATTTTTAGGCTTGAGACTAGAATTTTATGTAATATATCAAAACATAGCTCTGTGCCAAATTTGAGACTTGTATCCATCTGGGGAACACCCGAGAGACTTGTCCACTGCATTATCTCTGCTTCACACAGTGAAACCATCTCCCTGTATATAACTAACGCTGCCTAGTACGTAACGGTTACTCATATTTTCTTTAATTTGAGACCAAATATTTGCAAATCTTGAAATGCTCATATTGTTCCCAATAGCTATGATTTCATTTTCTTATAAAAGGGATTAACCCTTTGCCTGACAATCGCTGCTAATTTTCAACAGCTTTAGTTTGTGAATCGCGGTAGCGAGACACAACCTCAAGTAGTTGGAAATTAAAATAAATTAATTTAGCAGGATAAACCTCTGCTTCACACATTCCCGCTGTATATAACTCACCCTATCTTTAGTCGCCGCTTCTGTTTCACACAATAATGAATGAATGAATGAATGAATGAATGAATGAATGAATGAATGAATGAATGAAATTCATATAACTCACCCTATTAATATTATAAAACTATTATTATTACATAACTCATCCTGTCTTTAGTCGCCCCCTCTACTTCACACAGTAATACCGTCTCCCCCTGTATATAACTCACCCTGTCTTTAGTCGCCCCCTCTGCTTCACACATTGATACCGTCGCCTCCAGCTTTTCCTTACGTCTTCCAGTCACCACAACATTGTAGTCTTTCTTGATGAATTCCACAGCCGTGGCCTGGCCAATGCCTGTGCCACCACCTGCATATCGAATTGTTACACTTAAATAAAAATTAACAATTAAATTAACTCTTTCAACATCCAGATAGTTGTCCTCACTTTCACTCACTTGTCAGTAGCAAACCATTATCAACATTTAAACGCTACAATAATAATAAAAAAATCAAGTAGGTGAACATTACTCATATTTGTTTAATTTGAGACCAAATATTTGCAAATCTTCAAATGCTCATATTGTTCCTAATAGCTGTGATTTCATCTGCCTATAACAAGAATAAACCCTTTGCTTGATAATCGCTGGTATTGGGAATTAAATGACTGTTTGAACATCAATATTTGTTAATGTCTGCTCTCAAATTAAACAAAAATGAGTAATTTTCAGCCACTTGAGGTTGTGAATCGCGTCAGCGAGACACAACCTCAAGTAGATGGGCTTTTAATTTAATTACCTTAGCCGGATAAGGATTAAAAACGACTATCGCCGTGCTTAGTGGTTTAACAGGGTTTAAGGGTTAACAACATTGCTCCGAGTGTGATAAGGTTGGGTTCTATATCACTTAGCTGATGTCAAGACTATTATTACACAAGTTATCTCATATCGTCGAGATGATAGCATAGTGTGATAAGGCTGGGCTTTTATATCAGTTAGCTGACGTCAAGACTATTACAGAAGTTATCTCATATAGTCAAAATGCCATAACACCATCCCAATTCCCATTGAGAGTAAATAGAAATCTTAACATATTAAAAACTCGTCATTCGGTACATACTTTACGTATATTTCAATATTTCGTATTGACCTCATTCAGGATCAGGGACAGTGCGACGCCGCCATGTTGATTCCGCGCTCACTTACGATGTGAAAATATCAATAACGTGGTGATTTGTATTCCGATTTATTCAAGGTTTATGTTATGTTATTTTCTATGATGTAATCTTTCAATGAAATGTTAACCAGTAGAACACAATGTTTAGGCCTACATCAGCCAGCTAGTAGGCCAGTTGATAACAGTCCGTTGATAACAGTCCGTGTGCGTTATTAGCGTACATTCAGGCGTACACCCCCTGCTCACTGCTATCAGATAGGGGGTACTAGTCACGTATGGAACGCCATTCCTGCCTTTTATGAATGGTTTATTTTCGCTTGAAGGTCTTGGTAGATGGCTGGGATCAGGTGTGTGTTGGCTGGGAGGGTTCGTCTGATGGCTACAAACAGGTTGTAAGGTGTAGCCTACATGGTGTAGGGGCCTAGGCCTATAGTCTTCCCTCTATCATGTATTATGTTTATAAATTCATACCTGCCATCGGTAGGCCTACGCTACAGGTAGGGCCTACATAACCTAGTAGTACAGGAGGAATGGACCCATTTTTGGAGTTGAGTTGACACTTAAATTCCTAGAGATAAAAAATATATCAAGGGAAAGGTTTACGTCTCTAGTTTATGGTGGCGTATATCGTTTTTGCCGTACGTGGTCGATTTTATTTTTAAACGTACGTTTGTGACGTCATGTCCCTATGGCAATGAAGTCATTTTATGAACCAAATTGGCCAGATAAGCTACGAAACAGGGGTCTTGTTCAAGCCACTGCTTGGTATTAGTATGATGCGGTGGCGATTCTTAATGTTTCAGCACATACTACGTAATGCTGGCAATAGTTGTATATATTCATTATGTCGTAAATTCACATTTAATGACCATAAAATTACATAAGTCTTTGATACAAGCGAATACATAGTTTTAGAAAAATAATGCACGCGAAATATTGTAAAGAATAAAGCTGTGTGTTATATCTTTATAATTCTGATTACGGAGACCCTTGTAATATATCATTGGAAAGGTATTAATCTCTACATTTGCGTGAGCTAGCGGTATTCAACAACCTTACCTTTGATTTATCCACTATTTATTTTTATTATCACTAGGTGGATCTTCACGACTCGCTCAGCATACCCCAGTATACACAACACCTTGACCCAATGCTGCCCTTATGTTGGACCAGCGACAAAGACGGTGGGTCAACGTTAATGCAACATTGGCTCAACGTCTCCTGTTTGCTGGGTCTGTGACCCATGCCCCTCTGTTCAGTGTCCCCAATATAACAAAAAAGGCCACATTTGCGTCGAAATATGCTCTAGAATACATCATGAGAAGTCTGAATTAAATTTAACAATTTCTCGAAGAGCATGTCTCAGACTCCTCTAGACTGTAAATAACGGAGGCTGACTGAGTCTGATATATGATAGGCGCCTCCTGTCAGTCAAATCTTGGATCCGTCAATTAGTGCAAGATTGTGTTATGTATAACACGATTTGAAGGCAACAAAAACATCAATTTATTTTCAATTGGCTTTCATACAATAAATTATCTCATTACTTGTGTATATATAAGTAGTAGATAGAACGGCTGCTATACTCACTCTTTTTTCGCTTTTGTGGGGGAAAATATGTGCTGAATCGTGTTATTTGAAATTTGCTGACAAGGATCGTGTTGACAAAATGAAACCAATGGATTCTGTGATAGATTAAACCAAAAAATTAAACTTGAGAAAAGAAATGGTTAATTTACGTAACCGAGGATACTAAAATCTGGGGTTTTTTCAGGAATTATACCGGGGCATCTACCCATACGAATGTCTAAAAACCCTAAAACCTACCTTGTGTTTGTTTTTAATTCAATATGGCCGCCATCACGGTAACGCCATTTTTGGTACACCCCATGCACTTCATCACTTTTACAATTTGAAAATAATTTATTGTGTGTTTATCCAGGATTTGAGGTACGAGAAGGAATAATATCAGTTCTTTCCTTAATACTTAACCTTGAAGATTATCGCCATATTGTTTGAGTGATATGAATAATATGCCGTAACTATCTCGTTCTTGAACCTGAAATGTCTTTTTGTGACTATTTTCAAGCCTATGGAGTATATATGTTATTATATTGTATTTATCAACATAAATATCATTATATACAAAATGGTCGCCATTGTAGTTAATTCTACCATTGTGGGTGACGCTTTGGCTCGTTTTAAACTGATTTCCCACTAGAAATATTGATTGAGATTTATGAAATGTCCATAATTTTATCTCTAGTAAACCATTAATTATAAAATATAACACGTCTAATTTAAAAAGTAGGCATATTTTGCATTGATTTGAAGCGGGAATTGCGTCGGCAAAGCCTGCCTCAAATAAATAAACACGCAGCGATTAATGCCAACATAATTATGACCGCATATATATCGATTTTAATATCACTTGAGTGAAATGGGTGAAATCATAAACAGATTTAGCTACATTTTCAATATTTGCACAGAGGAAGTAACAAAAAGATGCTATTATTGTAACATAATAAAAATGACCTGTACTCGAAAATACATTAAAAATAATAAAATAAAATAGGTCTATTATAGCAGGCGCAATACAAATGTCGTCAATTTGTAATTTAAAACCGCAAAAAAAAACATGTGTCATTCACCTGGAACTACAGCCAATTGGAAAAGAGTGCACAAAGGGTTAAAGTATAATTGCAATTTTGTATAGATTAGATTGATGCTGAAGATATCGATACGCGGGGATCAACTACACGCTCTAACAAAGTTATTCTGTCACGTGTGATGTCTCTCAAAACAAAACCACATGGGTGGTAGGGCTGGAAACCATGTGTTGCTTGTTATGTGGTCACCATTCTAGGTTATTTTTTTCACATTATCAGTTTGAGTGGATTCGCTCACAAATACCATTAAATTCAGAAACCGTACAGTATTTCCAATAGTATTAATATCCAAGCATTCCCTTAGAACATGATATTAGTATGGTTATACGTTTGAAATAGGCTTAAAGCGGATGCATTAACATGGGATGGGGTAAATTGACATATTGTATTTATCCTACCGATTTATTGTGACACAGTAGAGGTCCCTAACCACAATATTGTTATTTATTAGTAAAAATGAGTTACCATGCATGTTATACACTGTTTGCACGATTTTGCGCATAAGCAGGACTCCCAACTAAATAGTTCAGTTTTTAGTCACTGTGTGGCGTGTTGCTATCGGGAAAGGTGTATTGTGACATACATATAACATGTCGTTAAAGGTCGCTAGGCATCAACATTCCAATTGCAGTGTTTTATGAATTTAAACTTTTGTTAGCACAGCCTGACTCATCACATTTTAAAGTGATGAGTCACATAATACCATGTCCTAACGATATACCGCCATATTCTGACAATAAAATGCCATATTCTTACATTATACTGCCGCATCCCGACATTGTAATACACATCCTGGTCTCAACATAGTCATAGTGCCATGCACAGTAATATAATAATGACGGCAAACTGTTATATCTTGACTTTATAGTGCATATTCTGACTAGTGCATATTGTGTCATATCCAGATAATAAAATGACATTTAATGATGCCAAACATGCATATCTTTACATTATAATGCAAAATCATGACATTATAATGTCATATCATTAATACAAATTACTTTAATTAAAAAATTCGTCCCCTGACCATACACTGCCCCACATCCTGACATTAAAATGTCATTTCTTGACAACAAATGCCACATGATGACGCCATACTGCCATGTCCTTATATTACAATGCTATATTAGCACAATAACATGCCAGATCGTGATATTATAATGCCACATCCTTCTATTATGAGGCCATATGATATTGTGCAATTAAGGTACCATAGCTACTGATATTATAATGCTATATATTGATCTACCACATTACGAAAATATAATGTCATAGCTTGGTAATAAAATGATATAGAAAATGGTATGACCTAATGATTTAGGGCTATATTATAACATTAAAGTGGTATATCCTGATATTATAATGCCAAGATTATATATATATATTCCAATATTATATATTATGGTGTAATCTCCTGCAATATTATTGCCATATCGAGACGTTAAAAGGCCATATAACCTGACATTATTATTCCACATACTTGACTTTATAATATCATAGACACTGTCTATTAGACAGTCAAATGTGATATCGTGACATTAAAATTGCATATATTTACATTCAAATTATGTCCCCTGACCATAAACTGCCATATAATGTCATGTGATGACAATATAATGCCACATCCTGACATAAAAATGTCATTTCTTGACAAAAAAACGCCACAGAGTGAGGTTATACTGCCATATCATGATATAACAATGCTATATCCTCATATTCCGAATCGTGATATTATAACATCCTTTTATTATGGGGCCATATTGTGCATAAAGCTTCCATGTACCATGCTACTGATATTATAATGCTATATACTGACATTATAATACCACATTATGACAATAATTATTATAATGTCATAGCTTGGTATAAAACTGATATAAAAATTGTATAATCTAATGATATAAGGCTATATTATGATATAAAGTGGCATATCCTGATAGTATAATGCCATATCCTGAATATACAGTGCAATCTCATGAGATATTATTGCCATATCGAGCCGTTAAAGAGCCATAACCTGACATTATAATGCCACATATTGACTTTATAATATTATATCCTGACAGTCAAATGTGATATATTTAAATGTCATATCTTGACATTAAAATGTCATATCCTGACATTAAAATTTTATATCCTGGTATTTCATTGTAATATCTAACCATTTTAGTACAATATCTTGACCATAAAAGGACATATCGTGACATGTTAAAGTGACACAAGCAAGCCAAAAATCATCTGAAAGCCAACATTTTATTTTCGCTTTATATGTCCATAATAATATGTGAACATTTATTAGAATTGTGGAGATCTTTTAAATTTTTTGTTTGCTGTGGCAACCTAGCAAGTATGCCGAAAGCCACAGTTATCACTTATTTTTGTATTTCTTATTTTAGACATGCAAGTCCGAAATTAAATCTCGTCCTGATTTCTCGAGCAATACAAAATGTAAAAGACTTACACAATTTTAGTCTATGGATATGTTGACATATTATGGACATATCAAGAAGCCAAAATAAAAATGATGATTTAGTCCTGTTTGTGTTGCTTTAAGATCATAATGTAACGTAGTCCGCGTTTGACGCAAGGTTCGCATGGGTTAGTTTCAGAGCTGGAGAGCCTAGCAAAAGCTTATGTATGCTGGTAACCAGTATACGCATTGAGATCAACAATTTCATGAAAAATGCCAGGGTAACCCTGTTCAAATGATTATTTAGTGATAAAGACTGGCGTCTAAATCCCCACGTTAAGGCATTATTCGAATCAGATGTAAATATGTCCTTGTAAAATAAAAATCATTGATCAAACAATGACACCTGAATTCATTGCGCAATCGATCGCTCGCGCACTAGATTTTTGGGGCACAACTTTACGAATGGCAATGATTACAGACTCTGTTTCGCACACAGCATCTGTTATTACGGACTAAATGTGAAGTTAAGCGGATATCTCGAAAACCCCCTCGACCCCCTCGCCCCTCGACCCACGACCCTCGACCCACGAACCTCGACCCTCGACTTTAATTTTTTTTTTTTCAGTCTATTTATAAAATTCGGGAAACAATATCAGGTCAATGTTGGTTCACCGTCTGCGACGCTGGTCTAACATTGACTGAAAGCCTCATGTATATTATTTTGGATAGAGGCACGATACGCAATATATGCGGGCACTTGATTAGGCGTATACATGTATAGACTGCCATCGGGTATCTCGAAAACCCCCTCGACCCCCTCACCCCTCGACCAACGACCCACGACCTTCGACCCACGACCCTCGACTTAATTTTTTTTTAATTATTTAATTGAAATTGTTGTTTTGATATGTGAATCAATGTTGGGTCAATGTTGGCTCACCGCCTGCGCTGGTTAACGTCTGGTACATAATTTATATAGGCTTGTAGCGAGATCAACAATATACCCATTGTGAGCACTTGCCCACCAAGCAAAAGCAGACAGTGGATTTGTTTTATTTGGGATGCTGGTCCAGCATTGGAATGACCTACTTTGTGACTGACCCATCACTTGTGAACCCAGCATTGAAAGTTAGAATGCTATTAAATATACAATAATCGTGCTTAGCGCTTGAAGAGTTAGGCCAGATTTTACATCCTGCCTCTGCCAGACCAAAGACAATATAGGGGTCCCACGCCAACATGGGACGTTACGCCAATGATAATTTAATGCTGGACCAGCGTCGTAGTGTTCCAGCATTAAACCAACATTAGAAATGTTTATATAGACAGAAGTTGACATTAATATAGGCCCACATCCAGGCTCTAGCAAGCAGGAATCATTCACCCATTGCTGTTTCAAAGTTGGTGGCCCATCGTCTTCGACGCTGGCCCAACATTGAAACAGCATTGGGTTAGGCCTAATGCCTGGTGTTTGGTGGGAAGTGCTCACAATCTTGTTGCTACAAGCCTATATGGGCCTATATGCACCAGACGTAGACGCAGTCAGTGAGCCAACATTGATTCACGAATTAAAAAACATTTTTTTTCTCAATTTTAAGTTGAGGGTCGAGGGTCGTGGGTCGAGGGTCGTGGGTCGAGGATAGTGGGGTGAGGGGGTCGAGGGGGTTTTAGAGATATCCACTGCCATCTGAGTCCCACCACTGTCTTACAATAAAGCTGGCCCAACAATGTTCCAGTCCAATGATATCTAAGCACATAAAACACTAAGCATTGAACCAATGTTGGATTATTGCTGGCCCAACTTCTGTAACGCTGGCCCACCGCTCGCGATGCCAAAGCGTGTGACTGAATGAAGCTGGGGAGTGATATGCCGGGTGATATCACTGGCAAGAGTTTTTTACGCACCAAAAAAACAAGTGGCATTCAATCCCATGCTTGGGTTAATTATATACATAACAGTTAAAGTTAGACAAGCGTCCTAAACAGTGATCCAGCATTAAAATGTGTTTGGCCAGCTGTAGGCCTACGTGTATTCATAAAACTATATTCGATGGCCACCCATTAAACAAGAGACATTAAAGCAACATCGGGTGAGTGCTGGACCAGCGTAGCACACGGTCAGACAACATCACTTGATAGCCAGGTTAGCATCACAGTAGGCCCATATAAATTTCCCGAATGTTATTATTATACAAAAGTTATAATTATATAAACAAACAAAAACTGTTTTTAAAATTAAGTCAGGGGTCGAGGGTCGTGGGTCGAGGGAGTCGAGGGGGTTTTCGAGTTACCCAAGTTAAACTGTTATGAAATGACATTTTGTGAGTCGACATTGAATTCCATATGACATTTGCACTCTCAAAAACAATATCGTGGATTTTAATATTTTGCTTCAGGTAGTCGAGCGCTGATTTCTCCTGATTATATTAGGCCTACCGTAGTATTAAAAATATCAATATGGAACTCACATAACTTAGGTATCCTGCTTGTAACAAGACGCTTTGTTTATAGTATAATGCATTCTGAAACTATGTTTTGGTCACTGATCACGTTTTGACATCGTCTGCAAGTCTTACATTTTGACAAACACCACTTTTCCATATCTCGGGATACTATAGGCCTATACTAAGTATGTACAAAAGAAAGATTTGAAAACTAGTATCTTTCCGGGTATTTATTGTGAAAATGTGGCTCCCTGACATTATTCCCACAAAAAGGCAACTTGTTTGTGTTTCAGGTGATATTTTTCGATGAAAAACGGGGTGAATATGAATGCATTGCTGTGGCGCACCACCAAGATACTGCGCCACTACAAACGGGTCCGTTGAAACAATATATACATAACAAATCGGCGCAGTTACGTTTTAAAGCCTTGTTAGCAGCTTCCTTTCTTTCTGCTGTTCGTTTCTAGTCACCCCACAGTTCCATTTCATCCTATTCTATTTTATTATGAAGATTCCATATTTTTGTGGGAAATGTTCAGTTGTTTGTTTTAAATATACTTGTTTGTTTCTGTTCACCCCATGTTTGCGTTATGCCCATAAGGGACTGCGGTAGACATAATGTTAATGTTCCTAACCCGTTTTGGGGATGACTCGGAACATCGCAGTCGTTTTCTCTAAAATACCACCATAAGACACCCCATGTGTATGGGCATAAATCTCCCGTAAAATATTTCGAGGAAAATAGTTAAAACTCTTCTTTGTTTAAATTCCCCACAAAGACCTAAGGGCCTACCCCTGGAACATGAGTTTATTTAACAAAAATCGTAATGTAATATTTCAAGTAGACCCTCATAAGCAACCATTAGAAGCGGCTTCATAAAACTTGGCACATAGCTGTAAAACCCTCAGAGCTTTAATATGGCATAGATGTAAGATGACACCAAGGTCATTTCAATGTCATTTCAAGTCAAATAAACTTATATTTCAATGCATTGAGAACATGGCCGGCTAAATCCTCATATCTGAATTATGCTTAAAACAAACGCTCCTCAGACGATTACATATTTGACATTAAAGCTGCGTGTGACAAAGTGATCTAAATGTGTAAAATGGCGGCCATCCTCACGATGTTCCACCAAACTGATTTCTGGTATTTTCGTTTTGGGGGTTGCCAAGAGATACTATAGGCCTATATTTTCGAAAAAAAATCAGCTTTGAGTAACCCAACTCAATCCCCCAAAATGGCTCTATACTCACCTGCTGTGTGACATAATGATGAACTGATCGTACATTTCTATAGTGTAGTATAGTGAATAAAATATGGAATAATTATGAGGGTAAGATGTTACATACGCATACATGAGGGACGCCCACTGCCAGGATTGGTTTTAGAACATATATAGTCCATCTATTTGCCTAGCATTATCAACAATATATAAACAAACTGATAATTAAGCATATGAGCGGTGCAAATATGTTGATATATCCATTAGTCGGGTCAGTTAGGGGGGATTTAGGGTGGAATTGTGCACATTCGACTACAATCATGAAAATTTGCACACTTATAGTTTTGGACCTGCTGAATTCAAATCTGCCGAGAGCCAAAGCCAATTCTCAAAGGGGACGCCGTATTTGACAATTCAAAATGGCCGCCACCTCTAAATATTTGTCTAATTACTAGCCAACCTAAGTCACAGAATTACAATTATAAAAACAAATTCTATGTTTAGTTTTACAGAAAGTGATTCCAAATGAGTTGCCCACTTGGCAGTAACATTGACTGACATCACTGTAATGAAAAATCCAAGATGGCCGCCACCGAGAAACTTTTTTTTCATCGCTACATAGTCAGATGTCATAAAGTTAGAAATAAAAAAAATACTTTGGTTTTTAAAACCCCTGATTTCAAATTGAATGATAATTCAACAGCAAGATTGATTGTGACTCCAAATTACTAGGAAATCCAAGATGGCCGCCAGTTCATTATCCTATTACTAACAAAACAAAGTCACATAATTGCCAGCAAAAAAGACCTTTCTATCTTTTTGACTTCCCTGATTGCAAATATGATACCTATTTATCAGTAACCTTCACCATAGCATAAAATGCAAGATGGTGGGCAACAAGTTTATTATTATCAGCAAGCCAAGCATAACATAATAAAAAGTAAACTACTTCCAGAGTCTTTGATTTAATACATTTAGCACTCTTATAGTTGCAATGCAATTTTTTAAATTCCAACAGTTAAGATTCAAGATTGTGAACATGAAACTGCTTCTTATATTCATAAATTATCTGTCGACCTGCTGTCCATTTTTGCGCCAATTTATAGTATAATTATATTTGTTGTAATGTACCGGTGGTGGTATAGAGTAGAGTGCATGTAATGACTACTTGCAGAAAGAGAAGCTGCTATCAACTGGGAGCTATGTTGCCTTTGCCAAGACGAAATGAATGAACGGCCTTGCTTCATTTGAGAAAGATCATGGGGAGAGATTTGGTTTAAAGGTGTCAAGGACTCAACTTGATGAAGGTCGGGGTATTGCTGAGACAATTCAAGCACACAATGCCAAATATCATAAAGTGCATAAAACATACTGTAGCAACTCTCGGCTGAATAGCTTCACGGACAAAAATGATTCTGCTGACCCAAAACTCAAAAAAAAAAGTTCAGTTCTACAGTATCTGCTCTACAGAAGTATCCTTGTTTCATATGATGTGATGGACAGGACAGAAAGAATCTACTTAAAATCGAAACAGATCATGTAGACACAAACGTAAAAGCATGGACTGAGAGAACTAACAACTCATGGCTTCTCGGCAAACCGATTTCCCAAGCAGCTGATGCCTACGCTGGTGACACTTATTATCATCTACAATGGTATTTGCAGTTGGAAGACTTAGCTCGTGCTGAAGATCGCAGAGTATCTGCTGGTCCTTCTGTCTTCACCTTCACTTCAGTTGCTATTGCACATATTGTTGCTTAAACCCTTTAACCGTCAAATTATTCAATCTGAATTTTCACCCACTTGAAGTTGTGTTTCGCTGACGCGATCCACAACTTCAAGTGAGTGAAAATTTATTCAGATTTGACAAAATGGAGGTCAACTGTTTTCAAATATTGCTGACTGATGTCACATTTGATATTTAGCTTGTTTAAAAGATGGTACTTAATGTGCTAATAAAAAATGAAAACCCGAATATATGCGGCACCGGCGGTTAAAGGGTTAATTGACACGTCTGACTCAGTCTTCAAACTATCAGCGTTGTGACATTTATATAGAACGCTTTTTGCAGAGAAACAGACACTTCGCGCTTCGAGGAATATCTTCTGAAGATCCTTCCTAAGTGGACAAAATTTTCCCAGGCAAGGGAGGCTTTATCTCTAAAAACCAGAATGTTGGACACCTGCTTTCTGAAGCCCAGAGGTTGTTCTTGATGCGTGCAGCAGACACTATTCAGAAAATGATGTCTCTTTCACCACTGATTCCCTAGCTCATCCAATCACTGGGTAATTGCGAAGCGTCATCACCACCATACTCCAGGGTGCCTCAACGACGAGTTACAGGCAGAGCTACAACTTAGAGCAAGAGTGGCAATCACAATTTCTCAGCAGATTATTTTTAATACACGCAGTGGTACATACCATGCAGCAAACTCTACAAACATCCGTCATAATGAAAACATGAGACCCCTTTGCTTCGGACCATCATGCTGTATGGTTAGGGTAAGAGGAAGAAAATCATCAATAATGTCAATACCTTTGGGGTTTCTGTATCTCACTGTCGAGTAAAATGGTTTGTCAAGGATGCAGTTGTGCTATCCACAAATATACGAAATTGCTAGTACAACAGCCCCATATCCAGCTGGATTTTATAGACACTTCTGTACCACAACTTCCTGAAGCATACGCAGTGATCCAACCAGTTGAATATCTAAGCAGTGGTTTTCATGTAACATGTATCTCAATTGAATTCATGACCATCTCATAATCTCTTATATGGATCCATATGACTATGGAGCAAGTGCAGCAGACCTGGGGTAGGATGGTCTTGAATTTAATTTGGTTGATCAAAATTTTGATTGGTCAAGATTAGAAGCAGCTTTTGTGTCAGAGTAAAATAAGGAATTTTGAAGTGTAAGTGTTCATGAATCAGTCACACATGTCACAGAAGGTGAGCATACTTGTTATATCAGCGTTTGGATGCTTATGGCATTGATTGTTCGTATGTAGTTTTTGCTTTGGTAGTTATAAGCCTGATTGTGTTGATCAATAATTTAGGATAGCCCATGTTGACGAATAAAAAAGAAGGTTATTTTTTAATATAAATATTCATGAATCAGCGTGATTCCAGTTATAGCATGTGATATTATTGCATTGCTTATGGATGTATTGCCTTTTTGTTTAGATCGTCATCAGCCATTTTTTTATTATGAATCATTATTGCTCTCGACCTAAGAGATTGGAAACAACTTATTTTTCAAAAGCAAAATATTCCTGGATCAGTGTGATTACAGTCAAAACATGTGATATTATAAATGTAGCATTTATTGGTCTATTGCTATGTTGCTATAGTTTTTTTTAGTTTTTTTTTGTTTGTTTGTTTGTTTGTTTGTTTGTTTGTTTGTTTTGTTTTTTGTCACCAGCCTCATCTCATTGATCAATAAATCTTCAATTCAAATTATAAGCTTGGAAACAACTCTTTTCTTAAAGAATAATATAAATATACTTACCCTTAAGTGTAAAATTTAATGAGTAAAGGTACAACAGGTGATATTATTATTATTTAGTGTTCATTTTGTTTATTTTAATATTTTGATGGCTTTAAGTCGGCTTTTGTTGAGCACTAAATCTTGATTTTAAGGGGAAAGTTTAAATCTAAACCATTTAAAAGAGTTAAAAAGACACTTTTAAGTTTAAATTTGTTATTCTCATTATATTAACAAGTAGCCATAATTATTTGATTTTGCGAAATGACAATCCCATTCGACACTACTAAACAAATAAGCAGCAAAATGAGAATCGCTGGTGTCGAAATCTTCAGAAAAATGCTTTACTTGTAAATAGGCCTACAAGGCGTTCGGTTTGCTACTTATGTTATTGAATGGCGGCCATTTTGTATTTTCCACTATGTCAGTCTTAGTTGTAGTTAAAATTAAATATGCACCTGTAATGTCTAAAACCTCAGAATTTTTTGGTAATTATGCGAATTTTACTTGACCAGTAAAGTGAAAATATGTTTTTTTGGGTGGCGGCCATTTTGAAATGTCAAATACGGCAACCATATTGAGAATCAGCCTTGGCTCCCGGCAAATTTGAACTCAGCAGGTTCGAAACTATAAGTGTCCAAAATTTCATGCTTGTGGACAAATAAGCACAATTTAGTCGACCTGGAATAGGAAAATCTGTGTTTTTGGGTGGCGGCCATTTTGAAATGTCAAATACGGCGACCCCATTGAGAATCGACTTTGGCTCCCGGCAGATTTGAACTCAGCAGGTAAAAAACTATAAGTGTGCAAAATTTCATGCTTGTAGTCGAATGTGCAAAATTGTTCCCTAACAGACCCGACTACATCGTGTTCATTACATGTACATGTAGGCTCAGCTTGTGTAAATGTTATCTGCAAACTTTAATTCTCCGAGTACGTTGAAATCACGCGACGGCGACGGATAAAATATTATTTATGGGCTTACATCCAGGAATAATCTGTTGTCTCGGAATAATTAATTATTTCTACATCAAAATGTACAAATTATTATACAAAGGATATACTTTATATAAAGTAGACCAGTAGGCTTTCACTAAGACAGAATAGTCGCTGGCTTTGATTTTGGTAGGAAAATGGCATATTGACGACACCACGGAAACATATAAACTGCTACATACTACTGCTATTTGGAAATCCTAATAAATATGTTGAACCGGTACCGCACAAAATCCTGGGATACCCTTAAACAAGTTCCCAAGTTTCGAAGTTCCCAAGTTCCGGGAACTTCAAGTTCCCAATTTTCAAGTTCCGGGAACTTCAAGTTCCGAAATTCCAAAATAAATGAAAAAATATATTGAAACCTTATCTGCAAAAATCGTTTTTGTCGGAAAAACAGTTTGGTACCCAATATTAATTTTAAGTGCTGTAGACTAAAGGTAGATTTTCACATATTTATATTTTGTTTATAGGCGATCTTGGCAAACATTTCACGATGTGAAATTAACTTTATAGGGGCCTAGCCCTACAGGTATGAAATAAACTTTACAACAGAACCACAAATTTATTATACAAAATCTAAAATGAAGAGTACGCCTAGGCCTATTACAATATGATATTTCCCCAGATATAGTATATTCTATTTCGAGTGGTGGTGGCCGACGATAGAACAACATTATTAAACGATTACTAGTATTGGGTCTTTGTCGTGTTTGATGGCATGTAATATTTAATGTCCTGTAGAGCTGTGACAATACTTATTAACAGTGAAAACAGTATCGATGTTATTTTAAGGACCAACGTTGAGACTACATGGATTCTTTCCCAACAAACACGACGCATTGACCCAATGCTGGTTTTATGTTCGACCACCGTCTGCAACGCTGGCCCAACGTAAAACCAGCATTGGGTCAAGGCGTGGTGTTTGTTGGGTTGTCATCTGCGGGGTGTGATTTGTAGACCTATAGGCCCTATATCATTATATATTTTCTATGCATATATAGGGGCATGTTATAATAGTCTTTGAACTTGAAAAACAACTGGGTCTACTCAGATCAACTCTTCTGTGGATGACTGATAATACCAGCTGTAAATCTCCCATCAAACAGACATTGACCCGATCTTGGATTAATGCTGCTGTAAGGTCACAGACGTTGGGCAAACCTTACCTCAACTTTGGGTCAACGTCGGGCCTACACATAGAGGCCTAATTTGTCATTTGAACATAAGGGACGCACCATTTGATTTCTGGGGGGGGGGGGGCTAGACTATTTTTGAAAAAAAATGTTTGTTTTCAAATTTCTGTAAAAAAAAATATATGCTGAAAACTTGTACATAAAAAAATAATATGTTGAAAGATTGTGCCAAAAAAAATTGTTGATAATTTTAATTGTTGATAATTTTTGAAGAGGCTCATCAAAGTGGAATTTAAACTAAACGACTTACAATGAATAATTGGAACGCAAAATATTTCTAGGAAAATTCTCAAGATCGCTACAAGTTATTATTTAACAGTGAAATTGGACGCAGCTTTACTGATGTATTTTTTGTTTGTTTCTGGTCGGCTCTTTGTCTATTAAAGAATGTGATATTTTTCTATTTTTTTGCGAATGTTTAGAGCGGGTTCGGGTATTTCCGAACACCTAAGCCTCTGCACTTGATGTCTGGTGTCCCATTTGTCTATCAGCTCCCCACGTGACATCCGTTGATGAATGAAACTATGATTGATGACGTAATTAACCACGTGCACGGCCATTCATTAATCTGAAAGTTGTACAGGAAGTTGTAGTACCCAAGGTAACGGCGGGTAAACTCGAAATAGAGGGGGTAATGTCGAACACCAAGTAGGGTATAATCGAACACCCACCCATTTTTTAATCTAAAGAGAAAATAACCAGTCTAGAAGCAGGAACATGCGCAGTATACTCAAATATGATACAAATAGAAACAATGTCAATTGTAATTCGTCCACAAAAAACAAATTAAACAAAAAAATATTAGGAAATGCCACTGTTCGAGATTACCCGAATCTTTTGAAATCTGAGATTTTTTTTCATAGTTTCCTTCATATTACTTTTCAAACCCGCACAGTAACGTCACAACCGTTTGCAGGCCCACAGATCGCTCCATTGGTGTATTTCCTTTCGTAATGACGCATTCGCTGTGAAACTGTGGTGTAGGCCCTATAGGCCTAGTGTTCGTAATTAGACGAAACCAAATTAATTGATGGGTCTATTTCCGAACACGTCCCAAATGATAAGGCTATCATGACCATAGATTTCCCCTATATCTATGATCATGACCATTGCCTGGTGAGCCCTGCCAATTTCATTTATGGCCGGGTATTGGCCAAGGTTCTTAGTCACGTGACCATCATGCCTGTGCTATTGAGGCCAGTGAATAATTTTCTCGGTCAAGTCATAGGAAATGCGTCAAAGGGGAAATACAATACTGTGAACAACTCTTCATCCGGGGAAGTGACCTTTAAAAAATGTCTGAAATCGGGGATTACCCTATTTTCATCTAAAAATAGCAACAAGTCACAAACATTCGCCACTGGGGCATACCAGAGGCTACATGAAGCTCGGCCACGCCGCGTAGTGTGGCTCTGGGAACCAGAGTATCATAACCAAAAATTGTTTTTTGATGTTTTTATATCTAGGAGGTGCATTGCAAGGTACATTTTCCCATATAAATAATAATTCCAGGATTGATAATACATATCATAAATAGACCATTACCTTCCGTGTAATTACCTTAATTTTTAAAGACTTGTCTACTTTACGACATTTGAAAGTGACTTTTTAAAATAGCAAAATTAATGGATATAAAATTGGTCCATGATAACGGTGCGTGACAGAACAGTCACGCACAACGGGCAGCTCTGCCTGACAAAATTTATTCATGTTTAGCCAGCAACGGGATGAAATATATTAGCAATGTTCGGAAATACCCCCCCGTTCGGAAATACCCGAACCTGCTCTACCACATAGTATTCAAGTCATAGTTGCTTGCGTCCTAGTTTGAAGACAACAGATCGCCAAATGATGCGTACAGATTATGCTGCTTCTAGAATGAAAGGTGAGTCAAAATAAATATTTATTAAGTAGACCTATTTGGTTATCAAAGCTTCACAGAAGGTATACCGTATTGAAGGTCATGAGTAGGAGTAGGCCTACCACTTACACTGGTATCCGGTACTAGGTTTCAGGAGAGTATTAAATTTCAAACACTAGTATAAACGGCATGTTGCACATTAAAAAAAAATCACCATGACTACTAGATCCTTGTATATCACCAACAATTCTCAGGGCTGAAGAAGCAGGTCAGGCCTGTGTGTCCCCTTTAATACAGCCGCAGTTACTGTATGTATGTCAGAGACTGACCTTCATCAAGGTCAGTGCATGACATTTGTCAACATACTTAATTAAATATGAACTGTCACAAAAAAAATGTTTTATTTTTTTTCCAGGGACAAAAAAAATGTTTGTTTCAAGGTCGGTGCTAAAAAAAAAAATTGTGTGCTAATTTTTCAGAAAAAAAAACATAACTGAAAGTAATAATCTAGGCCCCCCCCCCCCCCAGAAATCAAATGGTGCGTCCCTAACAATGAGTGTGCGCGGTCTAGAAAACCACATTTAATTCCATTCATGCGCACAGCTTGGCAATCTATATTGCGTGGAAAGGCAAAAGGCAGTAGGCCTAGTCTAGACCATATCTAAAATGTTTTTTGTTGAAATATGAAAAGAACATTTTTTTGTTAACTTTTATGTCGGAATTTCGGAACTTGAAGTTCCCGGAACTTGAAAATTGGGAATTTGAAGTTCCCGGAACTTGGGAACTTGTTTGTGCTGTGTGGACTCAGCTTTAGTTGCCAGTGAGTGTGCTCTACAGACACGGTTTGTCTTGATACCATAAGTGTTGTGCCACGCCTCAAATTCTGACGTCTGAAGTCTATCCCGGCACTGAAAAAAAAAGTATAATGGCCGTAGACCCTTTAACGTAGGTATTGAAATGAAGCGGAAAGACCTCTAAACTAAGACATTTAAAATGGTTTCAAAGTGAAAACCCCCGTGATCTCATATTTTGCATATAAATATTCCAGCGCTTCAAGGGTTAAATAGAGAACGAGAGAAACGATAATTTATTTTAGCATGTGATTTTAGGTTTCCAGAGCTGAGCACACCTTTTGGTATGATATTGCTTGGAAACATGAGTATAGCCTAATATAATTGCGTCACCTCGAGTATACCATGTAGACTCTATACTGTGAAGAGAGTGCATCCATGATGAAAAACAATAATGGCCGTATTGCATGGTTTCTGTGGTCGCATGATCACAGTCTTGCTATGTGCAGTTATATTGTGTTAGGCCTACCGGTACTTGTTATGTAGCCTACCAATTAACCCCATTTTTTGTGACAATTTATTACAAACTAAAAACTAGACTGTGGGAAATCTTTATTTTATTATTGTTGAGCATGAGATATAAATTCTTGAAAAGAAACAGTATTCAGCTACTAGTCCTATTCAACTCATACCAGTAGACTATTATGTGTGCGTGTTACATAGGCCTATATGCCCCACCAAACAAACAGAACATTTTGTATAACATTTGTAGGCCTACAATGTTGCACAAATGTCTTTTCCAGCGGTATATCTTACTTGATTATAAAAAATCAAATGTCCACATACAAGATTTGCAATATTAGCCTATGTGCTATCGTGTCTCTCTTATTCAATTCACGAAAAAGTGACGTTGCGGCCATGCTGTTGTGATACAGATGTACGTTATATTTATTGGTATAGGATCACGTGCTTATCGTACATGAAACTAGTAGGCTTTCCCACGTTTTACGGTGCCAAATAAAAAATGACCTGGCATAATGTATATTCTCATAGTGCACATGCTGACAATCTTTAAAAGAAAATGCCAAAATGACGTAGTACATAGAAACGTGACGTCACAAATGTACGTTTTTTGCACAACTCGACCACGTGTCGTAAAAATGGAATATATGACGTGAAACTACAGAACTATACATTTCCAATGATATAATATTTATCTCTGGGGAAAAAAGAGAAAGGCTTAAATGATACAAATTAAAAAAAATATAATAATGATTAACCTATTTTATTAAAAAAATATTAGATCATATAAAACAAAAAGCTGACGATTCTACATGTGTATATCGCAGCTCATAAATGATCCACCTTTATAAATATCCAGTAGGAATTGGTGAAAAAGTGACGTCAAAACCATCACGACATGACGTCACAAATGCACGTTTTATGAAAAACTCGACCACTTGCCACTAAAACCGTTCACGCTACGTGAAACTAGACGTTCATACCTTTCCAGCGATATATTATTTGTCTCTTGGAATTTAGCCTAAGTGTCAACTAACTCCTTAAATAACGTCAATTTTCGGATTTCCTCCTCTACTATAGTCCTATCCTGAGTTTAGAACTATCAGTAGAACTAATGGCCAGGCCTAACGTTAGAGATTTAGTCTTTAGATTCTGTGAGGATGTGTAGAATAGCCCGGTTCCTGAGGCCCCTCAAGAGCGCGTTGACCCGACCAGAGATCAATGGTCACCAGGGGGACAAATGGTGGGGTAGGCCTACGTTATAGAAGAAGAAGAAGGCCTATTCAGGTGACAAAACAGAATTACAAGGTATATAACAAATACAACATTACCCTTGTGTTTACAGTATTGGCCCTATTATTTTGTCTCAGTGACCGTATTTTTGCCTCGACAAAATACTGGCCACCTCAACAAAATACTAGTCTAAGTGCCAATACTGAAAACACCGGCTAATATTGTCTATATATTATCTGATTGTATAAGTAATGCATGCATTTACATGACATACGATATTATATTTTTTTAATAGTTTCTAATATTAGCTGATGTATGTCTTTTTATATATAAATCATATATAAAAGTGTTTAGAGCTATCATTGTTTTTTTATTCTTCCTATAGTGGCTTTTTGCTACAAGGTGCTTGTAGCTATTTTATCTCTGGTTTTGGTGCGGAAAACTTATGACTGGCAGGTATTGTCAGGTGTTTGTTTTATGTGTAGGCCCTATGTATCCCAAAATGTATCATCTAAGTTAACTGTGTATTTTTCCAAAATAACATTCACTGATTGAATAATAAGTACCCTGATGACATCGCAAGGCTCAATGACCTCCATTTTTATATTTAATAGTTCTAATACGATCAAAAGTTTACGCCTGCTGAAAATGGCCTAGTTTTCGTAGGCACTTGAAATATTTGTGTCAATTTGTGTCGTTACACAGCAGTCTGTGGAAACAAAATGGCAGTCAGTGTTACTGGGCCTCGCGCAAAAAATGAGTTAGGCGGCCCAGTCATACCGGTTAATTAATAAGTATCTGAATCTACACTTTATATTAAGTGTACTTACATGATAACTATGAATACACATAAGACTGGTGTGAACAGTTGCTTTTCTACTATATATTATTTTATTATATCATTTATATTAATATACATGGTTGACAGGCCTCGTAGAAGTATCTTGACCTGTTCCCGTCAACCAAAGTTGGTAACATGATTAATAATGATATTGTAGCCTACTATATTTTACATGTCTTCAACTGGAAAGTAACATAAATAAAGTCACGCAGAATATAAGTTACCGTAAAATAAAGAAGAAGACCCGGGGCTCATTTCACTCAGAAAATCGAATCTTAACGTTCAGTCATTTATCAATAAAAAGTAAAGCTGATCTTATCTTTTAAAAAAAGGTGACTGAAAGTTAAGATAAGATTTCTTAGTGAAACGAGCCCCTGGGGCCCATCCCACGAACCATCTTCAAATTAAGATCATCTTAACTTTCTCTTATTTTCATTAGAAATGTTGAGATTTATCTTAACTTTTCTAATGCAAATAAGATAAAGTTAAGATGATCGTAAATTTAATATTCTTAGGTGCATGGGCCCCAGATATTCCAAAAGTGCGCGCACGTAATGCCCCATTATGTCCGTAATGCGGACACGCGCCACAAAACACGCGCTCCTTAATGATTTTTGCTGATATAGATCAGAGCATCAATAGCAAAGCTAAACAAATCTAAGCGATCAGAAAACGTTTTACAAAATATCTTAAAACCCTACTTGGCATGTTGCATGTCGGGGTATATCAAAAGGCAATTCCTCGGCAATTACTTCATATCTTTCAAAATATAATCGGCATAAAGCATGTAAGTTGGTGCCACTTTGTTTCACCAACATTGACAAAACAGCCCAAAATCAACTTTATCTAAGAAAATTAAAAATGTTTGTATTATTTACTGTGTCATTTATAAAAAATGACGCAAAAAACCGCAAGGCTTAAACATTTATAATTTTTTTTCAATGAAACACTGAACTTAGCATGTAAATGGTGTAAATGTGTGGCTTTAAGGTGTATTTTCCTATACAAACATGATATAAAGTACAAAACAGAAGATAAACACTGTTCCAAACAATATATTATATATGATTAACACTATTAAAGTAATTAGAAAAAAATCATTTTCAGTTTATAATATGCAAGTGGTAAGTGTAAGGAGTGAAAATATGCGAGGTGGGGGAAAATCAAATGACCAATTATTAAATTTTTGGGAAATTTTATGAAAAGGATAACCACAATTGTGCATGAAGAGTACCCTATTTCAAGGGCTTCAAGCTCGGCTTCTAGTGCTGTGGCAGCGTCAAGGAGTTTGTGATGTAATGCAAATATTTAAAAGAAACGAAAATTGTTAGAATTGAATAAATTTAGCAAAAACAGACATTTCTAAGTTTGCACCCAGATTCAGTTTGTTATCCGATATATTTGGGTCAAGTGTACAGTAACTCATAATAAATAAACAAATAAAATCACATAAACTATCATGAAATATCAGGTTACTGGTGACTATATAAGTAAGCCTAAAAAATAAAATATATATAAAATATATATATAAAAAATGTTGAGCTCAACATTATCTGAAACATAGAAAGTCCTTTTGTGAATTTTTTGGATTTTATGACCGGTATGCAAACTTTTTGCGAATGCCCATCAATATAAGGTTGTTACTATTACTGTAGGCCAATCATACTAATGTAGTCTGCCTACAAATAATGGAACTGCTACTGTGTTACGACAAAATGTATGTGAATTTATATTGATCTAATAACTTCCTAGCACTATTTCAACATAAGTCTGTTGTGATTTCGGGCGGACTTCCTTATCTGTAGTCCACAATTCTATAGCCTGAGCAAAAAAATATCTGTAAAATATTATGAATTCCTGTCAATTTGTTTTTATCCCTCCCTAATAGTTCTGATCTATTTAAAAGCATTCTAATTATTGTTTAGAAGACATGAGGTAGGTAAATTAAATCTACGCTCGATATTTTCTCAGATTTTCAACCTTTTTAAAAACGTGACGTACAGTCGGACAAAATATAAATAGCTATAATTTGTAAATAATTCGGATAAAATTCACAATTTTTCCAAATGACAAACCTTTTGACACGTTATTAAATATGTGAAATATCTGAGGCACTTGCTTCATCATAACTTTAAAAAATTATCGAAAATGAAAGCGTGACGTACAGTCAGACAAAAAATCTGAAAATCATCCATTATTTGCAACGCAGCCGAAAACCATGTGATTTATCCAGACAATGTACCATATCTTAACTGACACCAGGGTATAATCTTGAAAATGTATTTTTTGTTATGAAATATCACCATACATTTTGCGCATTCAATTTTTAAAATTTTTAAAAAACAACATATTTTTTACTATGTTATTATGTCTTTATTTGCTCAAAATACCAGTAAAACAGGAAAAATAGTCTATTTTTACCTTTTCAAATGTTTGGTGGGTTATAGGACCAAAAATATTGAGCAAAATGCACTAAAATTGCACATTTTAAGCTTCTGCAAGGCTTCCTCTATAACTTAGTATCATTTATAATTCTCATAGAGCATTCAAATTGATGTATGATGAAGCAGAATATGGGGATACGTTGAAATCATGGGCGGTACCAACTTACATGCTTTGTGCCAATCTTATCTATAGCAGTCAAAATTTGCTGCATTTTACTTTATTTTGTACCAGGTGCAATGTTTCATGGGCAAATGGAATAAATAGCCATCTTCTTAAGTACATTTGCCATTATTATACCATTATTGTTTTCACCATTAAATAATATTTCTTATCATAACAAATTGTTTGTAATCTTAAGTTTTTTAAGCAATTAGTCATATCACAAAAAAACTAAGTTTGAAAAACACCAAAATTGAATGCAAGTTATATTTTATCTTTATTACATTTATGAATTATTATCAAAAAAATTATACTTAGTAAAATGTTGCTTATGTTGGAAACAAGATGAACGAAATGTGGTACATTTAACATAGGGCCATATTTGAAATCCCTGGGTCTGAAAACATAGGTTAGACAACAGAATCAAATTAATATCTTAATAATTATTACGCGATATATGACACTATTATCACTTATACGGCCATTTTGAAAAATAGCCGCCGCCGCCCAAATTTCATACTTGTATCACAATTTTTTTTTGCTTAGCCTCTGGACTACTATAAATAAGACCACCTGTATATGGGCAATTTCACGTAAAAGGCACACAAAAAGTCTCATAGCATGTCAAAAATAAAAACCTTCCATGTATGATAATTTCACAGCTTTTGACAACAAGATGTCATTCCCCAACATCAGTTAAATTTCCAGAGCTTAATTATGCCCATGAATGAAGATATTGACTTGTGAAATGTATGCTGTTTTTGCGTGTGCTGGAGGGGACATTTGTTTTAACAATCATTAGTCTCTGCTCAAAGGCTAATAATGTAGGTGATTTGAAAATCCTAACCCCTAATTTTTTTATTGTCGTGTTTCTAAAGGGAAGATCACAATGTGTCGTACCCGTATTTCACATGTATATAGATTTGATATTCATTTGAAATGTGACAAATGAAATTTTGCAATACACTCAAGTATGAATTGTACAGCATCTACTTCGACAGCTCAACAAATTAGTGCTCTGACATCAACTAAATATACACATATAGCCTGAATACTATATATGACATATTGTGTGCATGTTTACAGTGTTTTTTTCATGCGAATCCTCTGCACAATTATATGTATGACAAGCTGTACTGGAGGGGACATTTTTTTAACGGTTGAAATAACAACATCACAAGTGCTATAAATGCATACTTTAGATCAGTAAAACATGATATGTTGCTCAACATTTCATATTCTAATTTTGATCCAATATATATTGTTATTAATCAACATTTTGATTTCAAATTGAGCTGAAGTAGCATAATTGTATAAACTTTGCTAAAATAAAATGATGTTTAAGTGGTTTATCACGGGTACAGCCCGCAACTATTTGTCTGCATCGTATTAAACACCATCAAGGAAAAACAATGGATAATAGTTTTGCTTTTTGTGACATAACTTGGACAATGTCACGGTGTTCAAGCTAATATCATAAAATGTACTGGAGAGGACATATTTTTTTTAACAACAATAACAAGCCTGTAAGCATGAATGATCGCTCAATAATTCAACTGAATAACAAGTAAACTACTAGAAAGAGATAAAATAGCATCATCAGTCATAGTTTACAAACATCTACATTACTATTATTCCAATATAACCCCAGAGACAGTTAGTGTATCTGTAGGATTCCTACTTCGTTAAGTTAATGTGGCAGTTATCCCCGGTTTCCCGGACGCGAGAATCTGTGGACGACTGCCTCGTTTCGGTACTTTGGTGCCGGGCGCACAGGGCCGGAGCCCATCTGGCCTTGGTACTTTTCCCGCACTTCAGATATTACGCTCAGCGACTGCGAACGTGCCGTAGGTCGCTCTCTCTGAGTCAAGTAGAACGTGTCGTGCGCGGGGTTGTACGTTGTAGTTGCCAGATGTCTAAACGAATAAACATGACAAGTGGAGGAAGAGTTTTGTGATTTACTTGGAACCGTCGATTCGACGGGGAAAGGAAGCTTGTGTTATAATGGAGAATGTTGGGCAGTTTCCCTCGTCCGCCATTGCGAGCCCATACTAGAGACCCTAACGGTCACTCACAGGTATCTTCGTCGCGAGAGGCACCCCATCTTCCCATACTGGTGACCCCTGACGACTGATAGTCAACGCAACAGTGTTTTCACCAAGACGTTTTGATTAAATTTTAAGGGATTTTTCGAAAAAATTTAATAGCATTTTTTTCATCAGGTAAGTGAAAACTGTAGGTCATTCTTAATATGCCAGTTTAAATTACTCAGAAAGAGTCATCAGAGGAGAAGCACGTTTTTTTACGTCGAAAACGGCATAATTTTCTTATTTTTGGACGAAATTCCACGTGTTTGGCGCTTTTTCAAGATGGTGACCATGTCGGTTTCTTTAGAAGAATCCTGAAAATTGTTCTCATAGACTTAGTCTATCATTTTTTCAATGTAAGAGTTTGTTAAATGCTTTCATCCTATTAATGCCACTGTAGGCGAATAGGAAGTGGGTGTTTTCGGAAACTCATTTTTATCGTTGATTGCCATAATTGGGTGACTCGATTTTAAAGTCCATAGACGAAGCTTCGTCATTTTTTTCGATTTTTCAGTAAAATCGACAAAAAATTATAAATATCGCTTTGACTCGGGTAACCTTTAATAGGATTAGGGCCAAATAAAATTGTTTCCCTAAATGAATGTCAATAAACGGTCCTATTTGGTCTGTTAAAAATATTCCCATGACCGTAGGTCAATATTTTATTACTATTATAATATGTTATTTCAGAGAATGTTGATTATTGTAAATGTATTTGGTAGGTGAGCGCCATTTTGGACGCTGGCTCCCCTTGATTAGCTGATCGCCCGCCGTGGGCAAACACGTGTCCCGCCATAACCGGCATGCATTTGGATAGTGGACCTGTGTCGACACATCACATCAGCATAAATTAGGCCGCCATTTTGATTTGGTGGAGCAGATTCCTCACGTGTTCAAACTATACGCGGACTAGTTTTAAATAATTTTTTTAGATTATTTATAAATTTTCTTTTTCAAAACGGTTGAAGGAGAGGAAATATAAATAAGTTGTTTCGGAAACCAAATTATAGCACTAATTGTCTGAGATTTTTTTTTCACGTTGAAACGCCATCCGGTGTTTGTAATTGCTCTAGCCTACTTTTAGCGCCTTATTTGGGCACGGAGTAGGTAATGAATATGCTAATGTGAGGCGAGACGTGGCCGCTGCTCATTTTTCTATGTACACACCGTTCCACGCATGCTGACACAGAGAAGCAGCCACATGCTGTCTGCCGCACATGTTAGCAGTACTGATAATACATAATACACACACCCACCACAGACGAAATAAACACAACCGCTATGACGACAGCCGATTTATACGTCAATCAATGAATCGAAGCGAGCAATTGATTCAGACGTTAATAAGAATGACTCGGTGATGAACGTGCCATTATAAAAAAAAAACGTGGAATGTTCATCACAGAAATCATTTTTCAGCGAAATGATATACTATATCATCAATCAGCATAGACTACTGTCAGTCATGTTTTAAATATTTTTCTAAAACAAATGTAGTTTTATGTCGTTTTTATTCGCAGTCACATTTAGTCTATCAGTTTGTGAACGAAATTTTCTCACGATAGTTTATTTCTGAAGATTAAATTTGTATAAATACAGAAATATTCGATTTGACAGTTGCGCTATCGCGAAACATTGCCAATATTTGCATGTGTTTTTCGACTTGTGTGAATTTTTTTTTTTCACCCAGGTCGATTTACAATATACTATTATCTTAGCTTAGCATAGCATGTCATAATTGTATCTGGCAATTTTATGTCAAATATAGACCTACAGTTTTCACTATACCATTATGTATGTGTGTGAATAAGTGAAAACATTTTATGTCAAATATAGACCTACAGTTTTTACTAAAATAAATATATACGTGTGTGAACTAGTGCAAAGAAATTAGGCACAACCTCAGCGACGCATTTTCAACTATATCTGCAACCCCTGTTTCTCGCAACATGCGACATAGCATGAACATTTTCTACAGTCTACATTTCTAAGATTCAACATATTACAGCCATTTTTTCATTTGGTCTAGACGACAACGTACAACTAACCCGCGCACGACACGTCACGGACATTGGCCACGGAGAGTGGCGACCGCATACCCTGGCCAAAGGCCTGGGGTGTGCGCCAGCAATATGGAGGCTAGCCACCGACACGGTGGAGGTAGACCTACGTCACTTCAACAAGGTGATTGAAAATAATATTAACGACGGCCAATTACAGTTTGGCATTGTTCACATATATGACATTTGTATACTTGCTCAGGCCTGCACAGCTAGCCAAATAGGTCGCAGACTGAGTGCTTCATTATTTAAATGACTTTACTAAATAAACGATTTCAATTTGATATGAACTATGTAACGTAACCTGATTTGACAGGTTTATTAATGCTGACAGTTTTGTGGCTCGAATCAGCATGTGTGATGTGGGCCGACCTCTCAGCGTGATCGTCACAGGCGCCAACCACGCGTCCTGCGGCGCTGCTCAAATACGGTCCTGTCTATAACACAGCACACAGCGTGTACCGTATAAACCTATACACCACGCATCAACAGCACAGCCAGCCAGACTTTATACACGTGATTGTCTGCAGCCCAGCAGACACGGCTAAGCAGCATCAGCAGTACTTATCGTCAACGGCGTCTGCTGTCCGGGGATTCCCCACATTCACTGGTACGTCACAGTATTCCAGACCCAGCGATCAACAGACATTTTTTAGCAAGTGCGAGACTTTTTACACCCCGCATTGCTGAAATCTACAATAATAATAATAATCATGGACCTTCAAGAGCAAAGAACCAGATCAGCATCGACTTCAGAACATTCTACGATTTCAGCAGCCATTTTAATTGTACCTACCTGCATTAGGCTTACAGAACATTGATCATTTCATATCCTGCATATTTTCTCAGATCACTTATTATTTAACTCAATATTGCATTTTTTATTAATAGTGATTTTTTTATTAATTCCAGTTTAATATTTCCGTACTTCATATCACCTCCGACTTTTACGATAAATCGCCATCGACTTTTACCATAATGCATAGGTCTGTTTCCTTTCACCTCACGTTCGGTGATATGACGCAGACATGTGCATTTTTAAGTTAACTGTTTTGCCAACGCAAGAGGGCGACTTTTGCGTTTGGTGCGCCGGTCTTGAGCTGGTCATGTCCCACACGTGACATTTCGTGGAACAACTAGTTCCACTGCACATCGTTCGGTACATGTTATCATATCTTTTTGCGACACATCGCAGAATCATTTTAAATCCTGCAGTACGGCACGCGCCCGAACCAGATAAGTCATAGCTTTACCTCATAATGCAACCCACGGCTATCACACGGTGAGACGCCAGCTGTGATCACTCACAATAAAGGCCAACTAGGCCCGAGCACGATCATCCAGTTTTTTACTCCTCGCGCTAATGGGGATTTGAGTATTTGCATTCGAATCGTTGCTACGATACGCACAATCGACCCTACAAACGAACCGACAATGCGAACACATGTTCGATACAGTTCTCGAGTACTGCCCCCTAACGACCAGCGAATGCAATAAATCGCTTTATATTTAGCATGTGTTGGACGAACCATCCACACACGTGCTCGATTCATGCGGCTGGCACTCGCGGTTTACTATAGCGCCAAAAGATAAAGACTGTGAGACCAGCCACACGCATCGCACTATTACATTTTTTCGTTGTATTGTATTTTGTATTGCATGTAATTTACGTAAGTCATTTTTGCACGAGCAATTTACGTAAAAGATTTCAGTATATTTTAATTACGACACTATTAGGCTACTCCAGGCCTGGCAACATTGTGTAAAATATGTAAAATGTAAATACATTTTTCTGCAAGTTAATTGCTAAAATACTAATGGAAATTTATGTTAAGTGAATGAATCGGTTGGTCGCAGCTTGCAGCATATAAATACGTACATACAGGACAGTTGGTGTTAAGAGGATGGGACAATTTTCATTTATAATGCTGCGACGTCAACCACCCACGCTGTAACCACACACGCAATAATTTTCAAACTATGCTTAGTTATAAGAGGTTACATATTATTACAACCCCCGCTACTTGCACGAAGCAGTTTCCTACACGTCAGTTGGGTTCTACATTATCACTAACCAGGGGGTGATGTAGGATCCCTACTTCGTTAAGTTAATGTGGCAGTTATCCCCGGTTTCCCGGACGCGAGAATCTGTGGACGACTGCCTCGTTTCGGTACTTTGGTGCCGGGCGCACAGGGCCGGAGCCCATGCGGCCTTGATACTTTTCCCGCACTTCAGATATTACGCTCAGCGACTGCGGACGTGCAGTAGGTCTCTCTCACTGAGTCAAGTAGGACGTGTCGTGCGCGTGGTTGTACGTTGTAGTTGCCAAACGAATGTAGTTGCTAAACGAATAAACATGACAAGTGGAGGAATAGTTTTGTGATTTACTTGGAACCGTCGATTCGACGGGGAAAGGAAGTTTGTGTTATAATGGAGAATGTTGGGCAGTTTCCCTCGTCCGCCATTGCGAGCCCATACTAGAGACCCTAACGGTCACTCACAGGTATC
This sequence comes from Flabesymbios commensalis, assembly GCA_964017125.1. NCBI lineage: Eukaryota > Metazoa > Annelida > Polychaeta > Terebellida > Flabelligeridae > Flabesymbios > Flabesymbios commensalis. The sequence goes on along the minus strand of OZ024914.1, from coordinate 63,442,408 downwards.
TTCGGCGCGAAAGGCACCCCATCTTCCCATATATCCATTCCAACCCCCTCACGAAAGTCTAGAAAGCATTTTGTTGGCACATCCTTCCCTTAAACCTGACATTTTGTTTTATACTATAAAACAAAATGTGAGGTGTATGGTATAAAACAAAATGTGAGGTTTGAGGGAGGGATATATATGCCAACAAAATACTTTCCGGACTTTCGTGAGGGGAGTTGGATAAATTATAGTACTGGGCTAGGTATCTGGGATGCTTTGCCTGATATCAAGCATATAGTAAATAATGGGCAATAGTCAGCCATCTTGCATTTGATAGAGTTGAAATTTGTCAAGGTATATAAATGAAAACAACCATTTTCAAATGCATATTCCTCCCTTATCTTCACGTCATCATGGCTGTTAGGAGCATAAGCTTGTTGTAGGGTCCAGCTAGCGAACATACCGTAGTTTGCCCGATATCAGGCATATTCAATAATTAAATAATTGCCGCAAGTCTGCTATTTTGAATGTGATCAAGTTCAAATTTGTTAGGTCCCAGCTGTCACTCCCTGAAATATAGCATTTTCTTTTTACTTTGTTACTTAGTTGTAGTGTAACTGTTTTATTATGCTAATGTACTGTACACAATATATTTATGTACAGTGGTTTGAAAATAATATTAATTCCAACTGATCTTGAGCTTATTAAATTGGATACACAGTTTTGTATGTACTGGTACATATAATTACAAAATAATAATACATACCTCAAACTGAATACAAATTTACATGCATGCATCAATAGCGCTACCATTATTTTACACCAGGCTACGTTTTTACTACGGTAAAGCAATTACTGGTTAACTATTTTAGTATGGTACAAATGATAATTTATCATGTTTATATAACAATACCGTTCTCTCACTCCAGCCTAGGCCTATATCTACAAATCTGGGATATATTTGTATTCATAACAGGACCTATTAAATTTGATTTTTCCATATATCCCGATAATCGGCTATTTTTAATTTGATGAGTTGATATTTGCCAAAATATCTCCCTGAAACCTCACATTTTGTTTTAGCATAATGACCCTTGAACTATCTGGCACATTTTAGCAGATATCACATATATTAAAGTAGGCCTAAACATGACGTCATTAGGCCAATTCCTATTTTATACCGGATGCTATCGGTAGTAACAGCGGTTAAAATCCAGTATTCAGCCGTTGTTATTATGCGACTACATTTTTTGCCTTTATTGGTCCATTACTGGTCCAATGCAGAATATAGATCATAAACTGTATTGGCTGAAAACAGCACCAATGTGCAAGACATAATGATAATCAGGCCCAATTAAACCATTTTATTGGGCCAATACTGTGATGTTAGCAGGGTAATTTTGAAATTGATGGGAGTTGAAATTTTTCAGGGCATTTCCCTCGATCCTTAAAACCTCACATTTTGTTTTCCTATTCTATGGTCTAGCTGTCTGGCAATATTTGCTGTAGTAGTAAATCTTTGCTTTACGTCACTATTCGGCACAAAAGGTCTTTAAGTGTAATACGTAAAAACGTTGTAGTCAATTGATGAGATGAATGATGTACAGATGATGATATGAGGGTGGGGGGATAGGGCATGGTGGGTTATTGAGAGCGTTTTCCTTCGCTCGCCCGATAAGGGGTTCTGGGCATGTCTAGGGGATATACCCCCAGATATGCCCAGACGACCGGAGACTTGAGCTTTCCATGTGCAATTTAATGCTGAAACTCTGTGTCCTTTTGCGCAGCTCCGCTATCCTCGGGTCGGATACTCCCCAGAGTAACAATAGGAAGAATAACTCCCTCTGGGTAACTCCATTCATACCACGCTACCACAGCCTACATCAGCGCCAGCACTGATAGTGGGGGACCATAATGTATTAAAATTGCACATCTGGCTAAAATTGTGAAAATTGGTGTACAAGCCCACAAGACAATACTCTTTCATATTTTTGATGGATCCAATCTGAAAAATGGCTGGATCCACCATTTTAGTCAAAATTCAAAATGGCCGCCACTCGAGAACCAAAATCGTCATATCTTGGCAACATATGGCCCAAATTTTACGATGTTAACAGCAATTTTATATATTTGGATGACGAGGAATCTATTTTTAATAGTTTAAAAGTGATTGGGATGAAATTGCATGTTTTAGTTTCATTTAAAATGTCCAAAATAACACATTTTGTAAAAAGAATATGCTAAAAACCGAAATATCGAACGCTGGACACATTTAAAAAATAGTTAGTGACATTTGATTCATATTTGACTGTTACCAACATAATTTATATAGGCCTATACATATTGGTAACCGTAAGCGTCATCAGTTAAATAAATCTTCAGTTAGTACATGTATCGCGGTTAGCAAACAATATTTGGACATTCATTGTTTATGCACTCCCAGTCAAGGTGACATAGATGTGTGCATCCTAGATTAGCATTAGCACATTTGCAATTCCCCTTATCAGGTTATGCTTTTTTGACATTATTGATTGCAGTGTTGCAGTGTTGCAACAATGCACAACCTAACATCTGCAAAACATTCAGCAGACCCAGCTCCATTCCTATGGATTGTATATTTTGCTGCATTTCAAGAGCCTTTCTGCAAATATATCTTGCCTGATGCCGTGCTCGTCTAGAAGACCGATGTAAGGCCTTTTGTTTAGGTAGTATGTTTTCTAATGCTCGTTTGTCACAGTCCATGCACCGCTCCAGCCATGTCAATGGAGTCCAGAGAGGACAGAAGAGAATATTCGGTATATGGCACGAATGGGTCTGTTATTTCTGGGTAGGCACCCAATGCACTTTTCTGCCAATATCCATATAAGATGAACTAGAAGGCCTATTGCAGCAAGTACAGAAGAGTGGGAGTGAGATGCACCTTTGGGGAACAAGTTATTTTTACGATTGCATGGATAGAGATTGTCTGAAACTTTTTGCCAGAGCCGAAACTAACCCAAAATTCAGTCAATCTCAGGCTAGTAAAGGTTAGTAACAGCAATGCATATACTAATGCTATTCACTTTCCTAATATAAATATTGTTATGTCTTAATAATGTGTAGAACATGCGACTGTCAGCTTCCATTTGATCAGAAGGCATAAATTGAAAGAGGTTAGCGTTATCGGAAGGATGTGACCTGGTCATCCTTCGTGGAATATATGATATTTGGGAAACGTATTCAAATCGTTAACCATTTCCATTATGAATCTAAAGAGATCAGCCTTATTCGCTGGTCTTTTCAAAAATTGTTCTAGTCACCAGCGATGGGTGTTGACCCCTGAACCTTGGTTCGACAACCACCTTTCTCTTATTTTAAACCTGTCAATCTTTGATCAGGATAGGAATCCCAGATCAGGTCAAGTCTGGTTATTATGGACTCCGATTTCACGCTCTGGACAAATGTTAAGAAATGACATTCTACGTATTGTTGAAAGTTTGCAACTTTGATGGTTCGGACCATATATGGACAATGGCAGCAGCATCAAAAAATTTCATAGACACATCGTTTTCAGCCATTCTCAGATGTCAGATTTTTTTCTACTCCTCCATTTCCCCATTTGTCTTTTGTACACTAATATTTTTGCCTTCAGTTCTCGATGGTTTGCAATGTTGGGAGAGATACCCTCTTCAGTTATAGACACAGACACATTCATCATACACTTTCATGTACATTCATGCCTTTATTAACATGTTAAAGGCATATTGCATTATGTATCTGCTGGGCCAGCAGGAATTATTTATCTTGTATCTAATTTGAGCATATTTTAACAAGTGTCATTAAATAAAAAGGATTGCCCTTGAGTATATACAGGAGGTATATAACATCTTTAGACAAACAAGTTTGGAGAATTTGCCCTTCTTTGTGCTGACCATAAACAGAAGAAGATGATGTTGAGTGTGACGATAATTCAGCTGATGATGCAAATTCAACCAGTGCTTAAACTTTCCCAGGTAGGAACAAGGTGCTCATCCATATATGATAACAGCAGGATTGTCAAATAGAGAAGACATATATCGGCAGTCAGAGTAGTTTGTTTGGTTGAAAACAAACAAACAAACATTATCACTGGTCATCTATTACCTACATATGAAGGTCGAAATCACCCTCACGAACAAGTGATCAAGCAAATCAGCTGTATTTATTACAGATCAAGAATCATTAAACGGGTTTAAACTAGTATGAAATTTATATTATTACAACTTCCTCATGTTGTTATATCCCAGCTGTCAAAATCAAAAAACCCATGCAGTTTGTTTAGAGCATCTTATAGGCTTATTTTAACTTGGCGTCATCTATCTTGTCATGATGTGGACGAACGAGAAGCTCTGACTTTGGGAGGGCAACATAAATATCTGCCGGTGGAGTGGTTGGGATGATGTATGCGATACATGCTGATGATCGGCCAAATGTTACAAAACAAACTTATGTATACTTTCATAGAGAGGGACATGGCGCAATGGTTAGAGCGTGACGCTTTGACAATGTTGCTTCCTGCCGCGCGGTTTCGAATCCGGCTTCTTGCAGGATTTTCAGAGAAAAATCATGTTTCTCCCCTCTCAATCTTGGGACATTGTTTCGATGCTGTGTCCTTAGGAAAGGCACTTCACCCTCAAATGCTTCACTTGACTCAGGTGAAAATGAGAACCAGGTAGGATGGAGATGGCAATGTGTACGATAAGTTTAATGCGCCGAAATGGCTGCAGGACTGTATGCTCTCCGTTGAGTTGAAATGGCACACGAATGAGCAGGTCCAGTGACCAGGGGGGTAAAATGTAAAGGCGGATGATAGGTCTTCAGCCTTGATATCACACTATAAACCTGCACATTTACCTTTATAATAGGGCGGGGGCCCTAGGGTAGTGGTTAGCACCGCTGCCTTTCACGCCAGAGTCCGGGGTTCGGTTCCCGGTCTCGGCGGTTTGAAAGAAACAATTGTTTCTTCCCCATCCACGTGTGAAAGTTAGTATTGTGGGGAGCCTCCGTGACCGAGAGGTAGCGTGCTCGGCCTCAGACCGCCAGGGCTCGAATTTCGAATCCTGTGTCTGGAGGACAGTGTCATCTCAATCATCTCACCATCCTCAGGAGGTTCTCCTGGCCCAGTTTAGCCTATATGTGCAGAAAGGTGGCCTAAAGCCCGATTCATTTCATTTACCTTTATAATAGTTAGGCTGGTCGGGACAGTAAATTATGACGATAATTGACAATAAGCTACATATGTATTATTTATTATTCTGTGTTCCATTGTATTTATCTAGCATGCAGTAACGTTATTGCAGGTCTACTAGCAATTATGGCCACACCCGATCTAATGGGTTAGTAGATTGATTGAGTTTTTATATATTTTGGTCTCAAAAACGCTAAAAATGGTCGAAACATAAAATATATGGCTCTAATCATGCTTAGACCGAGACCAATGAAACCGTTGGACTCGAAATATATGAAATTGATGTTAAAATCATTAATTTTGATTAATTGGTTACAAAGTTACGATAATTATTGTTCGCGAGTGGTGGCCATTTTTGATTTTGTCTAAAATGGTGGTTCCAGTACTTTTTGAAGTTGGATCCATCAAAATTATAAATCTATAAGGTCTAAAGGACCTATAAACAAATTTTGACAATTTTAGCCAGATGTGCAAATTTATACACTAATTGGACATTATGGTCCCCCACCATGATGCGGATGCTGCATCGGCTCCGCTGTTGAGCGGAGGAACCAGGGTACGCCACTGACAATCCGCCCGAAGATTATGGCCAGATACGAGGAGGCTGCAGCTGCCCTTGGATGATTGCTTTAGACGGCAATATTTGCTAGATATATCAGACATAATATATATTTTTTTAAGTAGATAATAAATGGCAGATAGTTGGCAATTTTGAATGTGATCTGAGTTGAAATAAGGTCTATCCCTCCCGGAAACCTCACATTTTCTTTTATATTAATTGTCTAGTTATCTGGCACTGGATATGAAGCATGTTAAATTAAATAATGGACACCAGTTGGCCATTTTGAACCTGATAGATTTGGAAGTTTTTCGAGGCATACATGTACATGTATATTTTATGAATATAACTGGTATGCTGGTAACACTTTCTCAAAGCTCACAATTTTTTATAGTTATAGTCTAGCTATATCAAACGATTTGCTTAGCCTTGCCCTCCTTAAAACCTCACATTTTATATTATATCAATTAATTGTCTGGCTATTTGGCATGGTTTACCAGATATCACTATCAGGCATAGTAAATTAAGGCCATACACCGCTGCGCCAACTTGAGCATTGTAAGATCCTACATCATGTACCAGTAACATGTGCGCTATCAACTATTATATATCTGGGGGCTGGGGCCATGTTATAAGACATGACGTAATTTTATATCCTAGCATATAACCTGTAGTGAAACCACCTCCTGGGTGGATAATGAACAGGGGCATTAGATAGTATGTAGTTCTCATTTCTGGTCATATTTTGAAAGTCAACAAGACATTTAAACTCATTTTTTGCAATAGAAAATGTATATGACAATCATACATTTAAACTATTAAATCCATTTGAAAGTAGGCGGTTCATCATGGTTCGCTGAGCAAACATTATCCACTCATCCGCATGTGCAGCATCGTCAAGTTCCACAGGAGTGGGGCCGCCGAAGCGAAACTATTATGGTTTGGTGAAGCCAAAGGACCCAGCTGCTACAAACACATTCTTTTTTTAATTCAAGTAGTCTAGTAGATTGTGTATCGGTACAGACCGCTTAAATCGTTTGACAAGCATGAAAAATACCACAAGTTCTATCCCTGAGTAATTACACTTTTAGAGTTACATACATTCTGTCCCCTCCAATACGCAGTATACTGGCAGCCTATTATAGACAATATAGAGCACATTTGTTTGATGATATATATTAGGTCTTATAACACAAAGAATACTAAATATTGATATTATGTACTGGAGGAGACAATTCTAATTTAACACTTTTCATCTAAAAATGTATAAATATGTGGTTGTTGTAACATGAATTACCAATTAATATCCACGTGGGGGCTCAAAGAGGCAGGATATATTGCAATAATAATATATCTTAGAACAAGACTACATAAGTCCAGGAGCTCCCGCGACGAATTAGAATTTGATTTAAGCAATTTTGTGTAGGGTTTTTAATGTAGTACTAGGCTAGGTCAAAAATCAAGACGCAAGACAACTAGGTCTAAGAAGCTCAGTCTAAGAGTAAGATAAGAACTAGACAGTTTTTGTCAGAGATTGCAAACCTCCATTAAAATTAATGATCCTAATCAGTATCCCAGTAATGGTCTACCTATCTGGCATGGTTTACCCGATATCAGGCCAATCGAGGTAACTAATAGCTGATTTACGGTCATTTTGAATTCGATATAAACTAGTTAAAAACTTAGGGTGCATCCCTCCCCCGAAACCTCATATTTTGTTTTATAGTAATAGACTAACATCTAACACAGTTTGCAAAATATTGGGCATGTGAAAGTAAATAATGGCCGATAGGGGGCCATTTTGAATTTGATCGAGTCTGAATTTTTCAAGATGCATCCTCAGCTGAAATGTCACATTTCATTCTATAGTAATGGTCTAGCCATCTAACACGGTTTACCAAATATCACCCATGTGAAAGTGAATAATGGCCGATAGGAGGCCATTTTGAATTTGATCAAGTCAAAATTTTTCAAGATGCATCCTCTCCTGAAATCTCACATTTCGTTTTATAGTAATGGTCTAGCCATCTAGTACGGTTACTAAAAACCGGCTATGTGAAAGTAAATAATGGCCGATAGGCGGCCATTTTGAACTTGATCGAGTCAATTTTTTTCAAGATGCAACCTCTCTTGTAATCTCACATTTTGTTTTATAGTAATGGCCCAGCTATCTAACACGGTTTACCAAATATCAGCAATGTGAAAGTAAATAGTGGCCGATAGGCGGCCATTTTGAATTCGATTGAGTCAAAAGTTTTTTAAAGGCATCCTCTCTCTAAACGTCACATTTTGTTTTATAGTAATGGTCTAGCTATCTAGCACGGTTTACCTGATATCAGGCCTATCGAGGTAAATAATGCTGATTGTCGGCCATTTTGAATTCGTAAATTAAAAATTTTCAGGGTGCATCCTCCCCCGAAAACTCACACTTTGTTTTATAGTAATCAGGTAATGGTCTAGCCATCTAGCACGGTTTACCAAATATCAGCCATGTGAAAATGAATAATGGCCGAAAAGGCGGCCATTTTAAATTTGATCAAGTCAATTTTTTTCAAGATGCATCCTCATCTGAAATCTCACATTTCGTTTTACAGTAATGGTCTAGCCATCTAGCACGGTTACTAAAAACCGGCTATGTGAAAGTAAATAATGGCCGATAGGCGGCCATTTTGAACTTGATCGAGTCAATTTTTTTCAAGATGCAACCTCTCTTGTAATCTCACATTTTGTTTTATAGTAATGGCCCAGCTATCTAACACGGTTTACCAAATATCAGCAATGTGAAAGTAAATAGTGGCCGATAGGCGGCCATTTTGAATTCGATTGAGTCAAAAGTTTTTTAAAGGCATCCTCTCTCTAAACGTCACATTTTGTTTTATAGTAATGGTCTAGCTATCTAGCACGGTTTACCTGATATCAGGCCTATCGAGGTAAATAATGCTGATTGTCGGCCATTTTGAATTCGTAAATTAAAAATTTTCAGGGTGCATCCTCCCCCGAAAACTCACACTTTGTTTTATAGTAATCAGGTAATGGTCTAGCCATCTAGCACGGTTTACCAAATATCAGCCATGTGAAAATGAATAATGGCCGAAAAGGCGGCCATTTTAAATTTGATCAAGTCAATTTTTTTCAAGATGCATCCTCATCTGAAATCTCACATTTCGTTTTACAGTAATGGTCTAGCCATCTAGCACGGTTGACCAAATAACGGCCATGTGAAAGTGAATAATGGCCGATAAGCGGCCATTTTGAATTTTATCGAGTCTAATTTTTTCAAGATGCATCCTCTCCTGAAATCACACATTTTGTTTTATAGTAATGGTCTAGCTATCTAGCACGGTTTACCAAATAACGGCCATGTGAAAGTGAATAATGGCCGATAAGCGGCCATTTTGAATTTTATAGAGTCGAATTTTTTTAAGATGCATCCTCTCCTGAAATCACACATTTTGTTTTATAGTAATGGTCTAGCCATCTAGCACGGTTTACCAAATAACGGCCATGTGAAAGTGAATAATGGCCGATAAGCGGCCATTTTGAATTTTATCGAGTCAAATTTTTTCAAGATGCATCCTCTCCTGAAATCACACATTTTGTTTTATAGTAATGGTCTAGCCATCTAGCACGGTTTACCAAATAACAGCCATGTGAAAGTGAATAATGGCCGATTGGCGGCCATTTTGAACTTTGACAAAATGAATTTTTTCAAAATACATCCTCTCCTGAAGCCTTACAATTTGTTTTATAGTAATGGTTTCGATATCTTGAGCGGTTTTCATGATATTCCACAATATCAGGCCTGTCGAGGTGAATAATGGCTGATAGGCGGCCATTTTGAATTTTATCAACTTCAAATTTTTCAGGATGCATCCTCTCCTGAAACCTTACAATTTATTTGATATTAATGGTGTAGCTATCTTGAGCGGTTTTCATGATATTCCGCAATATCAGGCCTGTCAAGGTGAATAATGGCCGATAGGCGGCCATTTTTAATTTTATCGACTTGAAATTTTTCAAGATGCATCCTCTCCTGAAACCTCACAATTTGTTTTATAGTAATGGTGTAGCTATCTTGAGCGGTTTTCATGATATTCCGCAAAATCTTTCAGTCGGATTTACCGATGTTATAAATTAGGTCAAAGTGCTGGGTCAACTTCAAGGTCAAGGTCCAAAAACCTGAAAAGGCACAACTAGGGACCTTAGAGAACATGTATGTGCAATATGACTGTCATCGGCCCAGTACTTTTCGAGATCTGCTCCGGAAACGAAGTGCGCGTCAAAACGTCTAAATAGGTCATAGTTCTGAACCAGAAGTAGGTCAAAGTTCAAATACCCCAAAAGGCACAACTAGACCCCCTAGGGGTGTTGTGTGTAAAATTTGAAGACAATCGGACAAGTACTTTCAGAGATATGCTCCGGAAACGAATTGTTTACGGACGGCCCAACGGCCCAACGGCCCAACGGCCCAACGGCCCAACGGCCCAACGGCCCAACGCCGTCACATCATCATTTTCTCCGCTGCAACCTTGCGTATTGAATTCAGATTAAAAATATTTTAACCCGTCCATTAGCCACCTGGAAGTAACCCACATACCAAAAATTGTTATCCTAGCTTATTTTCTCACAAAGTTATAGGCAAAAGAAGAGGCCAAAAAAAAACGGAGGTAGAATCCATAGCTCCCTTCGCTCACCTACGGTGACGGCGGGAGCTAAAAACTCCCTGGGTGGATCTTGAATAGTGATGTACTGGAGGGGACATTATTTTAACGGAATTTTCACATACATACTGGTAACTCTAATTAATTTGCTAATGTTAATCAGCAATCAGTTTGAAGTATTTGTATGCCATATATAACCACCAGACCTATTAAAAAGAGTAATTAAATGTCTATATATATGTAGATAGTTCAAGCTGGGCAGTGATGTACTGGCGGGAAAAAATGAAAAAACTTTTAACGGAAAATACTTTAAACTCAATAAATACACATAAAATCAGATTTTGTGACGCGATTTTTGTCAAACATGTGTCGTTTGAATCGTAAGACCAATAACCATGCCACAAATAAAACTTTATTTGTGTGTTAGATGCATATCTGGAATAGAAAAACCCTCCTATGAAGACAATTCCGGGATGAGACTGCAAAATGTGTTGAAAATAACATAAATACCACTGATTCATGAAGAAATAATTGACAAAACTTTATAAAATTTGGTCTGTTGTTTCCCCATACAACCCTTGCTAAAATAAAAAATGTTTCATATACATATCTAGCAGTATTTGCTAAAAAAATTTGTAAAATTTCAATTTTTCCTAAATGCACCCTTTATGTGAAATTGCCCATATGCTCCACAATGTACCCGATGAAGGCGAAACAGCCAAATCAAGCAGATTACGTTTTTGTTATATGTATTCAATGAAAGTATATATTTACAAAATACCGTTATTTCTTGACTAGAGTGAAAAAGAGCAGCCCACATTATATTAATCCTTTGACCGCCGTATCACGATTATTTTTTTTTTATTAGCTCAGTAAATATCATACTTTCTATAATATACCATCTATTAAAAAATATATCGCAACGCTTTCTGTTGGTAATTCCATTGCTGTGTACTGTGCAGTAGCAATTCAAAGCTCATAGTCCTTTTTGAACTAAATTTTGTCCGGGTAGCAAAAGGGTTAATAAGGACAATAATATTATATATTTATAGGTAACCTTTAGAAGTAAAATGTCCTAATTTTAATTTTCACCCACTTGAAGTTGTGTCTCGCTACTGCGACCCATAACTTCAAGTGGGTGAAAAGCACTAAGATATGCGAATCTTGATGTTTAGCACTCATTTCATTCCTAATAGCTGATATTTTATAACCTGTTAATAAAACAGATTGAAAACGATTACAGGGCCTAGTCGTGCTTAGCGCTTGGCCCTTACAGCGCGGGGATCGAGATTAGACGTCAAAATAAGACGTCTGAAGACGTCAGATTCTGACGTCTATAGTCGGTCCCCGCGCTAAAAAAATAATAATATATTCATAATAGCAGTAGAAACATAGGTATTCATATGAAGCAGAAAAAGCTATTAAACTAAGACATTTATGATGATTTAAAAATGAAAAAAAAATACCTTTGCTCTCCATGGCTTATACACATATATTTAGGCGCTATGAGGGTTAAAGGGTTGTGGATACTGACCTGTTACGAGGACTACTTTTCTCTGCGGTGACGCCATGTTGGTGTTTTGGTGGGTAGCTGAGGCACTGTGGCTGCAGCAAGTGTACCTGATACAAAATGGCAATGTTTACCCAGGCGCCACACAGACGAAACGTTAACGCAATGCTGATTTAATGTTGTGTCATTATCTTTGGCACTAGAAACAGCACGAGAGGTTGAACCAATATTGGTTTAATGATGGGCCGAAGGCGGTGAAGCTGAGCCAACATTAACTTGTTAACTTAACGACATAATTTTATTGTATTGGCTGAGTTTAGCCTGGCTCCCAGCTAAACGTTGAACAATGTTGTTTAATTTTGTCCCACTCTCTTTCACGTTGGCCCAACATTAAAAAAGCAGGAAACATTTTTGTCTATGACGCATTCCAACATCAATACAACATTGGGCCATTTTGACAAGTCTGTTACGTTATCAGACATAAGCCAGTCTGCTGTTGTAATGATAAGACACGGAGGCACAAAGCAAGCCAAAAATAGGTCGAGCCAACATTAGGTTAATTCCGTGCTGACATGTTTGGCTCTGTCCCACCATTGAACCTATGGCCGCCAAACCTAAATTATTTGTATGAAAGTAAAGCATTGCATGAAACTGGCTTGAAAGGTTATCTAAGAGAAAAATACATTTGTTAGAGTGATAGTACCCCAGCCAACACGATACATTAAACCTGAATGTTGGGTCATGCCAGCGTCGCAGACGGTGGGCCAACATTGACCTAATATTGGATTAGTGTATCGTGTTTGCAGGGATCGATATTATGTGTTAACCATTAAATCGTAATTATTTTATATAATATATTTTAATATTATTATTTTTTGTCCACTTGAATTTGTGTCTCACCACCGCGATGTACAACTTGCAAGCGTGTAAAAACAGTTTTGAAACACAATTTGAATCCAAAACTATGCCGATCTAGCAAATGAAGTATAAATTTTTCATTGATTTGTTTTTGTTTTGAAGACAAAGTCATAAACAGGCTGAAAACGACTATAAACACGATTGACATTTTAAGCCTTAAAGCACCAATTTTAATATTAACCCATTTGAAGTTGTGTTTCGCTACCGCGACTCACAAACTTTAACCGCCGGTGCCGTCCATATTCGGTTTTTACATTTTATATTAGACGTCTAGCACATTACATATCAGTTTTCAAAGCTGTTATGATAAAAAGTGACATTAGTCAGCAAGGATTGCATTTTTTTAACGTCATTTTGTCAAATCTGAATAATTTTCACTCACTTGAAGCTGTGGTTCGCGTCAGCGAGACACAACTTCAAGTGGGTGAAAATTCAAATTGAATAATTTGGAGGCTAAAGTGTTAAGGATAATTACCAACGATATCAGCACTGACCTGGTATTTATCACTGTGCCCATGTAGGCTACCACACGGCACTTCCAATAAAATTTAATGAATAAAAAACATGTAATCGATCATGATTTTTTATTATTATCTTTCACAGTATTGATAAGTAATATATAATATCACAACATTTTGTTGTGTTTACTAAAATAAAATAAATTTCCATCGTCTCATGGTATAATTTATGCAGCAATTCACACCACAATCTATTAAATGAGAATACATAAATAGGGTTAAATTTATGGCTGTCGCCATTGTGCAGCCGCTACCCAGAAAAAACGCAAAACAGTTTTGTGTTTGCTAAGATATGCCTGTGATTCGTATTTAGCATTGAACAATAGTGCCGCGCAAAACCAAAATGGGTATCTGCTTACTTTACAAGCAAGCAGGTACTGCCTGTTGGCTTGGCAGAGAAGATTACCGACAGTTCTTTTCATATCCACTCAGCTGGATCATTTTTGGTTACGTCCCAGCCAGAGATGAATTCAACCAACCAAGGATACTACAGACCCCCTGGCTGAACAGATATCAAGAACTATTGCTAACACCGAGGTCGTTTTGCATTCACTGCAGCGGGACTTTTCGGTGCAGATGAAATCTGCCGTTAAACTACCATTTGTCTATGATAAATATTTTCGCTGTGCATTATAATATATATGATTCACTAACAGGCAAAGGGTTAAAAAAGGTTAACCGGTAAACCGCTTAATTAAATAATTTAAATTTGCACCCATTCAGAGTTGTGTCTTCAAGCTGGTGAAAATTGTTCACGTGTGTATAATTTGTGACCAAACATTTCCAAATTTTGATGTGCAACTACAAATTTTATTCCATATACCTTTGAATATCAATGATTTTGATCAGCTAATAAAACAGAATAAACACGACTATTGTCGTTATTAGCGGATATGTATCGCAAGGTGTGTAATGTGTATAAGTATTTCAATAGCTTACAACCATGCGAACATTATATATGAATATCAGTAACATTATATATGAATATCAGTAAAAAAGCATATACCGTAAACCGGAGCAATTTCGCCACACAATTTACATATTTTTTATCGCTGTATTGAACCTGCTTTTTAAAGTGGGAATATAAAGTGTCATAAATGGGGGTGATTGTGAAAGGTATTTGCATACTTAGCATAGTTTGTACTTAGGCTTGTATTAATGGTGCTTTTAATAAAAATGTGTGGTGGGAACCGGGGCTATTTTGCCACTGTAGCTATCCTTGATCATAATTTGAGAATTAAAGCCATTTGTCAGAATCCAAAGAAAAATAATTTGTCATATAAATATTTTTTAATTCAAAATAATATAATTGATCAGCTAATGGGATAAAAATCAAAGCAACTGAACAGTCAGTAGACATTGTTGTCAATCCATTTAATATAATAACATAACTAAGGTAAATGTACCATACAGACATAAACATGAAATATTCATTTTCCATGAATTTTCCTTAATTATTCAAAAGAGTGCATCAAACCTTGTACCGTAAACCGGGGTTATTTTGCCACCCTATTTACATATTTTTTATCGCTGTATTGAACTTGTTTTTTGAAGTGGGAGGGGTACTGGGATGATTGCTAGTAGTAGTGCTTTTTGCCCCCATCCGGGGAGGGTTTCGGGTTAGGGATCTGTTCAGTTGCATGCTGTCAGTTGCATGCTGTATGGCATGGTTCGGAAGCACTAGTCTATAGCAATCATCCAATGGAAGCTGCAGCTGTAGTATCTGGCCATAATATTCGGGCGGATTGCCAGTGGCATACCCTGGTTCCTCCGCTCAACTGCGGTGATAATGCAGCTCTCGCATCAGTGCTGGCGCTGGTGTAGGCTGTGGTAGACTTAAATAACCGGCAATAGCTTGTTTGACATTAAGTCTCTCACGTGGGATGAATGGAGTTACCCAGAGGGAGTTATCCTTCCTATTGTTACTCTGGGGACTATCCACCCCGAGGATAGCGGAGTTTCAGCATTAAATTGCACAGCGAAACCCAAGTCTCCGGCCATCTGGGCATGTATGGGGCTGGATCCCCTAGACATGCCCAGAGCCCCTTATCTGGCGAGCGAGGGAAAACGCTCTCAATAACTCACCATGCCCTATCACCCCCACCCTCATATCATCATCTGTACATGTACGAGAGGGTCATGGCGCAATGGTTAGAGCGTAGCGCTCTGCTGATGTCGCTGCCTGCCGTGCGGTTTCGAATCCCGCTGGTGCATAATTTTCAGAGAAATATCATGTTTCTCCCCTCTCAATCTTGGGACATTGTTAAGATGTTGTGTCCTTGGGCAAGGCACTTCACCCTCAAATGCTTCACTTGACTCAGGTGAAAATGAGTACCTGGTAGGACAGAGATGGCAATGTGTACGATAAGTTCAATGCGCCGAAACGGCTGCAGGACTGTATGCTCTCCGTGGAGTTGAAATGGCTCACGAATGAACAGGTCCAGTGACCAGGGGGTAAGATGTAAAGTCGGATGATAGGTCTTCAGACTTGACATCAGACTATAAACTTGCACCTTTACCGTTACATCATTTCATCCCATCAATTGACTACAGCGTTTTTAGCGTATTACAATGTCACTTAAAAGAGCAACCGGGGCTATTTTGCCACTGTAGCTACTTTGGATCATATTTTGAGAATTAAAACCATTTGTCATTATCCAAATAAAAATAGTTTGCCATATAAATATTTTGTAATTCCAAATAATATAATTGAGCAGTTAAGACGAGAGTTCGTCACGATGATGGAAAATCAATAAAAAAATAAAATTGAAATGTTGTCTTTTTTATTTTATTATACCACCGAACCGCTATTTATGGATATAAATTGAAAATATTAATAGTGTGAATTATGTTTTTTTTTAGATAAAAAACGTCAACAAGTGTTTTTTTAGAAAGTTTACCATGTTTACCGTTACAAAATCAAATAAAAAAAATTTTATTTTTATTTTTTTTCGGTCGTCCGCTCTGAAACTTGAATAAAAATTCTCGAGAAACAATTAATCAAAAACTGTGGCCTAATTGAATAAAAATCAAATCAACTGAGCAGTCAGTAGACATTTTTATAAATCCATTTAATATATAACATGAAAAGGGTAAATGTACCGTACAGATATAAACTTGAAAGATTCAGTGGAAAAGTAATTATTTTTCATGAGTTTTATTGTAAATATTTATATAGTTTTTAGGGGTCAGTGAGTCTAGTGGCCAAGTCCGTTTTCATATCGGACCGAAAACGAGGTCTTGGTGGCCATTTTGAAGGGGTGGCAAAAGAGCCCCGGTATGGGCTGTCAAAATAGCCCTGGTTACTTTCAAGTGCTCAAACAGGCTCAATATTAGCCTAAAATTTCATCAACTATTTTTCTCTTATGTAATAAGAACCCTTTAAATATCATAAAAGAAAAATATGTACGTTATTAAAATGGATAAATACTATTCCAGAGTTGAAATTTGTCAAATTTAGAAAAAACGCGTAAAAAATAACACTTCGGTTAAATATTTTTTTTTGGTGTTGAAATAATTATAATAAAAAAATTGTGAATGTACAAAAAAATGTTCCCTACAATATAGTTTATCCTATGATAATAGTTATTTGTATTGACTGATGGTATTTATTGAAAACCAGAGGATTTTATCAATTTTCCGAGGGGGTGGCAAAATAGCCCCGGGGGTGGCAAAAAATGGTACGTAGATCTTTATATAGTTTTTAGGGGTCAGTGAGTCTAGTGGCTAAGTCCGTTTTCATATCGGACTGAACACGAGGCTCTGACGGACATGTTGAAGGGGTGGCAAAATAGCCTCGGTATGGGGTGGCAAAATAGCCAAGTGCTCAAACATGCTCAATATTTAAATTTCACCAATTATTTTTTATGTGATAAGGACCCTTCAAATATCATAAAAGAAGAATACATGTATACGTTAATAAAATTGATAAATACCATTCCAGAGTTCAAATTTGTCAAATTTAGAAAAAAAACGTAAAAAGAAACTCTTCGGTAAAAAAAATTTTATCGTGTTGATATATTGTAAAAAAAATTGTGAATAGACATAAAAATGTTCCCTACAACATAGTCTAACCTATGATAATAGTTATTTTTATTAATTTTTTGTATTTATTGAAAACCGGAGGATTTTATCAATTTTCCGAGGGGGTGGCAAAATAGCCCCGGGGGTGACAAAATAGCCCCGGTTTACGGTACTGTATTTCGCCATTGCACCGCAGTATATAGTAGAATAAAGCAGCATTCACATGTCATTCAATGCTCAGCTGAACGGCAGAACGCCACTTAGTCATAGTGTATAATATAGTGCAGCAGCTAGCATTGATGCAGAAAAAAGCCCCGGGAGAATTTCTTGATGAAAATAATACATCCTTTTATAAGGTGTAAAGGAACCCTAATAAACACTAAAAAGCATGATGACACCCTTGGAAACGGTGAGAGCATACTTGTGTAGGCTGTTCTTTTAATATTTTAAATTTTTGTAGTCTTCGGGCTATTATTATTGTATTATCATGTTGATAGTTTGGCACACCACTGTGATGTGCCTGGATTAGGAGAATAAAGGGTATAAGTATTCAAATAGCTTGCAACTCAGCGAACATTATACGCAATGCTGCTTCATCGTTTGCAACACTGGCCCAACATTAAATCGGAATTGGTTGAACATATCGTTTTGCTGAGAAGACTAGGCCTACAGGCATTAAAAAAAGATCCACGTATGCTTTAACTCACTGCTCGGAAGATTTAAAATGCAGTATCTGAATATCAGTAAAAAATCATGTACCGTACTGTATTTTGCCATTGCACAGCAGTATAGTAGGATGGTATGTAACCATGGTGACCATAAAGCAGCATTCACATGTCATTCAATGCTCAGCTGAACGGCGGAGCGCCACTTTTGTCATATTGTATAATATAGTGCAGAAGCATTCATGTGGAAAAAAGCCCCGTGAGAATTTGAAGAAATAATACATCCATTATATGGTATAAAGCGACCCTAATAAACACTAAAAAGCATGATGGCACCCTTGGAAACGGTGGGATCATACTTGTGTAAGCTGTTCTTTAATTAAAAAAAAAATTGTAGTCATTATGTTATTATCGATTTATTATCATGTTGGTAGTTTGGAAGAAGTAGTGCCACTACTTCTTCCAAACTATTAAAATACTAATCTCCTAATCTAGGCACACCACTGTGGTGTGCCTAGATTAGGAGAATACTACGGTTTTTTTCATTACAGAATATAGTTGTCCAGACACCATATTTGAAGGTTCCAGAATGTGTGGGCAATTTCAGTTTATTATCAATTTTACAAAAAGCCGCCAATAACCATCATGGAAATATACCATTTCTTTTAATTTTTGGCCCAGATATATGTATATTACCACTTTTCTACCAAAATAAACGTAAGAAATTTGTTTCTGGGATTATTTTCTTGCTTAGATACCTCATCTTTCGCACGTACATTCAATAAACTATTGAAACACAATGACAATTCTGCACAGAAACACGTGTGACACTACTTTTCTGTCAATTGATCATCTGTTGATCAATATGTATCAACATGTTGCAAATCCAAAGAGGGTGGAGGTATAACATTTGGATGATTTTAGTTATTTATGATTTTCAAAATGGCCACCCATAACCACAATGGAAAATATAACTTGTTCTTACTTTTTAGTTTATAAATATACATTATTAAAAAATGCGGGAATTATCAAATCGGTGTTGAATATTGACAAACATTTGGCAGAAAAAGTTGCATTTATGTGACATGACGTAGATACAACAGTTTATCTAAATTAATTTAGGTTAGTGTGGTTGAAGATATTTTTCTAC
Source organism: Flabesymbios commensalis (assembly GCA_964017125.1). Taxonomy (NCBI): domain Eukaryota; kingdom Metazoa; phylum Annelida; class Polychaeta; order Terebellida; family Flabelligeridae; genus Flabesymbios; species Flabesymbios commensalis. The sequence continues at coordinate 63,423,219 of OZ024914.1, read as the reverse complement.
TATGATATATTTGTGATTGTTGCGACACAGGATTGCGAATCGAGAATTTCGCATCAGATATAGACTATATCAATTGCTTAGAATCATTAAAAATTGAAATTATAAATAACCGTTTGAGTGAGTGAATATTGTTTTACGTCGATCCGATTCTGTGCGACAGGAGGAAGCCTAAAATTCCGACTCACCACCCCGAAAGCTCACTAAGACAACGAGAACGTCTAGAAATCAGGACTGTTGTCAATTTTAGCTACTTAACTTTTATACACATAGACTTGTGGTTCACACCATCACCAGTGATACGATAATGCACTATTTAGCGTTCAGACATGATAATTTTGAATAAAACTGTTCACGAAAACTCATTGCAAATCAGTGAAATATGGATTAGAAAACAATTATTCATAATTATGTAGGGATTAAAAATATCAATATAATTGCTTAACCCTGAATAATTCGAAATTCTACAAGTCCACTTAAGTTTGGCAACATAATCCTGGTCCTGCCGTATAGCCCTCTATATAATGATTCTTAAGACTGCTGATTTGAGTAATACATAACCATAGGTTTACTATTTTACTAGGTGGGATATTCATTACCCGAGCAAAAAAGGCGTAACAGCCATTTGCTAGAATGGCCGCCAAAACCCATTAAAACGGCCATAGTATCAAAAAAAAAAAAAAAAAAAAATCCGAGATCAGATCATGTGGTGGCTTTTAATTAGGTATTTCCCAACCTAGAATAAGGTATTAAATATCCATTAAAAGCAATCAAGGTGTCCGAGGTCACACAAAATCCACGATGGCCGCCCATATCGATCCAAATAAATGTTCAGATACATATAGTCCCCCAATCGGATTTTGATACCCATATTGATTGTATTAATAATTTGCATCATAAGGATCATCGAGATATCTGGCAACACAAATCCACCTAGGCACATTTTTTCGGTGAACAAAAGGGGGTTATAAGAATTTTTTTAAAGAGGGGGTTCAATTTTGTTTTAGATAAATATTTATCATTTAACCATGATTACAATATTGTTCTGAATGTTTTATGTATTTCCACAGGTTTATGTGTCGAGAAACCTGAAAAAACAGTGTTGCATGAGCATTATCCAATTTGTCAGTCAATATTTAGCCAATTTTCCTGAACTTTTGCTTGCATGGTCTAGTCAAGTATTTTGATATATCTAGACAATTTGACATTATCATGTTTTTGGATATAAAAGTTCGTATCTGTCACTTCACAAAAGTGGCAGATACACACTTTCATATCCAAGGAGAAGATATATTATATTAAATTAGGCAATTTTGGCAATGGGGCCGTCATTTACATAGGGGAGATAGGGGAAAGTTCGCACAAATAATATTTTTTTTTGTAAATAATATGATCAAATCAGAAACAAATATTATTGTCCAAAACTATCCTACCACAGATGCCAAGTGGATGCCTTTTTAGCATACATATTATTAGCAAATTGAAAACAAAGTGAAGACAGAAAAAATATGTTGATGTATTATTTTTAACTGTTCCGACAAACCCCACGCTTGTAGCTTGCTGGAACATGGGGTACGTATCACAGTGTTGGAGAGACCAGATATGTAGTTAACAACATTGAGTAGTAGTGCGATAGGGGACTGAAAGGCTGGCAAAAAACATTATTCGGGGTGCCAAAGAGCTGTTAACAGCAGGTGCAACAATGCTGGACTGTTAACAACAGGTGAAACAGGACTGGAGGGGCATGAGTGGCTGTTAACAACAGTATCAACAGTATTGAAGAGGTAAGGGAGGCTGTTCACAACAGAAGCAACAGTATTGGAGGGGTCAGAGAAACTTTTACAACAGGATCAACTTTATTATAGGAGACAGGGATACTGTTAACAACAGGCAAACGTGCAGGAGGGGCCATAAAGGCAGTTAAAAGCAGGGGAAACGTGGCTGAAGTGGCCAGAGTGGCTTTTAACCGGAGGAACAACTGTATTGGAGAGGCCAGGTAGACTGTTGAGAAAAGGAGCAATACTATTGGTCGGGCCATAAAGGCTGTTATTAGTGTTAGCAACAGGAGCAACAAGGCTGTGGCTGTGGCTAAGAACAAGAGCAACAGTATTAGAGAGAGCAAGGAGGCAACAGGGCTAGAGGGGTCATGGGGCTGTTAACAACAGTAGCAACAGTGCTAGAGGGGCCAGACAGGCCATTTAACACAGGAGAAGCAATGCTATAGGAGACAGGGAGGCTGTTAACAACAGGAGCAACAGTGCTGGGGGGGGGGGGGAGGGGAGGTTGAGACTGACAATAAGAGCAGCAACGGTTTTGGAGGACAAGATAAATAGTGCTGGAGGTACCAGTAATGCTGTTAAAAACCAGGAATCAGTGTTGGAGGGGCGAGGGAGGTTTATAGCAGAGGAGAAAAAGTGCTAGAAGCCAAAGATAATTTGACAACAGGAACAACAGTATTGTTGTGGCAACTGAGGCTATTAACAACAGGAGCAACAGTATTGGAGTGGCCAGGGGGATTGTTAACTACCGAAGCAGCAGTGCTAGAGGAGACAAAAAGTTTTTTTAACGTGAGGAACAGCAATGCTAGAGGGGACATAAAGTCTATGACACAATTATCTGGAGGGCATGCTTTTCGTCGAGTTCTCCGTCAAATATCAACCGATTTTCATTAAATTTTGCACAGGACATGTCCCAGTCATGTCCTAACATCGGTAACAATTTCGTCAAGTTATATACAGAATAAAATTTATACAAAAGTTAGACCATGTGACATGCATGTACACTTAGTAAATTGAAAATATGACGTCCCTCTATAACCCCATTACACTAATTCAAATGGTCCAACTTTTGAAATATTTACTGATGTTAGAACATGACTTGGAAATGTCATGTGCAGGGAAATTGGTTCACAATTGACGGTGAAATCGACAAAAAGCATGCGCTCCAGATAATTGTATCATAGACTATAGCCTAGAGGTTGTAAAGAACACGAGCAGCAGTGTTGACTGTTGGTGGAGCCAGGGATGATCATGTTTTTAACAGCAGGAACAGTTGTGGTAGAGGGGACAGGAGAACTGTTAGCAGGAACAGGGCTAAAGATTCTTAAGACTCATTGTATACAGGGTTATATGAAAGGCTCTGGCCTAAAACCACAATATAAACATTATGTTTTACTATGGGACTCAATTTAACAATTATTTTGGTAGTCTATATCAGACCAGCGCGTTATTTTTGTCGACTTCGCGGTCAATTCTGAACCGATTGCCTTGAATTTTTGCACAGGTCATTTTCAAGTCATGTCATAACACCGGTAAAAAAATTGCAAAATTATTTTAAATATTTAGTAGACGATTTGACATGTAATAAAATTCCAGAATTAGTGTATAATGGCCTTAATAGAGGGACGTCCTAATTTCCATTTACTAAATGTCAAATGGTCTAACCTTGGAATATACTGCCTATAATTTCACGATTTTTTTATTGATGTTAGGAAACGACTTGGAAATGGCCTCTACAAAATTTCATGAAAATCAGTTGATGATCGACTGAGAAATCAACGAAAAACATGCGCTACTATAGCCTGTATAGGTCATACGCCCAATATCGCGAACCACGTTTTTTGCCATTTAAAAAATATTTGGTGACTAAATTTTATTTTTTTCAACTCCATTCAACTTGCCAAGTTATACGGCGCCTATTTCTGCCGTTTTTTCGGCAAAAAATACTTTACATCGTCTTATCCTTTCTTTGTCATGTATGATGACAGGTGCAAGTCATTCATCATTAGAGCGGTGGGCGATATTAAGTTAAATTCGGGTGAAAAACGTTATACATAACAAAGAAAGAATTTCCCAAGTTAAAATAATTTTCAAACAAAAATTAGTCTATAGACCTACCTGGAGATTTCCGGACATGTTGTTAGTGAGTTGAATAGGAGTTAAAAAAATAATTTCAGCCAGTAAATATTTTTTAAATGGCGAAAAACGTGGTTCGCGATATTGGGCATACGACCTATAGACTACTATAGACTAGTATAGGGCCGCAAGGTCAAGGACCCAAGCCAAGGTGCCGATTATAGTCTATCTGTAGTCTTGTAGACATTATCTGAACTTAAACCAAAGTAACGTTAGTCTATAATGTATCATAACTATTAATGTTAGTTATTATATTAATATATATAAAATGCAATTCACTAGTTACATCCAGACTACTGTATACCGGTCTACTATTATTTTTCAGTAGGCTATCACTATCACTCAGTATCACTCAGTATCACTATATTGACAGACTGGACAAATACATTCTTTGAAAGGTTGAGTTATTCTATAATTTCGAATATGACGTCATACTTACAGTAATTTGTAGGGTTTAATTATATATAACGTCTCACCACACATAATACCCCTCCCATAGACTTACATGTAGTATGGCCCATACGCTTCGGCCTCCCAGCATTCTTTAAATGAAAATATCTGTATAAATCTGTATATTTTTTTAATCATTATGACTTTCTCTATCAATATAAAAAATAAAAAAGGGTGCTTAAACATGGGGCCTTTTTTCTAATATCACATGCAAATGTAAGGTCCTAGTAGGGCCTACCTTCCATGGGCGTTGCCAAAACACGGGAACTTCCGAATGCAGCATCTGCTTTGTTACTACCAGTGTAGGGACTACATTTTATACCTACATTTCCCGATGTCAATGTTTTTGAAGGAAGAAATGGTCACCCAATCTAGATGAATTGGTATCAAAATGATATAAATGGAATATTTAACCCCAGGCCTGCTATAAATCACCACATTTTATAAAAAAAAGATCGTAACTCTCTCACTATTAAAGTTTTTAATGATATGCGCGTATAAATTTGTGTGGTGAGACCATAAGTGTAGGCCCCAGAGACTTATGGTCTCACCACACAAATTCATTCGCGCATATCATATTAAGAATAAGAAAGTTAGTCTCTTTTTAAAAGTTGTGGCTCTTTGCAGCAGCTCCTGTGGTGATTATTACGGAAATATCATTTTGATACCAATTTAAATCGATTCTGTGATGTTTTGTTGTAGCAAAAGCATCGAAATGATAAAAGATAGATCTATGGCGAGTTGAAGGTCGGATTAACCAATATGTCGTGGTAAACCTACACCGGGAGTTCCGTTATGGGGTCACAACGGCCGACGAAGGACTCCGCCCAATCTCGCCATCAAAACTCAAATATCCTCCTCATCCGTCTGGTCGACGGTATTAAACAAACCAGGAAACTGTCTTCTCTCTTGTCATGTTTATTTGATTAACATGCGATAACAGCAAAGCACAACCATCCGCGCACGGCACGTCTCTATGGACTTAGTGAGAGCGAGCTGCGGCACGTCCGCAGTCGCTGAGTATTACGCTTGAAGTGCGGGAATAATACCAAGGCCGCACCACACTGCTCTGTGTGCGCACGTCACCACGGTATGAAAACGAGGCGGTCATCCCCGTCAGCCCGCGTCCGGGAATCTGGGGATAAGCGCCACATTGACTAAGCGATGTCAGGATCCTACATTACCCCCGGCTGAGTGACAACGTAGGACCAAACTGAAGTGTAGGAGACTGCTTCGTGCCATTAGCGGGGTTGTCAAATATGTAACCTCTTATACTAAGCATAGTGTTCTTAAAAAAATATATATAGCGAGTGTGGTTACATTGTGGGCGGTTGAAAGCGCAGCATTATACGTGAATTGTCCGATCCTCTTAACACCAACTGTCCTTTATATATTATTCATGTGCTGCAAGCTGCGATCAACCCATTCATTTAATTCACAGAATTGCTATTAATGCTTTAGCAATGAACTTGCTAAAAGAAAATGTCTTCACATTTATATATCTGTACACAATTCTGCCAGGCCTGGCATATTCATTTACAATTTAACAACATTGTGATTACGAGGTATGCGGTTGGGCCCGCCATAGACGTCATTGGGCGCGACTATGGCGTGAACCATCTGCACAAATCGAGCAGGAGTCTGGATTGTGCGTCCGACTCTAGTTTTTCGCACTGTTTGGTCGGTCGAAATTTTTTCGCGATTAGCGATATTCGCATGTTTGCTTTTTGTCGAGTTGATTACGGCGTCAGCAGCACCCGGGGTTTTACTCCGTAGATGTAAAGGTATGCGGGAATACGTTCGTAAACCACCGCCGTTCCCGTTAGCGCGGGACGCGGCAGGGGCTCGCGAATGCGGCGCTACGTAAGTATTGTCTCTGTTGGACAAGTTGACTTTAACATCTATTTGCTTTGGGACTGTGGCCGATTTTTGATTGCTTCTGACTGCCGTCGACTTTTTTGTGTTGACTCTCGTCCCGTTGGACGTCGGAGTGTCCGCACTACCAGGTCTAGGTGGACCCTGTGGATTCCTACTAGATGTCCTGGTAGCCGTCGACTTCCGTGATTTGCTTGGTGGTTTACGCTGTGTTGTCGTACCTGTTGTAGGCTCGCACTCCATGTGAGCGGGTTTAACGCGATCTAAGGAGACCGTCTCAACCTTGCCTTTAACTAGGATTTTCATTACTCTGCCACTCCTCGCGACGACCTTGTATGGTCCGTCGTAAGGGGCGGTCAGAGGCGGTGCAATTGCGATTCGGCGCAAGAATACATGAGTACATGTAGCGATTTCCTTGAATTGGAAAATGTTGTGTTGTTGTGTGTCACGTGGCGGACATAGACGGAGACGCGACATGGCTACGAGTAGCTTGTCTGAATAATTCTCCAAATCAGTGTTAGCATCGACGTTGTACTGTTTAGTAAACTCTCCTGGGAGTCTAAGGGTTGTCCCGTAAATCATCTCAGCAGCTGACCTGCCCAGTCTTTCTTTCACGGCTGAACGAACTCCTAACAGTACGGCAGGTAACGTGATAGTCCACGGATTCGGTGACTCGTGCGCCATAATGACGGCTTTCAATTGACGGTGGAAACGCTCGACCATGCCATTCGACTGAGGGTGATAACTCGTGGTACGATTCCGAATAATCCCGAATTGGTTACATAAACTATCCCACAATTTGGACTCGAATTGAGCGCCCCTATCAGTGGTGATAGTGGCAGGGGTACCATAACGTGCTATCCACCCGCTGAAGAAGGCATCGGCGACCGATTCGGCTCTAATATCTATCATAGGTATAGCTTCGGGCCAAGGTGTAAAACGGTCGACGCAAGTCAGTAGATATCTAAAACCATCGGCATAAGGTAAAGGTCTGACTATGTCCACGTTGACATGATCGAATCGCTCGGTAGGTTCAGTGAACTTTCCGAAAACAGGAGTGTTATGACGTGAAACTTTAGCGGTCTGGCAACCCTTACAGGTACGACACCATCTAGCAATATCTATATTCATGCCGTGCCATACAAATCGGGTATTAATCAAAGGTCTGGTGGCTCTATGCGATGGATGGCCTAAACCGTGTAAGTTTGAAAAAACTTTTCGGCGAAATTTCGCGGTAAGGTACGGCCGGTTGTGTCCCGTGGACACATCACACCAGATCAATTGATTATCAAACGATTTCAATAGTTTGAAATTCATAGTTGATGTAGTCGAATGTCTCAAACGTGTGAATTCCGCGTCATTAGCTTGATCGAGACTTAACGCTTTATAGTCTATCACTGGGCCATCGTGTATTGCTGACACTGATGGTCGTGACAGCGCATCAGCGACGAAATTTGTCTCTCCTTTTACATATCTAATATCGGTGGTGAATTCAGCGATGAACGCTAAATGACGTGTTTGTCGTAGGGATGCGCGCTCAGTCACGGATGACATTACAAATGTTAACGGTTTGTGATCAGTATTAACGAAAAAATTTCGTCCTTCTAAATTGTGTCTGAAATGTTTAATTGTAGCGTATACTGCCAAAAGTTCACGATCGAACGCGCTATAGCATGTCTCTGCTGGGTTCAGCTTCTTGCTGAAAAACGAAAGCGGCTGCCACATACCGTTTAAAAATTGCTGCAAAACGCCACCGACGGCGACATCACTAGCGTCACACTTATGTTAAGCTGGGCCGTAGAATCAGGGTGCACCAGAAGCGTAGCGTTTGCCAGTATCTGTTTGGACTCGGAAAATGCTGACTCTGCTTCTTTATTCCACTTCAAATCGAAATTTGATTTCGGTGACAATCTGGTATGGCCTTCGTTGGCAGAAGTCAGTAGATTATTAAGTGGCGTCAGCTTCGCGGCGCAATGCGGTATGAAACGGTGGTAATAATTTACCATTCCCAGATACCTACGCAATGCTCGTTGCTTTTCGGGTTTAATGAAATTAACGATCGCGTCAACGGCGCTAGGTAACGGCGAAATGCCTTCGGCGCAAACGTGATGACCTAAGAAACTTAATTCCGATGTTCCGAACTGACACTTTTCAGGACCAATGATGATTCCGTACTCTGATAGTCGAGCAAAAAGAATTCGTAGATGTTTCTTATGCGTTTTATGATCTGGGCTGGTTACCAGTAGGTCATCCAAATAAACAAAAACGAAATCAAGTCCGCGTGTCATGTGGTCTATAAATCGCTGAAACGTTTGACTGGAATTTCTCAGCCCAAATGGGGTTCTAGTGAAATTAAACAAGCCAAAAGGTGTGGTAACAGCAGTCTTGTGTACGTCGGACGGTTCCACCGGAATTCGGTAATAAGCCCTGACTAAGTCTATCTTCGTAAAAATTTTCGATCCGGCTAACCGCTGCGTAAAATCTTGAATATGCGGAATCGGATAACGGTCCGGTACGGTCTGTGCATTCAAACTGCGGTAGTCCCCGCATGGTCTCCAATCGCCGTTTTTCTTTGGCACCATGTGAAGCACTGAGGACCACTCGCTGTCGCTGGGTTCAATGACCCCTAATTTAATCATATCGTCGAATTCGCGTTTGGCGGTAACCAGCTTATCGGGAGCCAAACGTCGTGGTCAAGCAAAAACCGGGTGACCTTTAGTCACAATCTTGTGAGTTATGCCGTGTTTGACGGGCTCACCCTTTGTCGTAGGGCGTGTCAGTTCCGGGAACTGGCCGAGGAGTTTAGTATATTCATTTTGAACTGTATCAACTCTGTTCAATGACAGAGGTTTAATCGAAAATAATGAAGCGGCATGTCTCGAAGACATCTGCTTCTCAAGTCTACGAGCAAATTGTAGTGAATTAAAAAATCAGCCCCGATTATGGGTTGCTGTACATCTGCCACTATGAACGTCCACGGATATTCGCGCTTTAAACCGACATCGACGACGCGTTTACAATTGCCGTAAGTCTTTATAGTGCTGTTATAAGCTGCCACCAGGGGGAGACTGTCAGCGCCCGAAATCCCGTTAGCGCAAGATTTCGGCAGAACACTGACAGCTGCGCCCGTGTCGATTAAATATCTGCATTTATGTCCTTTATCGGCGACATATAATAATTTAGAGTGTGATAACGCGATATTTGCTACTTCGCGCTGACCTAATGAAACATAGTATGAACAGGGTTCACTGCACAAGCGCGCCTTTTCACCATAAGTGTGGTGGTAATAGCAAACCTGTGCAGTGGCTGTGTCGATCGGTTGTGCGACATTATTTTGCGGCGGCGGTGCGAAAGGTCTTTAACGTCTCTATATTGACTATGTTGGTTACTAATGAAACCTGAGGCCTGTACATTAGGGGCAAATGCAGGCGCGTGAGCGTAGTTATTTGCTCGTCCACGTCCTTTATTTCGTTTCCTCTCAGATGTTGTTACTGTTTCTAATTTCTTGATGCGTTTGGATAGATCTTCTAACAAACCAACTAATTTGCTGGTCTCGTCGACTTTGATCTCTGCGACCCCCTGCTTACTCTCTTCAACGTCTTGTTCTGCAGCCAGTGCCCTGTCAGCCAAAACGGCCAAACTTTCGAGGGAGGCACTGTCGGGTTGAGTCGCCAAATGGGCTCTGATGGAAGCGGGCATCTGTCGTATGAACGCTTGCCGAATTACAGCCTTTCCAACAACAGCTTTGGTGCCGAAACCTGCAGTCTTCCGCAGACGCCTCAGGAACCGCGAGGGAATATCGCTTCCAATCTTCTCGCCAGAGATAACTTTATTAACCCTTTCAGGTGTTGTCAATCCTCGCCTCTCAATTAGTATTGCTTTCAGGCTGTCATATTTATTTGCCCTGAAAGGCTGCAGCAGCACGTCTCTCACGTCTGATGCAATCTCGCCAGAAAGTGCAGCGCAGGTTAGGCTATACCTCTCGTCGTCATCATCGATCTGGTGGAGGGCGAATTGCGTCTCGATTTGATTAAACCAGAGCTCCACATCAGAGGCGTAGAAAGTTGCGATTCTAAACTTGGGCAAGTTCGTAGCTCGTTTCTGCGGCTGTCTACCAAGCGGTGAAGAACTCCTTGATGAGTCACTCCTCGAGTGGGAATTCAGACGTCTATCCCGAGCAATCCGAGCAAAATCGGCTTTGAGGCGTTGATATTCCTCGTCAGCTGCTCGGAATCGAACCTCATTGTCTTCACTGTCGGGATGATAGCTATCTTTTGGTCTAGCACCCGCACCTTCTGGACCTTCATTTAATTAATGAAGCATCTGGGATAGCTGGCCTATTGGCTCTGTGCCTATCCCAAATGTGTTTAAAATGGCATGTCGTATTAATACATGCCAACTATTTTTGACGCGCCGTACGCGGACAGGTTGTGCAATGCCGTAAAAATCAGATGAAAAATGTCTGTAATATGTTGAAGCTAGAAGTGTAGACTGTGGCAAATGTTCATGCTATGTCGCATGGTGCGAGAAACGGGGGTTGCAGATTAGATGCAGAAATATGCGTCGTTGAAGTTTCACCTAAGTGCTGTTCACAAATTCACAAAAGGTATGTATTGATTAAAGTGAAAACTGGAGGTCTATATGAGACATAAAACGTTTTCACTGAGTCACACACATGCAAAATGGCACCGTGAAAACCGTAGGTCGCAGTGGTACATAAAAACAATATGCCAGATATAACTGTGATAAGCTATGCTAAGCTATGATAATAGTATTTTGTAAATCGACCTGGGTGAAAAAAAAAAAAATTCACACAAGTCGAAAAACACATTCAAATATTTGCAATGTTTCGCAATAGCGCAACTGTCAAGTCGAATATTTCTGTATTTATAAAAAATTTAAACATCAGAAATAACTATCGTGAGAAAATTTCGTTCTCAAACTGATAGACTAAATGTGACTGCGAAGAAAAACAGTGACATTTGTGATTTAAGAATAATATCTAAAACGTGACTGACAGTAGTCTATGCTGATAAATGATAAAGTATATCATTTCGCTGAAAATTGATATCTGTGATGAACATTCCACGTTTTTTTTTTTTATAATGGTACGTTCATCACCGAATCACTGCATAAACGTCCGAATCAATCGCTCGCATCGATTCATTGGTTGACGTATAGACAGACTGTGTTCGGTGCGGTTGGTTTATGTTGCCTGTGGTGGGTGTGTGTGTGGTGTATTGTCGGCGCTCGCAGCCTGTGCAGCAGGCAGCATGTGGCTTATAGTCTGTGACGGTAAGCTTTGAGCGGTGCGTACATAGTATACAGTCAGCATCCCCGTCTCGCCTCACATTAGCATATTCATCAGCTACTGCGTGCCCAAATAAGGCGCTGAATAGCCTAGCACGATTACAAACACCAAAAACGTTTCAAAGTGAACAAAAAAATCTCGCACAATTAGTGACAGAATTTCGTTTACGAAACGACTTATTTACACATTTTCTCCCTCAATCGTGTTGAAAAAGAAAATTTACAAACAATTTAAATTTTTTTATTACAATCTGTCAGTGTAAAATTTGGCTTACTTTATGCTAATGTGATGCGGCGACACAGGTTCACTGTCCCGATGCATGCCGGTTAGGGGGGAACACGTGGGTGCCCACGGCGGGCTTTGAGCTAAGTTAGGGAAACCAGCGACCAAGATGGCGCACACCTACCAAATACAAATACAATATTCAGCATTCTCTGAAATAACATATGATAATAGTACAAAATATTGACCTACGGTCCTGGGAATATTTTTAAACAGACCAGATAAGACCGTTTATTGACATTCATTTAGGGAAACAATTTATTTTGGCCCTAAACCTATTAAAGGTTACCCGAGGCGAAGCGGTAGTAAAAATTTCTGTCGATTTGTAGAAAAATCGTGAAAAAATGACGAGATTTCGTCTGTGGACTTTAAGATCGAGTTACCCAATTATGGTAATCAACGATAAAAATGAGTTACAGAAAATACCCACTTCCTACTCGCCTACAGTGGCATTAGTAGGATGAAGGCATTAAACAAACTCTTACGATAAAAAAATGATAGACTATGTCTATAAGAATAATTTTCTGGATTCTTCTAGAGAACCGGAAAGGCCGCCATCTTGAAAAGGCGCCAAACACGTGGGATTTCGACCAAAAGTTTAGAAATTTAGGCCGTTTTCGACGCAAAGAAACGTGCTTCTCGTCTGGTAACTCTTTCTGACAAATTTAAACTGGCATATATATATTTTGACCTACAGCTTTCACGTACCTTGTGAAAAAAATGCTATTGATTTTTTCAAAAAATCCCCTAAAATTAATGAAACTATCCTTGAAAACAGCGGTTTTCAACTGGCATCTAGGTGAAAACACTGTTGCGTAAACGATCAGTCGTCAGGGGTCACCAATATGGCGAGTTGAAGGTCGGATTAACCAATATGTCATGGTGAACCTACACCGGGAGTTCCGTTATGGGGTCACAACGGCCGACGAAGGACTCCGCCCAATCTCGCCATTAAAACTCAAATATCCTCCTCATCCGTCTGGTCGACGGTATTAAACAAACCAGGAAACTGTCTTCTCTCTTGTCATGTTTATTTGATTAACATGCGATAACAGCAAAGCACAACCATCCGCGCACGGCACGTCTCTATGGACTTAGCGAGAGCGAGCTGCGGCACGTCCGCAGTCGCTGAGTATTACGCTTGAAGTGCGGGAATAATACCAAGGCCGCACCACACTGCTCTGTGTGCGCACGTCACCATGGTATGAAAACGAGGCGGTGATCCCCGTCAGCCCGCGTCCGGGAATCTGGGGATAAGCGCCACATTGACTAAGCTATGTCAGGATCCTACAGATCTAACAGGAAGTCCTTGCGCTGGCTGTAGCAAGGCTCTTCTAAAAAACGAGGTCAATTTTTTTCTAGGTCGCCCGGGGGAGAGTGGGGCAAGAGCTTATTCTAGGCTAAAATAGCAGGAAAGCAAGCAGATTTACATACCTTTTTTATTTTGAAAGAGAACAGCAGGATGGTTAAAATGATATATAGGGTTATTTACATTTCCCCATTTTAGGAGTGCTGGGAGGCCTGAGCGTATGGGTCATAATACATGTAAGTCTATGGGACGGGTATTATGTGTGGTGAGACGTTAAGGCCATAGTTCCAGAAAACACATTTTCGCGCCTGTGGGATGTTTTATTGCTACTAGACCATTAATTTTGCTCATTTATTATCACCAGGCAGCCCATTCAGCAAAAAAATATAATATAGACATGTTTTCTAGCGAATTTAACGAAACTAATTTGATAATGTTCAATTATGGCCCATATACCAAGCATTCGTCCATATAGCACTGAACAGTTGTAAGTTCAACTTGGTTCTTCCGCTTCCCCGCATTGATTTTCTTGTCCTTTGGTATTTATACCTCTTTTGTTTGTGTGTATAATGTCCGTACATAACTATTCTGAAGAAATAAAATCATTCAATGCCCAATTTCAAGACGAGTCTCTGAAAAAATAGACAATTCCATACAGATGCTTCATGAAAATGGAAAATTATGTTGTAATATCGAAAAACGGGCCATTTCTCGAGATCTAGTAATGAACAGGGGAATTTCATTTTGCGTTTGTGTGCCTTCTGCTCATCGGAATTGGACAAGGTTTTCTTTTTCGATTTCAGAATAGAATGTATTTTCTAGCTCACCTGAAAAAAATATTCCATAAACATGTTTATTTCCCTTAAGGTCTCATCTCACCACACAAATTCATTCGCGCATATCATTATAAAGTTTAAGAATAAGAAAGTTAGTCTCTTTTTAAAAGTTGTGGCTCTTTGCAGCAGCTCCTGTGGTGATTATTACGGAAATATCATTTTGATACCAATTTAAATCGATTCTGTGATGTTTTGTTGTAGCAAAAGCATCGAAATGATAAAAGATAGATCTAACAGGAAGTCCTTGCGCTGGCTGTAACAAGGCTCTTCTAAAAAAACGAGGTCAATTTTTTTTTAGGTCGCCCGGGGGAGAGTGGGGCAAGAGCTTATTCTAGGCTAAAATAGCAGGAAAGCAAGCAGATTTACATACCTTTTTTATTTTTTATTTTGAAAGAGAACAGCAGGATGGTTAAAATGATATATAGGGTTATTTACATTTCCCCATTTTAGGAGTGCTGGGAGGCCTGAGCGTATGGGTCATAATACATGTAAGTCTATGGGACGGGTATTATGTGTGGTGAGACGTTATAGTAATCGAATTTTGTCACATCACCAGCATCGCCATTTTGCATCTTTCTCAACGTATTCTTGCTTGCCACTCGTTCTCCCGCATCTGTCCAATGCATGTCTGTTCGCTGGTACGTAGCTCCACTCATAGAATAAGCAAAGTTAGATGGTCAACCTGGTCAGGTATAGACTCGCAGGCTTCTCACAAACACTACTGTAACAGATTTTGCTTATGTAATGCTCATTTCTGAGCTGTGAAAGACAGACAGAGAGACTGAATACGGCTAGACAGTGGCGGATCCAGAATGTGCAAGAGGAGGGGGCGTAAAAAAGGGGTGATGGCTTCACTTTAGTCAAAAAAATGCATGAAAATGCAATATTTTCACTAAGAAGAGGGGGGGGGCGTACGCCGGGTACGCCCTATGCTGGATCCGCCACTGCTAGAGACGTGATTTGAAGAGGGGGGGGGGGCGTACGCCGGGTACGCCCTATGCTGGATCCGCCACTGCTACAGACGTGATTTGTAGCTCAACCATTTAAACCCTTTAACCCTTAAAGCGCTAAAAAATTTCGTATAAACCATGAAGACCAAAGGTTTTTTTTTTGAAATAATCATAAATGTTTTAGTTAGCTCTTTCTGATTTATTTGAATACCTATGTTATGGGTCTACGGCCATTACTCATTAGAAATATGTTTACTCTTTCAGTGCGGGGATAGATCTGACGTCTACAGACGTCAGATTCTGACGATTAAAGTCTATCCCCGCGCTGTAAGGGTTAAAGCCGATGCATCAAAGCATCTTTTGCTTCTATTAACTTAATTCCCTACATTTATGGTGTTTAGAACGAAATTTTTCATAATATGTAATTCTTTAAAATCATATGTAAATTGATATGACGTGCTCTGAACATTTAATTTGGGCTTGCAATTTATATAGTTAAGCACAAGGTATTTAAAATATGCATCGTGGTTACGTTAAATCAAATTAAACAGCAAACAGCATTATCATGTGTAATTGGTCGCTGTATGTGTCCCGCACCTGACTCGGACAAAATATCTACTACGATTATGTTATTCCACATAGCAGCAAAAACACTCTGTAAAGTGTAGAAACCTAAGAATTACACAAATTTACATTTTTTCTAGTGCACGTAAAAAAATAATATTAAGGGTTACAGTCTATGGCCTCCAGAAGAACACAAAATATATCCTAAATATTTTAAACTGTAAGATATAACAGACCCTCCGGAAAAAACGTATGATTAAACTAAATAAAACACCTGGAAGATTTATAAACATAATCAGATACTAGATACTAGCAATTACATAGGCCTACGTTGTTTAAACTTTGTTTTTTTATATGTTTTAGAAATGTATCGTATTATTGAATGTATGACAGGGCACATATTTTCAGAATTGCATCATTGCTAATATGTAGACACCCTGTATAAATATATTTTAGTAAATAAGTATTAAATAAATACACACTGATGCGGTTCACATACACATTGGTCATTGAAATAAACATATAATGCCTCAATGCATCTGATAGACCTGAAAAGATATATGAATCATTATATGCTGGCATTGCTAGTAGTGTTTGGACATGGTTAGCCCGACACATATCTACGCCTCATACGGTAAACTCAACTAAAATACAGTGAACTCATACCGTAAACTCAGCAAAAATACAGTAAATACATTATATTAACCCATTGGGTGCAAAATCCCACAACAATATTAGGGTATAATTCCACTTTGGATGACTAAATCGCAAGAGAGGAGCCCGAAGTCGTAAATGTATGCTACTCTTCAAGAGGTATTTATATGGCATAGTACAATAAACACCTCTGCACACTCCATGCGTTTGAAAGGTATGGATAAGCCTTCAGGATCATTACTAGATGAGCCTTTCTGGGGTGATATGACGTTGAAGGAACAACACAAAAAACACATAATTTTCATCAAGACTAGTTTTTTATTGTCAAAACAAAGTATTTTAAGCAAATTAAGATGATGAATCATTACATAGTGTCCCATTTGTCTCAAGAGTAGTGGTTTTTTAAGCCGGGAATATTAACACAACTTCAAATGTTTATGTACACTATGTACAAATACACAGTTAAGCCCACATATATACATAGTTCAGTGTAGAAGACTACATTATGTGTCAATAACCACAAAACACATATTGTAGATATATCAGTTATATTATATATATTAGAACAGTCATCAATATATATATTTTATAAAGCAGTAACCCAATCTGAGTATGTTAATGTGAAGAACTTTTTTGGGGCTGGAAAATTACTTCAGTGTACCAATAGCGCCATACAACTTCTATCAACTGCTATCCGATCTACTTGTTATGCTATATTAGTTTGATTCGTGCAACATCATACAACGTTAATTATTTATTTAGGAAATATATTATTTTCGAATGACCTCCAGGATATTACACAGTACCATTAGTCCAGGAAAATTCGGTTTCGTTCAACACAAAAGTAACCAAGGTTTGACTAGATAGGATGATAGTATGAACATTCTAGAACAACACCAGGTAGTGTGTACAATGAAATGATGGTATTAAAAAGTATTTATGGGCAATTGTAGGGAAGGGGTGTATTGATGGTACTACCTCAAAAATTGGAATTTGTATACATAATTGTCAATATCTTCCTCAATACGCGATCAATTTTAAAAATTCTAGCATCAAAACGTAATGGTTTTAATGGTTTATGTCTATGTAAAAACATTAAAACAATGTTTAAGTTATAAAGGTCAATATAGGTCACAAGCTGTATCACAGCGATCCATCCCGATATTTTGTTATTACGCTATATGTACTTTACTATCATTTCTTGAACAATAAAATTAATCAAGGTTGGACTTGTTAGAATTAAAGTATATACCGTCTACAATAACCTCAGCTAGAACATAGAGCGAAACTGTGGTATCATTTTTTTGTAGGGCTTGTATCATATGCCATAATCTGTAACATTAAATACGAGGGACAAAATTAGAAATATGTTTGTCAAAAGTCTTTCAATTGTAAAGATTTTGTCACCAAAACGTAAGACACTTTAAAAGGCTGCACACATTAGGATAAAAACAGCACAATATATCAGGTTTTAAAGGTCATTGAATGTCAAATCATCATACGATAGATTTTTTCTGTTTTTATTATCATAGCGATTTTTCTATTTTGTTTTTACTAGTCAAACACCAAAACAAGGTTTGACTTGATCATATAAAGAAACAGAGATCCTAGAACAAAACCAGATGGCATCCGTTGTAAAAAATAAGGTATATAGACTGTACATATTTTGAAGTCAGTTTACTACACCCGTTTACATAGCACATGTAACACATGTAACACATAGTAACATTACATATATGGCCATAAGTTTGCAAATTATCAATTAAATTTAACAATGTTGCTACCAAAATGTTAAAGTTTTACTGTGAAAAAATCGATGAAAACGAAATATAAAAAATATAAAAATTATCAAGGTCAACAAAGGTTAAAAGTCCATGCCACAACGATCTGAACAGTTTTTTTTCATCATATTATTTTTACGTTGATATAATTTCCTCAATACCGTTATAATCGTTTTGTTTCTTCTGGTGGGAAATGAATGGCACAGTCTGAATCATAGAGCGTAGTGACATTTTTTACAATATATTTGACAAAACTTGATAAAATTCAAGTTTTTGGCATGAAAATTTAAAGTGTTTAATTGGTATTATATTAACAAAAAACAGGCAAATTAACTGTTAAATTGCAAAGACAAGCAGAGGGCAACTCCTCATGCCACAACGATCTAAACAGGGTTTGTTTTGCATCATGCTATATATACTTTGACATAATTTCCTCAACATCAAAACTAGAGAAGGTTTGAATTGATGGGATTATCATGTATCATATATATAATAAACGCATGTAGTACATGTATATACAGTCAAACTAAGGTGTACATAATATTATATGGCTTTTTTTCTTTGGAGCGTATCAGATTACACAGTCTGAAACACATAGTTGAAATTGCATAAGTAGCAATGTATCTTCAAATAGCAAATCAAATCAAAAGTCTGTGCCATAACGCCACGCTATTAACGTGGAATATTTCTACTGTAACAAATACAAGGAATTGCTGGTCATAAAGTTCAGCAAATGACTAAAACGCAAGCCACGTCATGCTTAACAGTTGTTATTCATCACACTATGAGTACGTTGATATATCTCCCTTGTCATCAAAATTTAACATAGTTTGTCTTTATACAATGATACAATTGAGCATATCTAACAAACCACCCCACGTATAGTGCTGCGGCCATTCTCTAAAAGAGGCCTAGAAATAGGAGTAACCCCTCCCCACGGTAGAACAAAGCACAACCATATTTTTTTGATTGCTTGATATGTCTGGACTAGGAAATGGATGGTTGTGAAAAAAAAAATCGGGGACGTTGCCATGGTAACGGCATTACAACCGTACGACCTCTTATCCTGAAAATGCACTAAATATGCCCTTTGTGTGTCCAGTTCCTACAATTTAATCGATGTGTTGACGCTAACGATACGCATTTAATAAAACAAATACATTGTACAATCGATTTGGGAAGCGCCAAATATGTGATGAAGTTATCTTGAAGATGTATTTTCATGTTATTTTTAAAATTTGATATAGTAGGAAGATTTATTACGCAGAAACGTTTAAACATCGTATTACGTTTATATATGTCTTGTTAAATGATAGTGTGTTCACATACCATTAGGTTTTGTTTGCGTTATAATTGTAGCGAGAAATCGCAATAATGGATATTAGTCCATGCGATTTATAAATTATAGAGACGCTGTGCAACGTTTTATTGTTCATTTACAATATAATAATGACGTCATAATTAGTTTGTTTACTGAACGTGTTTAAGGTTACACGTCACCAGCTCTGTTCAGAGCGGCCATTATAGCAGATCGTATTTGTGTCCTTAATTTAAAGACTAATCGTCGCAGATGCACAAATAAGGTGTCTAACCCTATGTTTTCGGGGTCAAGGAATACGATAAAATAGAGCTTATAGCGATCCGGCTCATGGCTGTATTGATATTTAAAAAATATTGTATTTTTTGTTATTTTGACATTGTTTATTGCTATTAACAGATTTTAGACATTTCCCCGAAATAAATGGAATAATGATTCACAGTTTTCATTAAATTCACAAAAATATGTCTTATGTTGATGTATGACGTCATGGAAGTTTAAACAGTAACAAATTTACAATTGAATTCACTGAAATCAGATATCAAAGTAATCCGAGTTTGAGGGCTTTTTATAAAAATGTCCTAACCTTGTTTTGTTACATATACAATGTTTTTGATGTTTCCTGCATTTTTTATGCTCAATTAAAATCCGATGAGTCTCAGCTAGAAAAATGTGGCCTTATGTACTCGACGCAGACGCACACGCAGGCGCACACGCAGACTCAGACGCATAAAACAATGTGGTGGGGAAAGAATCGGACACTGCGAAAGGGGGGGGGGGTGTGGGTCATTATATTATTTATCGCAAGGCGGTAATAGACATATAAGAAATGACTCTCGTTGTTTGAATACAATGTCGATCTTTGACGGAAAGGACGGGAGGAATTCTCATCTGTCATTTTCATAACAGACCTTCCTGTTGGTTCTATTTTCATTTTGACCAAATGTTTTTTTAAAGTTGAGCCACCGACTACGAAACTGGACCAACAAACAACAAACATATATATGCAAGCATAAGTTTACTTTATTCTGATTCAGTAGCCTATATGCCAGCATCGCATCGCGGACGGTGGACCAACATTGAGTCAACATAGAATGAATGTTTTGCGCTAGCAGGGATTCGTGACAACAACATCGGTCTGATCGAGTATGAGTTTCTATCTCCTTTATCATGTTTATCACCTTAGCTTTAACGTAACTTATTAGAGTGATCAATAGCCGACATTTAGCATGCTAGTTAGGCCTAGACCTATATATTCTGATATTGGCAGCCATCTGCGGCAGTGCCCAGCAAACACAAAACATTCGTATAACATTTTTACAATTTTGGACCAACGTCGAAGACGTTTGGCAGACGTTGTACAAATTTTATGCAAATGTTTTGTGTTTGCTGGGCGCTGTCAAGAATCTTAGGGGACATTTTTTTCAGAATTTCGGAGCTTGAAGACGGAACAAACTTTTATGAGCAAAAACAAGATATTCAGCAATGGCCACCAAGTCCGAAAAATAAAAATAAATGCTCAATGGTGAACAAATTGCACCAGGTGGTTTTACAATCTAGACCTATCAATTATACGTCTGGAGCAAAAAACATACTTCATGAATTGTAAGGTTCAACTAAATATGGTGGCCTGGCAAGCCGACTGAGGAACTTTATCATGGTTATCGGAACGTGGGAACTGCGGAACATGGGAACGTTCTCCTGACTTTTCAACAAATGAAGCTAGGAACAACTGTAATACATCATTTCCGTGTGATTTTGACTGGGCAATCCATTTCTGATATTATTTTCATGACTCTTCAAGGTCAAAAGGTAAATTTCAAAGTGAAACAAGGAACATCTATAGGCCTAGTATATCTTTTTCATAGTTTTTTTTACTTAAAAATCCATTTATGGTATTATTATGTTCATCCAAAGCTATATTCAAGGTCGATTCCGAGGTCCTTTGTGTGTAATTTTGACTGAATAACCTATTCTGGTACTGTTTTGATGACTAAAGGTCATCTTCAAAGTCAAAAGGTCAATTTCAAGTAAAGAAAAATATGATTTTTAACACATAAAGCTAGGAGATTGTAAAATCATTTTCTTTTTAAATATGATTTGTAACATATATGAGCTACACATTGGAGCACGTAATATAATACCTCGTTTGAGTATGCTTTTGACTGGATAATCTAATTCTGTTAGTTTTTTAATGATTAAACATGCTTAAGGTGAAATGATCAGGCGACGAGAAGGCGTTAAAGGGCAATGGAGAGGTATATAAGAGATGCGTATATATAGGACCATCAGTTAAAAACATATCTTTCTAACAACGAGCTGAAAAATTACAGGCATGTATCCAACGCGAGTTTCAGTTCCAAAATCTTAGATAGAGTTAATAGCCATTCGTTTACAAGTTTATTTTTAAAATAACCATACATCCCTAATCCACTACAATCAGCCTACACGAAACCGAATCAGCGCTGCTTTCGACAACGTTCACTATACTACATTAACAAATCGACTCTCAGATTGGTATGGAATGTCTGCTCAGACTCAAATTTGGTTTTCTTCTTATAAAAATTCTTCTTAAAAAATAGGCAGCAATCGGTACCAAGAGGACAGCCGGCCATCCTAATTCCCTGTTCCACCTGCCCGCGTGTTAGACATTTCTAAGGGTACATCCTTCCCTGAACTCTCACATTCTGTTTTACAGTAATGGTCTATCTATTTAGCACAGTATGCCATGTATATTACAGATATTAAAGTCAATGATGATCACAAGTCAGCCATTTTTTAATTAGATAAAGTTGACATTTTTCAGGACTTTTCACCCCATGAAACCACACATTTTGGTTTTACAGTAATGGTCTAGCTATCTGGCACAATTTTCCAGATATTTCCCATATTAAGGTCAATAACGGCCTCAAGTCGATCATTTTAAACTTGATCGAGATTTTTCAGGGCATATCTCTACCTGAAACCACACAATCATTTTGTTTCTTACTTAATGTCTGGGTTTGCCACATATCAGGCCTATTAAAATTAATTATGGCCGAGAGTCGGCCATTTTGAATTTAATCGAATTAAAAATTGTCGAGGCATAACCTGCCTGAAACCGCACATTTTCTTTTGTAGTAACGATTTAGCTAACTGGCATGGTTTGCAAGATATCAAGCATATTAAAGCTAATATTATGGCCGATGGTCGGCCATTTGAATTTGATCGAGTTGAACTTTTTCAGTGCATATCACTACGTGAAACCGCATATTTGTTTTTATAGTAATGGTCTGGCTATCTGGCACGGTTTGCAGGACATCAGGCATATGAAAGGTACTTTTGGCTCATGGTTGGCTATTTAAGTACGTCGAAGTTTTTAAACCCCAAATAGCACATCTAGGCCTACACCACCTAACGGTAAGGGATGTGTGTGTGCAATATGACGGGTTTCCCAGAGTTGATCCGGGAATGATAGCTGTCAGATATCAAGCATATTGCAGTTAATTATGGCTGATGGTCGGCTATTTAAGTAGGTCAAAGTTCATATACTCCAAAAAGGCGCTTGTATACCCCCCGAGGGATATGTGTGTGCAATATGAAGAAAATACCCCCATGGATTTCAGAGATCTGCTCCGGAATTCGAAACGAAATACAGACAGGCGGCGGACGGACATCAGAGGTGACGTTAATACCCCGCCCCAACTTCGTCGGGCGGGGGATAACAATTGCAGACACTCTGACAGATTAAAGTTACACTCTCATAATATTATAGAGTTTCACAGGGCTCTGCACTGGGACCACTTTTTGCCTTATACACCACACCCCACACCACTCAGCGATATAATCTCTAGTCTAGATATAAACCACCATCTTTATGTCGATGATATCCAAATTTACATGTCCCTATCATCTAAGGAATCTCTAAGAGTAGTCGCAACATTGGTTAATGGGTGTATTGGCTTGGATGGCAGGGTCCAAGCTGTAGCTTAACACTGGCTTCTCATTGGGTCCAAACTTTATCGAGAAAAATCCTGAACTAATTCATCATGCTGAATTGTAGGTCAAGGCACAAATTTATCTGCATCAGCCAGAGAGCACTGGTTAGTAGCAAATTAGATTATTTGAAAATCGCTCTTTCACAACATTTCAGGAAAGGACATCGCTAGATTAGAACGTGTGCAGAACTGCCTTGCTAGAGTGGTAACCAAAGCCTTACGTTTTAATCTTTCTCTTCCTTTTCTAAAACAATTACACTGGCGTCCTGTCAAATTTCGCATTCATTTTAAATATGCATTATAATGTTCTGAACCCCAAGAGAAAACCAGCCTGCATATCTTGCAGATTTACTTGTTTGGAAGAAATGCTCAAAATGTTTATGCTAGACAAATTCAATACATTTTTTGTTCGCCTTTAAACTAAGACTGGGTCAAAAGCTTTCCCCATAGCTTTGGTTATCCTGCCATAGCCCCTTGGTGGCCCGCCTCCCTGTTAACGAAACACTAGATCATTGTGAGGATCTGTGCGCCTCTGAGCTATGTTCGCTGAGAATTTAGGCGATATAGAAGTTTTATTGATTGATTGACTGGATGCTTTATAAAGTAATGGAGAGGGATTAAGGAGCTATGGAGACACATTAAAGGGCGACAACAAACTCACAATAGGAATGTGTTAAAGGGGATGGAGAGGCATTAAAGGGCGTTGTAAACACACTCCTGTCACGCTTTATCGATTTTTTGTCGCTCTTTCTGCATCATTGTAGCACTTTTAGTTTAACACATATTCTTTGCAATTGAGTGCATTACCGCCGCTATTCAACGACTCTTCTTTGCCTTTAATATGCATTCAGTTTAACACCTCTTCGATGCAATTGAAGGCCTCTCTGTCACCCTTTAACGCCTGTTCTCTTCTCCATTGTCTTTTAACAGCTCTCCGTCCCATTTTAACGCCTCTACTTTGATATTCAACACCTCCCCATCGCTCTTGAATGCCTGCCCATCGCTATTCAACGTCAAAGCAGCACCTTTAACATTGTTCTTCAATGCTTTTGTGTCGACCTTTATCATATTTTCTTCGCCCTTTAACACCTCTCGTCGCTCCTTAGTGCCTCGACATTTGACGCCTCTCCGTCACCCTTGCCTTCTCCTCACTCCAAAACGCCTACACATCACCCTTTAACTCCTGCCTTTTATGCTTTACTATCGTCATTATATGCTTCATGGTCGCCCTTTGATGACACCTAATCGCCTTTTACGACCTTGCAATCACCATTTAATGCCTCCCCATGCCCATTTAATGCATCTGTGGGGCCTTTTAACGCCTCTCAGTCATTCTTATATGCATTTCCACCGACCTTTAACACCTTTCCGTCGCCTTTGGTGTCTCTCCGGCAACATTTAACGCTTCTCTGTTGCCCTTTAGCGACACTCCTTCGTCTTTAACGCTTTCTCCTCGCCCTCAGACCTCCACGCATCACCCTTTAACGCCTCCGCATCGACCGTTACCACACCTCCATTGTTATTTCACGCTTCCTGGTCGACGTCTTGCTCCGTTCCATAGCCCTTTGATGCCTTCCCACCACCTTTTAATGCATCCGGTCGCACTTTAACGCCTCTTCTTTGCCCCTTAACGCATTTGCCCCTTAACGCATCCTTTATTGCCTTAGTTTCACCTATTAATGCCTCCCCATCGAACCTATAATGCTTTTCCGTTGCCTGACAATTTCACTTCGATGATGTTAAATCAATAAAACTTTGCCAAAATTTGATTATCCAGTCAAAATCACACCAAAACAATGTATTATGTGTGTTCCAATTTGTAGCAAATACATTACAATGCATATGACTTCCCCCAAAATTAGTGAAGAATTGTCGTGTTTTTTTCGTGAAAAGAAAATTCGTAAAAAATATTTAAAAAGAATTCTTCATTTTTCTTTTTTGAGAATTCTTAGTTGCACGAATTGTCATTTTAACAAATTTTCAAGGATAAGAAGAGGTGGATATGTGTGACTAAGTGACCGTTGGCAGTCGTTTGCGGTCGCTGCATATTTGTATCTTCCGGTTGTATTCTCATTTTTCTACTTTCTGCTACCAACAATGAAAATTATTTTCTCAGAAAAGAATATTGAAGATTTATTTTTCTTTTCGTTATCAAAAACGAAAATTATTTTCTTTAAAGCGAAAACATTTTTTTTCTATTCTAAAGAAAACAAGAAGACTTCGTTTTATTTCGAAAAAGAAATATAATTACTATTAATTATTTACTAACTTTCGAAGAGGAAGTTTATTATGCACTGTATTGTCCGTTAAAATCATATTTGGCCTTGGAATTGTCCATGTATGACTTGTACCTAGATCTATTTGTTAAAAATCATATTTTAGATTACCCGACCTAGAAATTGACACATTGGCCTCTTGAAAATGGCCTCTTTAATCAGCAAAATCGTAGAAGAAATAGATTATTCAGTCAAGATGATATCAAAAGAACGTACTACACGTCTTTTGCTATTTGTTTTTGTTAAAAATCATACTTTTACATTTTTGACCTCGGAAATGACATTTTCATGCCCTTGATTTGAAATTGCTCTTGCAGATGACCTTGAAGATGACCTTTAATCACAAAAAAAGACTATAAATTGATTTTTTTCCACTCAAAATCACACGAAAAAGAGGTATTACACATGCTCCCAGCTTTATCTGTTCAAAGATGATATTTTCACTCACTTGACCCTAAAATTGACTTTTTGACCTTGGGTACATTTATGAATAATACAATTAATTTCAGAAATGGGAGGTCGTTTTCTGTGATATTTGTACGACATTAGAAATAGTCCTATTAAAGATAAGGTCCAAATTGAGCGAATCAGAAAGATATACTCCATAACAATCTGGTCGTACGATTTCAGAACGCTGAAATTTATGATATTTCACTGATTCCGGATGCAGTCATTTTGTTATTTAACCTTGGACGGCCTTGAAAATTAAAATTATATTTTAACTACCTTTTATCAGGTATTCAATCAAGTGATATACGGCAGTGTACATTGTGATATTTAACTCAGTATTATTTAACCTATGTTCTAAATAGTGGTCAGCATATTCTTGAATTTCCACCAGTTTAAGATATAACTTTTAAGCAAAAACACACTGGATATTCCACACATTATGTGAAATACGAGCGTAATAAATTATAATCACGCTAAGGTAAAATATATTTTTTAATGCAGAAATGTATTAATGATCATAACTGCTACATATTTAGCTCGTTCCAAATCTCTGATGCCACTTACATGTTTTTTTATCACTTCAGCTTCATTCATTGCCTTGAAAAATATGTGCGCAAAATGGCGTCAATGTCGCAAAAGAGACTATTTTGGAATAACGCCGTAACCATGGCAACGCCTCAAATATTTTTTTCACAACCATCCATTTTGTACCCCTGACATATCACTGAATCAAAAAAATATGGTTTTGCTTTGTTCTACCGTGGGGAGGGGTTCACTTTTTTTTCACCCTCCTGGCCGCTGCACTAGTAGCTGGTATTATTAAATTGCGGTCTAAATAATGTGTTAAATACTTCATTTTCATATGCAGTAATAATATCAAATAACATAATATTAAACACGGAGTTTAATGGCATAATTGACAAAATATTGCAAATAAGCAATCAAATGTATTGTTTATGGTATCAAAACATCCACATGTTTTTGGCCTGTGTTTCAAAGGGACCCCTTGGGATGAGACATTTTCAATGTTGTCAATTTTGAAAATTTAACTTATATGAAGCTATATAGCCTACTGATTTGAACTAAAAATACAAAAAAGTCAAAAAACAATTTTAAAGTACCGAAAAAGAGTGAAATAGTTATATTTCCAGGTCGTATATTGCCATGTAAACAAAACAAGTCAGCAATATACAGCACTTCACACCACATATTCCCACGTCTTGGCCGAGGAGATCAAAGCAATCGCCGTTAATTGGTGTCTGATTGGTGTCTTATAGTCAGGACATGAGGTGATACACCAGCAACACTGATTGTCTGTCCAACGCTGGGCCATCGGCATATAGATGTGGCACAGTGCTGTAGGAACACGCAATCGTCCTTCAGCATGTGTTTAGGTATACAAAAAGTATATGAAAAGTGTGAAAAAATAAAATCATGATCTGGGGGATACACTATTCACTACAAAACTAAAAACGAAAATTGATGTCATCTCAAGGAGCTGCTTTAAGTAGCCATAGACTTGGCACAGCTATATGAATCATGTGACATTCATCTAGCCAGGAGTTTCATTATACAACTAATACCATATTCTGATAGAATTTTATCTCGTATAACTGCAAGATCTACACAGGTTAAAGGTTAAAATAAGTTATATAGTATCATATCACACAGTTTCTTTGACGAAATCTTACTTGATCAATTACAATTATGAGCTGTGGAAAATAACAGTGTACTTTTGTAGTTAGCAATGTTGCTTCGACAATAACAAGTCTGGCTCACAGCTCTTGCTTACCACTTCACAATGGATTGTGTGTGTGGATTTGCATACTGACGGCGTCCAAAACTTATATGCAATATTTTCCGTTGAATGTATATTTGATAAAAAATGAGCCATGTTCTACGATGCAGATTTTATATAAGATAATCATATTTAAGTTGCTGGTGATTCATGTCATAAATAAGCTTGGTGTCTATACCTTTAGCGTCTTTTTTTCAAAACGGCTGCAACACATGCTTGCAAAAATATATTACATCTCACCCCCCAAAAAATAAAAAATAAATCGAGTTAGTGGAATGTTCACTTAATGATTTGTCTAAAAAAAATTGTGGGAAATGATAATTATGGCCTGGTAAGCTGGCAGCCACAATAGGGGAAAATGATTCAAAGACAGTAGGCCTGATGTAAACAAACTACTCGCTAAATTGACATCACCTGATTTTTTTTTATAGCTTTGGCACGCATATTGCTACTTACACCATATTAAACATAAATACAGCTATGTTGGTGCAAGACATTGTTAATTATTCGCAATAAGATGCAATGATTTCATTCAACTCTGTGTTTAGATTATGCTAATAAATAGAACTCCAGATGACACAAACGTACTTAAAACATCATTTATACCTCAATTAAACTATACAAACTTCCTGGAATTATTCTGGAGACCCTATTTCAATATTTTGTCAGGTCAAACCTTGATTAGGTTTGGGGTTGAGAACATTACTTCAACATTTCAAACGTTGATAAAAACACATGTTCAGATCGAGGTGGCATGCGACTGCAAACGTTTGCTGATATTTTCAACTTAGCTGTTGTTTTTTTCACATTTTTGTCAGTACATAGATTCCTAATTAAAAATGTTACGTTCTGATGCCAGCATATTTAAATACAATTAAACAAAGGCTAATATGTCATCACTCAACTATCAATAAACTATATATTTCAGATTGTGCAATCATATTTACTCCACATTAAAAGTCTGTAAAATATATTTACACCATAATTTGGCTATACACACTCTCTAGCCTTATTCTGGAGGCTCTATTTTATATTTCTATCAAGTCAAACACTGGTTATGTTGGGAGTTGAGGAATTATGTCAGCGTTTAAAAAGTATAAAGACAAAAATGTTTTGATCACTGTTACATGATATTTTGACGTTTAGTGACCTTTACAACTTCGTAATAGCTACAATTATATTATAAATGGATCTTATTAATTATTCATTGCTATCGTATCAACAGCACATAAGCCACAGCTAGGAGTGTTTCACAGAGTCCCTCATATAGTCCGCTGGCGCTGCTGCCCAGAGCCTGAGCCGCGCGGGGCGAATCTGGATCCACGGACTGCAGTGGCACCTGGTGATTGCCACACGCACTACGATTATCTGCTCCTATTTGTATGTTTACCATGGGAGTCACCAGGCGGCGCGCTGCTGTGCCACAGTGACGAGTCAACACGGCAGTGTAGCACTCCGACAATCTGGCTATTTTTCTACAAACAAATAAAATTATATAAATATTTCATTTTTTGTTTTTCAGAATAGTAGATGATTTTAAATTATTAAACTCTTTCTTTTATCATTGTTTATGCTTTAAAGTCGTAATTAGGCTTACAATGCACAATCACATCCCGGAAACACATACATGCATTGGTATTTGATTCAGAAAGCATAAGTATTGTTCAACATTTGCAAAACATTCCCCACTAACACTTCTCATTTGCATACACCTACAGGTGTGGATTGTTGCCTTAATTCCCATTAAAATTTCCCAAATTAATGAAATACTCAAGTGTAATACTAGTATATCATTCCTATAGTCCAGGACATCATAACTATTGGGATGTATTATGCTATTTTTGATCAATGCGTTTTAAAACAAATATGCCATATTGCGCTTAAATGCAGCGAGGGTGCTTAACCCTTAAATCTTATCATATTTCTATTCGCGTTGCGATGTGAATTGTTAGAGCAATTCACACCTTACTTTGAATCATCATTTTATAAACTATTCAAGTGCAACACATTAACACGTGATCTTAATGGGTTGTATGAGTTTATATGAAATTGATATTTTTGAAAATAGGCCACATGACCCATATAATTATGTCCCCACCAAATGACGAATTAACGCTTAAAGCGCTGAAGTGTTTTATATAAACCAACAAACCATTTTTTGTTCAATTTGAAATCACAATAAATGTCTTAGTTAGCTCTTTCTGCTTAATTTGAATATCTATGTTATTGGTCTACGACCTTTATAAATATTTTACTTTTTCAGTCCGGGGATCGACTATAGAAGTCAGAATCGGACGTATATAGACGTCGATTCTAACGTGTAATGTCGGAACCCGCGCTGAAAGAGTTGAGGTGTTGACCCTTCCACCGCTAATCACGACCATGGTCCTTTTTTTCATTTGTATCAGCCGACCAAATCACTCTTATTGAGAATTAAATGAGTGCTCAAGCATCAAGATTTCGCTAATGTTTTGGTTCAACTTAAAAAAATATGCGTAATTTTCACGCACTTGAAGTTGTGGGTCGGGGTAGCGACGCACAACTTCAAGTGCGTGAAAATTTAAATCTTCAACCTAGCGCTTTAATGTTTAATGCCCAATGATAAGGCTCACCTATCCACCTGTTGACCACAGACCATCCTGCTGATCATCCATTGTGAGGGTATACCTTGCTGCACACTGTTACATAATGACATAGACCCGGCCTCGCTCCATAGCGGCTCCAAACAGGACGAGTATGATCGCAAACCTGGTAACAACACATCGCAGAATGGTAGCTTACAGCAGAATAATGACATTTTGGATTGTATTTCGTTTGCATTATCGTTGTTGAGTAATATTGAATTACGTTACATTTCAATGTATGTCCCTGCCCTGCACTACACCTATCATGCTTATTACAAAGAAATGTACTGCACTAGACACTGTACTTAAATGCGCTGCATTGCGCTGCACTGCCCTGAATTGCATTAGATTACATTACATTACCAAGTATTGCAATGCACACTGTGTAGCATTACTATGTATTGCATTGCATTGCATTGCATTGTTTTACATCGCAATACATTACATTAAATTGCTTTAAATTGCATTGCCTTATAATAATTTGCATGTCAGTGTCTTGCAACATGTTGTATTATGACACACAAATCAACAGAATTGAGCAGTGTGACCTAGTTTAACGTGTTGACACAAGGGATGAATAAATTGAGACATAAAACACCACCTTCAAAAACAGCATCAGTTAACATGGTTATAATTTTAAATATGTTTTTTTGGGATGAAACTAATTGTAACCGTACATAATCAAATTGTAGTGTAATAAATGTTATGTATAACCATACGACATTATAAATCATTATTGCTGTAAGTAATCACCCACCTGTGATGACATGACGCTGACACATATACCCCGCCATTATAATGGTGGCAGCCCAGTCTCCCTCAGCTTTATACACAGCTTTCAGGCCTTCAGAGCATTGCTCCCCCAGTCTCCCCATACACTTCATGTATGCCTCATATCCACTACAAGAGACGGGTTACAATAAATTGTGCAGTTTAAAATAGTTACAACTGCTTAACAAGGATCCCTTATATATATAACATTTATAACGATTCACAATATGAATTGCATTGTTAAACTAGCAGGTAGTTGTGGCCGTGAACTTAATGTCATTTAACTTGAACACTAGCCTGGAAACTGGCCTTCATTTACCAGTCTGAATTCCCTCTTGTTAATCATTGTCAACCTGATGCTGAACTATTTACGTATTTCTGGTTTGTTTCGGATATAGTGAAAAAGTATAGGTCGGGGAAATATAAAATCGCAATCGGTCAAAAAAGTGAGCCAAAATGACAACCAAAATGACAACCAAAATGAAAATCACAACCAGCCAATAAGAGATCAGTTTATGGTATTTTCTAGTCCGTAACAGACTATGTGTGCGATACAGAGTGTGAAATCGTTGCCCTTCGTAAAGTTGTACACCTGAAATCTGGTGCACGCAAGGTCGATTGCGCAATGAATTGGTGTGTGATAGTTTGATCAATGGTCTTTATTTTATTTCATAATGACAAATTTACATCTGACTGATTGGAATAAAGCCTCAACGTGGGGATTTAAACGCATTTTTTTATAGGTGCGTTTTAAATTTGAATAAGGTTACCCTCACATTTTGTAATGAAATTGTTTTAACCTCAGCGTACACTGGCTACCAGCATACATAAACACAGCTTTTGCTATGCCCTCCAACTCTGAAGCTGACCCATGTGGTTGCTTAAAACACACCACTACATTATTTTCTTTGTCCGATCACTACATTCTCAGCCGGGAATGGAGAGTTATTATTGATCAAGTACAGACCAATTATCATGGTAGACCTATGGTGCTATAATAAGTCAGGTGTGATCGAGCTGTTGATTACGAGGGATCCTCATTATGGTCGGGTGGGTTTGAAGTCAGTTAAAACCATCAGAGCTCTACATTCTTAGCTGTGGAAAAGGCCTCGGCCTTCGGTCTGGCCTTTTCCACAGCTAAGAATGTATAGCTCCTCGGACTATCGCCATCCCATTTCTTTGTTAAAACTGGGCCAACGTCGAGGACGGTGGGCCAGCATTGGTCTCCTCTTTGTTGGTATGTTTATTGTAATTATGTGAAACGCAGTGACGTCACCGGAAATCCTTTTGGATTGCTACTCGCTGAAATAATGTTATATAAGATCATTGTATTAGACTGCTAGATGAAAAACATTGCAGGTCAAAGCTATTGAGTTTCACAGAATTGCCACTCACCCACACCATGTGTGAAGCTGTGAGTGTGAAGCCTTGATGATTGCCGGCAGCCATGGACGGGTGAACTCAGAGTGAGGCCGGATGTGCTCGTCGTAACAGGTACGCATGCGCAAGGGGAAGTCAGGAGGACACCAAAACGTGTAGTAAAACACTGAAATCAAACAAAGCATATACCAGATATAATTATATGGAAAATATAGGACAAAATACCCGAACTGTGATAGTGTGAAACATTGGATCAAAATGATTAAAATGATCAAAAACGAATAATTATCATACTCCAAACAAAAAGTACTTACAAAGAAATAAAATTATGTCAAGAACTAAAATACGAATAATTTGTTTAGTATCATAATCAGCGCACAAAGAAGGTATAAATAAACCGCTCCTCAATTTTAAGGGGTTCCCGGGAAAATATATTCTTATATGATCGGCCCTTCGTGGTTTCTTGTAGTATCCAGGGTTGGATTTTAAGGTTTTATTTTCCAGTGTGTAAGATTGTCGCCATATTGCGGTACATGAGAACAGGTTGAATATGACTAGTGGTGGATACATAGCGGGTTAAGGAGGTCTTAACCCAATTATGATAAAACTAAATAGTCCAAAAATCGTTCTAAGATCGTAGTCATGTTGACCTCACAATAGTATTGGGTGGTATTCATAACTCCTTTTAATCAGATGAGAAGATGAGGAAATAATTGTTTTACGCATAAGCAATAAATAAATTACCCGGTATGACTGGACCGCCTATTAACTCATTTACTGTGCGAGGCCCAGTCACACTGACCGTCATTTTGTTTACACAGCCAGCTGTGTAAACACGACACTCGCGCTGCCTACCAAAAAACTCGGATACCAAGAAATTGAGACGAATATTTCAAGTGCCTGAAAACTAGGTCATTTTCAGCAGGTGTAAACTTGTGATCGTATTGGAACTATTACATTTAAAAATGGAGGTCACTGTGTCAGAGCCTTGCGATGTCATTAGGGTATAAATAAATACTGGAGGCCAACCAATTTCACGTTAGATCCCACGTATTTTCAGGTTCTGAATACGCCGCTGGTAACGACATGCGCATGATGACACTAAGCAACAGACGCAAAACCTATTTTTGTGTTGTGAAAGTATCAGATAATTTAATTTTGTGGCACGATCAATTTTGTATTACGTTTAAGTAAAACAGTCTATTGTTTACATTTTGCCATAAAGACTATGCATCTTACTAACAGGATTACATATGTACGCTTACAAAAAAATAACAAGAAGTAGAAATAAGCAAACAAGATACACGTCAGATCATTGCGACAAACAATGACATCCAGCAATGTAATAATAGTATTTTACATAACCATGATAAAGTCACCACAAATGTGAAAGGGTGGATCTGTCACTTTAGGAAGTGAGAGATACAACCTTTCATATCTGAGAATACATTTTTTGTATTACTTTAGAACTTCCACTGACCTGGAGTATCGCTAGGTGCCGTGAGTTGACAGCTGGGCTGTGACGTCAACAGGGGTAAGTTTAGGTGTAGAGATAAAGCCTGGACCAAGTCAGCCATGTCACTCCCGCACGCTGACCTCACTAAGCCGTCTTCACATTGAGCGTAATCACGAACTGCCCTGAAAAACAACACAAGATGGGTATTAACCCTTTACCCACCGGTGCCGCATATATGCTGGTTTTCATTTTTTATTAGCACATTATGTACCACCTTTTGAACATGTTAAAGATACAATGTGACATCAATCAGCCATATTTTGAAACAGTTGATTTCCATTTTTTCAAATCTGAATAATTTTCACTCACCTGAAGTTGTGGATCGCGTGAAAATTCAGATTGGATAATTTGGCGGTTAAAGGGTTAAAGCAGGTCAACATGAGGTAATTACATCTCAACTTACGCGTTGGCTCTGCTCGAAATAACGTCGATTCATTAGTCCCAACCTTAACCCGACGAAGCCAACATTAACATGATTACCTAGTCACATTGAGAGGGGAGAATCAATGATACTTCTCTAAAAGACCCAAGTGGGATTAGCAGGGTTCGAACCCGTGACGCATGATGGACTGGCGAGGCAGTCAGGTGCTCTACCAATGCGCCACGTTCCCTTCTACAAGGGCATTTAATCATGTGACGTCAAAAGTTGTTTTTATATCGGCTCAGCTCTGTCTGCGACGTAGCCAGAGCACGTATCAGAACATGTATCAGCATAACGACTATGTAGGGGAAAGTGCCTATAGCGCACCCCCTGACTTTAAAACCTTAAAGATACCAAAATATTATATAAATAGTGCCATGGATAATACATGTTCATTCAGCATTGATTTTTGTTTAATTGGTTTAAAAATTAGATGCAAATGATTTTTATTTAAATAGTAAACTCAAAAAAACAATTTCTGCCCAAAAGGGGCCCTTTTAGAACACTGTTCTTAAAACGCACCCCCCCCCCCCCTGTTCCCAAAACGCACCCCCACATTTTTTAGTACTTCTTATATACCATGAAACGCACCCCTACATAATTAACTGCAGTGTACTGTACTGCATTACACTACACTAAACTACACCTTACACTACACTACACTACACTACACTACACTACACTACACTACACTACACTACACTACACTACACTACACTACACTACACTACACTACACTACACTACACTACACTACACTACACTACACTACACCACACCACACGATACTACACTACACTACACTACACTACACTACACTACACTACTCTACACTACACTACACTACACTACACTACACTACACTACACTACACTACACTACACTACACTACACTACACTACACTACACTACACTACACTACACTACACTACACTACAATACACTACACTAAACTACACTACAGTACAGTACAGTACACTACACTACACTACACTACACTACACTACACTACACTACACTACACTACACTACACTACACTACACTACACTACACTACACTACACTACACTACACTACACTACACTACACTACACTACACTACACTACACTACACTACACTGCACTGCACTGCACTGCACTGCACTGCACTGCACTACACTACACTACACTACACTACACTACACTACACTACACTACACTACACTACACTACACTAGGTCTTACACCACACAACGCTAGGCCTTACACTACACTACGCTAGGCCTTACACTACACTACACTGGGCCTTACACCACACTACGCTAGGTCTTACACCACACTACACTGGGCCTTACACCACACTACACTGGGCCTTACACCACACTACGCTAGGCCTTACACCACACTACGCTAGGCCTTACACCACACTACGCTAGGTCTTACACCACACAACGCTAGGCCTTATACTACACTACGCTAGGCCTTACACTACACTACACTGGGCCTTACACCACACTACGCTAGGCCTTACACAACACTACACTGGGCCTTACACCACACTACACTGGGCCTTACACCACCCTACGCTGGGTCTTACACCACACTATGCTAGGCCTTACACCACGCTACGCTAGGCCTTACACCACACTACACTGGGCCTTACACCACACTACGCTAGGCCTTACACCACACTATGCTACGTCTTACACCACACTACGCTACGTCTTACACCACACTATGCTAGGCCTTACACCACATTACGCTGGGTCTTACACCACACTGGGCCTTACACCACACTACGCTAGGCCTTACACCACACTACACTGGGCCTTACACCACACTACACTGGGCCTTACACCACACTACGCTGGGTCGTACACCACACCATGCTAGGCCTTACACCACGCTACGCTAGGCCTTACACCACACTACACTGGGCCTTACACCACACTACGCTAGGCCTTACACCACACTATGCTACGTCTTACACCACACTACGCTACGTCTTACACCACACTATGCTAGGCCTTAGACCACATTACGCTAGGTCTTACACCACACTATGATAGGCCTTACACCACACTACGCTAGGCCTTACTTAAACCACACTACACTGGGCCTTACACCACACTACGCCAGGTCTTACATCACACTATGCTAGGCCTTACACCACACTACACTAGGCCTTACACCACACTACACTGGGCCTTACATCACACTACGCTAGGTCTTACACTACACTATGCTAGGCTTTACACCACACTACGCTAGGCCTTACACCACTCTATGCTACGTCTTACACCACACTACGCTAGGTCTTACACCACACTACGCTAGGTCTTACACCACACCACGCTAGGCCTTACACCACACTACGCTAGGTCTTACACCACACCACGCTAGGCCTTACATCACACTACGCTAGGTCTCATACCACACCACGCTAGGTCTTAGACCACACTACGCTAGGCCTTACACCACACTACGCTAGGCCTTACACCACACTACGCTAGGCCTTACACCCCACTACGCTAGGTCTTAGACCACATTACGCTTGGCCTTACACCACACTACGCTAGGCCTTACACCACACTACACTGGGCCTTACACCACACTACGCTACGTCTTACACCACACTATGCTAGGCCTTACACCACACTACGCTAGGCCTTAGACTACACTACTCTAGGCCTTACACCTAGGCCCAACATTACACTACACTAGACCTTATAACTCTATATAGGCCTAACTAACCATAACTTAATAACATGATATATTATCACTTTATTTTCATTTTAATCTTCAGGTTAATTTTTAAAGCATTGACAGTAAACGTCCGATTTATATATAATCGCCAAAATGTTACATTTTTGATCGGCTTAATTCTATCAGAGGGAGGGACATAGCGCAATGGTTAGAGCGTGGCGGCGCTCTGCCAATGTCGCTGTGGTTTAGAATCCCGCCTGGTGCAGGATTTTCAGAGAAATATAGTGTTTCTCCCCTCTAACTCTTGGGACATTGCTTCGATGCTATGTCCTTAAGCAAGGCACTTAACCCTCAAATGCTTCACTTCACTCAGGTGAAAATGAGTAGACCCCACCTAGTTTGGACAGAGAAGGCAATGTGTACGATAAGTTCAATGCACTGAAATGGCTGCAGTACTCTCCGTGGAGTTGAAATGGCACACGAATGAACAGGTCCAGTGACCAGGGGGTAAGATATAATGTCGGGTGATAAGTCGTCAGACTTGATAACAGACTGCACCTTTTTCACCTTTTTTACGTTTAACAAACGAGCCCAATCCATTGTTTTTTATCTTTAAGCTGAATATTAAAATTAAATACTACCGTGCCTAAAACGCACCCCTCGTGTCCCCGAAACCCACCCCCGGCGCGTTTTGAGAAGTTTTGCAGGATGCGTTTTGTGCACAAGCAAAAATTCTATTCAAAGTGACTTTGTGAAAAGGATATCATTAAACTACGATCCATATTAGGCGATTATAACAGAAAAATGTGTCATTTTCTGGTATATATAGGTACTATATGCATAATTAATATAACCCTTCGCCAGTTACCACAGTTGCAAAAGCCTCTAAAATTATAAGAAAAAGCATGGTTTTACCTTGGTGTTCTCAGTGCTTCTGCTAGCAGACGCATGTGGCCGCTGCATATTGCACACATCAAATAACCACGTCAATAGCCTTTCTAGCGAAAATATATGACATAGGTGTACACCAATTCTTCAAAACGTACAGAGGTGCGTTTTAGGAACAGGGTGCGCTGTAGGCACTTTCCCCTACTCATGCCACTGAGATTACATGGGCAATTATTACGTTACAGCTATAACGCTACAACTATTACAACTGCACTGAACCCTTTAACCGCCGGTGCCGAATATATTCGGGTTTTCATTTTTTATTAGCACATTAAATACCACCTCTTAAACATGTTAATGATAATATGTGACATCAATCAGCAAGATTTGAAATGTGTTGACCTCTATTTTGTTAATTCTGAATAATTTTCACTCACTTAAAGTTGTAGATCGCGTCAGCAAAACACAACTTCAAGTGGGTGAAAATTCCAATTGAATAATCTTGCGGTTAAAGGGTTAAGTGTCGTCGCAATGCGCTTGGCTGATTTTTTCCTTATATATATATTTGACAAAAGCAAGTATAATAGTAGACCTACCGTACTCCAGTCACGCCCAGCTTAAATTGGCTGTGCTTTGGAGTAGGCCTACTATACCTGGGCCAAACACGGGAAACGTCGGGTTTAATCCTATGATTGGTTGTAGTAGAATAACATACTTGGATCACTTGCTTCAACCAAGGTGGCCCAAGTATGCGCAATCCTCCTCATACATTATTATAATTATGTACTCACGTGCATGAGTCTGTGAGCTGGTGGTGTTTCTTCATCTCCATGGTGCGATAACAAGCCCTGAACAGAGGGTTCACCAGCTGAGTCTGACCTCCAAGACATGTCAACGTCGCTGCTACTTCTACAATACAATGACCAAGTTGCTATATCAAAATAAATACATTTATTTATTTTAAGGCTAGTTAAAACCATGCATGGTTTCTTTTCAATAATTATCCATCATGATATATTGTGCGCATATATAGCCGGGTGCGTGTGATTAATCTCTAGCAGTAAGCATGGTAAGGCTACTGATACACCAGTGTAGGCCTACGTCTGGGGTTTGCACTGGGGTTTGCAAATGACAGTCAACAGGCAGAGATGGTCGGAATTGACCAACCGCAGACCAGGAAATGGTTAGAGTAATTTGTGTCAGATGGTGTGAGTATTGACTGACAGCTGAACTCGAGGCGCCAAGACCGCAGACAACGGTGATTATTGGCGAAAAGCTACCAATCTGAGCAGTGTCTGGGAGCGAGCGAGCGGGCGGCAGTACGCGGGGAGTTAAACGAAGTCTGAGCACTTCATATTTGCCATGCGGTTGTCTAGTTTGAGTTTCCCGCTAGGATTGCCGAACAGTGGTAGGCCTGATGTCATGAAATCCAAAAACTCGTCAAGTCAGACCACACTTACAATTACTGTCAAAATAACCAGACTTTGATGACTTTGATGACGATACAACCGGTGGATGTCAGCGTTTCACTATGCTGTGATAGTAATAGTTATATGGGATAGCGTGTGTGTGTCGACATTGAAATATGGCCTGGAAACAATGTAGGCCTACCTCTCAAATACTTAAGTTAAAAGTTAGAATCTCTGCAAGGCACTCTTTTGAAGTCTTCACTTGGCCTGAGTGTACATAGCCACCATTCAAAATAAATTCGTGCTTTGAAAGTTGGCGAAATTATTAAAAAATAATAATTTTTATGGTTGACTCTCCGATGAGAGATCTATGTTCACTTTTCATGGCCAGGTACATTGTCTCTGGTAAAATATGTCCTAAAACCCTATTTTCCAGAATTTTAAACATAGGTGTTTCTCCGTTACTTTGCACTCTTAATGCGAATGTATACAAATCGCCAAAAATATTTTTAACTTGTGGCATTGAAGAATTCCTTGCCAATATAATGACGGACCCGACAATCCGATCTAGGGAATCTGTGTTCCATAAACTTTTACATCTGCTCACAAGATATTAATCAGTATTAAAGAATATGCTATTCTGGGTTTTAGATGTATCATGTTTTACCTGGTAATATTTTTGTATTACATAATTTTGTATGTCTTTATTGTGTAACCCAATCTGATATGTATGTATACTGTCTCCAGCGTGGAGGTTGAATAAATAATAATAATAATAATAGTGTGGGGCATCAAATTGATACCTTCATACAGACGTTATTGTTTTATAATTTTAACCCTTCATCCACTAAGCACGACCAAATTAGATTTAAACATGCCTAACTTGCTTTATTAGCCTACTAAATCATCGTTATTGAGAATGAAATGTGTGTTTAAACATGCAGATTTGCAAATGTTTGTTCCCAAATTAAAAAGATGAGTAGTTTTCACCCACTTGCAGTTGTGGGTCGTGGTAGGAGACACAACTTCAAAGTGGGTGAAAATTCAAATTGAGAAACTTAGTGGGTGAAGGGTTAGAGGACATTTCTCAGCTGATCGTGTTGCGAGGCTACATTAACCCTTTAAGCCCTCACGATGCATTAAAGCATCATTTACATTCCTGAAATCATACTTGATTTCCCTACAACAAAGGGTTTTAGAACGAAAATTTTCATGAAACTGATTTACCAATACAAGGTAATTTTCTTTAATTTTTCACCTACATCAAGTCATCTTCATCCACTACAAGTCGAGAATTGCGACAGCAATTCGCGGCTTGTAGTGTATGAAGATGACAATGGTAAACTCAGGCTTGAAAGGTTTAACGTCAGCTCCTCTTCCTCGTTGTGGGAAGTATTGGTGTATTATCTCACTCTTGCTCCCATCGGGTCTTTTGGTAAGCAGCAAAGCAAATAATATTGTTTCCCATCACCAAATAGGCACGCGCCTCCCGCGGGAACCAACTAAATCACAATTTATATGCGTTATCGGTGATTACTAATTATGATGATGAAGTTTCCGATGACAGCTGAGCGTGAAAATGTGTTCATAGATGATTTTAGACACATGCCCAGCCAGTGATACAGGTCCACCCAGATAAATATTGTATTTGCTGTATATAAAAACTCTTTTCACATACTGTTTAAAGGCGCATTCCCAGGAAGATGGCATGTTTTTGTTCTAGCTCTGTTATATCTTTTTAAGTGTTTGAATGAGTGAAGGCAACATTACGATAGATTACAACTTTTAAAAACATCCGTTCGCAACGTAAATAGGTATCGAAAAAAACGGATTATGACAAATTGCTGGTCATTACATTTTTGCCTTTTAGATCGACCCCTTTTATAATGGAGATCTCAAATTTGAGAGGAAAAGTATATGACTCAACAATTTGATAATTTCCTCCTAAAGTTTATATATATATATAATATTATATTTTTTTATAATTCACTAGCCGTAATCTATGACCAAAAGTTCTTAGCTCGTATTAGGATAAGTCTCAGATGTATCACATCGTCAAAGACGTTGTTAGTTTAATTACAATGTCATCGGAAAACCACAGCTTAACGGTGCTTTCCCAACGGTCTCACATAAATTTCTAAACACGAAGGGTCAACACCTCTATACTCGGCCAATTGACATGTTTTACATCTTTGCGGGCCATCGTGAACATCGCCAAAATACACAGGTAATATTCATGGGATGTTCGTGGCTGGTGTAGTGACAAAAAAAAGGGATTTTCATCGGTGTTGATCCTTTCAAAGAAAAAAAAAAAATTCAACATCGGACCCTTCTTCTAGACCCTCAGCGCTTTGGTCTAAGCCATTATAATAAAAAGAAGGTTGTTATTAATTGTATGAACATTCCGAAATACACACTTATCGGGTACATATCTCTTTCAAGTGGAGGGTGGAGAAAGATAATATAGATTTACGATGATATATACATGTATTTTGTGTTTAGAGTGTGTACACACGGCTACTACCCTCTTCTTGGTTACTGTATGGTTGTACTTACCGTGTTTAGAGTGTGTACACACGGCTAGTACCCTCTTCTTGGTTTATGTACGGTTGTACTCACCGTGTTTAGAGTGTGTACACACGGCTAGTACCCTCTTCTTGGTTTATGTACGGTTGTACTCACCGTGTTTAGAGTGTGTACACACGGCTAGTACCCTCTTCTTGGTTTCTGTACAGTTGTACTTACCATGTTTGGAGTGTGTACACACGGCTAGTACCCTCTTCTTGGTTTCTGTACAGTTGTACTTACCATGTTTGGAGTGTGTACATACGGCTAGTACCCTCTTCTTGGTTTCTGTACGATTGTACTTACCGTATTTAGAGTGTGTACACACGGCTATAGTACCCTCTTCTTGGTTTATGTACAGTTTTACTTACAATGTTTGGAGTGTGTACACAAGGCTAGTACCCTCTTCTTGGTTACTGTATGGTTGTACTTACCGTGTTTAGAGTGTGTACACACGGCTAGTACCCTCTTCTTGGGGACTGTACAGTTGTACTCACCATGTTTAGACTGTGTACACACGGCTAGTTCCATCCTGCTGGTTACTGTACAGTTGTACTCACCATGCTTAGAGTGTGTACACACAGCTAGTACTCTCCTCCTGGCAAGCTCCTGCTGATCGTGGGGACACCTTGTGTCGTCATGCCAAGCGTTCCCATGGACACCAGATACACAAACGTCCCATTTTGTATAAGCTCTAAGTAAAAAATAAAATAGATTGTACTGATATATGTATTACACATACGCATATATACATTTTTAATAGATACCTTTTTCATACAAGGTGATTTGTTTTAAATGATACAGTTTTGGGCACGGACATATTTTGGTCGCGAATATATTTTATCAACATTTCTTCCATTTAAATACAAGTTATATAATTTAACTTGACAGGTAACTTTCTCAGCAATCGTGTATTCTTATATAAACCATCACAATATACCTTCGCGTCATATACATGGTGTAACATGATAACAGACTCACCTACATATATAATCCAGCCTACGTATCGTGGGCTGCTGTAAGAAGTTCTGGTAGATGTGCTGACTGATTGAGAATGAGAGAGCTTTATGACAATGCTCAGGTCCGCAGGTTCTTCTTACACCTTGACAAATATATATTTGTATTAGCCCTCAGCCCTTACAACGCTGAATTATTCAGTATAAACCATGGGTACCGAAGGATTTTTTCGATTTGAAATCATCCTAAATGTCTTAGTTGGCTCTTTCCGATACTTTTGAATACATATGTTATGGGTCTACGACCGTTAGAAATATTTTAATTCTTCCAGTGCGGGGACCGTCTTTATACGTCTATAAAAACGGTCCCGGCGCTGAAAGGGTTATATCGCTAAATTATACAATTTAAATTTCAAATCACTTGAACTTGTTTCTCGCTGCCACGGTCCAAAACTTCAAGTGGGTAAAAATGACGCATATTTGTATAATTTGAGGCAGAGTATAACATGCTAATCTGTTAAATTGAATGCTTATTTCTCCGTCAAATTATCTTGTCGCTTGGTCCAGTTTAGCCTATATGTGCACAAAGGTGGCCTAAAATCCCATTCATTTCCTTTCATATCTTATCGCTGAATTTGAATCAAAACATATTATATGTTAAGCGGTCGAATGTGTTCGTCATCTCTACGTCAACTTATCTGGTTTGAAAGGCACACTAAAAATAGCTGAAATGGCTATAGACGAGACTAGCTCGCTAAGGGTTAGCTCTTTGACCCTTTAACCGCCAAATTATTCAATTTGAATTTTCACCCACTTGAAGTTGTGTTTCGCCGACGCGATCCACAACTTCAAGTGAGTGAAAATTGTTCAGATTTGACAAAATGGAGGTCGACTCTTTGCAAATCTTGCTGGTTGATGTCACATTTTATCTTTAACGTATTGAAAATGCTGTACTTAATGTGCTAATAAAAAAATGAAAACCCGCATATATGCGGCAACGGCGATTAAATGGTTAAACTCCAACATTGTATATTTGCACCACATATTTTTAAATAAAATTAAATTGAGAAAAAAAAGACAATGTGATATTTTGCTCTTCACATTGAGGTG
Source organism: Flabesymbios commensalis (assembly GCA_964017125.1). Lineage (NCBI taxonomy): Eukaryota > Metazoa > Annelida > Polychaeta > Terebellida > Flabelligeridae > Flabesymbios > Flabesymbios commensalis. The sequence continues at coordinate 63,379,153 of OZ024914.1, read as the reverse complement.
GAATACATAGCACAACTTTATTATCCAAGAAGATTATTGATTATATTTAGCAGATACGTTAATGCTAATCTAAATTCTACCCAATTGAATTTTGTGCTTGTTTGTTTTGATTATCTTTGATTTACAGTGAATATTACAGTCACAATTCACACACAAATCGAAACTAGCCTAATGTCCCATGAACATGATATACAGTTAAAGAGAAATATTCATTTGGTCTCAAATGCATAACATATATTATCAAATCTATTTCAAACTATGGAGGCATCATGAACGTTGGCTGACGGCAACGAGATAAAACTTTAAGAGGGTAAAAACTGAAATTCTATAGCGTATCGTCAGTTTATATGTTGTGTGTATTTGAAGTTGGAAAAGCTGACGCAATTTTCAGCTTCACAATTACCAGAAAGTATTTACATTCTTTACAAAAATACATTTCCAGACTTGAATAATATTTGATTACTTGTGTCTACCACAAATTATTTGTCAATATCAGTGGTAATATAATTGGTTTGAGATTTGCACGAAAACATATATAGTTTTGCTTAGAAACTTGAATAAGTTATATTTAACAAAACAACAGAGTATAATGATGTTTGATGTGAACTTATCCAAATCAAATCAAATCAAGTTTATTATCCTACTCTTGTTACAAGACATGTGAGATATACATTCTGTATAGACATTCTGCATTAATTACACTAAATAAACAGTACCATGACCACATGATAATTACCTGATGACACAAAACCAATGGCGACGAGCAGCAAGTAGAAGCAAAGAAGAATGGTTTCCATGGTAACAATCAATGCTTAGTATGTATTTCCTGAAAATAAATGAATGACGTTTGTTTCGAGAGACCAACCAGTAGGCTACGTAAAGAACCGATGTTGGCTCAAGATTAAAGCACCAGGAGAAAAATACCATTCAAGCGCTGAATTAGGTTAAATTTTTCACCCACCTGAATTTGTGTCTCGCTACCGCGACCCACATCTTCAAATGAGTGAAAAATCCTAATATTTGCTTAATTTAAGACCAAACATTTGCAAATCTTGATGTTTAAAAAAATTTTCCCGATAATAGTGATGGAGAATCTGTTTTTAAAATGAACTAAAAACAAGTATTGTCGCGAGTAACGGGTTCAGAAAACAACAATCTAAATATTTCTTCAGCGGGATGTCCCTGGTCTCTCATGTCTACAGTGTATATTCAATAATAAAACATAAGTATGATTAATTCAATCCAATTATAAATTATTATTACTTGACTGCAATCATCATTATCATACCGAATTGTATTGCACCCTACTATTCCATACCAATGATAAATACATGTACACTTCTTGTTCAGGGGCTATATCTGTAATAATAATATGTACGGCTGCCTGCTTCCAAATGTACAATAATTACCGCTTTGTAGGGTTGTTGTATCGATGATTCAACGTGGAAACAACCTCGTGTGCACAATGTGTTTGTGCTGTAACTTATAATACAAATAGGGCTTACTTTCTCTCTTACTACGTTATCTTTTTATAAACAGTGGCTAAGTTAATTCGAAGCCAAAGTATCATATTGACCACTTACTTAAGTGGTATGTACGACCGACTAGCTACATGGGATGATTTATCGTGGCCTAGCCCACTTAACTGGGAACACGACGTTGCTGTGACGTTGAATCAACGTCAAACAACGTCGTGTGGTCAGTGGCCTAAAGCTAGTCATGACTTCAGAGAAAAAGTGTTTTTTTCTTGTTGTGCAAGTCAAATGAGACACTTGGTGAATGGATTGGTTTTCCAAAAATAGTGTGATGGACACAGGATAATTGATGTAGAGAAATTCAATCATTATTAGATAAAGCGGCTAGGACTACATGAGCCCTAAGCTCTATTTTCTTTGATCTATGTATGCATCATTATATAGCAAAATTATTCCATTCACTATCAATTTAGTTACTATTTTTTATAATAACTCTTGCACTTATGCTAAATTGAGTGACTGTGATGGTTGTGTTGCTTTACGCGCTGCTATAATATTTAGACGGACAAAAACATAGCAAAATTTACAGCTATTTCTACCCCCTCATAGCATTCCACTATATATCAGGCCTATGAGGGTCATTTCATTGCTAATGGCACTTCATCAAGCCTCAAATGGTCAAATCATGCCACAATACCACTTAATCAGGCCTTAAAGGTTCAAATCATTTGGCAATAGGGGGCCTACCACTTCGTGAGGCCTCAGCGGGTCGAATCATTTTATAATAATAAGCCATCGGGTGTCCAAAAGGTAAATCATCATATAATACCATTCCATCGGGTCTCAAAGGGTCAAGTACACCTGGCGGCTATACACCACAATGCAATGCGATACACAATGGCGGCGTTTCCGGTGCCTTGTCTCCATGGAGACACGCACTGCCTGAAGGGAGTCATCAGTTCCGAACCATGCTATATAGAGACACAAACCGAGGGGGTAATTATTGATCTCATATAGTTATTTATAGTTATTTATAGAAGATGGCGTGACTGCCTTGTAGTCACACAAACTTATCTCTATCCACAAACCAAAACGATATCTAGATAATGTGCATTGACAATCGAAAATTTACCCTCTTCAACTATTTGTTTTTTTATCCTCATATCAGTTTTTAGCCCCGCTACCGTAGTCCATGATTAAGACCCTGTGGTAGATCAAAATGATTGAGCTTGTGATTGGTCGAAATGACCATGTCGACTAATCATCTTAATGCAAGTCTCCATGCCCTTTACATCATTAATCATCTGTGTATAATTATCAGACTGTATAGTACTTGTAAAAGAGGCGAATAAATGATTCTGAGTTCTGAGTTCTGAGAGTCACGTGACTAAGATCTGTGTCAACCGCTTTGGAAAATCACGGCCCATGAAATATATGTTCAGATGTCATGTTAAAATACACAATATTATTTGAATTAGCCTAGGGCCTACATTAATATTTTTATAAAAGCTCCGATCGTAAGCCATATACTTGTAGATTGACTTTCAGAAAATAAAATTAGTTGTTTGTATGAACTGATTATAAGATACTACTTAAACGAGACATTGATCCAATGCTGTTTTAATGCTAGGCCAATGTCTGCGTCGCTGGCCCAACATTGAACCAGCATTGCATGTACAATGTTTGAGAGAAAGTCCTCCCGCCCAGCAAACGCAGGACATTTGTATAACATTTATACAACGTCGGCCCAACGTCTTCGACGTTGGTCCAGCATTGCATGAAGTCATACAAGTGTTTTGTGTTTACTGGGTGTCAATACAAGCTTGGGGTCAGGCAGTTTCTACATCCCCGCAGTAATACAGCCAGTTTGTTTGCAAGCCAGCGACCAAGTAGGAGCAAGGGCGAAGGGCTTTGAATTATTAACTCATAGATGTCGCTCAAGTATATATAAACTTGCTGTGATTTGAGAACTTGCTCTTAATGAGGCTTTGGGTATGAAACGCATATTTAGTATTAGGGTCTTGGCCTACCCACGGGCACTATTGCCTTCTGGGGATCCTTGTCCTGCGAGTTTTGACAGTTGACCACACCTTTAAATGACGTACATTGTAAACGAGAAAAACGTACTGAACATTTGTATGTGGTTATATATCCCTATGACACGTACACAACCGATTAGATATGTGTGCTGAGAATAACGCCTGCATTGCTCATTAAGCGTCTTACGGTACACACAAGTAGAAAAGGAAATTGCTCCCTGACAAGTCAAACTGGAATGATATATTAGCTAGTTTGTGTAAGCTCAGCACACTTTTACCGGCGTTGCCTTAATGCTGGGACTACGTCTTTAACGTTGGTCCAGCACTAAAACACCAATGGTCCTTAGTTTTTCTTATGAGGATTGGTCTATGTATCATTGCAAAGGACATGCGTGCAATATACGTGTCTGCACAAACCCGGGTAAACGACTTCGTACCACTTTGTGTATATCAAACTAAGATGTACCCGATATGTATCACTGATGAAAAAATATATATATTAATGATAAAAAAATTATTTGGTGAATTATTTTATGAACTATACTATTTGGTTTCAAACATATTTACGAGCATAGCAGGGCAGCGGTTATACATTAGAAATACAACAACCTGTTTAGACACATGTCTTGTTTTGTAACTCTACATGAATGTATCATGATAATGATTGGCGCTTCGAGCTCAGAGGTACAACAGTCAACATGACGAATAGTCTAATTTGTCGTAATGAAAATACACTCTTTTCACGATCATGCGCGTAAACGTAGTCCTATACAGACATTGGGACCGATCCACCCCACTCCTTACTTTTTAGTACTAGCGAATTCACAAAAAATTGTTCAAAAACTTACAATACTAAGACTGTCAATAAGATCCATCTTGTCTGGAGCATCTTCATAATAGCTCTAGTGAAACTACGTATATTTCTGTGAATATTTGTATTATTATCGTGTAATTTTCACATTTCAAATCACCCGCTTAAAGCGTCTGCATTGCATATTTGTATACTGACAATATGACAATATATTTTTAGATATAATTCTGCTATATGACAGGAGTATTCAGTTTTTGCAAGCATGAGCGAATTCGGTCGGTACCCAACAAACAGGAGACGTTCACCTATGCTGCTGTAATGTTGGGCCAGCGTCGCAGAAGATGGGCCAACATCACATAAATATTTCTCGTGTTTGTGTGGCCTCGCAAAATATGGATCCTTCTCAGCTGCACAATAAGTTGAATCAAGGTAGGTTACCCACTGGTCCACTGTCTACGACGTTGGGCTAACAGTAAACCGGCATTGATTCAATGTCGTGTGCCTGCTAGGTTATTACTTAATGAACCCCCATTCCAACAAACTTAACTCGTTAAAACAATATTGGCTCAATTATGTTTCAGCATTGGTTCAAGTCATTATTCCCATGCTGATTCTACATTAACCATTCAGTCGCTAAGCACGTCTGTAATCGTTTGAAATACGTTTCATTAGGCAAAAATAGCACTGTTATTCGAGATGAGTGTGTGCTTAAACATCAAGTCATGAAAATATCATTACTTTTCATCCACTTGAAGCTGTGGGTCGCGGTAGTCAGCATTGGTTTATCTTAGCGTGTTAACATGTTTAAGGGTGAAAGCTGTATAGGGACAATGCATTTAAGTTATGCATTTATATCATGGTACATAATATAGTATGCCATAGAGAAAATAAAACATGATATCTGTATACGCGCACTGATGGATGAAATCTACAATTTCAAGCGAGACATGCACAGTTAACAGCAAAATGTATAATCCCTTCGGGTTATAACCGTTCATGTACAGTCAACACGTGTCTTTGTATACATTTGTAACCACATTTTCTTGAACCTGAAATGAAATACTTCACAAAAACATTAATACCAAATTATCTTTTTGGAGATAATAAATCGATATTTTAGACTATTTCAGGGGGATGAATTTCGTCGAATGACAGTAAAGATATTATAGATTTACTACAATGTTTACATATGATAACTCACACTGGAGTCATTCATGCCGACAAACTAAAAAATCGTCTGTGAAATGAGGTATTTTTAGTCATTACAAATGTGTAACAACGAGATATTTATATGCTCAGTACAATCAATTTATCTTGAATAAAACGGTGAGGTTTGGACCTTCTTACTTTAATATTAGGGCAGAAATAGACACCTCTATGACCGTGGTCAAATCAGGGCGTGCTTATGTTGGAAACGGTCTTCGGTCGTCCGTAAACAGGAGTCCCAACTAAATAGTTAGGCTTTTGGTCACGGTGTGGCGTGTTGTTATTGAGAAAGGTGTATATGGGTTACACAGTGCATATTTCATTACTCAATTATTTTTGGTATGTTTAATGTAATTTCGAAAACAATAATATACACGTATCCTGCTCTGCAAAGCAAAAATGTAGTATATGCTTACTTACAAAGTACGGCAATATAGCTGAGAATACACAAGAGATCATAAAACGAAAATACAATACCGCATGTCCGAATATATGCATTGTTTTCCCCACATCACACAGAGTCAGAGAGGGTGACACGATCGGAAGTGTCAGTATATTAACCTTTTCACTACCATACATGACGGAAATTTCCGTCGTGATTCGTCAATGAACGTAACCATAAAATGACACAAATTTTCGTCAAATATATACTACATTTATGTATTTTTCGTCCTTTGAAGCTGGAAATTGCGTTAGCAATTCCAGCTTCAAATGACGAAAAATAGAACTCCTACACCAGTATATCTGGATCCTGGCATGCACCCCGGCCTGGAAGTCAAAGGGTTAACTCAATTAATAAAAAAAAAATTATCTTTATAATTCTACAGAATTATATTAATTTAATATTTGACCTTATCTTGTCTAATGCGAAACATGTAAATGGTCTCTGGACCCCCTTTCTTTTTAGCCTGAACCCCCCTTTTAAAATTTCTGGGACTAGTCCTGATCGGAGGGTACCTGTTTCTACATTAAGTACAACTTTTGAACCTTTGGGCACTTCTACAAATATAAATGCGACTAATCTCCTGGATTAATACTTGTCTCCACAAACCGCCACCAATGATTTTTACCACTTTGTGTATATAAGCAAACTAAGCAGTACCCGTTATGTATCACTGATGGAAAAATATTAATAAAATAAATAATAACGAAATCTCGACATTAAATATTTGGTAAACTATTATTTTTATGAACTATGTTATTTGGTTTCAAACATATTTACAGGCCTAGCAAGACAACGCTTGTACAATTATAAATACAACAAACTGTTTAGAAAAATAATCTTTTTTTGTAATTCCAAATGAATGTATCAAGACAATCATTGGCGCTTCGAGCTCAGATGTACAACAGTCAACATCACGAACTAATTCGTCGTAATGAAAATTATGGGTTACACAGTGCATATTTCATTACCTAATTATTATTCAAAAACAATAATATACATGTATCTTTTTTTGCAAAGCCAAAATGTAGTATAATCATGCTTACTTGCAAAGCACGGCAATGTTGCTGAGAATACACAAGAGATCATAAAACGACAATACAATATTAAAATATTTTTTTTTATCTCCCTAATTTTACCACTCATCGATTATTAGTTTTTTGGTGATATTGCATGAGTTTATATTAAGATTTATCAATATAATTATATAATTATGTGCATCTGTCTACGACCACTGGAGCTGGTGACGGTGCGTGGCGTGCAGAGAATAGCAGGATTTATTTTTCTGTCTTTCTACAGAAAGCAGTTTAACACGTTCCGTGAAGCCTTGTTTGTGAAATCAAATCAACAAAGTGAATCGATTGTTTAAGTGCGAAGCCTTGTTTACTGGACCCAAAAAAGACCGTCCCCTTCGGCTGATTGAGTGGTTTTTACAGATTAGACGCTGCCGTACGGTAAACAAGGGACTGCATTAAGATTTAGCCGCACTGTCTGCAGATTATGCGCGGTCTGCCATTAACCTGATCACCGAATGATACCATCTCACTAGGGAATACTTTCCACTGGGCACACGACGTTGTTGCGACGTTGAATCAACGTCGCAACAACGTCGTGTGACCAGTGTGTTAACCCACGTCTCGTTGACCCATGTCTCTATGTTTCTCAATGTCATCCGTACACCTAAGTTCTCCGTATGCGTAGAGCGTTCGTCATATTTACGCACAACGAATTATATTCTGCTCTGCAAAGCCAATCTGTATCTGCCTTTGCCTTTGCACGTCAGTATATATTATGTCATATCAATCTATTACGTAATATTCGGCTATAAATCACGGATATGGACATTATACACGTACACGTAATAATACTTACATTCTTAGACGAAACAGCATATTAGTATATACCATCGTAACATTTTTATATATCATCAGTGTATACCGTAATGCATAGAACGAAAGGCCTTTAATCAGTATGAGTATTTTTAAGTCATCCGAATGTTTGAAATGTACGAGTGACTTAAAAATACACACACGTGGAAACGACTATTTTATTTTATAATAAAAGCGACATGAATTGACTACGTAAATAAATGAAATGAATTGGGCTTTAGGCCACCTTTGTGCACATATAGGCTAAACTGGGCCAGGAGAACCTTCTGAGGATGGTGAGATGATTGTATTGACACTGTCCTCCAGACACAGGATTCCATGCGATGTGGTATGGACTGCTCTATGACCATGATTTCCTCAGAAGTCGTCGCGTCGTAGATAAGCGGACGTACAGTCCTGCGATGTAATTGGTTCTCGTCGTGTGTTCGTCGAAACCGAAAATGGTCTTGCATTTTTACACGAATTCCCCATGATGATCGATTTAAGACGCGTTGTGAGTCGTATTTTTGCTATGTACTTGGCTGGTATTGTACGGACCAAAAAGTAGATATGAAAGCGTAGCTTGAGTTTCTATTATTAAAAATATATATATATATATATTTTTGATATTCAATAACTGTAGATCTTAATAAGCAAAATATGTGGTACCACAGTTGTTTTTCAAGTTTGGGAAGCTATGTGGACAATGTGCTAACTTTTTTTGATTAGTGATTTTGGGCGAGCCCGAATTTGCTTGGGCGGGAGGGCGTTTCAGAAATGGATGGCATTGAACACAAGTGGGCTAATCCACATTTTGACTTTGTTTGGGAAAAAATCGCGCTGCAACATGAAGTACATGATAAAACGAATAAACACAAATAAACATAGAAAGGTAACAAAATCAGTGACCAAATAGTCTAACCCTGAATGTGAAACTCGTATATAGATCAAGTTGTTGCTATCAATGACATACATTTTCATTGTTTTTTTAAATGTGGGTTAGCCCACTTGTGCATAATGCCATCCAAATGTATGTTCGTTTTTTACCCTGCAATCACACAGAGTAACATATCCCAGCAAACGCGAGACAATGACTTACTGTTGAGTAAATGCTGGCCCAGTTCGCATAGGGCGGGACAACACTAAGCCTGCATTGGGCCAACGTATCAAAGTTACTGGAACGTGTCTGCTAAACATTACCCATCTTCATCCAATTAGATGGAGTGTGAATTAATTTAAAACGAGAGACTAGGCAACAAAACTACCACCGCAAATGTTACACTATGAGCAGATATGTAGTACTTCGATCTTATTCTAGGGACGGGATGGCAAATATAAAGTGTAAATTGAAAATAGACAATTCACGTTAGTTTGATATTAAGAGAATACTCACGAGATCATGGAGATGGACATATTGGGGTTGCTTATGCGCGCACTGCAATCGTGTTTTATGGACAATCTGCAATCGGTAGCAGGCTCCCCTCAATACTGTATTAACTCGTCGTTCAGGTGTATCATATAGAGACGATGAAACTCCGGTGTGTATAAGTGTGTGTAATGTCCCTATAATTTTTTAAAAAAATAGCTCCATTGCAAATTCTGTGGGAAATGTTTTTTTACAGTTTTCTCAGAATGTATTTTATCGGTGGATTCTTGTACAAAATCATTTGCGATAAGTATGATTGTCAGTTGACATTTTCACAAATGTATATGGGAAGGTTGGTTTCTACACATTTTTGACATATGAATCCCTAGCAGCCAAAGTGTCATTTGTGCCTCTCAAATGAGTAGCAAAAAAGACACTCTGGCTGCTAGTGTCGCCAATTTAAAGGGTTTACCTCTGAACAATATAGGTTCTTTAAATAGAACCTTTCAGTACCCCAGGATAACCCTGCATTTAGAAAGAACCTTTTAGTACTGTTACCATACAACCGCAGGAGAATCCTGCAAGGGTTCTCCTGAGTTTGCATGGGAATAGTACTGAAGGTTTCCTTCTAAAGAACCTATTTTGTTTAGAGTGTATACGGTACATGTACATGACGTCCCGTAATTTTAATATCGTACGCCTTGCTTTTAACACTAATCACAGCGAGACTTACTGTAAATGGGACCTGTGTGCCCTACGCGCAGGCGCAAATCCCACTTCCTGTTCTCCAATCCGTTTGACCTCTGCCAATCTATGTGGGCATTTCGCCCTCTACAAACACCTCCCACTCTCGTCCTCGGCTAAGTGATGTTGGCGACGCAGCGTGAGCAAATTATATCACCCTCGGCGTCCCATATAGCCAATATTAGATGTGCAAACCATCATCCCGAATTTTTTATCTATGATTCGAAAAAGGAGGGTGAGGACCTCAACTATGTAATTACCTCAACATACAATTCAGTTTACATCCGTACTGTAGCGCCAACCTGTTGTGGAGCTGACAATATTAGACAAAAATAGGCGACATTAAGTGATAACGATGGCTTAAAATAGACTCACGTTGAATTATGCAACCGAAATCCACCATGCTAAAATCAGTTTTAAAGTTTCAAACAGATAACTATATAGTTAAAAGCAATCTAATCATTAAAATGATAAAAGAATATATCGTGGTTTAAACCATTTAATGATAAAATAATTCCCCACATTAAATTTTGCGGGTGAAAATTTGAGTAAATTACATATCACTGGAAGCCATATATAAAATTAAACCAATAGAAAATACCATTTAAATCAGGTAAGGTAAATTCAGGAAATCCTAGCATCTGCTGGAGCTTTGTGGGTTATGCAATCACATATACAGGTAAATTGGTGTGCTGTAGTTCACCTCCCTTGGTGTTAAAAGGTTTAGCTGCGAAATGTTTCTTCCCCGCTCACTCACTCACTCACGATTCTTTTGCCCGGAAGGCAGTGTCATCTCATTCATCTCATCATCCTCAAGAGGTTATCCTGGCCCAGTTTAGCCTATTTGCACTTAACCCCATTCATTTCACATCATTAGGCTTTAAAGTTATGACGGGCTATTAATCCGCTATAACGATCTACTAGTCCGTTATAACGGTCTTCTAATCCGTTATATCGGTCTACTAATCCGTTATAACGGTCCACTAATTCGTTATACTAATCCGTTATAACGGTGTACTAAGTGACTACTAATCCGTTATAATATTATAACATTTATCCTTCATGGAGGTTTACTAATCCGTTATAATGGACCACTAATCTGTATAGCGGTCTACCACTACGTTATAACGGTATACTATTATATTATAACGGTATACTATAATATGTAATAGCGGACTACTAATCCGTTTTAGAGGTCTACTGCGCGGTTATAGATGTATACTAATTCGCTATATAGCGGTATACTAATCCGTTGCGATGGTCTACTAATCCGCTATACCTGTCTACTAACTGACTATTTATCCGCTATGACGGTCTAAAAATCCGTTATAACTGACAATTAATTCGTTATACATGTATACTAACGGACTATTAATTCGTTATAACGGACTACTTATCCGTTATACCAGTCAACTAGCTGACTATTGCCCCGTTATAAAGCTATCCTGTCACCTAACTGTACACTTATCCGTTATAGCGGGATGCTAATCCGGTCTCATAACTGATTATTAATCTGTTATACCTGTATACTAACTGACTATTAATCCGTTATAATGGTATATTAATCCTTCATAAAGGTTAATTAACCCGTTATAACGGTCCACTATTCGACTATTGATCCGTTACACCGGTCTCCTAACTGACAATTAATCCGTTATACGGGTATATTTACTAACTGACTGTTAAGCCGCTACAACGTTCTACTAACTGTCTACTAATCCACCATAATGGTATAATAATCTGTTATAACGGTCTAATAGTCCGTTTGTAATGGTCTACAAATGGTATACAAATCAAATATGGTCTACAAATCCGAGTGCGTGTACAGCGGACCCGATGAAGATTTAGTGGCCCTCTCTAAATAGTTCCCTAGCATTTGTATTTCAAATACTAACCTTTTGCGCCGCTGTAGGTACTAAAATTGGTTTTAATTATTTTCAATAGGCTTTTAAATGACATATTTTGGTGGTCAAATGATTAGTGGTCATGAATGGTCATGGTTAGGTCTCAAGTTGAAGGCAGATCCTAATTGTCACCAGCTTCAACAGGGTGGGGGCGGGGGCCCTAGGGTAGTGGTTAGCACCGCTGCCTTTCACGCCAGAGTTCGGGGTTCGGTTACCGGTCTCGGCGGTTTGAAAGAAACACAAATTTTCTTCCCCATCCACGTGTGAAAGTTAGTATTGTGGGGAGCCTCCGTGACCGAGAGGTAGCGTGCTCGGCCTCAGACCGCCAGGGTTCGAATTTCGAATCTTGTGTCTGGAGGACAGTGTCATCTCAATCATCTCACCATCCTCAGGAGGTTCTCCTGGCCCAGTATAGCCTATATGTGCACAAAGGTGGCCTGAAGCCCGATTCATTTCATTTCATTTCAACAGGGTAGGAGTTAGAGTATACAATTTAGAGCTTTAAGGGTTAGATTACAATGTTTTTATTAGCACCCCTCCCGTAGATCTGTCTCCTGATATATTGGAGGTCAAGGTGATTCTAGTTAAGCTTGGATGATGTGTCCACGCAGGTCGTCATGGTGACTGATGGGCTGCTGCTGTTGTACCTTTCTGTGGAGCTGATCCCCATCTGATGGGGATTTGACACTTTCGTGGCTCGCGTGAATGTAAAAGAGGTGTCCGAGTAACTCGTCACAGCGCATGGTCATCGATGCGCTAATATGTTCAATGGTTACGTCATAAAAAGTGTTAGACAGACAGATAGATATTTTCTTGACACAAAGCAAATGTCTTTACAGAAATTTGTCATGTCGTAAAATACCCCCTACCTGATGTGTCAACTTTGCCAATCAAATGCGTTTTTTTAAATATCTGATCACCATACAAGCTTTGTAAAGAATACATTTTAGCTCGCAGCTCGAATTATTTTCAGCGATAAATGAAGATTTGAAGTGTAAGTCTTGTGGAAGTATCGAGTTGGAAAACAATTCAACACTTCCAATATTTATTTGGGACATATTTGCTTTGGTAAGTTTACAGCTGCGGCACTAATTAATCCCCTCAATAAATGAAATATAACTTTGCAAGATACCAAAAAATATGCTTTCCTCACTAGAGACTGGTAGATGAACAACCCTAAGTTATAGGTCTACACTTAGGCCTAGTCATTTTTTTTATTTTACACACTTGAATTAACCCATTAAAGCCCACTGGCAAGTTTTTTTGCCAGTGACGTTTTTGTGTGACGTCGCCATAAAAAAAAATATTTAAAAAAACTACATGACTTGAACCCATTGTAAACTCGTTTGTCGTGTTGGTTATGTACATTTTATGCAATCGATATTTGATACCAACGTTTCACAACGCTTACGTTTGTCAGAAAATAGTAATTCCAGATTGCTACTTTTTGGTCGTGGAAGAGACCAATAGGTAGTTTATTACATATCTCTCAGCATGTAGGTCAATATTCATAAAGAAACTGTCATGTGTGGTGATTTTCGCCATGTAATTGTAATGCTGAAAAAAGATTCATACCTGTGCAAAAAAAGACTTATAATTTACATGGCAAAAAAATTTGCCAGTGGGATAATACATGGTATTATAGTCTGTAGTAATAAACCATTCTGTAAAATGATGAAACGAAATACATTATGTTTATTATGTAGTCTGTTTGGTACTAAATCATCGTGCATGCTAATATGTTAAGCACATTCCTCATCCTTTTCTAATAATAATTGTTTGTCGGCTAAATGACATATACTAGTAAGACATTGCATTTGAAAATGTAGGTACTGGCAAGAAAATTTGCCAGTGGGCACTTATGGTGTCTTTGATGGATATGTGTATGATATATGGTGAATGATATCCTCTCCATGTTTGAATACGCTGCGAGGGATGATCCAACTACTGTAAAGCAGCTCGGAAAGCGAGGAAGTAGACAATATCATTAAGATATGTATAAAGTGTCCTAGATTTATTGAAAGAGAATGCAAAATCTCCTGGAACCGTATTTCTCTCAATGTTCCCTCACAATCTGATTGCTATCATGCAGAGGGAGTGCAACCTGTATTCTCAGCAAAAGGGAAGATATCGGTATAGATAAGATTGAGGCTGTAACATGTTAGGTGTCATGCTTCTCTCTGGCATCTTCCCTAACAAGTTATCTTACCCACGAGCCCGCAGGGCGATACCTTGGTCTATCAACCTAGCGTCCAACGATTTTAAATAGAGATATACCTTGAATGTCGCGCTTCTCAAGACAGGCCAATTAGACAGCGCTTGACCAACTGTTGACAGCTGCCTGGGAGCAAAGCTTGCTTGTTTCCGTTGGTATGATATATATAGACAAGCTCGAAATCTCACGCTGATGTGTACTTAAACTCCATGATGGCGGTCACTATATGATTACTGGCAGCCATGAGGGAGTTCGGTACACCTCACTGTCTAAAATGTGAGATTCCCAACATGTCTATATAATACATCTAGCAACGGAAACAGGTGACTAAGCATGAGAGCTGAACAAGAGGTCAATTCTTCGTGACCCTTAAATAAATCTGAAACATCCAATGAGGTTTAAATCTCAGACACACACCCAAGATGCCCACATAGACAAATATCGTACTCGATACGGCCAGGCTCCTGCGGTCGCAAGCGAGTGGGACTGGCCAAGGGAAGATGCTCTCTGGGTACAACCGACTACCATATCGACAGCTTTATTGGTCAGAATCAGCTGATATTCACAATTCTCTGAGGCGGAACAGGTTTGATGATATCGTAAGTGACCTTTAATTTGTTTTGTCAGGTGACAGATATAAAGAGCTTTCAAACAGCTAGATGTGGCTGAGAATATCAGAATTGACGAAACCATAATACCGGGATTATTTTGGTAAACATGGCACAAAGCAGCTCATCTGTGAGAAGCCAATATAAGGCTCAGTTTCAATTCGTGGTCTCTATGATATACATGTATTCTGTAAAACTGTATTGCGGGTCTAGAAACATCTAGCAAATCTTCCCCTAGTCTCAGTATTAAATCAAATACATTTATATATGATACGCCTCGTGGGAGTAATTAGCAGTGCTGGTCACATTAAACACATTTCATTGACCCCTCTAAAGCCCACTGGCAAAAAATTTTGCCAGTTCCAGAAACCACTTTAACAATTTTTTTATTTTTTTTAATTGAAAATTGTACGTATTAATGGCCTAATCGTAGCAATGTGCTACATTTTCGGCTCGGAGGCTCTGCCTAAAAAAGTTGGGCTTTAATGGGTTAAGTTGTGTTCCGCTGCCACAAATTAGGTGAGAATTATTTACGTATAATTTTAATCAAAATATAGATCAAATCCTGGATCTGCATTGAAGTCATCCGAAAAGAAAAGGGCATAATCTCGACTTCGGATTCCCTCCTGTCTGTGATTTGGCTCCTGGGGTGATATGCGATCCAATCTCTCTATAATACTCTAAGTACCACATACCACATTACTCATAGTACTATGCTATGCGGTTCTCATAGTATATTATAGAGAGATTGGACCCCACAACAGGGTGTGGTAATTTACTCACCCCAACAAACACGAGACGTTAATCCAATGTTGACCTGCTACTGGACGCCGTCTACGACGCAAGCCGAACGTCATAGAATAACATTGTATTGGATCAATGTCGAGCGTTAGCTGTCTTAATACTCGCTTAACACTCCGATCAGTGATTCACTGGGTGTGGGACCCCCTGCGACGCTGAGGGATTTCTCATCCATTCTGATTTCACCTCCACAAATCACACAGCACGATAATATTACCTGTTTACCTCTTCGAGGGAAACATCAGTCCGCATTTTGTCATTGTTTGAACCTGACATCACTGACGCAATTCCAGGTTAAAATTAGTAAAGAAAACAGTTTTCGCCCTTTCAGCATCCTTGACGCCATGCAACATATGGTGGATGTTGCATACAATTAATTTAGTCAATATACCATGTATATGAAAATGTTTAACATTATACCTATGTAGCTGGATAAAAAAACAATTAATTTTCAGTCAGCACATTTCGACATTTCGCCACTTAGACTTAACCCTTTCTCCGCTAGAATCGTTTTTTATCTATTTTATTGCCAGGTAAAATCACAGTTGACATAGTTATTGGGGATGAATGAGTGTTTAAAAATGAAATGTTTGGTTCCGAATTGAGCAGAAATAAGCAATTTGCACCCATCTGATGTATATTTTTTCCACGATTGACTCATTTATATATGTTCTGTTAGTTTAAACATATTTATTTCTCAATTGGAACAGTACCCAAAGGTAATACATTGTGGTTCCTCTCGAGGAGGCGATGTTTATCATGTTGATTTATAAACAAGAGCGGATCATCACACAGGCACACACAGACAGACTCATAGACCGCCTGATAGAGGTTGGCGGTGGCGTGACGAGGTGTGGGGTTCAGATCGGGAAGAATGGAAAGAAATAATGGTAAACATTATCTGTTAAGGAGTGAAAAGCGGTTACTGGACCGTAGGAACGTGTCCACTGCAGCCATGAGATTTGTGTTGACCAGGTTGTTAGGATCTTCACTGCCGTGAAGTATTACAGTACAGTTAAAAATCAATCCTAGGCCGTTCATTGAGTCTTGTAGCTCGTTTCTGGCTGCGGTGTACAAGGTACATGATAGAAAGAAATGTTCCGTGGTCTCAACTTCGCCGCAACAGCATTTAGTAGATTCGGAGACGTGTAAACAATTTAAATGCACTCGAAGTTCGCTACATCCCATCCGCAGGCGTGCCAGAATAATGTTAGTTGTTCGAGGACCCAATAGATAATATTTGTTTTTATTTACGCGTTTCTTTGCAAGATTTGACTTTAAAATCGATCTCTCGTCAATTGCTTTCAAATTTTCATCCAAATTGTTCCAGAATATTGTCGAGTACGGGAAGAAAGAAGATTTAAAAGTTTCGGTTCTGCAGGAGAAAGTATCCATGAGGTCAGAGTTTCGTAGGTTATACCTGTGACCACTTCTACTTTCTACACTACCCGGCAATAGATCTTGTAAATATGTGGGTGAGCGATGGTGTACGATATCCGAGAACATTAATATGCGTCGGTTTTCGCGGCGCTGAGATAGAGTTTCCCAGGATAGTTCTTTGAACAGAGTGCACGAAGAGACTCCTCTTATGCCACCAGCCACGATTTTTGCTGCTCGCTTGTGGATTTTGTCTAATTTAGATAAGTCGTTTTGAGCAGCGTTTGCAAATACAATGTCGCCATATTCCAGTATAGATCGGACATAAGCAAAATAAAGCTGTTCTAATCCCTTTCTGTTAATTTTAAATGATAGTTTATTTAAGATTGCCAGTCTTTTGTTTGCTTTTATACAAATATTATTTATGTGAGCCGACCATTTTAGGTTCGATGTTAGTGTTAAACCCAGGTGGCAGTGGGAATTTACAGTTTTGATAACTTCGTTCTTAAAATGTAATGGAGGAAGAATGATATTTGTTCTGGTTTGTAGTGAAAGAGGCATGTCGCAGGTCTTTTTGGCATTAAATGTCACCAACCAAGTATAAGCCCAGTTTTCCATTTCCTCCAGGTCCCTGTTCAATACATTTGCGCATTCGTCCACCGTATCGGCAAAAATATAGAGAATGTTGTCGTCAGCGAACAAACTAACTCTGCACTCCAATTCATCTGCAATATCGTTTATATAGACAAGAAATAAGATCGGTCCAAGTACGGACCCTTGTGGAACACCAGCTTTGATTGGCATGAGATCAGATTGTTCGCTGCCCAACACTACTCTTTGTGCCCTACCAGACAGATAATTCGAGAACCAATTATTTAGCTGGCCAGTAATACCAATAGAATTTAATTTAGTTAAGAGACCTGCATGCCATACTCTATCGAAAGCTTTGCTTATGTCTCCGAATACCACACGAACTTTCTTATTGTTGTCAAGTGCTTCACCGAGGACATGATACAAGTAAACCAACTGATGAGTGGTACTGTCTTTGGGCATAAATCCCGACTGCATTTTGTGAATCAAGTTATTATCGCGAAGGTGATTAAACAGATATTTGAATACACATTTTTCCAATATTTTTCCTGGTATACTTAACAAAGACACTGGGCGGTAGTTAGTACACAAGTGGCGATCGCCGTTTTTGAATATAGGGGTAATGTGAGCTATTTTCCAGATAGCAGGAAAAACATTAGAAGAAAGTGATTTGTTAAATAATAGAGTAAGGGGCCCAACAATAACATCTGCAGTGTTTTTCAACAGCAATGGACTTATTTCATCCGGACCAGTAGCTTTATTCGTCTTTAGTGTTTTTAAAATATCTAAAACCTCTGACTCAGAAAGAATTATTTCTTGCAAACGAGCATTCGTTCTAAAATCTAAGTTGGGCGGTACACGGTTTCCAGCATTTAATTCGCTGTAAGAAGAAAACATTTTATTAAAAAGGTTAGCTTTATCCATGGAGTTACTAAAGACACAACCATCGTCGGTTTGTAATGCCGGGATTTTCTGATGTACGCCATTAAAGAATACGCGAATCGTTCGCCACCAGCCTTTTTCGTACGTTTTGTTATCGTTGATCGAGTTTAAGACTTTGTTATCGTGCTCAGATACCGATTTCGATAGCTCGTGAGCATATTCGCTGCGCGAACGTTTGTAAGTTACCCAGTCACTGGCTAGTTTTGATAGTTTAGCTTTCCGGAATAAACGATCACGTTTCCTTTTCAGTGCTCGTAATTTATTACAGTACCATGGCTTGTCATTAGGTCTGATTCGAACTGATCGAAAAGGTATAAATTTCTTTGCAGTTTCTAGGTAGGTTTTAGTCCAAAATTTTGCGCAGATATCTACATTGTCAGACGCTAGACATGATTCCCAATTTAGTGTGTTTAGACAAACCCGAAGACCAGCCCAGTCGGCGTTTTTAAAATCCCAGACATTTCGTGTGAAGGATTCTTTATTGTTAAATGTCAGTGAAGTGTTGCAAGATATTGAGCAGTGGTCGCTGGTATAGAACGGATATCCGACTGTGCACTCGGTGATAGTTAAGGAGGAAGAAGATAGAATTTGGTCCAGGATATATGTTCTGTTGCTTATTATGTGTTACTTATTATGGAGAGCAACTTATGGCAATTGTTGTTTGTAATTTTTTTGTAAGATACATTATATGTTTATACGAAGCAGTGTTTGAACCCGCACGACAGGCAGTAGCTATTGCGCCACGTCCCTCTAAATAGTTGTAAACATCACCCATAAGACATGAGACGTTAATCCAGCGCTGGGTTGACGCTGATCCGCAGTCTGTTAAACTGAACCAGCAATAACCCAGCGTTGAACCAACGTGTCGTGAGAGCACACTTGATGAAATGGCAAAAGGCAAAGCAAACATCACAGTGGATAACCATTCAACCACTAAAGCTGAATAACGCATTCAACTCACAGGAGTGGACTTTAATTGATAAGGGGTTACGAAAAGCTCAGTGTGACTAATATGGCCAAATTGTATAGAATATTTATCTGTAATATATAAAAAAAACGTGAGCTTATTATAAGGGGTGAGGTTTATAAAAACGGGCTTTCGTGGTGAAAGGTTTACCAGAAGTGAATGCCTGTCCTTGCAGGCAGAAATCTGTGTCACGAAACTGCAATAACTCATTTCACGAACATAAAGAACACACTTTTAAGGTCTTTCTCCCGTCGATATTAGACATGACAGTTCATAAGTAGCGATCCCCGTGCTTTCGTTGTCATAAATACTGGGCGGGCCCTAGAGTAGTGGTTAGCACCGCTGCCTTTCACGCAAGAGCTCGGGGGTTCGTTTCCCGGTCTCGGCGGTTTGACAGAAACAAAAAATGTTTCTTCCCCATTCACTCGTAAAACTCAGTATTGTGGGGAGTTTCCGTGACCGAGAGGTAGCTTGCTCGGCCTCAGACCTCCAGGGTTTAAATTTCAAATCCTGTATCAGGAGGGCTGTGTCATCTCACTCATCTCGCCATCCTCAGGAGGTTCTCCTGGCCCAATTTAGCCTGTGCACAAAAGTGATCTAAAGCCCGATTCATTTCATTTCGTTTGTCATAAATTACTGGCTGACTTATGCGAACAGCATGATAGTTTAATTATTTCGTATTAAGCATCTAAGCCATTTAATTCAAATTGTCCGCCATTTGAAGTTGTGGATCGCGGTAGCGAGACACAACTGCAATGACTGAAAAATGGTCGCATTTGTAAATTTTGATCGCTGTTGTATATCAGATTTAAGGCGTTTTTTAACTTCTGGAATCTGGTCACGTAAGTTATCACAAAACCACATAATTAACACTATGGTCGTCATCAGTGCTCTGACGGTTAACACATAGCTTTTTTATTTTAATTTTATTCACATTTAATTCGACATTTTATTTTATATATATCACGGGGTACATGAATGTGGCGATTGAGGTCAAAAGGTGTGGCATCACAGGGAATATTGCAGATACAGTTCCCTCAATGTCTGTATAAGCCACAACAAAGTATTTGCTCTGAGCTTTAATTTTATATATCGTACTGAAATATTGGGCTGAACATTACGTCAGCAGTTTAGATAGGAAAATTAATAAAAAATAATATAAATACCTGAGTGTTTGAAGGTTTACTCATAAATGTCGTGCGCGACAAGAAATTAATAGTACAAATATAATATATAACAGCCCTCTCAAACAATTGTAAAGTGCACGTGGACACGTATTCGACCGTATGCGAAATGTATTTTTTACATTAAGAAAATATTACTTTATGTGTAATAAGGACATGAACAGCAAGTAGATAATTAGACCTCACCTGAGAATATGGTCTCTGAGTGTTGGCATAACAGGCGATAGAGTAGTGATCAATGTGTGTCCTTATAGTGTACAACAGAGCGCTGGAGCGATCATAATGTGTTTATAGCTCAATTGTATAGTTCATTATTCGACAAAACACGTCTTCTTATCTCACTGAAATAGTATCAATACAAGTGCACAACCAATGAGTGTTAAATGAAAATTGTGCATTTGTTTGTAGTGATGTAGACACTTGAGATATGTCCTCCCAATTAAAGCTCATGGGTGTGATTAGACTTACATCTTTTCTCTGCTACTAATTTCCGGCAGCACAAAAAATCATTATAAATTAAGGATATGTGTTTAAAATCATTGCCACTGGACCTGAAAAGGGGCTGGGTAAATTCTGCCGAATATGTCCGTCTTTTTCATGTCCGCCGTAAACCGAAATAATTGGGTGTTGGCTAACTTTTATTGCGTCATCTTGCTCTGAACGTACACGAGAAACCAACACTTAGCACGCGTTCTTCCTGAATCTAATAATTACTTCCTGACAAAGGCCACTGACAACTTCTGCAAACATTCGACGCCGCCTTATGTTTTTTTCTCCCTTCCTCGTGAGTGTCAAATCACTTTACAGACGACAGAGCCGATATTTAACAAATACCGCATCCTACGTTACAAATAGTCCGCGTTTCTCTGGGGTCGCACCCTGAACCTCCGCTTCCTGGCAGTGCTGCAGACGATCGCGGGAAACTGGCGGGAAGAAGTAGCACGGGGCAGCAGCGTCTGTCACAGCGACGTCTGCCGGCCGATGCAGGATCAGTTGACGTTGTAATCGTCAGGGGTCTTCGTCGTCGCGCCCTCACCAGTGGTCAGCGCCGGTCGCTCGGGGGTAAATTGAATCCCGGGCAAACTGCGCCTTGTCACTGATTGTGATTACCTTTCCGCCGTAGATCAGGCGTCTATCGCGGCTTTCTGGCCCCGCTCAGGCTCCCAAAGAGGGGGTTCCCGAACCACCGGCTGCTTTCTAGACCCGGACCAGTTCGGGACGTCGTCTCCGCCCCCCCCCCCGCTGAAATCACCGGAGTTATTACGTGCCTCCCGAAGCGAAAACTACTGCCTGATGAAATGTTACGGTCCCGCCCGGACAACTACGCATCCATATGCCGCGTTTATAAGCTGATTCTGCTTTTTCGCCAATGTTTGATCTCCCCAATGTCTACAGACTTATGTACAGTCGGATATTACCAAATTGTAAAGTTATACGGACTTTAAAGCTCTACTGATAACGCTATAGGTGGATAGATGGATTTTCTATGAGATGGTTGCATAATATGATGTAACCTTGTTTTAATTTTCAGTTAGATTAAGGGACGTACATTATCTAGGCATAGTTTTAAGTCCAAGAATGTGTAAAATGATTATTGTTTAAATTTACATAATACATTTGAAACTATTATACATCTCTAGTATATTCATCGGAATATGTTAATATGCAAATACTACAAATATGGTTAGAAATGAGCCTCCATAATAAATTTGCAGCTGTAATAACTCAACGAGCTATACAAACGCAATACATTACATCTACATAGATTAGCGATTTTGTTTTCAAAGCACGAAAAATAAAATATTTTAGTCTTCTCTGTGCAAAGCGTTACGTCCGTTTTCCGCCAACCCCACCCCCTTCCTGAAAAAACGCCCCTATTCCACGCCGCCTACCGAGTGACTTGTTTCCTGCGCATGCGCCCGGCGTGCCACTCCACACTCGATTGCATTAAGTGAATTTCTCTCTCTCCTCGGGCGACAAACTCGGTCCCAAATTGACTGTTGGGCCGCCAAATATTTCCCGGGGAACTTGCAGCCAGCGGTATGACGTCCATCAAGGGATTTACTCTCTAAGTGCTGGGGCCGGGACAGATAGCCCTCCCAGAAAACACTAGATATAAGCCCAATGCTGGGTTAATACTGGTTCAGCATCGTCGATGCTGGAGATGACGTCTCGTGTTTGCTGTGGTACCTTCTTTAACCCTCTAGGTGCTAGGCACCTAATATAATCGTATATACTTATGCTAACTTATAGCGCTTTAAATAACACGTTTTGAAAGCGAAAAACTGTCTATTATTCAACACCACATATTTTTGCAATTAATGTCTTAAATACGTTACAAATTCCTTTCGCTTCTTGGTTGAACTTCGCATTTAGGAGT
The DNA here is from genome assembly GCA_964017125.1 of Flabesymbios commensalis. NCBI lineage: Eukaryota > Metazoa > Annelida > Polychaeta > Terebellida > Flabelligeridae > Flabesymbios > Flabesymbios commensalis. Next base: position 63,356,233 of record OZ024914.1, on the reverse strand, counting down.
TCCCTATTGACACCGGATTTTAATATCGATTTGGTTTGTCAGAAGAGCATATAATTCAAGAATGTCACATCTTCATAGTGCAAAATACTTTTTTAGTCTATGCTATTGTTCTAAATGTTTAGGGTGATTTAATGCTAATAAAATATGTAGTGGAATGTTCACGTGATTCTGTGATGTGTGTGGCCATGTTGTAACTTAGTCAAGTACACTAATCCTATTCTCATGATTGGTGAGACATTCCTGGTGAGTCATGCCTAATGAAACATTCCTGGTCAGATATGCCTGGTCAGACATGCCTGGTCAGACATGCCTGGTCAGACATGCCTGGTGAGACATGTCTGGTGAAACATGCCTGGTCAGACATGCCTGGTCAGACATGCCTGGTGAAACATGCCTGGTCAGACATGCCTGGTGAGACATGCCTGGTCAAACATGCCTGGTCAGACATGCCTGATGAGACATTCCTGGTCAGACATGCCTGGTCAGACATGCCTGGTGAGACATGCCTGGTGGAACATGCCTGGTCTGACAAGCCTGGTCAGACATGCCTGGTGAGTCATGCCTGGTCAGACATGCCTGATGAGACATGCCTGGTGAGATATGCCTGGTCAGACATGCCTGGTCAGATATGCCTGGTCAAACATGCCTGAGAAAGGTGAGGTGAATCAATGATTATCAAACCCTCGTCCCACAAATATATCTATATTTGTAATATTGTTTATTTAGCATTTCTCCTCTTTAAGTTGTTAGAGCGGGTACCATAACCAGATAACACACTCGTTGTACTCGTGAGTTGTAAATTTTCACCTGCTAGTGCCACATGTGCAAACAACAATCTCTGTTGTCACAAGATGTCACAAAGATGTCATACAACGTCGATTTTATATATGCATAAATCCCAGAGAACAGCTTCGCAGATGGTGGATCAACTTTAAAACAACATTGGGCCAACCCCTTATGTTGGATGGGTTATAGAAAGCTATTATAATTATGCACATGTAGCCTACTATTATTTTCAGAATAGTATTCCTTATATATTTCAACCTATACACTCTCAGCTAAAATCGTGTTTAAAATGAAATCATTAAAGTTAATACATTTTTTTTATCAAGCACGCTTTACCTTTCTAAAACAATATTATACTTCTGGGGTTGTCTGCAATACAGAAATAGCCGGCGGCCGAAGTGATATTGAGGAGCAAAATGAATTACCGGGAAATAGAGTTAATTGGCAGTGGGCGAATCTGTTAGCGTATTGACGCCCGGTAAATGTGACTGATGTCTGAACGATCAAACCAGCAAACATGCTATCTGGTCAATTAACAACAAACGTTTACAAGACATTGGTACAATGCTCGTGAGAAATAATTTTGCCATATAGTGGTTTGACTATTAAAGTGCTAAATTTGTTCATATAAACCAAGAGACAATGTGTTTTTCAACCTATGGTATGAGTATATGGCCGTTATATTACATTGTAGACCTCTTGCTGAGGGGGGTCCTGTATGCCTTTTTAGGTCCCCTAAGTTTCTATTAAAATTCGTTTAGGGGACCACCCCAGGGGCAAAAAAAACTTGGGTAGACATGCTGGATCATGGTAGCAATTCTGAATAATCTATATGTCAATATCTTTTGCACCAGTTGGCCAATTTAAATGATCTGAAATAAGGATCATGACAATTTCAAAATGGCCGCCATTTTACTTCAGCAAATTTGTACTTTTATTCACATCTTGATTTATAATTGAAACAGGTAGTTCATGGGCCAAAATTAGTCCTCGTGCACCCCCACTACTCTCCAAGAGTAGTACAATGTTGAATGATATTAACGATGTTACCAGAAAACAAATTGGGGGCGCGAAAAGGGTTTCGGCCATTTTTCAAAATTGCCACAACGAAAATCTAATTTGGAAAATATCTCTAAGTTGTAATTTACATAGAATCATATTTTTTTGTTTTCATGATCAAAGAATCAAATGAAATCACTTATAAAAAGATTGGGTCATTCCTATATTG
>OZ024914.1:63198138-63354019 GCA_964017125.1 Flabesymbios commensalis | reverse complement strand
ATGAGATACTACACATCAAACAAAATATTTTGCAGCAACTTACTCTATAACAAAAAAAACAGTACCACAGGTTATCTTTTACTGTAAATGTATCCAACTAAAGGAGTATGGATATAATCATGCTAATTCATAATAGTTACGTATAAATCATTCCTTTGTTTGTTTAATGTCACCATATGAAAACAAAAATAATATTCATCACACAAGAACAGTCAACAGAAAGTAAATTGATAAGTATGAGTGAGCTGGCGAAGGAATTCACAGCAAAATACTCACGAACACTTTCAAATCGCCAGTGTTTACACACTGGAACAACACAGGCAGGCCTACTTTCAATAAGCTGTGAAAACTGAGACTCAAATACTTGCGGAAAATAGGATGTTTGGCCATCAGAATTATTAAAGAAAAGTGTATCACAGATGCGGATTTGAGTTCACTGTTGCACTATGCGCATGTGCCCTGCTACACATGTAATGTGCTAACTATCAGAGAGCTACAGTACTGTTCATTTGAAACTTGCGGGGAATTCACCGGGAATATTCACATGAATTCACCACAAGAGAATTCTCCATGGGGAATTCCCCTTGGGGAATCTGATTCTTTGCCCCAGGCAAATTGGTGAATTCACGAAGAATGCCCGGGGAATCAGATTCACTGTGAATTCCCCATGGTGAATTCACCGTGGTGAATTCTCCATTGGGATTCTCTGGGGAATTCCTGATGGTGAATTCCCCATAGGAAATTCCCCATGGTGAATTCCCCACGGAGAATTCTTCTTGGGAAATAGGATTCACAGTAAGGAATTCATCTGATTCATCCTGGAGAATCTGGGAATGCAACATCAAAATGCTGCTATCTATGTATGCAAGGAGGCGAATTGTCAACTTAAAACAGACACAGAGGGTCACAGAGGCTTGTGCCGTTATCAAGATGTCATGATGGCCTGTTGTCATATTGTGACTGTCATTTTTTTTTCGTTTGTCGTCCGAAAAATGATCAATTAATACCCTAGATAAAGGGCCGGAATGCATATTTCGCGCACTGAGTGTTTACATCTAGTCGTCGATATGAGTAACGTGAGAGCCTCATTTGACCAATCCAGCGTAAGCCTGGCTAATTTATGCGAGCCGATGATTTCCGGATAATCACTCGTTCTTTTCCGGAATTCCAAAGATGCCGGCGCTCACTCGCACACATTTCTCGATATTAGTTCCGCATTCTCTGCATAACGGTTAAATAAGTAATGAGGTATAAATATAAGACAATGAATAATGATTTTATTTTTTCAATAGTGACACGGTTTCAGAATATTTGAACGATCATAGAGAAAAATACAAGTCGTAATGTAATCGATAGTTTACACAGTCAAACGTAGGCCTACTGCTAGTACTGGTGAGGCACAGCGTCACTGGCATATAGCTACGCGAATTGCGGGAAGTGCAAATTCCCCAGCGCGAATTCGCCGAATTCCTCACCGCGAATTCGCCGACTTCCCCACCACGAATTCCCTACCGCGAATTCGCCGACCTATCTCTATCGCTGGCGAATACCGATCAGTGAATTCGCGGAGAATCCATGGCGAATGTTCGCCCAATCATTTGTGTTATCGGCGAATATCATTCATCGCGAACTCGGCGAATTAAATTCGTGTGAATTGGTGGCGAATATTCACCACGTAAGTTTCAAATGAACAGTACTGTATATGGAGGTGTGCATATATCCCTGCAGTTTTTTTAAACCTGCGATCATGTACACTATATGACTATATAAAAAAAACTATTTTAATTAGGATCCATTCCCATGTAATCTCCCCCTTATCATATTAAATACGGTATTCAATATCTAGTTCATCACAGAGTTTGCTCCACGTTTGCTATAGTTGAAACTTAAAGGATAATCCCATTATGTAAATAAGTGATTTCATTTTCCCAGTGACCCGGATACTAGGGTGTAACGGTGGCCAGCTCGAATATGATTCTATATGTCAATTCAAACTCGGGGTATTGCCCACATTAGATTTTAACATTGGCTATCACGACGCAAAATTTATGACAGTTTGGTAAGGGAGTAACATCTATATACATGTTCAAATACACGAAAGAGTGTTTTCTTACCATGTGGATGACTTTAATACAATAACAAATAACATTTCGTCGGTGGCCATCTTTAAATTTATTAAGATCCGCCATAATTATGTTCCAGTATGTTTTGTTTTCATTCGAATCGTTAACGCAGAAATCATAGGTGTAGTCACCAGAATTGTGATTCGATTCCTATTGCAACACGATACAATACTCATTTCTAGATTTCAGGCAGGTAACTGCACGCAATATACAAGTTCAGAGACTAAAGCTATATTTAATGACCAGGCATATCCTCAGTTCTATAGCATTTTTTTTAAACAATGTCAGCAAAATAATTTGGTTTTCAATATAGAGACATTGTGATTTTATTAAAAATAATATAGTCATGTGGGCTATTTTCGAATTTGCCATACAGAAATGCCCCGATATTTCTAGTTTGTCTGTCTTCATTACTATAACATTTCAACATGTCAACAAATTTTGTTTTTCAAAATAAACATTAGGATTTTGTTATAAATGACCTAATTTTGTTATAAGTGGTTTCATTCCATTTTTTTGACCATGAAAACATAGATGTAGACACCAAAATTATGATTCCATGTCAATTAGAAGTGAAAATATTTTGAAAATCGCTTTCCTGAGTTGCTACCACGATCCAGAATGTCTACCCAAGTTTTTGTCACTCCTGGGGCTGTTCCCTAAACGAATTTGTTGAGTAACTAAAACTGCACACAGGACCCACCTCAGCCATTGGATTATTGTACTCTTTCAGTACGTACGGGAATCGATTTTAGAAGTCATATTCAATATTGGGCTAGCTTCGCAGACAGTGGTCCAATATTATACCAATGTAGGGCTGACATATCATGTAAGATAGTTTGGAAGAGTTGGTGTGTTCCTGCCACAGTCAGTTTCTTGGCAAAGCCTGGTCCCGGTTCAACCAGCAAAAGTCAAAATATTTTCAAAAATATTATCATGTCATAAGGTCCGAACCAATCTGTGAGGTTAAGATTGACCTTTAATAGCTGGCCAGTTGGTGAACCGGGACCTACATTTATCATGTGGAAGTAACCATATAATGTTGGGAGTTACCAGTTAAACGTACAGCTTGCAATGTTGATTTGCTCATTAACTCATTAATACATCCTATTTATTGTCCAAGTGACGTGTTATCACATTATGTAGGTTCAGACTCAAACTCAGTGACATTTATTACTCAGAAACAATATTGGCTCAATTTTTGACGAGAACCACATATTAATATAGGTCATATTGTGACCTGTTCGATCTGCTGCATATCAGAACAAACGTGAATATCATGACATAAGATCAGTATACAGTTTCCGTCAATGAGCCGAGCATGGTATTGACGCTGTGAATGAGCCGAGCCTGGTATTGCCGCTTTGAATGAGCCGAGCCTGGTATTGACGCTTTAAATGAGCCGAGCCTGGTATTGACGCTTTAAATGAGCCGAGCCTGGTATTGACGGTTTGAATGAGCCGAGCATGGTATTGACGCTGTCAATGAGCCAAGCATGGTATTGACGCTTTGAATGAGCCAAGCATGGTATTGACGCTTTGAATGAGCCGAGCCTGGTATTGCCGCTGTAAATGAGCCGAGCATGGTATTGACGCTGTGAATGAGCCGAGCCTGGTATTGACGCTGTGAATGAGCCGAGCCTGGTATTGACGCTGTGAATGAGCTGAGCATGGTATTGACGCTTTGAATGAGCCGAGCCTGGTACTGTTGCTGTGAATGAGCTGAGCATGGTATTGACGCTGTGAATGAGCCGAGCCTGCTATTGACGCTTTGAATGAGCCAAGCATGGTATTGACGCTTTGAATGAGCCGAGCCTGGTATTGACGCTGTGAATAAGCCGAGCATGGTATTGTCGCTGTCTATGAGCCAAGCATGGTATTGACGGTGTGAATGAGTCGAGCCTGGTATTGTCGCTGTGAAAGAGCCGAGCCTGGTATTGACGCTGTGAATGAGCCGAGCATGGTATTGACACTTTGAATGAGCCGAGCATGGTATTGACGCTGTGAATGAGCCGAGCATGGTATTGACGCTGTGAATGAGCCGAGCATTATATTGACGCTGTGAATGAGCCGAGCATGGTATTGACGCTGTGAATGAGCCGAGCATGGTATTGACGCTTTGAATGAGCCAAGCATGATATTGACGCTTTGAATGAGCCGAGCCTGGTATTGACGCTGTCAATGAGCTGGGCATGGTATTGACGCTGTCAATGAGCCGAGCCTGGTATTGACGCTGTGAATGAGCCGAGCATGGTATTGACGCTTTAAATGAGCCGAGCATGGTATTGACGCTTTGAATGAGCCGAGCCTGGTATTAACGCTTTGAATGAGCCGAGCATGGTATTGACGCTGTGAATGAGCCGAGCCTGGTATTGACGCTTTGAATGAGCCGAGCCTGGTATTGACGCTGTGAATGAGCCGAGCCTGGTATTGACGCTGTGAATGAGCCGAGCATGGTATTGACGCTGTGAATGAGCCGAGCATGGTATTGACGCTGTGAATGAGCCGAGCCTGGTATTGTCGCTTTGAATGAGCCGAGCCTGGTATTGACGCTTTGAATGAGCCGAGCCTGGTATTGACGCTGTGAATGAGCCGAGCATGGAATTGTCGCTGTCTATGAGCCGAGCATGGTATTGACGCTTTGAATGAGCCGAGCCTGGTATTGTCGCTGTGAATGAGCCGAGCCTGGTATTGTCGCTTTGAATGAGTCGAGCCTGGTATTGACGCTGTGAATGAGCCGAGCATGGTATTGACGCTGTGAATGAGCCGAGCATGGTATTGACGCTGTGAATGAGCTGAGCATGATATTGACGCTTTGAATGAGCCGAGCTTGGTTTTGACGCTGTCAATGAGCCGAGCCTGGTATTGAAGCTTTGAATGAGCCGAACCTGGTATTGACGCTGTCATTGAGCCGAGCATGGTACTGACGCTGTGAATGAGCCGAGCATGGTATTGACGCTGTGAATGAGCCAAGCATAGTATTGACGCTGTGAATGAGCCGAGCATTATATTGACGCTGTGAATGAGCCAAGCATAATATTGACGCTTTGAATGTGCCGAGCATGGTATTGACGCTGTGAATGAGCCAAGCATAGTATTGACGCTTTGAATGAGCCGAGCATGGTATTGATGCTGTGACTGAGCCGAGCATGGCATTGACGGTTTTAATGAGCCGAGCCTGATATTGACGCTTTGAATGAGCCGAGCATGGTATTGACGCTTTGAATGAGCCGAGCATGGTATTGACGCTGTGAATGAGCCGAGAATGGTATTGACGCTGTGAATGAGCCGAGCATGATATTGACGCTTTGAATGAGCCGAGCCTGGTATTGACGCTGTCAATGAGCCGAGCCTGGTATTTACGCTTTGAATGAGCCGAGCATGGTATTGACGCTGTGAATGAGCCGAGCCTGGTATTGACGCTTTGAATGAGCTGAGCATGGTATTGACGCTGTGAATGAGCCGAGCATGGTATTGACGATTTGTATGAGCCGAGCATGGCATTGACGCTGTGACTGAGCCGAGCCTGGTATTGACGCTTTGAATGAGCCGAACCTGGTATTGACGCTGTCATTGAGCCGAGCATGGTACTGACGCTGTGAATGAGCCGAGCATGGTATTGACGCTGTGAATGAGCCAAGCATAGTATTGACGCTGTGAATGAGCCGAGCATTATATTGACGCTGTGAATGAGCAAAGCATAGTATTGACGCTTTGAATGTGCCGAGCATGGTATTGACGCTGTGAATGAGCCAAGCATAGTATTGACGCTTTGAATGAGCCGAGCATGGTATTGATGCTGTGACTGAGCCGAGCATGGCATTGACGGTTTTAATGAGCCGAGCCTGAAATTGAGCCGAGCATGGTACTGACGCTGTGAATGAGCCGAGCATGGTATTGACGCTGTGAATGAGCCAGGCATTATATTGACGCTGTGAATGAGCAAAGCATAGTATTGACGCTGTGAATGTGCCGAGCATGGTAGTGACGCTGTGAATGAGCCAAGCATAGTATTGACGCTTTGAATGAGCCGAGCATGGTATTGACGCTTTGAATGAGCCGAGCATGGTATTGACGCTGTGAATGAGCCGAGAATGGTATTGACGCTGTGAATGAGCCGAGCATGATATTGACGCTTTGAATGAGCCGAGCCTGGTATTGACGCTGTCAATGAGCCGAGCCTGGTATTTACGCTTTGAATGAGCCGAGCATGGTATTGACGCTGTGAATGAGCCGAGCCTGGTATTGACGCTTTGAATGAGATGAGCATGGTATTGACGCTGTGAGTGAGCCGAGCATGGTATTGACGATTTGTATGAGCCGAGCATGGCATTGACGCTGTGACTGAGCCGAGCCTGGTATTGACGCTGTGAATGAGCCGAGCATGGTATTGACGCTTTGAATGAGCCGAGCATGGTATTGACGCTGTGAATCAGCCGAGTCTGGTATTGACACTGTGAATGAGCCGAGCATGGTATTGACACTTTGAATGAGCCGAGCCTGGTATTAACGCTTTGAATGAGCCGAGCCTGGTATTGACGCTGTGAATGAGCCGAGCCTGGTATTGACGCTGTGAATGAGCCGAGCATGATATTGACGCTGTGAATGAGCCGAGCATGGTATTGACGCTGTGAATGAGCCAAGCCCGGCATTGTCGCTTTGAATGAGCCGAGACTGGTATTGATGCTTTGAATGAGCCGAGCCTGGTATTGACGCTGTGAATGAGCTGAGCCTGATATTGACGCTGTCAATGAGCCAAGCCTGGTATTGACGCTGTGAATGAACCGAGCCTGGTATTGACGCTGTCAATGAGCCGAGCCTGGTATTGACGCTGTCTATGAGCCAAGCATCGTATTGACGGTGTGAATGAGCCGAGCCTGGTATTGTCGCTGTGAATGAGCCGAGCATGGTATTGACAGTTCGAATGAGCCGAGCCTGATATTGACGCTTTGAATGAGCCGAGCATGGTATTGACGCTTTGGATGAGCCGAGCACGGTATTGACGCTGTGAATGAGCCGAGCATGATATTGATGCTTTGAATGAGCCGAGCCTGGTATTGACGCTGTCAATGAGCCGAGCCTGGTATTGACGCTGTGAATTAGCCGAGCCTCGTATTGACGCTGTGAATGAGCCGAGCATGGTATTGACGCTTTGAATGAGCCGAGCATGGTATTGACGCTGTGAATCAGCCGAGTCTGGTATTGACACTGTGAATGAGCCGAGCATGGTATTGACACTTTGAATGAGCCGAGCCTGGTATTAACGCTTTGAATGAGCCGAGCCTGGTATTGACGCTGTGAATGAGCCGAGCCTGGTATTGACGCTGTGAATGAGCCGAGCATGATATTGACGCTGTGAATGAGCCGAGCATGGTATTGACGCTGTGAATGAGCCAAGCCTGGCATTGTCGCTTTGAATGAGCCGAGACTGGTATTGATGCTTTGAATGAGCCGAGCCTGGTATTGACGCTGTGAATGAGCTGAGCCTGATATTGACGCTGTCAATGAGCCAAGCCTGGTATTGACGCTGTGAATGAACCGAGCCTGGTATTGACGCTGTCAATGAGCCGAGCCTGGTATTGACGCTGTCTATGAGCCAAGCATCGTATTGACGGTGTGAATGAGCCGAGCCTGGTATTGTCGCTGTGAATGAGCCGAGCATGGTATTGACAGTTTGAATGAGCCGAGCCTGATATTGACGCTTTGAATGAGCCGAGCATGGTATTGACGCTGTGAATGAGCCGATCATGGTATTGACGCTGTGAATGAGCCGAGCATGATATTGATGCTTTGAATGAGCCGAGCCTGGTATTGACGCTGTCAATGAGCCGAGCCTGGTATTGACGCATCGAAAGAGCCGAGTATGGTATTGACGCTGTGAAAAAGCCAAGCATAGTATTGACGCTGTGAATGAGCCAAGCCTGGTATTGACGCTGTGAATTAGCCGAGCATGGTATTGACGCTTTGAATGAGCCGAGAATGATATTGACGCTGTGAATGAGCCGAGCATGGTATTGACGCTGTGAATGAGTTGAGCATGGTATTGACGCTGTGAATGAGCCGAGCCTGGTATTGTCGCTTTGAATGAGCAGAGCCTGGTATTGACGCTTTGAATGAGCCGAGCCTGGTATTGACGCTGTGAATGAGCCGAGCATGGAATTGTCGCTGTCTATGAGCCGAGCATGGTATTGACGCTTTGAATGAGCCGGGCTTGGTATTGTCACTGTGAATGAGCCGAGCATGGTATTGACGCTGTGAATGAGCCGAGCATGGTATTGACGCTGTGAATGAGCCGAGCATGATATTGACGCTTTGAATGAGCCGAGCCTGGTTTTGACGCTGTCAATGAGGCGAGCCTGGTATTGACGCTTTGAATGAGCCGAGCCTGGTATTGACGCTGTCATTGAGCCGAGCATGGTACTGACGCTGTGAATGAGCCGAGCATGGTATTGACGCTGTGAATGAGCCAAGCATAGTATTGACGCTGTGAATGAGCCGAGCATTATATTGACGCTGTGAATAAGCCAAGCATAGTATTGACGCTTTGAATGTGCCGAGCGTGGTATTGACGCTGTGAATGAGCCAAGCATAGTATTGACGCTTTGAATCAGCCGAGCATGGTATTGACGCTGTGAATGAGCCGAGCATGGTATTGACGGTTTTAATGAGCCGAGCCTGATATTGACGCTTCGATTGAGCCGAGCATGGTATTGACGCTTTGAACGAGCCGAGCATGGTATTGACGCTGTGAATGAGCCGAGAATGGTATTGACGCTGTGAATGAGCCGAGCATGATATTGACGCTTTGAATAAGCCGAGCCTGGTATTGACGCTGTCAATGAGCCGAGCCTGGTATTTACGCTTTGAATGAGCCGAGCATGGTATTGACGCTGTGAATGAGCCGAGCCTGGTATTGACGCTTTGAATGAGCTGAGCATGGTATAGACGCTGTGAATGAGCCGAGCATGGTATTGACGCTTTGCAGGAGCCGAGCATGGCATTGACGCTGTGAATGAGCCGAGCATGGTATTGGCGCTGTGAATGAGCCGAGCATGGTATTGACGCTTTGAATGAGCCGAACATGGTATTGACGCTGTGAATGAGCCGAGCATGGTATTGACGCTGTGAATGAGCCGAGCATGGTATTGACACTTTGAATGAGCCGGGCCTGGTATTAACGCTTTGAATGAGCCGAGCCTGGTATTGACGCTGTGAATGAGCCGAGCCTGGTATTGACGCTGTGAATGAGCCGAGCATGATATTGACGCTGTGAATGAGTTGAGCATGGTATTGACGCTGTGAATGAGCCGAGCCTGGTATTGTCGCTTTGAATGAGCAGAGCCTGGTATTGACGCTTTGAATGAGCCGAGCCTGGTATTGACGCTGTGAATGAGCCGAGCATGGAATTGTCGCTGTCTATGAGCCGAGCATGGTATTGACGCTTTGAATGAGCCGGGCCTGGTATTGTCACTGTGAATGAGCCGAGCATGGTATTGACGCTGTGAATGAGCCGAGCATGGTATTGACGCTGTGAATGAGCCGAGCATGATATTGACGCTTTGAATGAGCCGAGCCTGGTTTTGACGCTGTCAATGAGGCGAGCCTGGTATTGACGCTTTGAATGAGCCGAGCCTGGTATTGACGCTGTCATTGAGCCGAGCATGGTACTGACGCTGTGAATGAGCCGAGCATGGTATTGACGCTGTGAATGAGCCAAGCATAGTATTGACGCTGTGAATGAGCCGAGCATTATATTGACGCTGTGAATAAGCCAAGCATAGTATTGACGCTTTGAATGTGCCGAGCGTGGTATTGACGCTGTGAATGAGCCAAGCATAGTATTGACGCTTTGAATCAGCCGAGCATGGTATTGACGCTGTGAATGAGCCGAGCATGGTATTGACGGTTTTAATGAGCCGAGCCTGATATTGACGCTTCGATTGAGCCGAGCATGGTATTGACGCTTTGAATGAGCCGAGCATGGTATTGACGCTGTGAATGAGCCGAGAATGGTATTGACGCTGTGAATGAGCCGAGCATGATATTGACGCTTTGAATAAGCCGAGCCTGGTATTGACGCTGTCAATGAGCCGAGCCTGGTATTTACGCTTTGAATGAGCCGAGCATGGTATTGACGCTGTGAATGAGCCGAGCCTGGTATTGACGCTTTGAATGAGCTGAGCATGGTATAGACGCTGTGAATGAGCCGAGCATGGTATTGACGCTTTGCAGGAGCCGAGCATGGCATTGACGCTGTGAATGAGCCGAGCATGGTATTGGCGCTGTGAATGAGCCGAGCATGGTATTGACGCTTTGAATGAGCCGAACATGGTATTGACGCTGTGAATGAGCCGAGCATGGTATTGACGCTGTGAATGAGCCGAGCATGGTATTGACACTTTGAATGAGCCGGGCCTGGTATTAACGCTTTGAATGAGCCGAGCCTGGTATTGACGCTGTGAATGAGCCGAGCCTGGTATTGACGCTGTGAATGAGCCGAGCATGATATTGACGCTGTGAATGAGCCGAGCATGGTATTGACGCTGTGAATGAGCCAAGCCTGGTATTGTCGCTTTGAATGAGCCGAGACTGGTATTGACGCTTTGAATGAGCCGAGCCTGGTATTGACGCTGTGAGTGAGCTGAGCCTGATATTGACGCTGTCAATGAGCCGAGCCTGGTATTGACGCTGTGAATGAACCGAGCCTGGTATTGACGCTGTCAATGAGCCGAGCCTGGTATTGTCGCTGTCTATGAGCCAAGCATCGTATTGACGGTGTGAATGAGCCGAGCCTGGTATTGTCGCTGTGAATGAGCCGAGCATGGTATTGACAGTTTGAATGAGCCGAGCCTGATATTGACGCTTTGAATGAGCCGAGCATGGTATTGACGCTTTGGATGAGCCGAGCACGGTATTGACGCTGTGAATGAGCCGAGCATGGTATTGACGCTGTGAATGAGCCGAGCATGATATTGACGCTTTGAATGAGCCGAGCCTGGTATTGACGCTGTCAATGAGCCGAACCTGGTATTGACGCTTCGAAAGAGCCGAGCATGGTATTGACGCTGTGAAAAAACCAAGCATAGTATTGACGCTGTGAATGAGCCAAACCTGGTATTGACGCTGTGAATGAGCCGAGCATGGAATTGTCGCTGTCTATGAGCCGAGCATGGTATTGACGCTTTGAATGAGCCGGGCCTGGTATTGTCGCTGTGAATGAGCCGAGCATGGTATTGACGCTGTGAATGAGCCGAGCATGGTATTGACGCTGTGAATGAGCCGAGCATGATATTGACGCTTTGAATGAGCCGAGCCTGGTTTTGACGATGTCAATGAGCCGAGCCTGGTATTGACGCTTTGAATGAGCCGAGCCTGGTATTGACGCTGTCATTGAGCCGAGCATGGTACTGACGCTGTGAATGAGCCGAGCATGGTATTGACGCTGTGAATGAGCCAAGCATAGTATTGACGCTGTGAATGAGCCGAGCATTATATTGACGCTGTGAATGAGCCAAGCATAGTATTGACGCTTTGAATGTGCCGAGCATGGTATTGACGCTGTGAATGAGCCAAGCATAGTATTGACGCTTTGAATCAGCCGAGCATGGTATTGACGCTGTGAATGAGCCGAGCATGGTATTGACGGTTTTAATGAGCCGAGCCTGATATTGACGCTTTGAATGAACCGAGCATGGTATTGACGCTGTCAATGAGCCGAGCCTGGTATTGTCGCTGTCTATGAGCCAAGCATCGTATTGACGGTGTGAATGAGCCGAGCCTGGTATTGTCGCTGTGAATGAGCCGAGCATGGTATTGACAGTTTGAATGAGCCGAGCCTGATATTGACGCTTTGAATGAGCCGAGCATGGTATTGACGCTTTGGATGAGCCGAGCACGGTATTGACGCTGTGAATGAGCCGAGCATGGTATTGACGCTGTGAATGAGCCGAGCATGATATTGACGCTTTGAATGAGCCGAGCCTGGTATTGACGCTGTCAATGAGCCGAACCTCGTATTGACGCTTCGAAAGAGCCGAGCATGGTATTGACGCTGTGAAAAAGCCAAGCATAGTATTGACGCTGTGAATGAGCCAAACCTGGTATTGACGCTTCGAAAGAGCCGAGCATGGTATTGACGCTGTGAAAAAACCAAGCATAGTATTGACGCTGTGAATGAGCCAAACCTGGTATTGACGCTGTGAATGAGCCGAGCATGGAATTGTCGCTGTCTATGAGCCGAGCATGGTATTGACGCTTTGAATGAGCCGGGCCTGGTATTGTCGCTGTGAATGAGCCGAGCATGGTATTGACGCTGTGAATGAGCCGAGCATGGTATTGACGCTGTGAATGAGCCGAGCATGATATTGACGCTTTGAATGAGCCGAGCCTGGTTTTGACGATGTCAATGAGCCGAGCCTGGTATTGACGCTTTGAATGAGCCGAGCCTGGTATTGACGCTGTCATTGAGCCGAGCATGGTACTGACGCTGTGAATGAGCCGAGCATGGTATTGACGCTGTGAATGAGCCAAGCATAGTATTGACGCTGTGAATGAGCCGAGCATTATATTGACGCTGTGAATGAGCCAAGCATAGTATTGACGCTTTGAATGTGCCGAGCATGGTATTGACGCTGTGAATGAGCCAAGCATAGTATTGACGCTTTGAATCAGCCGAGCATGGTATTGACGCTGTGAATGAGCCGAGCATGGTATTGACGGTTTTAATGAGCCGAGCCTGATATTGACGCTTTGAATGAACCGAGCATGGTATTGACGCTGTCAATGAGCCGAGCCTGGTATTGTCGCTGTCTATGAGCCAAGCATCGTATTGACGGTGTGAATGAGCCGAGCCTGGTATTGTCGCTGTGAATGAGCCGAGCATGGTATTGACAGTTTGAATGAGCCGAGCCTGATATTGACGCTTTGAATAAGCCGAGCATGGTATTGACGCTTTGGATGAGCCGAGCACGGTATTGACGCTGTGAATGAGCCGAGCATGGTATTGACGCTGTGAATGAGCCGAGCATGATATTGACGCTTTGAATGAGCCGAGCCTGGTATTGACGCTGTCAATGAGCCGAACCTCGTATTGACGCTTCGAAAGAGCCGAGCATGGTATTGACGCTGTGAAAAAGCCAAGCATAGTATTGACGCTGTGAATGAGCCAAGCCTGGTATTGACGCTGTGAATTAGCCGAGCATGGTATTGACGCTTTGAATGAGCCGAGAATGGTATTGACGCTGTGAATGAGCCGAGCATGGAATTGTCGCTGTCTATGAGCCGAGCATGGTATTGACGCTTTGAATGAGCCGGGCCTGGTATTGTCGCTGTGAATGAGCCGAGCATGGTATTGACGCTTTGAATGAGCCGAGCATGGTATTGACGCTGTGAATGAGCCGAGCATGATATTGACGCTGTGAATGAGCCGAGCATGGTATTGACGCTGTGAATGAGCCGAGCCTGGTATTGACGCTGTGAATGAGCCGAGCATGGTATTGACGGTTTTAATGAGCCGAGCCTGATATTGACGCTTTGAATGAACCGAGCATGGTATTGACGCTTTGAATGAGCCGAGCATGGTATTGACGCTGTGAATGAGCCGAGAATGGTATTGACGCTGTGAATGAGCCGAGCATGATATTGACGCTTTGAATGAGCCGAGCCTGGTAGTGACGCTGTCAATGAGCCGAGCCTGGTATTTACGCTTTGAATGAGCCGAGCATGGTATTGACGCTGTGAATGAGCCGAGCCTGCTATTGACGCTTTGAATGAGCTGAGCATGGTATAGACGCTGTGAATGAGCCGAGCATGGTATTGACGCTTTGCATGAGCCGAGCATGGCATTGACGCTGTGAATGAGCCGAGCCTGGTATTGGCGCTGTGAATGAGCCGAGCATGGTATTGACGCTTTGAATGAGCCGAGCATGGTATTGACGCTGTGAATGAGCCGAGCATGGCATTGACACTTTGAATGAGCCGGGCCTGGTATTAACGCTTTGAATGAGCCGAGCCTGGTATTGACGCTGTGAATGAGCCGAGCCTGGTATTGACGCTGTGAATGAGCCGAGCATGATATTGACGCTGTGAATGAGCCGAGCATGGTATTGACGCTGTGAGTAAGCCGAGCCTGGTATTTTCGCTTTGAATGAGCCGAGACTGGTATTGACGCTTTGAATGAGCCGAGCCTGGTATTGACGCTGTGAATGAGCCGAGCCTGGTATTGACGCTGTCAATGAGCCGAGCCTGGTATTGACGCTGTGAATGAACCGAACCTGGTATTGACGCTTTGAATGAGCCGAGCCTGGTATTGACACTTTCAATGAGCCGAGCATGGTTTTGACGCTGTGAATGAGCCAAACCTGGTATTGACGATTTGAATGAGCCGAGCATGGTATTGACGCTGTCAATGACCCGAGCATGATATTGACGCTTTGAATCAGCCGAGCCTGGTATACGCTGTGATTGAGCCGAGCATGGTATTGTCGCTGTCAATGAGCCGAGTATGGTATTGACGCTTTTAATGAGCCGAGCATGATATTGACGCCTTGAATGAGCCGAGCCTGGTATTGACGCTTTGAATGAGCCGAGCATGGTATTGACGCTTCGAAAGAGCCGAGCATGGTATTGACGCTGTGAAAAAGCCAAGCATAGTATTGACGCTGTGAATGAGCCAAGCCTGTTATTGACGCTGTGAATTAGCCGAGCATGGTATTGACGCTTTGAATGAGCCGAGAATGGTATTGACGCTGTGAATGAGCCGAGCATGGAATTGTCGCTGTCTATGAGCCGAGCATGGAAATTGACGCTTTGAATGAGCCGGGCCTGGTATTGTCGCTGTGAATGAGCCGAGCATGGTATTGACGCTGTGAATGAGCCGAGCATGGTATTGACGCTGTGAATGAGCCGAGCATGATATTGACGCTTTGAATGAGCCGAGCCTGGTTTTGACGATGTCAATGAGCCGAGCCTGGTATTGACGCTTTGAATGAGCCGAGCATGGTATTGTCACTGTGAATGAGCCGAGCCTGGTATTGACGCTTTGAATGACCCGAGCATGATATTGACGCTTTGAATCAGCCGAGCCTGGTATACGCTGTGATTGAGCCGAGCATGGTATTGTCGCTGTCAATGAGCCGAGTATGGTATTGACGCTTTGAATGAGCCGAGCATGATATTGACGCCTTGAATGAGCCGAGCCTGGTATTGACGCTTTGAATGAGCCGAACCTGGTATTGACGCTTCGAAAGAGCCGAGCATGGTATTGACGCTGTGAAAAAGCCAAGCATAGTATTGACGCTGTGAATGAGCCAAGCCTGGTATTGACGCTGTGAATTAGCCGAGCATGGTATTGACGCTTTGAATGAGCCGAGAATGGTATTGACGCTGTGAATGAGCCGAGCATGGAATTGTCGCTGTCTATGAGCCGAGCATGGTATTGACGCTTTGAATGAGCCGGGCCTGGTATTGTCGCTGTGAATGAGCCGAGCATGGTATTGACGCTGTGAATGAGCCGAGCATGATATTGACGCTTTGAATGAGCCGAGCCTGGTTTTGACGATGTCAATGAGCCGAGCCTGGTATTGACGCTTTGAATGAGCCGAGCCTGGTATTGACGCTGTGATTGAGCCGAGCATGGTACTGACGCTGTGAATGAGCCGAGCATGGTACTGACGCTGTGAATGAGCCAAGCATAGTATTGACGCTGTGAATGAGCCGAGCATTATATTGACGCTGTGAATGAGCCAAGCATAGTATTGACGCTTTGAATGTGCCGAGCATGGTATTGACGCTGTGAATGAGCCAAGCATCGTATTGACGCTTTGAATCAGCCGAGCATGGTATTGACGCTGTGAATGAGCCGAGCATGGTATTGACGGTTTTAATGAGCCGAGCCTGATATTGACGCTTTGAATGAACCGAGCATGGTATTGACGCTTTGAATGAGCCGAGCATGGTATTGACGCTGTGAATGAGCCGAGAATGGTATTGACGCTGTGAATGAGCCGAGCATGATATTGATGCTTTGAATGAGCCGAGCCTGGTATTGACGCTGTCAATGAGCCGAGCCTGGTATTTACGCTTTGAATGAGCCGAGCATGGTATTGACGCTGTGAATGAGCCGAGCCTGGTATTGACGCTTTGAATGAGCTGAGCATGGTATAGACGCTGTGAATGAGCCGAGCATGGTATTGACGCTTTGCATGAGCCGAGCATGGCATTGACGCTGTGAATGAGCCGAGCCTGGTATTGGCGCTGTCAATGAGCCGAGTATGGTATTGACGCTTTGAATGAGCCGAGCATGATATTGACGCCTTGAATGAGCCGAGCCTGGTATTGACGCTTTGAATGAGCCGAGCATGGTATTGACGCTGTGAATGAGCCAAGCCTGGTATTGACGCTGTGAATTAGCCGAGCATGGTATTGACGCTTTGAATGAGCCGAGAATGGTATTGACGCTGTGAATGAGCCGAGCATGGAATTGTCGCTGTCTATGAGCCGAGCATGGTATTGACGCTTTGAATGAGCCGGGCCTGGTATTGTCGCTGTGAATGAGCCGAGCATGGTATTGACGCTGTGAATGAGCCGAGCATGATATTGACGCTTTGAATGAGCCGAGCCTGGTTTTGACGATGTCAATGAGCCGAGCCTGGTATTGACGCTTTGAATGAGCCAAGCCTGGTATTGACGCTGTGATTGAGCCGAGCATGGTACTGACGCTGTGAATGAGCCGAGCATGGTACTGACGCTGTGAATGAGCCAAGCATAGTATTGACGCTGTGAATGAGCCGAGCATTATATTGACGCTGTTAATGAGCCAAGCATAGTATTGACGCTTTGAATGTGCCGAGCATGGTATTGACGCTGTGAATGAGCCAAACATCGTATTGACGCTTTGAATCAGCCGAGCATGGTATTGACGCTGTGAATGAGCCGAGCATGGTATTGACGGTTTTAATGAGCCGAGCCTGATATTGACGCTTTGAATGAACCGAGCATGGTATTGACGCTTTGAATGAGCCGAGCATGGTATTGACGCTGTGACTGAGCCGAGAATGGTATTGACGCTGTGAATGAGCCGAGCATGATATTGACGCTTTGAATGAGCCGAGCCTGGTATTGACGCTGTCAATGAGCCGAGCCTGGTATTTACGCTTTGAATGAGCCGAGCATGGTATTGACGCTGTGAATGAGCCGAGCCTGGTATTGACGCTTTGAATGAGCTGAGCATGGTATAGACGCTGTGAATGAGCCGAGCATGGTATTGACGCTTTGCATGAGCCGAGCATGGCATTGACGCTGTGAATGAGCCGAGCCTGGTATTGGCGCTGTCAATGAGCCGAGTATGGTATTGACGCTTTGAATGAGCCGAGCATGATATTGACGCCTTGAATGAGCCGAGCCTGGTATTGACGCTTTGAATGAGCCGAGCATGGTATTGACGCTGTGAATGAGCCAAGCCTGATATTTACGATTTGAATGAGCCGAGCATGGTATTGACGCTTTGAATGAGCCGAGCATGGTATTGACGCTTTGAATGAGCCGAGCCTAGTATTGACGCTGTGAATGAGCCGAGCATGGTATTGACGCTTTGAATGAGCCGAGCATGGTATTGACGCTGTGAATGAGCCGAGCATGGTATTGACGCTGTGAATGAGCCGAGCATGGTATTGACACTTTAAATGAGCCGGGCCTGGTATTGACGCTTTGAATGAGCCGAGCCTGGTATTGACGCTGTGAATGAGCCGAGCCTGGTATTGACGCTGTGAATGAGCCGAGCATGATATTGACGCTGTGAATGAGCCGAGCATGGTATTGACGCTGTGAGTGAGCCGAGGCTGGTATTGTCGCTTTGAATGAGCCGAGACTGGTATTGACGCTTTGAATGAGCCGAGCCTGGTATTGACGCTGTGAATGAGCCGAGCCTGGTATTGACGCTGTCAATGAGCCGAGCCTGGTATTGACGCTGTGAATGAACCGAGCCTGGTATTGACGCTTTGAATGAGCCGAGCCTGGTATTGACACTTTCAATGAGCCGAGCATGGTTTTGACGCTGTGAAAGAGCCAAACCTGGTATTGACGATTTGAATGAGCCGAGCATGGTATTGACGCTGTCAATGACCCGAGCATGATATTGACGCTTTGAATCAGCCGAGCCTGGTATACGCTGTGATTGAGCCGAGCATGGTATTGTCGCTGTCAATGAGCCGAGTATGGTATTGACGCATTGAATGAGCCGAGCATGATATTGACGCCTTGAATGAGCCGAGCCTGGTATTGACGCTTTGAATGAGCCGAGCATGGTATTGACGCTGTGAATGAGCCAAGCCTGATATTTACGATTTGAATGAGCCGAGCATGGTATTGACGCTTTGAATGAGCCGAGCATGGTATTGACGCTTTGAATGAGCCGAGCCTAGTATTGACGCTGTGAATGAGCCGAGCCTGGTATTGACGCTTTGAATGAGCCAAGTATGGTATTGACGCTGTGAATGAGCCGAGCCTAGTATTGACGCTTTGAATAAGCCGAGACTGGTATTGACGCTTTGAATGAGCCAAGCATGGTAATGACGCTAGGAATGAGCCGAGCCTGGTATTGACGCTTTGAATGAGCCGAGCATGTTATTGACGCTGTGAATGAGCCGAGCCTGGTATTGACGCTGTCAATGAGCCGAGCATGGTATTGTCGCTGTGAATGAGCCGAGCCTGGTATTGACGCTTTGAATGAGCCAAGCATGGTATTGACGCTGTGAATGAGCCGAGCCTGGTATTAACGCTTTGAAAGAGCCGAGCATGGTATTGTCGCTGTGAATGAGCCGAGCCTGGTATTGACGCTTTGAATGAGCCGAGCCTGGAATTGACGCTTTGAATGAGCCGAGCATGGTATTGACGCTGTGAATGAGCCGAGCATGGTTTTGACGCTGTGAATGAGCCGAGCATGGTATTGACGCTTTGAATGAGCCGAGCATGGTATTGTCGCTGTGAATGAGCCAAGCATGGTATTGACGCTTTGAATTAGCTGAGCCTGGTATTGTCGATGTGAATGATTCAAGCATGATATTGACGCTTTGAATGAACCGAGCCTGGTATTGTCGCTTTGCATGAGCCGAGCATGGTATTGACGCTTTGAATGAGCCGAGCCTAGTATTGACGCTGTGAATGAGCCGAGCCTGGTATTGACGCTTTGAATGAGCCAAGCATGGTATTGACGCTGTGAATGAGCCGAGCCTAGTATTGACGCTTTGAATGAGCCGAGACTGATATTGACGCTTTGAATGAGCCAAGCATGGTAATGACGCTGTGAATGAGCCGAGCCTAGTATTGACGCTGTGAATGAGCCGAGCATGGTATTGACGCTTTGAATGAGCCGAGCATGGTATTGACGCTGTGAATGAGCCGAGCATGGTATTGACGCTGTGAATGAGCCGAGCATGGTATTGACACTTTAAATGAGCCGGGCCTGGTATTAACGCTTTGAATGAGCCGAGCCTGGTATTGACGCTGTGAATGAGCCGAGCCTGGTATTGACGCTGTGAATGAGCCGAGCATGATATTGACGCTGTGAATGAGCCGAGCATGGTATTGACGCTGTGAGTGAGCCGAGCCTGGTATTGTCGCTTTGAATGAGCCGAGACTGGTATTGACGCTTTGAATGAGCCGAGCCTGGTATTGACGCTGTGAATGATCCGAGCCTGGTATTGACGCTGTCAATGAGCCGAGCCTGGTATTGACGCTGTGAATGAACCGAGCCTGGTATTGACGCTTTGAATGAGCCGAGCCTGGTATTGACACTTTCAATGAGCCGAGCATGGTTTTGACGCTGTGAATGAGCCAAACCTGGTATTGACGATTTGAATGAGCCGAGCATGGTATTGACGCTGTCAATGACCCGAGCATGATATTGACGCTTTGAATCAGCCGAGCCTGGTATACGCTGTGATTGAGCCGAGCATGGTATTGTCGCTGTCAATGAGCCGAGTATGGTATTGACGCTTTGAATGAGCCGAGCATGATATTGACGCCTTGAATGAGCCGAGCCTGGTATTGACGCTTTGAATGAGCCGAGCATGGTATTGACGCTGTGAATGAGCCAAGCCTGATATTTACGATTTGAATGAGCCGAGCATGGTATTGACGCTTTGAATGAGCCGAGCATGGTATTGACGCTTTGAATGAGCCGAGCCTAGTATTGACGCTGTGAATGAGCCGAGCCTGGTATTGACGCTTTGAATGAGCCAAGTATGGTATTGACGCTGTGAATGAGCCGAGCCTAGTATTGACACTTTGAATAAGCCGAGACTGGTATTGACGCTTTGAATGAGCCAAGCATGGTAATGACGCTAGGAATGAGCCGAGCCTGGTATTGACGCTTTGAATGAGCCGAGCATGTTATTGACGCTGTGAATGAGCCGAGCCTGGTATTGACGCTGTCAATGAGCCGAGCATGGTATTGTCGCTGTGAATGAGCCGAGCCTGGTATTGACGCTTTGAATGAGCCAAGCATGGTATTGACGCTGTGAATGAGCCGAGCCTGGTATTAACGCTTTGAAAGAGCCGAGCATGGTATTGTCGCTATGAATGAGCCGAGCCTGGTATTGACGCTTTGAATGAGCCGAGCCTGGAATTGACGCTTTGAATGAGCCGAGCATGGTATTGACGCTGTGAATGAGCCGAGCATGGTTTTGACGCTGTGAATGAGCCGAGCATGGTATTGACGCTTTGAATGAGCCGAGCATGGTATTGTCGCTGTGAATGAGCCAAGCATGGTATTGACGCTTTGAATTAGCTGAGCCTGGTATTGTCGATGTGAATGATCCAAGCATGATATTGACGCTTTGAATGAACCGAGCCTGGTATTGTCGCTTTGCATGAGCCGAGCATGGTATTGACGCTTTGAATGAGCCGAGCCTAGTATTGACGCTGTGAATGAGCCGAGCATGGTATTGTCGATGTGAATGATCCAAGCATGATATTGACGCTTTGAATGAACCGAGCCTGGTATTGTCG
This sequence comes from Flabesymbios commensalis, assembly GCA_964017125.1. Taxonomy (NCBI): domain Eukaryota; kingdom Metazoa; phylum Annelida; class Polychaeta; order Terebellida; family Flabelligeridae; genus Flabesymbios; species Flabesymbios commensalis. The sequence goes on along the minus strand of OZ024914.1, from coordinate 63,332,892 downwards.
CTTTGCAAGAGCCGAGCATGGTATTGACGCTTTGAATGAGCCGAGCCTAGTATTGACGCTGTGAATGAGCCGAGCCTGGTATTGACGCTTTGAATGAGCCAAGCATGGTATTGACGCTGTGAATGAGCCGAGCCTAGTATTGACGCTTTGAATGAGCCGAGATTGGTATTGACGCTTTGAATGAGCCAAGCATGGTAATGACGCTAGGAATGAGCCGAGCCTGGTATTGACGCTTTGAATGAGCCGAGCATGTTATTGACGCTGTGAATGAGCCGAGCCTGGTATTGACGCTGTCAATGAGCCGAGCATGGTATTGACGCTTTGAATGAGCCGAGCCTGGTATTGACGCTGTGAATGAGCCGAGCCTGGTATTGACGCTTTGAATGAGCCGAGATTGGTATTGACGCTTTGAATGAGCCAAGCATGGTAATGACGCTAGGAATGAGCCGAGCCTGGTATTGACGCTTTGAATGAGCCGAGCATGTTATTGACGCTGTGAATGAGCCGAGCCTGGTATTGACGCTGTCAATGAGCCGAGCATGGTATTGACGCTTTGAATGAGCCGAGCATGGTATTGTCGCTGTGAATGAGCCGAGCCTGGTATTGACGCTTTGAATGAGCCAAGCATGGTATTGACGCTTTGAATGAGCCGAGCATGGTATTGTCGCTGTGAATGAGCCGAGCCTGGTATTGACGCTGTGAATGAGCCGAGCCTGGTATTGACGCTTTGAAAGAGCCGAGCATGGTATTGTCGCTGTGAATGAGCCGAGCCTGGTATTGAAGCTTTGAATGAGCCGAGCCTGGAATTGACGCTTTGAATGAGCCGAGCATGGTATTGACGCTGTGAATGAGCCGAGCATGGTTTTGACGCTGTGAATGAGCCGAGCATGGTATTGACGCTTTGAATGAGCCGAGCATGGTATTGTCGCTGTGAATGAGCCAAGCATGGTATTGACGCTTTGAATTAGCTGAGCCTGGTATTGTCGCTGTGAATGAGCCAAGCATGATATTGACGCTTTGAATGAACCGAGCCTGGTATTGTCGCTTTGCATGAGCCGAGCATGGTATTGACGCTTTGAATGAGCCGAGCATGGTATTGTCGCTGTGAATGAGCCAAGCATGGTATTGACGCTTTGAATTAGCTGAGCCTGGTATTGACGCTTTGAATGAGCCGATACTGGTATTGACGCTTTGAATGAGCCAAGCATGGTAATGACGCTAGGAATGAGCCGAGCCTGGTATTGACGCTTTGAATGAGCCGAGCATGTTATTGACGCTGTGAATGAGCCGAGCCTGGTATTGACGCTGTCAATGAGCCGAGCATGGTATTGACGCTTTGAATGAGCCGAGCATGGTATTGACGCTGTCAATGAGCCGAGCATGGTATTGACGCTTTGAATGAGCCGAGCATGGTATTGTCGCTGTGAATGAGCCGAGCCTGGTATTGACGCTTTGAATGAGCCGAGCCTGGTATTGACGCTGTGAATGAGCCGAGCATGGTTTTGACGCTGTGCATGAGCCGGGCCTGGTATTGACGCTTTGAATTAGCTGAGCATGGTATTGACGCTGTGAATGAGCCAAGCATGATATTGACGCTTTGAATGAACCGAGCCTGGTATTGTCGCTTTGCAAGAGCCGAGCATGGTAATGACGCTGTGAATGAGCCGAGCCTGGTATTGGCGCTGTCAATGAGCCGAGTATGGTATTGACGCTTTGAATGAGCCGAGCATGATATTGACGCCTTGAATGAGCCGAGCCTGGTATTGACGCTTTGAATGAGCCGAGCATGGTATTGACGCTGTGAATGAGCCAAGCCTGATATTTACGATTTGAATGAGCCGAGCATGGTATTGACGCTTTGAATGAGCCGAGCATGGTATTGACGCTTTGAATGAGCCGAGCCTAGTATTGACGCTGTGAATGAGCCGAGCATGGTATTGACGCTTTGAATGAGCCGAGCATGGTATTGACGCTGTGAATGAGCCGAGCATGGTATTGACGCTGTGAATGAGCCGAGCATGGTATTGACACTTTAAATGAGCCGGGCCTGGTATTGACGCTTTGAATGAGCCGAGCCTGGTATTGACGCTGTGAATGAGCCGAGCCTGGTATTGACGCTGTGAATGAGCCGAGCATGATATTGACGCTGTGAATGAGCCGAGCATGGTATTGACGCTGTGAGTGAGCCGAGGCTGGTATTGTCGCTTTGAATGAGCCGAGACTGGTATTGACGCTTTGAATGAGCCGAGCCTGGTATTGACGCTGTGAATGAGCCGAGCCTGGTATTGACGCTGTCAATGAGCCGAGCCTGGTATTGACGCTGTGAATGAACCGAGCCTGGTATTGACGCTTTGAATGAGCCGAGCCTGGTATTGACACTTTCAATGAGCCGAGCATGGTTTTGACGCTGTGAAAGAGCCAAACCTGGTATTGACGATTTGAATGAGCCGAGCATGGTATTGACGCTGTCAATGACCCGAGCATGATATTGACGCTTTGAATCAGCCGAGCCTGGTATACGCTGTGATTGAGCCGAGCATGGTATTGTCGCTGTCAATGAGCCGAGTATGGTATTGACGCATTGAATGAGCCGAGCATGATATTGACGCCTTGAATGAGCCGAGCCTGGTATTGACGCTTTGAATGAGCCGAGCATGGTATTGACGCTGTGAATGAGCCAAGCCTGATATTTACGATTTGAATGAGCCGAGCATGGTATTGACGCTTTGAATGAGCCGAGCATGGTATTGACGCTTTGAATGAGCCGAGCCTAGTATTGACGCTGTGAATGAGCCGAGCCTGGTATTGACGCTTTGAATGAGCCAAGTATGGTATTGACGCTGTGAATGAGCCGAGCCTAGTATTGACGCTTTGAATAAGCCGAGACTGGTATTGACGCTTTGAATGAGCCAAGCATGGTAATGACGCTAGGAATGAGCCGAGCCTGGTATTGACGCTTTGAATGAGCCGAGCATGTTATTGACGCTGTGAATGAGCCGAGCCTGGTATTGACGCTGTCAATGAGCCGAGCATGGTATTGTCGCTGTGAATGAGCCGAGCCTGGTATTGACGCTTTGAATGAGCCAAGCATGGTATTGACGCTGTGAATGAGCCGAGCCTGGTATTAACGCTTTGAAAGAGCCGAGCATGGTATTGTCGCTGTGAATGAGCCGAGCCTGGTATTGACGCTTTGAATGAGCCGAGCCTGGAATTGACGCTTTGAATGAGCCGAGCATGGTATTGACGCTGTGAATGAGCCGAGCATGGTTTTGACGCTGTGAATGAGCCGAGCATGGTATTGACGCTTTGAATGAGCCGAGCATGGTATTGTCGCTGTGAATGAGCCAAGCATGGTATTGACGCTTTGAATTAGCTGAGCCTGGTATTGTCGATGTGAATGATTCAAGCATGATATTGACGCTTTGAATGAACCGAGCCTGGTATTGTCGCTTTGCATGAGCCGAGCATGGTATTGACGCTTTGAATGAGCCGAGCCTAGTATTGACGCTGTGAATGAGCCGAGCCTGGTATTGACGCTTTGAATGAGCCAAGCATGGTATTGACGCTGTGAATGAGCCGAGCCTAGTATTGACGCTTTGAATGAGCCGAGACTGATATTGACGCTTTGAATGAGCCAAGCATGGTAATGACGCTGTGAATGAGCCGAGCCTAGTATTGACGCTGTGAATGAGCCGAGCATGGTATTGACGCTTTGAATGAGCCGAGCATGGTATTGACGCTGTGAATGAGCCGAGCATGGTATTGACGCTGTGAATGAGCCGAGCATGGTATTGACACTTTAAATGAGCCGGGCCTGGTATTAACGCTTTGAATGAGCCGAGCCTGGTATTGACGCTGTGAATGAGCCGAGCCTGGTATTGACGCTGTGAATGAGCCGAGCATGATATTGACGCTGTGAATGAGCCGAGCATGGTATTGACGCTGTGAGTGAGCCGAGCCTGGTATTGTCGCTTTGAATGAGCCGAGACTGGTATTGACGCTTTGAATGAGCCGAGCCTGGTATTGACGCTGTGAATGATCCGAGCCTGGTATTGACGCTGTCAATGAGCCGAGCCTGGTATTGACGCTGTGAATGAACCGAGCCTGGTATTGACGCTTTGAATGAGCCGAGCCTGGTATTGACACTTTCAATGAGCCGAGCATGGTTTTGACGCTGTGAATGAGCCAAACCTGGTATTGACGATTTGAATGAGCCGAGCATGGTATTGACGCTGTCAATGACCCGAGCATGATATTGACGCTTTGAATCAGCCGAGCCTGGTATACGCTGTGATTGAGCCGAGCATGGTATTGTCGCTGTCAATGAGCCGAGTATGGTATTGACGCTTTGAATGAGCCGAGCATGATATTGACGCCTTGAATGAGCCGAGCCTGGTATTGACGCTTTGAATGAGCCGAGCATGGTATTGACGCTGTGAATGAGCCAAGCCTGATATTTACGATTTGAATGAGCCGAGCATGGTATTGACGCTTTGAATGAGCCGAGCATGGTATTGACGCTTTGAATGAGCCGAGCCTAGTATTGACGCTGTGAATGAGCCGAGCCTGGTATTGACGCTTTGAATGAGCCAAGTATGGTATTGACGCTGTGAATGAGCCGAGCCTAGTATTGACACTTTGAATAAGCCGAGACTGGTATTGACGCTTTGAATGAGCCAAGCATGGTAATGACGCTAGGAATGAGCCGAGCCTGGTATTGACGCTTTGAATGAGCCGAGCATGTTATTGACGCTGTGAATGAGCCGAGCCTGGTATTGACGCAGTCAATGAGCCGAGCATGGTATTGTCGCTGTGAATGAGCCGAGCCTGGTATTGACGCTTTGAATGAGCCAAGCATGGTATTGACGCTGTGAATGAGCCGAGCCTGGTATTAACGCTTTGAAAGAGCCGAGCATGGTATTGTCGCTATGAATGAGCCGAGCCTGGTATTGACGCTTTGAATGAGCCGAGCCTGGAATTGACGCTTTGAATGAGCCGAGCATGGTATTGACGCTGTGAATGAGCCGAGCATGGTTTTGACGCTGTGAATGAGCCGAGCATGGTATTGACGCTTTGAATGAGCCGAGCATGGTATTGTCGCTGTGAATGAGCCAAGCATGGTATTGACGCTTTGAATTAGCTGAGCCTGGTATTGTCGATGTGAATGATCCAAGCATGATATTGACGCTTTGAATGAACCGAGCCTGGTATTGTCGCTTTGCATGAGCCGAGCATGGTATTGACGCTTTGAATGAGCCGAGCCTAGTATTGACGCTGTGAATGAGCCGAGCATGGTATTGTCGATGTGAATGATCCAAGCATGATATTGACGCTTTGAATGAACCGAGCCTGGTATTGTCGCTTTGCAAGAGCCGAGCATGGTATTGACGCTTTGAATGAGCCGAGCCTAGTATTGACGCTGTGAATGAGCCGAGCCTGGTATTGACGCTTTGAATGAGCCAATCATGGTATTGACGCTGTGAATGAGCCGAGCCTAGTATTGACGCTTTGAATGAGCCGAGATTGGTATTGACGCTTTGAATGAGCCAAGCATGGTAATGACGCTAGGAATGAGCCGAGCCTGGTATTGACGCTTTGAATGAGCCGAGCATGTTATTGACGCTGTGAATGAGCCGAGCCTGGTATTGACGCTGTCAATGAGCCGAGCATGGTATTGACGCTTTGAATGAGCCGAGCATGGTATTGTCGCTGTGAATGAGCCGAGCCTGGTATTGACGCTTTGAATGAGCCAAGCATGGTATTGACGCTTTGAATGAGCCGAGATTGGTATTGACGCTTTGAATGAGCCAAGCATGGTAATGACGCTAGGAATGAGCCGAGCCTGGTATTGACGCTTTGAATGAGCCGAGCATGTTATTGACGCTGTGAATGAGCCGAGCCTGGTATTGACGCTGTCAATGAGCCGAGCATGGTATTGACGCTTTGAATGAGCCGAGCATGGTATTGTCGCTGTGAATGAGCCGAGCCTGGTATTGACGCTTTGAATGAGCCAAGCATGGTATTGACGCTTTGAATGAGCCGAGCATGGTATTGTCGCTGTGAATGAGCCGAGCCTGGTATTGACGCTGTGAATGAGCCGAGCCTGGTATTGACGCTTTGAAAGAGCCGAGCATGGTATTGTCGCTGTGAATGAGCCGAGCCTGGTATTGAAGCTTTGAATGAGCCGAGCCTGGAATTGACGCTTTGAATGAGCCGAGCATGGTATTGACGCTGTGAATGAGCCGAGCATGGTTTTGACGCTGTGAATGAGCCGAGCATGGTATTGACGCTTTGAATGAGCCGAGCATGGTATTGTCGCTGTGAATGAGCCAAGCATGGTATTGACGCTTTGAATTAGCTGAGCCTGGTATTGTCGCTGTGAATGAGCCAAGCATGATATTGACGCTTTGAATGAACCGAGCCTGGTATTGTCGCTTTGCATGAGCCGAGCATGGTATTGACGCTTTGAATGAGCCGAGCATGGTATTGTCGCTGTGAATGAGCCAAGCATGGTATTGACGCTTTGAATTAGCTGAGCCTGGTATTGACGCTTTGAATGAGCCGATACTGGTATTGACGCTTTGAATGAGCCAAGCATGGTAATGACGCTAGGAATGAGCCGAGCCTGGTATTGACGCTTTGAATGAGCCGAGCATGTTATTGACGCTGTGAATGAGCCGAGCCTGGTATTGACGCTGTCAATGAGCCGAGCATGGTATTGACGCTTTGAATGAGCCGAGCATGGTATTGACGCTGTCAATGAGCCGAGCATGGTATTGACGCTTTGAATGAGCCGAGCATGGTATTGTCGCTGTGAATGAGCCGAGCCTGGTATTGACGCTTTGAATGAGCCGAGCCTGGTATTGACGCTGTGAATGAGCCGAGCATGGTTTTGACGCTGTGCATGAGCCGGGCCTGGTATTGACGCTTTGAATTAGCTGAGCATGGTATTGACGCTGTGAATGAGCCAAGCATGATATTGACGCTTTGAATGAACCGAGCCTGGTATTGTCGCTTTGCAAGAGCCGAGCATGGTAATGACGCTGTGAATGAGCCGAGCATGATATTGACGCTTTGAATGAACCGAGCCTGGTATTAACGCTGTGAATGAGCCGAGCATGGTATTAACGCTGTGAATGAGCCGAGCCTGGTATTGACGCTTTGAATGAGCCGAGCATGGTATTGACGCTGTGAATGAGCCGAGCTTGGATTTGTCGCTTTGAATAAGCCGAGCATGGTATTGACGCTGTAAATGAGCCGAGCCTGGTATTGACGCTTTGAATGAGCCGAGCCTGGTATTGACGCTGTAAATGAGCCGAGCCTGGTATTGACGCTGTGAATGAGCCGAGCCTGGTATTGACGCTTTGAATGAGCCGAGCCTGGATTTGTCGCTTTGAATAAGCCGAGCATGGTATTGACGCTGTAAATGAGCCGAGCCTGGTATTGACGCTTTGAATGAGCCGAGCCTGGTATTGACGCTGTAAATGAGCCGAGCCTGGTATTGACGCTGTGAATGAGCCGAGCCTGGTATTGACGCTTTGAATGAGCCGAGCATGGTATTGACGCTTTGAATGAGCCGAGCCTAGTATTGACGCTGTGAATGAGCCGAGCCTGGTATTGACGCTTTGAATGAGCCGAGCATGGTATTGTTGCCTTAGACGGCATAAATCTGATTGTTGATGTAATCCTAGATTTCACGACGAGTCTGCCCATTTGAAAGAAGACCAAACACCAGCAGACTGGCTAGTTCTGATTGGTATTAGCCCTTTTGATATGCTCCATTATGGAATTGCAATTTTCATCCACTTGAAATTGTGACCGACAACTTCAAGTGAGTGAAGGACGGGGGCCCTGGTGCAGTAGGTAAAGCTGCCTGCTTGAACAGTCAGAGATCGGGGGTTTGACCCTACTCTGGCTCAATGAAACAAAATGTTTCTTCCCCGCTCACTTGTGAATATTCATTTTTTTGACGGACAAACATAAAGGCTAATTTCTAGAAATCTATGATTTGTCCGCTGTTATCGAAGCCTATCTCAGGGAGGTGATGACGTAGCCACACGCCTAGCCACAACCCCTCTTCTTCAATGACAGAATGGGTTATGACAGGTATTTACATATTTTTCAATCATGAGTTTTAATACCGTGTCATTAGAGCGTATGCATACGGTTTTAAGCATATCTTAGACTGAGTAAAATGACACTGACAACGATAAAATAGTTTGTGAGATGCCCAGCTCATCAAATAATTTGATTAGCTATATATCCATTTTCCATAAACAAACATATGTTTATCACTTTAACCCTTTAACCGCCGGTGCCGACTAGATTCGGTTTCTCATTTTTTATTAGCATAATAAGTACCACATTTTAAACATGTTAAAAATAAAATGTGACATCAATCAGCAAGGTTTGAAATAATTGACCTCCATTTTGTCAAATTTTAATAATTTTCACTTACTTGAAGTTGTGGAAATCAGCGAGACACAACTTCAAGTGGGTGAAAATTAAAACTGAATAATATGTTAAACGGTTAAGCTGGAAATTGCTTTAGCTGTTTCAGCATTGACTGAAAACAATAGAAATAGTGGCAAACAATAATTTACAAGCACAAGAGTTTCATGACTGAAACACTATCAGGTAAAAGTGTGGCATCTTTTCTACAATTTTGTACTCGAAATAGAGATGTATTATAGTAAATTTTAAAAGTTGTGGTAAATTTAACAACTGACAACAATTATTCTCCGCAAGCAAGAAGTTCAAGTTACTGAACTCATTCTTGTCTGATCTTTGATCTATGACTGATGAATTATATTGATGTAAGTTAGTGTAACGATGTGTACATTTATCGTTGAGTGATTAATGTTAAACATATAAAAAATATCTAAATAACTACATTGCGAACAGTAACATCCTACTGGAAAAGTAAGCCGTTCCGTGGCTCTCCTTCGACAGAAAAACAGAACAGAAACGACAGAAAAAATTAGACTGGATACATTTGGCCTAACGAGTCCCGGCATGAATCGAGACGAGTACAATGACAGCTGAAACGGGTGCACTCGACAAGCAAACTCAACTGTGCAGCTGAGCTGGTCGAAGGTGAAGTATATAAAAGCACTGATCACTCAGGATCTGATTGTTTCTATCCGGAACGGGTCTCATTCTTGATGAACCCTCTCACCCTTCCGGTACACCGAGTCCTCCGATCATGTTTTATGCAGGTTGAATATACGAGGTGTTCGTTTATAGTTGGATCAGTGCTGGATCTACGTATCAATCAGAATTTGGATCAACGTAAACGTTTTGACTTCGATTGGGTGAATGGCCAGTTTATTTATGTGTCTGCACTAGCCGTAGCTCCAAAGTGATTCTCGTTCTTTAAATCATTATTTTTTTATATATCCTTCCCTAAAAGCCAAATTTTGTCATGTCATGCCATGCCATGGCATGGCATGGCATGACATGGCATGGCATGGCATGGCATGGCATGGCATAGCATGGCATAGCATGGCATGGCATGGCATGATATAAAACTACATAAAGTCTGTTGGCTGTTTTCCATAAAATGCTTAAAATATAATCTGGTCGAACTCCACTCATAATTAGGTTTATAATTGGTACCAACACAAAGATAAACATCCAATATTAATTACCAATATTACAGATATCTCTACATATGAGTATATGAGGCCTCGGCCTTTCCCACAGCTGAGAATGTGGAGCTCCGAGGGTTTTAACTGACTTAAAACACATCCGACCATAATGAGGATCCCTCATAAAGAATAGCTCGGTCACACCTGACTGATTATCGTCTCACCACACATAATACCCGTCCCATAAACTTACATGTATTATGACCCATACGCTCAGGCCTCCCAGCACTCCTAAAATGGGGAAATGTAAATAACCCTATATATCATTTTAACCATCCTGTTGTTCTCTTTCAAAATACAAAATAAAAAAGGTATGTGAATCTGCTTGCTTTCTGCTATTTTAGCCTAGAATAGGCTCTTGCCCCACTCTCCCCCGGGCGACGTAAAAAAAATGACCTCGTTTTTTAGAAGAACCTTGTTACAGTCAGCGCAAGGACTTCCTGTTAGATCTATCTTTTATAATTTCGATGCTTTTGCTACAACAAAACATCACAGAATCGATTTAAATTGGTATCAAAATGATATTTCCGTAATAATTACCACAGGAGCTGCTGCAAAGAGCCACAATTTGAAAAAAAACTAACTTTCTTATTCTTAAACTTTATAATGATATGCGCGAATGAATTTGTGTGGTGAGACCTTAAGGGAAATAAACATGTTTATGGAATATTTTTTTCAAGTGATCTGGAAAATGCATTCTATTCTGAAATCGAAAAAGAAAAACTTGCCCAATTCCGATGAGCAGAAGGCACACGAACGCAAAATGAAATTCCCCTGTTTTTTACTAGATCTTGAGAAATGGTCCGTTTTTCGATAGTACAACATAATTTTCCATTTTCATGAAGCATCTGTATGGAATTGTCTATTTTTTCGGAGACTCGTCTTGAAATTAGGCAATGAATGATTTTATTTCTTCAGAATAGTGATGTACGGACATTATACACACAAGCAAAAGAGGTATAAATACCAAAGGACAAGAAAATCAATGCGAGGAAGTGGAAGAACCAAGTTGAACTTACAACTGTTTCAGTGCTATATAGACGAATGCTTGGTATATGGGCCATAATTGAACATTATCAAATTAGTTTGGTTAAATTCGCTAGAAAACATGCCTATATTATATTTTTTCACTGAATTGGCTGCCTGGTGATAATAAACGAGCAAAATTAATGGTCTAGTAGCAATAAAACATCCCACAGGCGTGAAAATGTGTTTTCTGGAACTATGGCCTTAACGTCTCACCACACATAATACCCGTCCCATAGACTTACATGTATTATGACCCATACGCTCAGGCCTCCCAGCACTCCTAAAATGGGGAAATGTAAATAACCCTATATATCATTTTAACCATCCTGTTGTTCTCTTTCAAAATACAAAATAAAAAAGGTATGTGAATCTGCTTGCTTTCTGCTATTTTAGCCTAGAATAAGCTCTTGCCCCACTCTCCCCCGGGCGACGTAAAAAAAATGACCTCGTTTTTTAGAAGAGCTTTGTTACAGTCAGCGCAAGGACTTCCTGCTAGATCTATCTTTTATAATTTCGATGCTTTTGCTACAACAAAACATCACAGAATCGATTTAAATTGATATCAAAATGATATTTCCGTAATAATTACCACAGGAGCTGCTGCAAAGAGCGAAAATTTTTTAAAAAGAGACTAACTTTCTTATTCTTAAACTTTATAATGATATGCGCGAATGAATTTGTGATGTGAGACCTTATAGTACCAAAGGCCTACCATGATAATTGGTTTGTGCTTGATTAACAATAACTCTCCATTCCCGGCTTAGAATGTAGTGGTCGGACAACGAAAATAATTTAGTGGTGTGTTTTAAAATTAATGAAACTAAATGCGATCATTATTTAGGTGTAATAGGCAGTGTTTACATGGAAACTAGTTGTAGCTGTCCATCCATCAAGCTCCATCTAGACAGGGATATGTCCTAACCTATCTAATAAACATGTCTGTCAAACTGTCTGTCTACTGTATTTTTGCCCGTAGAATTCAAATCTGCCAGATACCATTCGAGATTTTGCATATTTAATTAGCTAATTTGCATATTTTTAAAATGGCCGCTAAAAAAGCAATCGTCTATCAATACAGTCCCGGCAATCCTAGAAATGTGTTGTTTAACTCTAAATTTAGGTTTTGAAATCCCATAATGGAATTTTGACGACAATATTATTTTTGGGGTCATTGGAAGGTCATAGGTCACGTGACCATTGAAATAAAATGTCCCACATTTACGTTTTAGCAAAAAGTGCACAACCTGATTTTTTTTGATGAAATGATGATTTGAATACCTGATAATACATATTTAGTTTCATAGTTTTACATCTCATACACAAGACTATATTTATTAATACAAGATGGCTGCCATAATTTAAAATGACCGCCAGCCGAGCCTAAAATCAAGATATCTTAGCTTCTAGATATCATATTTAAGCGATCTTAGTGTATAGATTATGTTTATTTTGGATCAATACTATGCCAGACATCATTATACTGTCAAATAATTTTTTAGAGATTTTTGATGTCTTTTTGATCTCTATAGTTTGATATTTTGGCAAAATTATGTTATATCATGGTTATATTTGAATTTACTTGCTCTCAGAATGAGGTTATCATCCGCACACTGTTCTGAATTCACTTGATAACATAATATAAAGTTAAAACATATACATTACGTGGTGTATGATAGCGATAAAATAGGTAAATAGACATATCATTTACATTATAATACGGCACTGTTATTTTGTATGTAGAATGTAGAACTACTACCCAGGGGGTAAACATCATAATTATTTTCTGAAAAATTGACACAGAGTGTTGTAAAAGTTTGCGCACCTGAAATGATATCTATATACATATATTCATGATCATTTATGATCACAACCTAGGTGCACAACATTGCAAATCGACTACTGGAAATTCCCAGGAAGCCAATAATGGCGGCCATTACCGAAAAACTTGAATTTGTCAATATCTTGGTCAATATTTAAGATAATTTGCTTTTTAAGTCAAAGATCAATATAAAACCTGAAGTGATGTTATGTCTTGTAAATATTTATACCAGTACACACAACTCTGCTTTTATGTTTTGGAAATAATGTTTCGCACTGGATATTAATAATCACTTTTGATAAAGCATCATGAGCATTCGTTGTCATAACAAAGATTATGTTTATTGATCATGAACTTGATATAAAATATGTATTAACCCTTGCAGTGATATAGCATTTGGTATTCTATTCACTTCATAACTAGTCAGTCTAAGGGGTACTGGGATGGTTGCTAGTAGTAGTACTTTTCGCACCACCTGGGGAGGGTCATTAGGAATCTGTCCCGTCTGTTGTATATTGCACCGCATGGTATAGAAACACTAGATTACAGCGATTATCCAAGGGAAGCTGCAGCCTACATGTGACTGGCTATAATAATGTGGTGGATTGCCAGCGGGGTAGCCTGTTTCCTCCACTCAATAGTGGTGTCAATGCTGCTCCCGCATCAGTGCAGGCACTGATGTTGGCCATGCTAGAGCCTTAAACTACAGGCAATAGTGTTTGACACTAGGTCTCTCAAGTGGGATTAATGGAGACTGGAGTTACCCTCAATTATTGTGACTCTGAAGACTATGCGACCGGGGGATAGTGGAGCTGTGCTAAAGGCCTCGATGTTTCAGCATTAAATTGCATATCAAAAATCCAAGTCTTCGATTGTCTGGGCATGTCTGAGGGTAAATCCCCTAGACATGCCCAGAACATCGGACAGTAAACCTGTCAAAATAACCACTGTTTGCAGGGATAAGCTATATATTAGACATGTTAGATGATCATTAAATTTGGGTGTGATTAACAAAAAATAAAAATAAAGTTTTTTAGTGTATGAAAGACAATCTTTTGTGTTATTCAATTATCATGATCATGTTCAATTAAGGTGTCAATGTATTGTACACGGCTACCTTTGCTTAGATATCCCTGACAGTAACATTCGTCATAGCAGGGGATTTTTGTTGCAACCCTTCCTGCAGCCACGTGAAATTTTGTGTGTCATATGTAGTGACCTTGGTGGGTTTGTAGATTTGCCTGGGATCAGTTTATCATTTTATACAACCCATCCATAGTCCTCAGGCTTGCAGGTGAGCTTGACGATATAAGCTGACTTGTTAAGTGCTGTTGCCAATGCTGCACGCTTTAGATGTTGTTCGAAAGCAAGAGGGTGGCAACAATTCCGCAGTACTGATTTGTCATTATAAGACTTGATGAATCTGAGTATATATAACTATATCACATATCGAAGTTGGATTGTGTGTTCACAAGAAGCTACTTTGCCTGATCTTACATATCTACATGATCTACCGTTATTGCAATGTGAGCACCATGTCAGCCTCAGCTATCATGCTACTTCCGTTTTCATTACTCAATGATGGATGCATATTCCTACATTTATGATCACCAATAACGTTATTAATATTAATGTCTCCGCCACTTACTATTTATGAGTTATTTGCAGAAGAGTAGAAATTTCATCACTCTTGTCAGACGAATCAATTTCGCTTATATACTATTTTGGTTTCTGGCTCTGGTTCACGAGCTTCTTATAATTATGATACTCAAAGTAATGGCAGCTGTGGACACCATTTCTTTCACATCAAGAGTTTTTTCCAACAAGGCTCGTTTTCTTGCTTTCCAATGTCAGACATGGTACCAGGAGGAACAAAATGATCCTTCCATTTCTTCAACTAAATTTTACTTATGTGGTGGATAGAGCAGAGTGTACTAATTATGGTCACATGTATATTTGTGCATTGTATATTTGGTGATTGGTCGTTCATCTCAAGACAGCTATCCATTCACGAGTTTTGCCGCTGCAATGGGTCATGCAAGCTTTAGGGCACTGTCATTTATTCATATTATCAGCGGACAAGATACCATAGACTACCCATTATTTACAGGCATATAAAGTTGGCTGAATTGATGTGTGTGATCAGGCACAGCAGCTTCTTGTGAACTCATATTTCAACAAAAGTGACAACTTCGAAGGCTGTGATATAGATACGCTCAATAATATTATTAAGTCAACACTGCTGAAGTTGCTGCCACCCAATGCAAATGCTTTCGAACAGCATATAAAGCATGCAGCCAAGCCATCCTCAAGCCTTAGGGCTATGGATGGGTTGTAGAAAATGGCAAGCTGATTCATGTCCAATCTACATATACAAACCCACCGTCGCCACCACATATAATTCACAAAATTTCATCCCTGCAAGAAGGGTTGCAACAAGAACTGCTAGTGTGAGAAAAGGGAAATCATTGCTATGTATGATGTGACTGTCGGGGATCCCCAAGCAAATGCAGCTTTGCACAACATAACACATAATCCTTATAAATAAATAACATAACTTCATCATCTACTTTTTCAGTATTATTTTACGTACACCCACTTTCAATAATCTTCTAATCGATATAGCTGTGTGCATGTTGCTTCCTGCAAACAGTAGTTCATTCGACAGTATTAATTTCAGCGCTCTTAAATTTTGTTTCGTGTAAATGTAGGCTAATTATGTTTTGAAGTAATTATTGTAACAAGTGATGTAACACTACAAGGATTTATACTTATGCTAGTTTATAATCAATACACGTACCATTGGTATCACATCAAATGTTTTCTTATCAAACGTGATTAATAATATCTAGCGCAAAACACCATCAATGCTTAGCTTTGTGTACTATCTTGTTAAGAAGACATAAACTCACTACAATTAAGGTTTTTCGGTAATGGCCGCCATTTTTGGCTTCCTGCGAATTTCCAGTAGTCGATTTACAAGGTTGTGCACCTAGGTTGTGATCCTAAATATATGTAGATATCATGTCAGGTGCTGAAACGTTTACAACACGCCGTGTCAGTTTTCCAGAAAATATGATGTTTACCCCCTGGGTAGTAGTTCTACATTCTCTACAAAATAACAGTGCCGTATTATAATGTAAATGATATGTCCATTTACCTCTTTTATCGGTGTCATACACCTCGTATGCATATGGGTTAACTTGATATTATGTTAGCATGTGAATTCAGAACAGTATGCGGGTGATAACATAATTCTGGGAGGAAGTAAATTCAAATATAACTATGATATAACACACTTTTTCTTAAATATCAAACTCTAGAGTTCAAAAAGACCTCAAAAACCTCTAAAAAATCGCTTGATAGTAAAATGATGTCTGGTATTGTATTCCTTGATCTAAAAAACCCTAATCTAGACACTAAGATCGCTGAAATATGATATCTAGAAGCTAAGATATCTAGATTTTAGATTCGGCTGGCGGCCATTTTCAATTATGGCGGCCATCTTGTATTATTAAATATAGTTTTGTGTATGAGATGTAACTCTTTGAGATTAAATTTATATTATCAGGCATTCAAATTATCATTTTATCCAAACAAAGTCAAGTTGTGCACTTTTTGCTAAAACGTAAATGTGGGATATTGTATTTCATATGTCACGTGACCTATGCCCTTCCAATGACCCCAAAAATAATATTGTCGTCAAAATTCCATTATGGGATCTCAAAAACCAAATTTAGAGCTAAACAACACATTTCTAGGGTTGCCGGGGCTGGATTGATAGACGATTACTTTCTTTGGCGGCCATTTTGAAAATATGCGAATAAGCTAATTAAATATGAAAAATCTCGAATGGTATTTAGCAGATTTGAAATCGACGGGAAAAAATACAATAGAAACCGTTGAGAAAGTTTGACAGACTTGTTTATTAGATTGGTTAGGATATATCCCTGTCTAAACTACAATCTGATAGGGGGTAATTGTTATCTAGTCAGAGCTGTATTTTTTGCTAGACATGTCTAAAAGACAACAACAATAATATCCAGCTGTGGTGGTAGAGCTTATTGACGAAGACGACCCATTGAAATACTCCAATAGGCCTGTGTTCTTGTTCTGAATGTTTATAAAATAATTTGAAAGCCTTTTTTTTAGAATTGATGGGCTATAACATGATGGCGTTACAATAAATGTTACCCGCTCTTAAGTTAAAGCATTATCGTTGAGTGAGGAAGTTTGTTTGTCGTTGTTACATTAAACGTCTCAGCATTGTTCACACGTCCATCAGTTTTCCTTGAAAAGCTGAATGAACTTAACATTGTTCTTTACTAAAAGTGGTGAATGGTTTTAGGCATTCAACAATGAATTGATTATATTTCTGCAAACTAAAACTGTATATCCCCTCTTCTCTGTTTCTTTACTTTATCTGTAACATTTTTATCCGAGATAACATCACAGTTTGCACGAAATTACTTTTTGTATGTAGGATACATGTGTCTTGTATAGATTACTAGAGGATCAATGTTGATTACACAAAAAAACAAAGTGATTGACACTCTATATCATTGAAAATTAATCTGCTTTGTCTGCAGGAGATATAACTAGAGGCCTAAATATCTTCTATCCATCATACAATTTCATCACGTTATATAAATGGATTGTGTGTCTTTAATATGAGTATATCTTCCTTCAAAATAGAGTGATCGCTTCAAGTGCTAGCTCAAATACTGCACAGAATGCGTCCTGCTCCCATGACACTTTAATACACAACTGAACCAGTAGGGTAACTTCCTATTATTTGAGAGTGAGAGCTTATATATGATTAGAACCATGCATAACCAGAACCTGCTGATTCCATACACATCCCAAACATGACGATATCATGTAGAAAGTTCCTGTATTGTAGGATATTCTGCATAAAAATATTCTGATCGTGCCACCAACGATATCAATGTTGCATTTTACCGAATTATCTTTGGTGAATTGCTCATGACATTATATAGTTTTTAGTTGTCAAGAGTAGGTCAGTTACTAACATCGTCTGACCATGGTGTATGTTCCTATTATATTCATTCTCTCTAGTGTCAAACGCACAGGGAGAAATTCAGGAGACTTTTAGTATATTGGTCAAGTGGGGTTCAAGATGCAATCCCCAAATTCCATCTCTCCTATTTTTTTCAATCAAAAGTCCTAATTTTATTGGACTATCAGAGAGCTAAGGTAACTGTACTCGATTTGCCAACTTTACCAAAGCAAATTCAACTTGTTCCAACCTGGGAATCATTTATCGATTTAAGTATAAAAAAATTGTCAAAAATTGCTTCGTGATATATCTCATATTTGGCTCTAGATATAAGTTTAGGGGGTTATGATGAGCTAAGAAGGATTTGTGACGCTTTTCAATATTTCTTAGACTCTAATGTAGCAGTCAATCTTGATATATATTCCCATACCGTCTATTGTGTTATTTAAATATGCGAATTAGCAATCTTCACCTAACATCCTGTTTAAGGTATATTTTAAAAGAAAGCAAACACATTCTAGAATCCATGGGATCAACGGTTAAAATTAAACACATATGAGTAATTTTCGCCTACTTGAAGTTGTGTGTCGCGGTAACGAAACACAACTTCGGATGGATGAGAATGTAAACAAATCAACTTAACAGAAAAAGAGTAAAGATATGCATTAATGGCGTGTTTGGTCAGACAAGTGGTAATTGTAAGCCCCTCCGGTACAATTTAAGTTCTACTAGTGTTATATGATAAGCTCGAAATCAAGTAGTCCTAGGGCCTCGATTAACGCATTGTCCTACGAGCAAAAGCTAGTGTGATGTTCCGCATACAGCAGTCGAAACATGATAAAATCCGTCTTATTCCACAGGATAATAGTTCTGGTTTCTGCGCACTGTTGATGGCATATCATGTGGATGCACGAGGGTGGAATATCAAAAGGTTTACACTGTCAGATATGATAAATGTCAAATTGCGTTACGTTCCATCCTTATAAATCGCATACTCTTTATATTATCTATAGACGATGCGAATTATATCAGTATCCTCACAACAAAGCATGCACTAGACGCTAGATGGTCAAAAGAGCCAACATAAACTATGCACTCACAACGAGCGTGCTTCCATGCTGGCATGTATATTTCAGAGTGTTTCAAGACCGATATCACCACCAAAAGAACAAGTACAAAGTTATTATGATACTCATGTTAATGTAATTATGTGTATTCTCATTATGTACAGCATTATTCATGCATAATATATAAAACAAAGCAGACAGGGGAATCTGTCACAAATGTCGCTAGCTAGAAAACGTGCTAACAAAATCATGAAAATGTATCTTTGATTAATTTGACAACTTTGGCTCAATTGAAAATTGTCTGTGTTTCAAAAAATAGTTCATCTTCATAATTATTATTATAAAATACAATGTACCTTGATAAATCACATCAAGTAGCCCACAGGTAAGCAGTTTCAGCGTTAATTTTACACGGCTTAACGCGTCGTCCTTGTCAGCACGTTGGATGAGCAATACAATGGGCTTGGTAAGCAGATTTGACCTGCATTAATTAATGCAAATAGCTATTTGTTTTAATGTAAGTCAGTAATTGTTCAAAGTAAGTGTCATAATATTATTAAGCTCATAGCTGAGTTTAGGATAAATCAATGATTTAAAAGTAACTAAATGTTATAATTATCTATATGATGATTCAAGCTCTACGTGATACTTTTCAATGAAAAACTGGCCCAGACACCATTGATTTACCGCAGGCAGAAGGATTCCCAGTTGGACCAACTGTCCCACCAAGACCATTGACATGCTCATGCTCAGAGCCCTCGAAGTAATCTCTCCATTCCACACAGCCATATCTGTATGTACGTCCCCAAATAGAATAGCAAGCTTGTTTTCATATTGGATTTCTTGCCACTTACATCTAGTCTTTTGAGTAAACTTTGTTGTGTCCATGGTAAGCGGACTATGCTAAGGTATCGATTTGATCAATAAGTATTATCATTCTCAATCACATCAGAGTGTCATGTTCTAGCCGTTTGTTCTATTTCAATTGTGCTTCTGGAATGTGCCACTCCAATGCTGTTGCATTGTGGAATTTCTCAGAAATGTATATTGTAGGCTAACTGTACACGACATTTTTCAGTTCCTCCCTTCATTTAATATAGGAGAAAAGCATAATGACACTAAGAAGAATCCTCAGTTGTTTGACAGCTTCAACACAACACAGCTACAACAGATAGATCTGTTGTAGCTGTGTTGTGTTGAAGCTGTCAAACA
This sequence comes from Flabesymbios commensalis, assembly GCA_964017125.1. NCBI lineage: Eukaryota > Metazoa > Annelida > Polychaeta > Terebellida > Flabelligeridae > Flabesymbios > Flabesymbios commensalis. The sequence continues at coordinate 63,313,095 of OZ024914.1, read as the reverse complement.
ACTGATGAGTCTTCTTAGTGTCATTATGCTTTTCTCCTATATTAGATGAAGTGAGGAGCTGAAAAATGTTTATGCCTGCACAACGTAACGAATTAGCCGCATATCCTGGCATATTAGCCTCCCTGCCTGCTCCTCTTCTGGCATATCACACTCAACTTCCAGTCCATGGTTTTAGTCTATGGAAACACACTATCTATTACCCGAAGTATCAGGGAAGGAACAAATATATGGAATACAAATATATGGAAACCACCGTGCGATAATAACCCACAGGTAAAAATAATGTGGCCATATTGTGTTTATTCAGATGGTTATAGGCTACAGTCATGCATTGTTTAGCTATTTGCTCTTGTTCACATCAATGAGCCATGTCTATCGACATTTTCTTTATCTAAACATATGTTGGACGTTTTGAGCGAATTTTGTATGACTAGATATTGCAGCAATATTTGTAATGCTAAATTCACGCCATATATTATGAATATGTGAAACTACTTCATAGGGAAAGTAGATATATAGGCACAAAATATGAGGCTTCAACTTTGATCAGAAAATAAGATACATTATTCTTATTAAGAAAATGTGAAGGGTAAAAAATAGCGTTGGTTTTATCTGACCCCATCTAGGACCAAGCATATTACATTTTCATAAAACAACATTTAGACAGGTGGGAAAATCTCAGAAGGGGCCGAATAAACAGTGCGGTATGGACGGAATGTTAGGGGTTGGTAATCACATCAGCCATTATCTACCACCTATACTAAACTCATTTCAAGTGGATGACAAAAAAATAAACCGTTTATAAATAAGCAGTGCGGTATGGACGGAATGTTAGGGGTTGGTAATCACATCAGCCATTATCTACCACCTATACTAAACACGTTTCATTTGGATGACAAAAAAATAAACCGTTTATTACATAAATACAGCAAAAACAAAATGGCGGCCATTTTCAGCCCTAACAACTTATCTATAGTCAGGTCGCCAAGGGTGAAACCTTGCAAATGGGTATAAACAAACTTTTTTGTGGTTTATTGATGCATGATATGTCTCGATTGAGTATGGCAGACTGGCACCTTTGAGGATTTTGAATTATCACTGAAATTCAAAATGGCCGCCGTCAACTCATGAAAAGTCGACGTGTATAGGCCTGATGAGTGTAACTTGATGTAGATAAAATTCAAACTTGACTAGTGGATAGAATGAAAATATGAATACAATCGTTTCCCAGTGTTTCATCTAGCCTTTCTAGCAGGGCGCTGCGCCATGCTGTCCTTCGTGAGCGCCACGTTGCCCTTCATGAGCGCCATGGTGCTCATCATCTATTGAAAAGGCGCCATGCCCCTTCCAACTATTGTCACGTCCAACTCAAACACACCCTGGTCATTGTGACTGATTAAACACTTTCATAACGATTATAATTGGCACTCACACCTATGATGTAACTAACGCCTGCTGGAGTGGAGGTGTGTTCACAGTGGTCGTCACTGGCGGTGTTTACACAAGTAACGGATTACCTTCTAGGTGGTGATTATAATTTTAACTTGCGAGGGTACTGGAAATGTCTCAGTAGGTGCCCGGCGGGCATGACTATGTGCCCCAATGATAGGTGCCCCTTTTAAATCCAAGATTGAACACTGGTTTCTTATGGTTTCATATGTTCGGAATGCAATACCATTCAATAGTATTTTATTGATTAAAACTTGATAATCTGTCAATGACAATGTTCGCCCCTTTAGAGGCTTGTAGCCTACGTACCATCATCACATTCTCCTTTATTGTGCTTGCTGTAACCGTTCAGTTGCGACGCTGGGACAGCATTAAACCAACATTGGTTCTACTTTGTGTGTTTTCCGGCAGCGCTTCCAGTGCGGTAATACGAATTTTGATGCCACCTTAGCAGCTCCCTAGGGAGTTGTTACGTCTGTTGCATACTGCATGGCATATAGTACATAATCAATTAGTCTACAATAACCATTAAAGCGTATATTATGCAGCCTCCATGAATCCTGTCATACTCCTTCAGCGGATTCCAAGAAACCTCCGTTGATATGGTCTCAGTATAATCATTATTATATACTACTGCGGGTTTCTAAAAGGTAAAATCGCCACAGGTTGAAGACGTATATTCGTGAAGGTTTTGTAATAAAATCAGCAAACAGTTGGAATACACAAAACAGTTGGAATACACAAAAGGCCACAAATAGTTTTTTAAAAAGGGATAACATGTCAAGTCATATTATATAACAATATGTTCGAAAGAGGAAGGTGTCCGACAAGGAAGCATTGTGTCGCCAAATATATTTACAATAAAAGTTAACAGGGCAAGGCTTTACCAGCAGGCATCTAAATTTTTGTAGACGATTTTGCTATTTATTTTTAATCCAGCAACATAAACAGGCCTGCAAGTAGTCACTTGTGAAAGTATGTTCTTCATCAAAAACTTTGGGTGTACATCTATCTAAGAAAAATAGCTTACACACTGGACATATGTCCATATGGACAACCACTCCCTGTTGAATAAAATGTCAAATTCCTCGGTATTTTTGAGGGAATAAGTTAAATCGTATACCGCACATTATATATATTATTGAGAGAAGTATAAAAATTATTATATATATTGCAATTTATATCCAACAAGGACTGGGGTGATGACAGGACAACCCTACTAAGAGTATGCTAGTCATAAATCAGATGCAAACTGGATTACGGCTGTATTGAGCGATTGTACCTGTATGTATTGGATCTTATCGCCAACCAAGGTTTTTAGAAGCTCTCCTATTTTAAAGTTTTAAAGTGAAGACCGACGAACACTAATTCCAGACTATTTAGATCTCTGGTGCTTTTACCTTTTTTGAAACCCGCACTGGTGTTTAGTAAAGATTTATACTATCATTCGAATGAAGGCTCTCTGATGCGAGAGCTGCGGCTTTGAGAGGAACAACAACGTACTGACAATCCACCCAAAGAGTATGGACAGACTCGTGGAGGCTTCAGCTTCTGTTAGATGGCTGTTGTAGACTAGTTGATTAGTACCATGCCACACAGCATGCAACGACTCCCTAGTGAGCTGCCAAGGTGGTCAAAAAAGTGATACCGTTAAAAACCATCTCAGTAGGGCCTACCACAATAGTGGATACATATTGCCTTACACATGGAGTAATTATGTTGGCGTGAAAAATGTCGTTTCTCATATCAATACATTTGTAACCATTCATGAATGAGAGATACATGTAACTTTTTTGTTATGTGTAGTTTGGAAGATTTGTTTCTGACCACTGTATTAGCCAGCAACCCGTGCACCCGTCGTTTAGACGGATATAAAGTTAAAATGACGGGCAAAAATTGTCCAAATTACACTATAAAGGAGGAAGTGCACGGGCAGTTATACAAAATGGGAAAAAACACGGGCAGTTGTCTAATCCTAGCTAAGACAGTGTTTCTGACCAACTAGATTTCAATTGCATATGTTGCCTCCACATTGACTATATACTTCTCGTCTATTATATTACAAGAACATAACATCATTATGTCATGGTTATGCAGACCACCTTGCCATTGATGAATAAACTTCATATTTGTTTGCGCAAGCATAGGTCTTGACCAAAAAGTTATCCAAAGATTTTTTTTTAATTAACTTACTGGAAGCGCTTCTGAAAAACACACGAAATTGAATCAATGTTGGTTGAATGCTGTCCCAGCGTCGCAACTCAACGGGGAACACGATACGAGGGAACGTTATGATGGTACATATGGTACACATAGGCTACACGCCACTAAATGAGTGAACAAATTGTCATCATGTTATCTAGTTTTAGTAAATAAAGTGTTATTGGTATTGCATCCCCCAGAAATGAAACTCTATAAGAAACGATGACATTCATATTTTCGTATTGTGAATTCTATGTAAGCCTATCCTGACGACTCCAATTATATTGTATGTGCACAAATAGATTCACAGTCGCTAAATTCATCTAAAATGACAGACGACTACGCATTTTTATCGATGACTGATGCCTAAAATCATATTATTGATGCCAGAAATTGGTTCAGCGTCACAAAGTTAGTCAGAAACCATATATCACACAACTATTGGACTACTTATGAAAAAGTTGTGTTTTCCCTATGACCAATTTTGATCATTTTTGACTTTTCATACCGAGGTTGAATGTCATATATTGAGGTTTGTAAGGTCACTGATGTCTTGAATGAAATTAGAGATACCCGAAATGGATTCCGCGCCCAAAGCTGGTCAGAAACGAGAAATCACATGTAACTATTGGACCACTTTTGTAAAAGTTGTATTTTCACTATGACAACTACTGGTCATTTTTTACTTTTGTATGGTGCTTGAAGGTCATATAATAAGGGTTGTAAGGTCACCGATGCTTACCATTAGACACCTAAGGTTATAGTATTGATGCCTGAAATGGATTTTATTTCGCAAAGTTAGTCAGAAACGACAGTTACTGTAGATCTGGTAATTTTGCGTGTTTGAATATTAACGAATTTCAGATTTTATAACTTTTCGCGAAGTGTAGAATTCTCAAATTTTCAAAATATTATATTCTGCACTTCTTAATCATCTGTACAGATTATAGGTCAATAGTAATGAAATTTAAAATAGAAAAGGTCATTATGAAGTCTTATTTTCATTGGTTTTCAACTATACGAAAAATGCCTAACTTTTCGCAATGGCGGCCATTTTGTTTTTGCTCTAACATCAAAATAAAGCAAAATTTTGTTTGTCATCCGCCTGATATGTGTTCACTATTAACTATATCAAAAAACGTGGATGACAGTCCCTAACATTTTGTCCACCCTGCATGAAAAATGTGAAATTTGCCACCTGTCTAATTGTTGTTAACACATTTCGAGTGGGCTGCTAGGCACAAATACAAACATTTTTATTATCTATGATGGCTTCCCTAAATCTAAAAAAATAATACCTAGTCAAAACTGAAAGTTTGCACATCTGAGGTTCCCAGAAAAAATTGTGATTTTGTCTAGCCTGTCTTCTTTATTCCATTACTTTGAATCTTTTACTTCTAATCTGTCGAAAATTACACATCATGGTCAATATAATTATCTACTTAACCCACTTATATCTACCCAAATTATGCTTCCCATATAATTAAACGGCACTAATGTGACTTCCAAGCTTACAATAATTGTGAAAGAAAGATCCCATCGTATTAATCACGATTGCTGGGTCACTATTTTATTAACTTGCCACGTGATAGCATGGAGATAGTAGTACTCTACTATCTCTATGGTGGTAACTACGTAATCCCAGTACACTGTGGAGGAGAATGCGGCCTGTATCTCTACGACTTATCCCCAGATTAGGACAGGCTTAGTAACAATTTACAGCAACACAGTGTGGACCAGAGTAGTGTAGAATATAATAGAGCACTGTGTAGAAGAACACAATGGAAAATAGATCACATAAAAATCAATGCAGTGATGCATGCAGAGCGAAGAATAAAATACCGTATTTTTTTTTAATGTGCCGACCTTGTATTTTAAAATAATGTACGTTTACTATTGTATTCATATATATAGCGTGACATTTATGCCGCATAGGTAGATTTAAATGTCCTGTTGCAAAACTAGCCATCTTGTTTATGTACACTGGGCGGGGGCCCTAGGGTAGTGGTTAGCACCGCCGCCTTTCACGCCAGAGTTCGGGGTTCGGTTCCCGGTCTCGGCGGTTTGAAAGAAACAAAAATGTTTCTTCCCCATCCACGTGTGAAAGTCAGTATTGTGGGGAGCCTCCGTGACCGAGAGGTAGCGTGCTCGGCCTCAGACCACCAGGGCTCGAATTTCAAGTCCTGTGTCTGGAGGACAGTGTCATCTCAATCATCTCACCATCCTCAGGAGGTTCTCCTGGCCCAGTTTAGCCTATATGTGCACAAAGGTGGCCTAAAACCCGATTCATTTCATTTTGTCTATGTACACTGTGTGAGAACTCGATGATTTCCGACCAGTGCAGACAGTTCAATAATGATAAATTACAGTAGAAAATAAAGGTTCAAGGTGGAAACGTAAAACACAACATAACAATGAAGACATGGGAGTAGCTGGCGGACTATACAAGTACTGGACACCATAAACAGCTAATCATACTGTTCCTTTGTTTGAATAAAGGAGTAAGTCAGCATATGAGCTTCGGTATGGTCCAGTGAGCTCAACAATTTATTGTTGAGGAAACTTTCTCAGGGGATATCTGTTCAATGGCACGCCTAAAATTCATAACAAAAAGTCCAACAAAATTCGAGTAGAGGAAATGTCTTAAAATTGGATAAACCAAATATGGCCGCCATCTCAATAATAATAAAAAAACACGATTTCTGTATGGATCTGGTCCATATCAACGTGTAAAACACCTGTTCATACATGATGATACGAGATTTTTGTCAGTGAATATCTTTTCAATGAAACACGGCCTCAATGTTTGGGTCTTCTCACATTATTTATTTATTTTATCGTTTTATGCAATTCGATATGTGGTCAAAAGTATTTTTTAAAACAGGGGGTCTCTAAGCTAGATTTAATGACGTTTAAACGTTTTGCTATTATAATACATAGATTGCCTAAATATTGTGCCCCACTAACTGACGAATATCGTTTACTATGTCACGTGACATACGCCTATCCTTCCAGTCATCCCGTTGTGATTTGAACTTGATTGATGGGGTGATTACAATACATGATATATGGATATAAGTACATATGAAATATAGTTTACATGAATATGTATATCTTCACTGTGGTTTTACCCTTCTTTGTGGATTATTCGAACATAGAAATCACTATGCGATACTCATTTAGTTGTGGGTAAAACTGGGCTGTGCAAATAAAGGCTACCAGAAGTAACTTCTTACTAAAAATTACTGTTCCTTATATTTGAATATAAGTGGTCATCATTTACGATGTCGTGTATGTTCATTAATGTAATTTATTTTGTATTTTAAATTCCTGTTTAATTAACCTAAGGGGTTAATGGGTTAATGAATTAACAACTACATTTGTGTATGGTGACAACATGTTATCGACTTAATACATCACTGTAGATAAAGTCCATGTGTACGTGTTTAGAATAACGGTTTCTCTATCCGCACCGCTCATTTTGCACGACATGAGCTAGTTTTTTCTTAGACGAGGCTCTACGTGGAGCTACATTATAAAATATACGAAATGAAAAACGTATTGATCATTCTGATCGTTCTGAACTTTGTTCCAGCCTCTTACATAGTGACAATACATCTCTCAACCTTTGACACAGTACTGCTACTATATGTGTCACTGAACAACAAGATGAATTGGCCCGATGTTGATTCAATGCTCCGCAAACGTCTTTAAAAGCTATCCCAGCATTGAACCAACATTGAGTCGCAATTTAGAATCAACCGGATTTTTAAATTAAGTGCATCAATTAATTATTGTAGATAATAAACTATTTTACCGGAATTTTGAAAAATTCTAATGTGTTTTTTCTTGTTAAATCTAAGTGATTCATGTCGTTACCACAGCGGATGATTTTATATCCAGCTGGTCAGAGAAAGACAAACATATGTTAACCCTTTAAATCCTTGGACAGAAAATGTATTTTTAACCCTTTTGATATCTCCCTCGACGATCAATAACTTGTATACTTTTATTTATTTATTCTACCAATCTGGCCAAACATATCATGCTACCTTAAAAACGATCACTAGATAAACCAAGAAGATGTTCATTATGTGTTTGCTATGTAAAACAAAACCTCGAAGCTGTGGGATACTGTTAGATGTATTACGGGGTCCGTATTATCATACAAGTTATGATATCGTAAGCTTCGGATTGTTCGAGATCCGACGCCTACGATATATCCTAACTTGTAGGAGAATAAGGGCCCAGGTGGGAATAAATATTTTCTAACCAAAACATTTTGTGTAGTGCAGTTGATTACATTGCCTGTGCTCTAAGGATTAATAATTAAATGCATATTATTTAACCACCACGCATAGATCTACGTCTACATAGATCTACCTCCACAGTACATTAGCTATCAAACCTTGGAATAGTTGTGATAATAATGCATTTAAATTAGGCTTATCATCAACCCAGATGATGGCGGAGGTGGGGTTTAACTCTTTAAGTGCTTCATTACTACTTAACATTTTCCTTTCATTTGAAGTTGGCATTGCTCACGCAATTGCCAACTTCAAATGAAAAGAAAATACCTCCTCACTTAAAAATTAAACCTGCTTAATTTCACAATGGGGGCTTTACTCAAGATTTATACATGCATATTTGTTCAATTTCTGTCAAATTTTAGTTGTGGAAAAACAGTATGAATGCGCTTAAAAGCGTCGCCCGCACTCAAAGGGTTAACATTTGCGTAACTTTATGATGTATAACTATAACTGTGCATTGCATAACCACTAGACTGCAATTTGAAAACACAATTATTGTAATGTGTAAATCTCCATACAGACTCCAATAAATATGTTTTAATAAATAGAGGTTCTTATCTGTGCATGTTTATGATGTTGATAGACAATTTAAAATGTTAACGTTGCAGAGGACAACATAGGGTTAATTGTAGTTTTAGAACAATGAAATGAATGACAGGCTCTTCAAAACTAGACAGATCGCAGCTGTCTGTGAAGCATGCGCACTGCGGCATGGAGGTGCACGCGCAACCTGAGATGTCCTTAAATTGGTCACGTGACAATGGCGTGTCCCCAGCAAACATGAGATATGGCCCCAACACTGGCTTTATGCTGGACCAGCGTGTACGACGCTGGTCCAACATAAAGCCAGTGTTACGGCGACGTTTCTGGCTCAACATCAAACCGGCTGTAGATCAACGTCAGTTGTTGATTGGGTCCTTATATGTGTCACGTGACAGGAGGGTAGATATAGGGGTGAGTAGGAGCGCGGGCGTCGTTATAGCAGCCGATACCAGGACGACAGGATGAGGGGGTTCATTCTTTTACTCACTGTGGCGGTGGCCGTGGCCCAAGATGTGGCCCAAATCAAACAGGCCCCCTTCAGAGCCATGGCCATTGGCATGGCTGCCCGTCTCGACAGCCAAGAGGTGGGTAACAAATGCTTTTAAATATTTTTAAATTGTAGATGTTTTTTCTGAATGCTTAAAGCCGAAATATTGTAACAAATAGAGCGTCGAATATATTTTTGTAAAGTATGCATGCACATCATTGTATTTATAGTTATTAACGGCGCTGTCCGCTTGGATAGTAGAAGGGACTGGTACCAAAAATAATTGTATTAAAAATGATACTTGTATTAAGTCGGCTTACATAGCAATATTTAAATAAAATTTATTCAACAAAATATGATATACTGCATCATTGACATAGATCACTTTTTTTCGAATTGCTGTTATGTAAACTGCTCACTTCTCATCTCAATTAATATGAGATGAAGTGGGGTATGAGCAGTAATAGACCATCTCACACGTCAAAAAACTAGCATCATAGCATTTAGTAGTGCTTCAGACCACGCTAATTAAAGTAAGATAATAAACGTAGACCCTTAACATGAGTAATAAAACGGTACCAATTATCTAAGACATTTCTGTTGAAATTAAATTAATTATATTAATGATATTAAAAAACCCGTTGGTTACAACGATATTTCAGAGTTGTAAGGGTTGAAGTAATGTATTTTAAAAATAGTACTGTTCTAAAACGTAGTAAGGTGCAGGCCACCACTCACCCACACGAAATGATTACGTATCTGAAGTTAGTGATGTGCGAGGCCCCCTATGGCCTTATCCTCGACGCTAGCCCTCTCACTTTGAACACAAACAGGCGACACTGTGTGCAAATTAAAATTATTTAAATACAATTTAAAATCAAATTAATACGTGCAATTTTTTTGTGAAAAGGGTTTTACAATATTAAAAAAGGTGATGTATTTTATGACAGATGAGAATTAACTTCATGGCCGGCAAACTGTCCGAGATGACAACCAGAGTATCCGGTGGAGAAGCAAAAGTAAACACAGCCATGAGCCAGGTGACCACCATGAACAACCGCCTCGATGGAAAATATGGTAAGCTGTTCAATCAATCAATCAATCAATCAATCAATCAATCAATCAATCAATCAATCAATCAATCAATCAATCAATCAATCAATCAATCAATCAATCAATCAATCAATCAATCAATCAATCAATCAATCAATCAATCAATCAATCAATCAATCAATCAATCAATTAATCAATCAATCAATCAATCAATCAATCAATCAATCAATCAATCAATCAATCAATCAATCAATCAATCAATCAATCAATCAATCAAGCAATCAATCAATCAATCAATCAAGCAATCAATCAATCAATCAATCAATCAATCATGGATAAATCAATGATTTTCAATATTTTATTATTGCTATTTATTTTGTTAATTTAATTATGTTAAGCATTCGTGAAGTCATTCACTATAATAATATGTTTTTCGTGGTGAATAAATCAGTGCATATCGTGATAAATGTACTCCACATTGTGCTTTCAGCTGAGTTCTGAAGCGTTCCCTGCGCTGAAAAAAATATAATGGCCATAGACCCTATTTACGATGACTTCAAATTGGAAAAACACCTTTGGTATCCATGCTTTATATAAACAGATGTTTGTCGTGTAAGAATTACAACTTTATTTTGATTTGATCTTGTTATCTCAGTTTGTTTTTCACGTTTCAGGTGACGGTTGTATTCCAAAATACAATAGATGTGGCACAGAGACAGCTCAGTGTGTGTCTGAAACCGCCTTCTGTGACGGCATCGTAGACTGCACCAACGGAGGAGACGAGGCTATGTGCGGTAAGTAGGTCAAGTAGCCAGGTTATGTATGGTAAGTAGGCTAGAGTATTAGGTTATGTACACCAGGGGCCTGCGTAGGTCACAGATGAGGCTACTTGTGATAAACAAGTCAAGATTATTTAACAGCACGTATGTTTTGTTGTTGGGGGGGGGGGGGGCTAGCCTATTTGTGGTGGGTAATTTAGGGTTCTATTCTATGTATGTACGGTAAACAGGTCAGGGTATTAGGCTAGGTGAGGTAAAATCAAGGTTTGGGGCAATGTAGTTTAAGTAGAATTGGGGTTTGATAGACTTAGTCTGGGGTTCAGACATGTATGCTGGATATTATACTTTATATTGGACAAACTCTTATGAATGATTAACAATTTCAATTCATATAATAAAAAAATAAATGCATACACGATAGTAATTATATTTCAATTTACACAATTGTATGTCCCTCGTAATTAGATCTAAATGTACGTTTTGCATATCGGTGTAGAATATATTGCATTTCCCAATTGTTTACACATTTAAATAAAAAAGCTGAAATATACATGTTTTATACATAGTCAGGAAAACAAACATAATAATTTTCAAATTAGTAATATATATCGCTCTAAAAGCTCTTCAAAGGCTTTGCGATACAGACGACAATAGAGATGCTCTAGATTGCTGATAACATGCTATGTTTGTCTTTGCAGATAACCCAATGACAGCTGGCAGCAAATGGTTGGGAACAGTCGTGTATGATAAATGTACAAGCCGTAAACCAAAAACTATGATGCTCAGTGTAGATAGCTACTCTGCTAACAAAGTAAGTGAATCAAAATAAACCCAAAACTATGATGCTCATTGCAGACAGCTGTGCTGGTAACAAATGAGTAAATTAATATAAACCCAAAATTATGATGCCCAGTGCAGTGTAGTCAGCTACTCTGGTAGCAAAGTTAGTAAAACGAAATAAACCTAAAACTATGATGCTCATTGTAGACAGCTGCACTGGTAACAAAGTAAGTAAATCAAAATAAACCTAAATGGACAGCTACTCTGCTAACAAAGTAAGTAAATCGAAATAAACTCCAAACTATGATGCCCAGTGTAGACAGCTGTACTGGTAACAAACAAAGAGAAACAACATAAACCCCAAACTATGATGCCCAGTGTAGTCATCTTCATCTATCCATTTGTATACGACCTCCCTCCTCCCTGGCCAGCTCAACCCAGACAAGTTGACCTGAGTGTGACCTTCCTCACAAAGTAAGTAAAACAAATTAAACACAAAACTAACAAAACTATGATGCCCAGTAAAGACATCTATGCTGGTAACAAATAAATAAAACAAAATAAGGATAAAACCATTAAAACTGTGATGTTCTGTGTATACAGCTATAACGGGAACACAGTGTGTAAAACAAACTAAACCCAAAACTATCAAAATTATGGTGCAGCGCGGAGACAGCTATGACGGGAACACAGTATGCCCTTTAAACGTGATTATAGTGGTGTTGCTGAAAAGGGCAACTGAAATGAGTGATATATACAATACCTTGCATGCTAAAGCACGAACCGAAGAAGAAAAAATACATCAATCGTTTAACTGCCAAGTTAATTTGAATTTTCACCCACTTGAAGTTGTGTTCGCTTACGCAACCCACAACTTCAAATGGGTTGAAATTATTTCGATTTGACAGAATGGAGGCCAACGATTTTCAGATAATGCTGATGGATGTCACGTTTTATACTCAACATGTTCTAATGCTGATATTTAATTTGCTAAATAATAAAATAAAGGAGAATAAGAAGACGGGATACCCTTTTTGTGACATATCGGTACCCAGCAGTCACTATACGCTGGCCCCACGTCGATCCAACGCCGGGCCAGGGTCGTAGACGGTGGTCCAACATTGGATCAACACAAGGCCAACGCATTGTGCTGGCTGGGTATATATTCTGGAGCTGCACTATAAAAAAATCTATGAAACGCAGCGACGTCACTCGGTGAAAAAAAAGTTATATAACACCCCCTCCCCCATACTTCATTCTGTGAAACGCAGTGACGTCACTCGATGAAAACAAGGTAATATAAGATCCCCTCCCCCATACTTCATTGTATTAGCCAGCTCGGTGAAAACAAAGGAGGTCAAGGTCATTGAGTTTCACAGAATACACAAATAGTTATACGCAGAAGCACTAAACATATTAATATTGTTATCACACGTCAAGTTTGGAGACAGCAAATCCAAAAACACTAAATTCGGAAAAATGTGTATCAAGCTGAACAAGGAATTATAATTAGAGTTTCGCAATTAGATATTTAGAAAATTCCAAACAATAGTCATATATACAAATGCACACATAAATGTGTATATAAATCATATATAAAACATATATAAATACGCGCCCATGTAGAAATATATCATAGACGTGTACAATTGATGTGTAAGTAAAGGAATATAACATAATGTATTTTGTGTTAGTAAATATTTAGAAAAATATGCATTATGTACGCTTAAATCAATAATATATTAAGTAGAAATTAGATTCTATGTAATATCAGTTAGATACAATGTATAATAGTGGAAATAAACTAAACATTACAGAAATGATATGCAAACTATGTTTATTTGAGTGCGATATGGGAAAATACAGCACTCCTTCAATGAACATGTGCTGTGTTTTCACATATCGCACGAAAAATCAACACCGTTTGTATTTTCTCACACGATCAACTCACAAATCCAACCATACATTGTCTTTGTGCTCAATCTACAGCTAGAGTGCGATATGGGCTGATACCAATATACGTCTCATAGTGAAAACCAATGCACAGAGTGTGAGAAAGGGCCTAACAGTTCAATATAGAGCATGGGAAGAGTAACCATTTAGAAAAATATTTTGATATAAAAAGCGAAACCGTCTAAACTATGGGTATACAATTTGTTAAGAATGTTCGAGGAAGTGTTATTTAATACATGTGATAAATCAAAACGTATGCATTTTGACGTGAAGTCATGTCGGATTCGAATACAAAATCCGAATATAATCGGCAACAGCGGTTAAGAGGTTTTGTCAAGTTAAAAAATCCAAACATCCGAGAAATACTCGGATTGACAAAACTCCACACACCCACCCATCCCCTAACATTTTTTTAAGCATGTACGAAAAAGTTTCTCGGACTTTTTTATTTTTTTTAGATTGACAAGACCCTAAGCTGTTAATCGTTTGGTTTCAAGTTTAGCTATAATGAAATCAGCATACAACGTGTTGTATGTGTCACTAAATTGACACACTTTATATGCTAGGGCATGTAATAATCACGTGACTTGTTTTGTTTCAGGCTAGTGTGAGTTTGGCCATTAACTCTGAGAACGCCCGTGAATCACGCAGCGCCCTGCTCTTCTCCAATGGCATCTTTAACGTGGCCAGGAAGTCATTCACCGTGATCCCCCCAGAAGCTGACGGTCTGGGAGTGACCTGTATGTTCTTGTTGGGCAGAAAGGACAGATGTCTGGGCTTCATCACTCGTATACGTACCGGAGATAGATGTGCCGCCTTCATCTTTGACAGACAGTAACATGGGTAAGTTAACAATCTACCAATACATTAGTAGAGCGCTGAAGCCCACTACAGTGATATTGTTATCCCACCAAACAGGATACATTCAACAAATGTTGGTTTTTACTGGCCCACCGTCCTCGACGCTGGTTCAACAATAACCCAACATTGACTCAAGATGTGTTGTTTGCTGGCACAAGATAACAACATTGTTTTCCATATGATATGTACAATATATAGGCATGTATGTGTAAGGTACAAGAAGTCTCTTGTGTTTTTGCTCGTACTTGTTTTTTATGTTTATTTAAAAGAAAAAACGTGAAACCTGTCCGTTCAAACAATACAATTAAAATCATGAATGTACAGACGGAACTTATCATAAGCTTCATAAATTGGGTTAAATTGCGGATTCTGTGAAACGCAGTGACGTCACTCGGTGAAAACAAGGTTATGTAAGACCCCCTCCCCCATACTTCATTATGTGAAACTGAGTGACGTCACTCGGTGAAAACAAGGTTATATAAGACCCCTCCCTCATTCTTCATTGTATTAGCCAGCTCGGTGAAAACAAAGGAGGTCTAGGTCATTGAGTTTCACAGATTTGTAAACTCCAATATTTTGTAACAGACAAATTGTATTCGCAAATCAATCTCTACTCTTAGAAAACAAACTCAAATATTTCGTCCTGTTTGGCTTCTAAGTAACTTATCACAACATGTTGTTTACTGTGTATGGTAACACTTTACTGTATTTACTTACACATATACTTCTGGAATCTTCCTGTTGCATTAAGCATTATGTATTTCTATTTCAGGTCTGTTCCTTAAAACCGGCAATGGAGGACTTGAAAATTTAAAAAAATACCACTATCGCCTGTGATATAAGCTGGTTTGACTGACTATAATCGTTGTAGAAGGGTTTGCACGTAGACGGAAGTCACTGCTCGGGTAACGCTGGGCGCATGCGTGAAGAAGCCACACGCGCCATCTGGCGACGCTCAGCGGCGACACCTACAGTGAACCCGACAAGCCCGAAACGATGACACAATGTTGGTTTGATGTTTGGCCACCGTCTGCGACGTTGATCCAACATCAAACCAACATCGTGCCACCGGGTCGTGTTTACTGGGAATAGTCCGTGAGCTCCATCACATGACGGCACTGCTGTCGGTGATTGGTTGTCAAGCATGGCCGTTTCTGGAGACCTTGGATTAGCACAGAGAGGCGACTCTTCATCAAAGACAATGGTGTCGCGGGAAAATACACTGCCTCTGTAACCTATTATCTCTTATGAACAACAGTACTATTTACTTTTCAATTAAACATGTACTGTTGTTTGCTCTTGCAATGCAGTTTTGTTTTTCGAGATTTCATGGGACAGAATAGTGGAAAGCCGCTCAAAATAAGATAAAATGTTATTATATACGGAGAGAACTGCATAGGGTTCAAACAACACAGAAGTGTTATTTTCCCAGCTATACCCGTCATCTTTGTGTGAGTTGTCGATGTTAAATGCGATCCAGGGGATTAACAGCATTTAAAATCTCGGATTGGCTGAGATTGTGATTTCGACCAAACAGAAGCTTGAAAATGTTTATGTAGGTCAACATGTCCAGGGCGGCCATGACACATTGTGATGTCACATACAGTGTACATAATGTATATTAAGACTGCTGTACAGTTTTGTAAGACGTGTTTTTGTACTGGTCCATTTCGGCACTGCGTAATAAAATGGTAACAAAATATGTGTTTCCTCATGGTTATTTATTCCATTAAATCACTTCAAAATGTAAGATATGTCATGTGAGAGTACTTACAAAAAAATAATACAATAAAACAATTTGTTATAAATAGTTGATTACTTTTTTTTATTCACAGTTAATACAACAACATATATTACTATTTCAAGTTTAACTGTCTCAGCGTGGGGACCATCTTTTGACGCCAAAATCTAACGTCTAAAAACGTAAGATTTTGACGTCTAAAGTTCATCCCCGCACTGAAACAGTAAAGCATTTATAATGACCGTGGAATCATAACATGGGTATTTAAATAAAGCAAAGAGAGATAACTAAGACGCTTATGATCATTTCAAATTTAACAAAACCTTTGGTCTTCATGGTGTATACAATAATATTTCAGTGTTGTATGGATTAAAGTATTTAAACACGGAATGAAACAGGATGAAAATGCGAATCATCACAATTCAAAAGGTAAATTCCTTTTGGTTTTTAAGTCGTATATTTCGCATTATAAAGTAACAGATACAACTAGTTCACCCCTACAACGCTGATATATGTTTGTTTAACCCATGGGGACCAAATGTTTTGTTCAATTCGAAATCATCATAAATGTCTTAGTTAGCTATTTCCGCTTCATTTGAATGACTAAGTTACGGTCTACGGCCATTATTAATGTTTTACTCTTTCAGTGCAGACATCATGAGGGATTCAAAGTGAACTAATAGTTATATTTACTAACTGAACAAAGAGTCAAAAGTACAAATCATCACAATGACTATCACAAAAACAAGTACCATACTGTCTCAACAAACACAGTACTCAGATCCAATGCTGGTTTAATGTTGGTCCATCGTCGCCAACAGTTGACCCACAATAAAGTAGCATTGGTTAACATGGTTAACCGTTTTTTGTTTTCTGGGGTAGGGTAGTTTACGTTTATGTCGTCATATTTGCTTACACTTTTGACAAATACAACCATATCACACGAAAGTGAAAGTTAGGCCGGTTAAATAAATAAGTTAAAACGTGTTCATAATAATATTTATTCAAATTACGTGTATCAATAATTAATACGTGGAGATGGCAAAATAGTAATGAAACTTAAAAGGACACAAAAAATATTAAAAAACACCAAATGTCAATGAAGTTAAAGGCCACTTGATAGATAGCGGGAGGCACACATTTTTATGCATCTTTCTGACCACAGCTAGATTCAGTATTGTTGAGCATCTGAATCTCGAATGCTGTGTCTGGAGGACAGTTTCATCAGAATCACCTCACCCTCCTTAGGATATTCTCCTGGACCAGTCTAGCCTGTTTATGTACACAAAAATAAACATATGATCATTGATCAGGTCATCAATAGGTTGATTTGAAAACGTCTACACTTGGGCATTCTCATCTCGTCTTCTGCTGTCGTTAGTAGGTTTTAAAACATTCCACTGTCTCAGTGCTGGGATCGACTTTAGACATCAGAATCAGATCGCTCGCAGTGAACCCTAATTATGCTAAAACCGTTTACGTTTTCGAGCACATTTCAGAAGTAAAATGCGGCAAAAATGTGTAACACATCTTGCAGTATAGATGCTCAGTTAATCAAATAATTCAATTTAGTCGGGTTCCCTATGTTAATATCTATATTTTCGCTCGTGCATCATCCAGGTGACGGTCACGTGGTCTTGTTGGGTCGACGCAAGTTTTCTCACCGCAAGACAATTGTTGACATTTTCACCCGGATTAATCGAACAAATCATCATATTTCATAGATCATATTGTATATAAAGCTTCAGTCGTCACATTCATTATCACTTTCAAGATTTTTTGGGAATATTTATACCTTTCTGATTGATTTGAAAATTTTGCACGATGATATAGAATTGGATTGTATATACTGTACACACCTGGATTACCTGCACAGATTTCTGCACACACCTGTTGATTGCACCTTTGTTTATTGCACAATTACACAGCACAATGGATCAACAACCACAGGCCAAGGAGACAGTAGAACCACTGTTTTTCCGCCAAGCGGATTTTGAAAGCGCTCTCGAGCAGAGCAACTCACAAGGTGACACAGCTAAGACCCCACTCAGGCCGTACGAGGTACATGTATGCACAGCGGCAGCTAAAATAACTGGCCCAGGGAAAATTGAAGGCGCCCAAAACGTACGCGGGACATGGCGCCTATACTTCAAAACAAGAGAGACCAGGCTGAACTTCATAACCCGAAAATATATCATGCTACGAGATCAACTTGTCCCACTATATGACAAAAATCCTACAGTGACAAGGCAAAAAAATCCTGATGAGATTAGAGAAAAAATTACAATTAAAGATATACCACTCTCTGTTTCAAATGATTTGATTGCAGAACACATGTCAGAGATTGGAGTCATCCTAAAAACTGACGTTAAATATGCAAATGAACGAGACAATAATGGAAAATTAACTGATTATAAGAATGGGGATAGATATATGTATGCAGAAGGACACATCAAAAACGCTCTCAACAGAAACGCATACATTGCACATCGTAAATGTCGTATTTTCCACAACGGACAGTTTAGTGTTGACTGCAAGGCTTGCCATCAAGCCGGACACAAAGCAGGGAATCCTGCTTGTCCAGCTATGAACACTGAGATAGAGATGACATGTTTTGCAACCCATCATGTGGTCCTATCAAACACATACCACAATAAAATATCAGCGTATGGTCAAACATTCAAAAGTGTTCAACATGCCTGGTTGTGGAAACGCGCTTATGATAACAAACAGCTCGATCTGGCACAACGGATTAAAGACGCCGAACATGCTGGATTAGCTACAAGATTATCACATGAAATCAAGGACAATAAAGATATAGATAATGACACTTCTAGCATGAAGCATCTCCTTACCCTGAGAGCCAAGCAATGCACCGAATATCAGGCAGCACTATCAAATTCAGCCACGGTCATGGCGGCAGCAATTACAGACAAATTTTGGGGTACTGGCCTTAGTGCACAGGCCACAACACGCACTAAACCAGAATATTGGCCTGGCAACAACATGTTGGGTAAAATCATGGCTGATATTCGTGATGAGCTGATTACACGACAACATACACAAGACAACCTGGAGCAAATGGAAGGATCGCCGGCCAAGGACGGTGAGACTGACGTAGGAACAACACCAGATGGAGACGCTGCTAGAGGGGAAGCACAGGTTGATGCAGAGACAACACCAGGTGAGACTGTGGCAACATCTAGCAACATCACGGATACGCCAAGACAAACAACGACACAGATACCAAGCAAAACCACTAACGCACCAGAACGCCATGGTGGTGAACATGACGCACGATCACGCACACGTACGATGAGGAAGTCACTCATACCAGCAGTGAACCTCCACACGCACGAAATACGCCATCCGTGTTTGACACGTGGACAAAACGAAGACAAGACAATTCACCACCGCACCAAAAAAAGGCCAAACAAATTAACATTGGCTCAACAACAATAACGGCAGAGGTCCAAAGTGCCATAGACGTTACACCAAATCCCATAACACCACCACTCGCTCAGACGACAGGACTAAATTCAGATACTGCTAATGCTAAGGTATCCTGAGTCACGTCAATCTGATAACGGACTATCAAGAACGGAATATGACCTAGCTCGCCCATGGATAACGCTTGTGAAAATTCTTAAGAACAACAGCACAAACAATGTCAAGTAAGACAAACTTAAGCATATTAACACTAAATGTACGTGGACTTCGGTCCACAACAAAAAGAACAACTGTTTTTCAGTGGCTCTTGGCTCAAAATGTCGAAATTATTCTTTTACAGGAAACTTATTTTACTAAATGCAATAAATATAAAATAATGAGACATTGGAATGGAAAATCCATACATGGACACTCAAATTCCTTGTTTACTAAAGGTGTGTTCATTCTGTTTAAACCAGGATTAGATGTGAAGGTAGAAAACGAACATTTTTGTAAGGATGGCAAAAAACTTATTGCAAATGTAAAAATAAACGACATTAACTACTCAATTATCAATTTATACGTTCCAGCAAATGTAACTGAGAGACGAGAATTTTTTATAACTGCATCGAAATGGTGTAAAGAAATTGTATTGTATGATAGTAATGTAATTGTTGGAGGAGATTTCAACACTACTGATAATATGGAAGACCGACTCTCTGGTAAAACAGATGCTTCGTCATTTAATTTCTCCAAATTTAAGAAATATTTAAATATTTGATTTGATCTTGTTATCTCAGTTTGTTTTTCACGTTTCAGGTGACGGTTGTATTCCAAAATACAATAGATGTGGTACAGAGACAGCTCAGTGTGTGTCTGAAACCGCCTTCTGTGACGGCATCGTAGACTGCACCAACGGAGGAGACGAGGCTATGTGCGGTAAGTAGGTCAAGTAGCCAGGTTATGTATGGTAAGTAGGCTAGAGTATTAGGTTATGTACACCAGGGGCCTGCGTAGGTCACAGATGAGGCTACTTGTGATAAACAAGTCAAGGTCAAGTAATAGATTATTTAACAGCACGTATGTTTTGTTGTTGTTGTGGGGGGGGGGGGGGCTAGCCTATTTGTGGTGGGTAATTTAGGGTTCTATTCTATATATGTACGGTAAACAGGTCAGGATATTAGGCTAGGTGAGGTAAAATCAAGGTTTGGGGCAATGTAGTTTAAGTAGAATTGGGGTTTGATAGACTTAGTCTGGGGTTCAGACATGTATGCTGGATATTATACTTTATATTGGACAAACTCTTATGAATGATTAACAATTTCAATTCATATAATAAAAAAATAAATGCATACACGATAGTAATTATATTTCAATTTACACAATTGTATGTCCCTCGTAATTAGATCTAAATGTACGTTCTGCATATCGGTGTAGAATATATTACATTTCCCAATTGTTCACACATTTAAATAAAAAAGCTGAAATATTCATGTTTTATACATGGTCAGGAAAGCAAACATAATACTTTTCAAATTAGTAATATATATCGCTCTAAAAGCTCTTCAAAGGCTTTGCGATACAGACGACAATAGAGATGCTCTAGATTGCTGATAACATGCTATGTTTGTCTTTGCAGATAGCCCAATGACAGCCGGCAGCAAATGGTTGGGAACAGTCGTGTATGATAAATGTACAAGCCGTAAACCAAAAACTATGATGCTCAGTGTAGATAGCTACTCTGCTAACAAAGTAAGTGAATCAAAATAAACCCAAAACTATGATGCTCATTGTAGACAGCTGTGCTGGTAACAAAGTAAGTAAATTAATATAAACCCAAAACGATGATGCCCAGTGCAGTGTAGTCAGCTACTCTGGTAGCAAAGTAAGTAAAACGAAATAAACCTAAAACTATGATGCTCATTGTAGACAGCTGTACTGGTAACAAAGTAAGTAAATAAAAATAAACCTTAATGGACAGCTACTCTGCTAACAAAGTAAGTAAATCGAAATAAACTCCAAACTATGATGCCCAGTGTAGACAGCTGTACTGGTAACAAACAAAGAGAAACAACATAAACCCCAAACTATGATGCCCAGTGTATACAGCTGTACTGGAAACAAAGAAAGAGAAACAACATAAACCCCAAACTATGATGCCCAGTGTAGTCATCTTCATCTATCCATTTGTATACGACCTCCCTCCTCCCTGGCCAACTCAACCCAGACAAGTTGACCTGAGTGTGACCTTCCTCACAAAGTAAGTAAAACAAATTAAACACAAAACTAACAAAACTATGATGCTCAGTAAAGACATCTATGCTGGTAACAAATAAATAAAACAAAATAAGCATAAAACCATTAAAACTGTGATGTTCTGTGTATACAGCTATAACGGAAACACAGTGTGTAAAACAAACTAAACCCAAAACTATCAAAATTATGGTGCAGCGCGGAGACAGCTATGACGGGAACACAGTATGCCCTTTAAACGTGAGTATAGTGGTGTTGCTGAAAAGGGCAACTGAAATGAGTGATATATACAATACCTTGCATGCTAAAGCACGAACCGAAGAAGAAAAAATACATCAATCGTTTAACTGCCAAGTTAATTTGAATTTTCACCCACTTGAAGTTGTGTTCGCTTACGCAACCCTCAACTTCAAATGGGTTGAAATTATTCCGATTTGACAGAATGGAGGCCAACGATTTTCAGATAATGCTGATGGATGTCACGTTTTATACTCAACATGTTCTAATGCTGATATTTAATTTGCTAAATAATAAAATAAAGGAGAATAAGAAGACGGGATACCCTTTTTGTGACATATCGGTACCCAGCAGTCACTATACGCTGGCCCCACGTCGATCCAACGCCGGGCCAGGGTCGTAGACGGTGGTCCAACATTGGATCAACACAAGGCCAACGCATTGTGCTGGCTGGGTATATATTCTGGAGCTGCACTATAAAAAAATCTATGAAACGCAGCGACGTCACTCGGTGAAAAAAAAGTTATATAACACCCCCTCCCCTATACTTCATTCTGTGAAACGCAGTGACGTCACTCGATGAAAACAAGGTAATATAAGATCCCCTCCCCCATACTTCATTGTATTAGCCAGCTCGGTGAAAACAAAGGAGGTCAAGGTCATTGAGTTTCACAGAATACACAAATAGTTATACGCAGAAGCACTAAACATATTAATATTGTTATCACACGTCAAGTTTGGAGACAGCAAATCCAAAAACACTAAATTCGGAAAAATGTGTATCAAGCTGAACAAGGAATTATATTTAGAGTTTCGCAATTAGATATTTAGAAAATTCCAAACAATAGTCATATATACAAATGCACACATAAATGTGTATATAAATCATATATAAAACATATATAAATACGCGCCCATGTAGAAATATATCTTAGACGTGTACAATTGATGTGTAAGTAAAGGAATATAACATAATGTATTTCGTGTTAGTAAATATTTAGAAAAATTTGCATTATGTACGCTTAAATCCATAAATTATTAAGTAGAAATTAGATTCCATGTAATATCAGTTAGATACAATGTATAATAGTGGAAATAAACTAAACATTACAGATATGATATGCAAACTATGTTTATTTGAGTGCGATATGGGAAAATACAGCACTCCTTCAATGAACATGTGCTGTATTTTCACATATCGCACGAAAAATGAACACCGTTTGTATTTTCTCACACGATCAACTCACACATCTAACCATACATTGTCTTTGTGCTCAATCTACAGCTAGAGTGCGATATGGGCTGATACCAATATACGTCTCATAGTGAAAACCAATGCACAGAGTGTGAGAAAGGGCCTAACAGTTCAATGTAGAGCATGTGGAAGAGTAACCATTTAGAAAAATATTTTGATATAAAATCGAAACCGTCTAAACTATAGGTATACAATTTGTTAAGAATGTTCGAGGAAGTGTTATTTAATACATGTGATAAATCAAAACGTATGCATTTTGACGTGAAGTCATGTCGGATTCGAATACAAAATCCAAATATAATCAGCAACAGCGGTTAAGAGGTTTTGTCAAGTTAAAAAATCCAAAAATCCGAGAAATACTCAGATTGACCAGACACCACACACCCACCCATCCCCTAACATTTTTTTAGGCATGTACGAAAAAGTTTCTCGGACTTTTTAATTTTTTTTAGATTGACAAGACCCTAAGCTGTTAATCGTTTGGTTTCAAGTTTAGCTATAATGAAATCTGCATACAACGTGTTGTATGTGTCACTAAATTGACACACTTTATATGCTAGGGCATGTAATAATCACGTGACTTGTTTTGTTTCAGGCTAGTGTGAGTTTGGCCATTAACTCTGAGAACGCCCGTGAATCACGCAGCGCCCTGCTCTTCTCCAATGGCATCTTCAACGTGGCCAGGAAGTCATTCACCGTTATCCCACCAGAAGCTGACGGTCTGGGAGTGACCTGTATGTTCTTGTTGGGCAGAAAGGACAGATGTCTGGGCTTCATCACTCGTATACGTACCGGAGATAGATGTGCCGCCTTCATCTTTGACAGACAGTAACAAGGGTAAGTTAACAATCTACCAATACATTAGTAGAGCGCTGAAGCCCACTACAGTGATATTGTTATCCCACCAAACAGGATACATGCAACAAATGTTGGTTTTTACTGGCCCACCGTCCTCGACGCTGGTTCAACATTAACCCAACATTGACTTAAGATGTGTTGTTTGCTGGCACAAGATAACAACATTGTTTTCCATATGATATGTACAATATATAGGCATGTATGTGTAAGGTACAGGAAGTCTCTTGTGTTTTTGTTCGTACTTGTTTTTTATGTTTTTTTAAAAGAAAAAATGTGAAACCTGTCCGTTCAAACAATACAATTTAAATCATGAATGTACAGACGGAACTTATCATAAGCTTCTTAAATTGGGTTAAATTGCGGATTCTGTGAAACGCAGTGACGTCACTCGGTGAAAACAAGGTTATGTAAGACTCCCTCCCCCATACTTAATTCTGTGAAACTGAGTGACGTCACTCGGTGAAAAACAAGGTTATATAAGACCCCTCCCTCATTCTTCATTGTATTAGCCAGCTCGGTGAAAACAAAGGAGGTCAAGGTCATTGAGTTTGACAGATTTGTAAACTCCAATATTTTGTAACAGACAAATTGTATTCGCAAATCTATGCATACTCTTACAAAACAAACTTAAATATTTCGTCCTGTTTGGCTTCTGAGTAACTTATCACAACATGTTGTTTACTGTGTATGGTAACACTTTACTGTATTTACTTACACATATACTTCTGGAATCTTCCTGTTGCATTAAGCATTATGTATTTCTATTTCAGGTCTGTTCCTTAAAACCAGCAATGGAGGACTTGAAAATTAAAAAAATACCACTATCGCCTGTGATAAAAGCTGGTTTGACTGACTATAATCGTTGTAGAAGGGTTTGCACGTAGACGGAAGTCACTGCTCGGGTAACGCTGGGCGCATGCGTGAAGAAGCCACACGCGCCATCTGGCGACGCTCAGCGGCGACACCTACAGTGAACCCGACAAGCCCGAAACGATGACACAATGTTGGTTTGATGTTGGGCCACCGTCTGCGACGTTGATCCAACATCAAACCAACATCGTGCCACCGGGTCGTGTTTACTGGGAATAGTCCGTGAGCTCCATCACATGACGGCACTGCTGTCGGTGATTGGTTGTCAAGCATGGCCGTTTCTGGAGACCTTGGACTAGCACAGAGAGGCGACTCTTCATCAAAGACAATGGTGTCGCGGGAAAATACACTGCCTCTGTAACCTATTATCTCTTATGAACAACAGTACTATTTACTTTTCAATTAAACATGTACTGTTGTTTGCTCTTGCAATGCAGTTTTGTATTTCGAGATTTCATGGGACAGAATAGTGGAAAGCCGCTCAAAATAAGATAACATGTTATTATATACGGAGAGAACTGCATAGGGTTCAAACAACACAGAAGTGTTATTTTCCCAGCTATACCCGTCATCTTTGTGTGAGTTGTCGATGTTAAATGCGATCCAGGGGATTAACAGCATTTAAAATCTCGGATTGGCTGAGATTGTGATTTCGACCAAACAGAAGCTTGAAAATGTTTATGTAGGTCAACATGTCCAGGGCGGCCATGACACATTGTGATGTCACATACAGTGTACATAATGTATATTAAGACTGCTGTACAGTTTTGTAAGACGTGTTTTTGTACTGGTCCATTTCGGCACTGCGTAATAAAATGGTAACAAAATATGTGTTTCCTCATGGTTATTTATTCCATTAAATCACTTCAAAATGTAAGATATGTCATGTGAGAGTACTTACAAAAAATTAATACAATAAAACAATTTGTTATAAATAGTTGATTTTTTATTCACAGTTAATACAACAACATATATTACTATTTCAAGTTTAACTGTCTCAGCGTGGGGACCATCTTTTGACGCCAAAATCTAACGTCTAAAAACGTAAGATTTTGACGTCTAAAGTTCATCCCCGCACTGAAACAGTAAAGCATTTATAATGGCCGTGGAATCATAACATGGGTATTTAAATAAAGCAAAGAGAGATAACTAAGACGCTTATGATCATTTCAAATTTAACAAAACCTTTGGTCTTCATGGTGTATACAATAATATTTCAGTGTTGTATGGATTAAAGTATTTAAACACGGAATGAAACAGGATGAAAATGCGAATCATCACAATTCAAAAGGTAAATTCCTTTTGGTTTTAAAGTCGTATATTTCACATTATAAAGTAACAGATACAACTAGTTCACCCCTACAACGCTGATATATGTTTGTTTAACCCATGGGGACCAAATGTTTTTTTCAATTCGAAATCATCATAAATGTCTTAGTTAGCTATTTCCGCTTCATTTGAATGACTAAGTTAACGGTCTACGGCCATTATTAATGTTTTACTCTTTCAGTGCAGACATCATGAGGGATTCAAAGTGAACTAATAGTTATATTTACTAACTGAACAAAGAGTCAAAAGTACAAATCATCACAATGACTATCACAAAAACAAGTACCATACCGTCTCAACAAACACAGTACTCAGATCCAATGCTGGTTTAATGTTGGTCCATCGTCGCCAACAGTTGACCCACAATAAAGTAGCATTGGTTAACATGGTTAACCGTTTTTTGTTTTCTGGGGTAGGGTAGTTTACGTTTATGTCGTCATATTTGCTTACACTTTTGACAAATACAACCATATCACACGAAAGTGAAAGTTAGGCCGGTTAAATAAATAAGTTAAAACGTGTTCATAATAATATTTATTCAAATTACGTGTATCAATAATTAATACGTGGAGATGGCAAAATAGTAATGAAACTTAAAAGGACACAAAAAATATTAAAAAACACCAAATGTCAATGAAGTTAAAGGCCACTTGATAGATAGCGGGAGGCACACATTTTTATGCATCTTTCTGACCACAGCTAGATTCAGTATTGTTGAGCATCTGAATCTCGAATGCTGTGTCTGGAGGACAGTTTCATCAGAATCACCTCACCCTCCTTAGGATATTCTCCTGGACCAGTCTAGCCTGTTTATGTACACAAAAATAAACATATGATCATTGATCAGGTCATCAATAGGTTGATTTGAAAACGTCTACACTTGGGCATTTTCATCTCGTCTTCTGCTGTCGTTAGTAGGTTTTAAAACATTCCACTGTCTCAGTGCTGGGATCGACTTTAGACATCAGAATCAGATCGCTCGCAGTGAACCCTAATTATGCTAAAACCGTTTACGTTTTCGAGCACATTTCAGAAGTAAAATGCGGCAAAAATGTGTAACACATCTTGCAGTATAGATGCTCAGTTAATCAAATAATTCAATTTAGTCGGGTTCCCTATGTTAATATCTATATTTTCGCTCGTGCATCATCCAGGTGACGGTCACGTGGTCTTGTTGGGTCGACGCAAGTTTTCTCACCGCAAGACAATTGTTGACATTTTCACCCGGATTAATCGAACAAATCATCATATTTCATAGATCATAATGTATATAAAGCTTCAGTCGTCACATTCATTATCACTTTCAAGATTTTTTGGGAATATTTATACCTTTCTGATTGATTTGAAAATTTTGCACGATGATATAGAATTGGATTGTATATACTGTACACACCTGGATTACCTGCACAGATTTCTGCACACACCTGTTGATTGCACCTTTGTTTATTGCACAATTACACAGCACAATGGATCAACAACCACAGGCCAAGGAGACAGTAGAACCACTGTTTTTCCGCCAAGCGGATTTTGAAAGCGCTCTCGAGCAGAGCAACTCACAAGGTGACACAGCTAAGACCCCACTCAGGCCGTACGAGGTACATGTATGCACAGCGGCAGCTAAAATAACTGGCCCAGGGAAAATTGAAGGCGCCCAAAACGTACGCGGGACATGGCGCCTATACTTCAAAACAAGAGAGACCAGGCTGAACTTCATAACCCGAAAATATATCATGCTACGAGATCAACTTGTCCCACTATATGACAAAAATCCTACAGTGACAAGGCAAAAAAATCCTGATGAGATTAGAGAAAAAATTACAATTAAAGATATACCACTCTCTGTTTCAAATGATTTGATTGCAGAACACATGTCAGAGATTGGAGTCATCCTAAAAACTGACGTTAAATATGCAAATGAACGAGACAATAATGGAAAATTAACTGATTATAAGAATGGGGATAGATATATGTATGCAGAAGGACACATCAAAAACGCTCTCAACAGAAACGCATACATTGCACATCGTAAATGTCGTATTTTCCACAACGGACAGTTTAGTGTTGACTGCAAGGCTTGCCATCAAGCCGGACACAAAGCAGGGAATCCTGCTTGTCCAGCTATGAACACTGAGATAGAGATGACATGTTTTGCAACCCATCATGTGGTCCTATCAAACACATACCACAATAAAATATCAGCGTATGGTCAAACATTCAAAAGTGTTCAACATGCCTGGTTGTGGAAACGCGCTTATGATAACAAACAGCTCGATCTGGCACAACGGATTAAAGACGCCGAACATGCTGGATTAGCTACAAGATTATCACATGAAATCAAGGACAATAAAGATATAGATAATGACACTTCTAGCATGAAGCATCTCCTTACCCTGAGAGCCAAGCAATGCACCGAATATCAGGCAGCACTATCAAATTCAGCCACGGTCATGGCGGCAGCAATTACAGACAAATTTTGGGGTACTGGCCTTAGTGCACAGGCCACAACACGCACTAAACCAGAATATTGGCCTGGCAACAACATGTTGGGTAAAATCATGGCTGATATTCGTGATGAGCTGATTACACGACAACATACACAAGACAACCTGGAGCAAATGGAAGGATCGCCGGCCAAGGACGGTGAGACTGACGTAGGAACAACACCAGATGGAGACGCTGCTAGAGGGGAAGCACAGGTTGATGCAGAGACAACACCAGGTGAGACTGTGGCAACATCTAGCAACATCACGGATACGCCAAGACAAACAACGACACAGATACCAAGCAAAACCACTAACGCACCAGAACGCCATGGTGGTGAACATGACGCACGATCACGCACACGTACGATGAGGAAGTCACTCATACCAGCAGTGAACCTCCACACGCACGAAATACGCCATCCGTGTTTGACACGTGGACAAAACGAAGACAAGACAATTCACCACCGCACCAAAAAAAGGCCAAACAAATTAACATTGGCTCAACAACAATAACGGCAGAGGTCCACAGTGCCATAGACGTTACACCAAATCCCATAACACCACCACTCGCTCAGACGACAGGACTAAATTCAGATACTGCTAATGCTAAGGTATCCTGAGTCACGTCAATCTGATAACGGACTATCAAGAACGGAATATGACCTAGCTCGCCCATGGATAACGCTTGTGAAAATTCTTAAGAACAACAGCACAAACAATGTCAAGTAAGACAAACTTAAGCATATTAACACTAAATGTACGTGGACTTCGGTCCACAACAAAAAGAACAACTGTTTTTCAGTGGCTCTTGGCTCAAAATGTCGAAATTATTCTTTTACAGGAAACTTATTTTACTAAATGCAATAAATATAAAATAATGAGACATTGGAATGGAAAATCCATACATGGACACTCAAATTCCTTGTTTACTAAAGGTGTGTCCATTCTGTTTAAACCAGGATTAGATGTGAAGGTAGAAAACGAACATTTTTGTAAGGATGGCAGAAAACTTATTGCAAATGTAAAAATAAACGACATTAACTACTCAATTATCAATTTATACGCTCCAGCAAATGTAACTGAGAGACGAGAATTTTTTATAACTGCATCGAAATGGTGTAAAGAAATTGTATTGTATGATAGTAATGTAATTGTTGGAGGAGATTTCAACACTATTGATAATATGGAAGACCGACTCTCTGGTAAAACAGATGCTTCGTCATTTAATTTCTCCAAATTTAGGAAATATTTAAATATTTGATTTGATCTTGTTATCTCAGTTTGTTTTTCACGTTTCAGGTGACGGTTGTATTCCAAAATACAATAGATGTGGTACAGAGACAGCTCAGTGTGTGTCTGAAACCGCCTTCTGTGACGGCATCGTAGACTGCACCAACGGAGGAGACGAGGCTATGCGGTAAGTAGGTCAAGTAGCCAGATTATGTATGGTAAGTAGGCTAGAGTATTAGGTTATGTACACCAGGGGCCTGCGTAGGTCACAGATGAGGCTACTTGTGATAAACAAGTCAAGGTCAAGTAATAGATTATTTAACAGCACGTATGTTTTGTTGTTGTTGTTGGGGGGGGGGGGGGGGGCTAGCCTATTTGTGGTGGGTAATTTAGGGTTCTATTCTATATATGTACGGTAAACAGGTCAGGGTATTAGGCTAGGTGAGGTAAAATCAAGGTTTGGGGCAATGTAGTTTAAGTAGAATTGGGGTTTGATAGACTTAGTCTGGGGTTCAGACATGTATGCTGGATATTATACTTTATATTGGACAAACTCTTATGAATGATTAACAATTTCAATTCATATAATAAAAAAATAAATGCATACACGATAGTAATTATATTTCAATTTACACAATTGTATGTCCCTCGTAATTAGATCTAAATGTACGTTCTGCATATCGGTGTAGAATATATTACATTTCCCAATTGTTCACACATTTAAATAAAAAAGCTGAAATATACATGTTTTATACATGGTCAGGAAAGCAAACATAATACTTTTCAAATTAGTAATATATATCGCTCTAAAAGCTCTTCAAAGGCTTTGCGATACAGACGACAATAGAGATGCTCTAGATTGCTGATAACATGCTATGTTTGTCTTTGCAGATAGCCCAATGACAGCCGGCAGCAAATGGTTGGGAACAGTCGTGTATGATAAATGTACAAGCCGTAAACCAAAAACTATGATGCTCAGTGTAGATAGCTACTCTGCTAACAAAGTAAGTGAATCAAAATAAACCCAAAACTATGATGCTCATTGTAGACAGCTGTGCTGGTAACAAAGTAAGTAAATTAATATAAACCCAAAACGATGATGCCCAGTGCAGTGTAGTCAGCTACTCTGGTAGCAAAGTAAGTAAAACGAAATAAACCTAAAACTATGATGCTCATTGTAGACAGCTGTACTGGTAACAAAGTAAGTAAATAAAAATAAACCTTAATGGACAGCTACTGTGCTAACAAAGTAAGTAAATCGAAATAAACTCCAAACTATGATGCCCAGTGTAGACAGCTGTACTGGTAACAAACAAAGAGAAACAACATAAACCCCAAACTATGATGCCCAGTGTATACAGCTGTACTGGAAACAAAGAAAGAGAAACAACATAAACCCCAAACTATGATGCCCAGTGTAGTCATCTTCATCTATCCATTTGTATACGACCTCCCTCCTCCCTGGCCAACTCAACCCAGACAAGTTGACCTGAGTGTGACCTTCCACACAAAGTAAGTAAAACAAATTAAACACAAAACTAACAAAACTATGATGCCCAGTAAAGACATCTATGCTGGTAACAAATAAATAAAACAAAATAAGCATAAAACCATTAAAACTGTGATGTTCTGTGTATACAGCTATAACGGGAACACAGTGTGTAAAACAAACTAAACCCAAAACTATCAAAATTATGGTGCAGCGCGGAGACAGCTATGACGGGAACACAGTATGCCCTTTAAACGTGAGTATAGTGGTGTTGCTGAAAAGGGCAACTGAAATGAGTGATATATACAATACCTTGCATGCTAAAGCACGAACCGAAGAAGAAAAAATACATCAATCGTTTAACTGCCAAGTTAATTTGAATTTTCACCCACTTGAAGTTGTGTTCGTTTACGCAACCCACAACTTCAAATGGGTTGAAATTATTCCGATTTGACAGAATGGAGGCCAACGATTTTCAGATAATGCTGATGGATGTCACGTTTTATACTCAACATGTTTTAATGCTGATATTTAATTTGCTAAATAATAAAATAAAGGAGAATAAGAAGACGGGATACCCTTTTTGTGACATATCGGTACCCAGCAGTCACTATACGTTGGCCCCACGTCGATCCAACGCCGGGCCAGGGTCGTAGACGGTGGTCCAACATTGGATCAACACAAGGCCAACGCATTGTGCTGGCTGGGTATATATTCTGGAGCTGCACTATAAAAAAATCTATGAAACGCAGCGACGTCACTCGGTGAAAAAAAGTTATATAACACCCCCTCCCCCATACTTCATTCTGTGAAACGCAGTGACGTCACTCGATGAAAACAAGGTAATATAAGATCCCCTCCCCCATACTTCATTGTATTAGCCAGCTCGGTGAAAACAAAGGAGGTCAAGGTCATTGAGTTTCACAGAATACACAAATAGTTATACGCAGAAGCACTAAACATATTAATATTGTTATCACACGTCAAGTTTGGAGACAGCAAATCCAAAAACACTAAATTCGGAAAAATGTGTATCAAGCTGAACAAGGAATTATAATTAGAGTTTCGCAATTAGATATTTAGAAAATTCCAAGCAATAGTCATATATACAAATGCACACATAAATGTGTATATAAATCATATATAAAACATATATAAATACGCGCCCATGTAGAAATATATCATAGACGTGTACAATTGATGTGTAAGTAAAGGAATATAACATAATGTATTTTGTGTTAGTAAATATTAAGAAAAATATGCATTATGTACGCTTAAATCAATAATATATTAAGTAGAAATTAGATTCTATGTAATATCAGTTAGATACAATGTATAATAGTGGAAATAAACTAAACATTACAGAAATGATATGCAAACTATGCTTATTTGAGTGCGATATGGGAAAATACAGCACTCCTTCAATGAACATGTGCTGTATTTTCACATATCGCACGAAAAATCAACACCGTTTGTATTTTCTCACACGATCAACTCACAAATCCAACCATACATTGTCTTTGTGCTCAATCTACAGCTAGAGTGCGATATGGGCTGATACCAATATACGTCTCATAGTGAAAACCAATGCACAGAGTGTGAGAAAGGGCCTAACAGTTCAATATAGAGCATGGGAAGAGTAACCATTTAGAAAAATATTTTGATATAAAAAGCGAAACCGTCTAAACTATGGGTATACAATTTGTTAAGAATGTTCGAGGAAGTGTTATTTAATACATGTGATAAATCAAAACGTATGCATTTTGACGTGAAGTCATGTCGGATTCGAATACAAAATCCGAATATAATCGGCAACAGCGGTTAAGAGGTTTTGTCAAGTTAAAAAATCCAAACATCCGAGAAATACTCGGATTGACAAGACGCCACACACCCACCCATCCCCTAACATTTTTTTAAGCATGTACGAAAAAGTTTCTCGGACTTTTTTATTTTTTTTAGATTGACAAGACCCTAAGCTGTTAATCGTTTGGTTTCAAGTTTAGCTATAATGAAATCAGCATACAACGTGTTGTATGTGTCACTAAATTGACACACTTTATATGCTAGGGCATGTAATAATCACGTGACTTGTTTTGTTTCAGGCTAGTGTGAGTTTGGCCATTAACCCATTAAAGCCCACTGGCAAGTTTTTTTGCCAGTGACGGTTTTGTTTGACGTCACAATAAAAAAAATATTTTAAATGGCTACACAACTTGAACCCGTTGTAAACTCCCTTGACGTCTTGGTTAACTACATTTTATGCAATTGATAGTTGATACTAACGCTTAGCAACGCCTAAGTTTGTCAGAAAATAGTACTTACAAAATGCTACTTTATCGTCGTGGAAAATACAAATAAGTAGTTTTTTACATATCTTGTAGTAAGTAAGTCAATATTCATAAAGAAACTGTCATGTGTGGTGATTTTCACCATGTAATTGTAATGATAAAAAAAGATTCATACCTATGCATAAAAAGACTAATAATTTACATGGCAAAAAAAATTGCCAGTGGGATAATACATGGTATTATAGTCTGTAGTAATAAGCCATTCTGTAAAATGATGCAACGAAATACACTATGTTTGTTATGTAGACTGTCTGGTACTAAATCCCCGAGCATGCTGATATGTTAAGCACATTTCCATCCTTTTCTAATAATAATTGTTTGTCTGCTAAATGACATATACTATAAAGAAATTGCAATTGAAAATGTAGGTACTGGCAAGAAAATTTGCCAGTGGGCACTTATGGTGTCTTTGATTGACATGTATCCTCTCCATGTTTCAATACGCTGCGAGGGATGAGCCAACTACTGTAAAGCAGATCAGAAAGCGAGGAAGTAGATGGTGTCATTGAGATGTGTATGAAATGTACAAGATTTAATGAAAGAGAATGTTAAATCTCCTGGGACCGTATTTCTCTCATGTTCCCCCACAATCTGGTTGATAGCATGCAGAGGGAGTACAACCTATATTCTCAGCAAAAGGAAAGAAGCTTCGGTGTAGATAAGATGTAGGCTCTAACATTGTTAGGTATCATGCTTCTATCTGGATACAATCGACTACCATATAACAGGCTTTATTGGTCAGAATGAGCTGATATTCACAATTCTCTGGTCTCTGATTCTCTGAGGCAGAACAGGCTCGATGTTATCATAAGTGATCTTTATTTTAGAGATAATACTAATTTGTTAGGTGACAGATAGGCATACTACAAGGTTCGACCGATATTTGAAGAGTTGCCTGGAGTTTTCAAGCAGACAGATGTGGCTGAGGATTCAGCATTGACGAAACCTTGATACCTTATTTTGGTAAACATGGCACAAAGCATTTCATCCGTGAGAAACCAATAAGGCTCAGTTTCAACTTGTGGTCTCCAGGATATACATGTATCACGTAAAACCGTATATTTGCGGGTCTAGAAACACTCCCCTAGTCTCAGTATGGAATAAAATTCATTTATGTATGATACTTCTCGTGGGAGTGGTTACCAGTGTTGGTCACTACATCGACCACATCTAGGGGTACTGGGATGATTGTTAGTAGTTGTACTTGTCACCCCCATCCGGGGAGGGTCATTAGAGATCTGTAACGTCAGGTGCATGCTGTACGGCATGGTACGGAAGCACTAGTCTACAGCAATCATCCAAGGGAAGCTGCAGCCTCCTCCTATCTGGCCATAATCTAATCGCTGCGCGAAATGCCACGGAGTTTCAGCATTAAATTGCACAGCGAAACCCAAGTCTGGGCATGTCTGGGGGTAGATCGCCTCGACATGCCCAGAACCCCTTATTGGGCGAGCGAAAGAAAACGCTCTCAATAACCCACCATGTCCTATGACCCCCACCCTCACATCATCATCTGTACATCATTCATCTCATTAATTGACTACAACGTTTTTATCGCATTATAATGTCACGTAAAATACCATTTGTGCCGAAAAGTGACGTAAAGCAATGATTTACTAATACTGCTACTGGTCACAATAAACACATTTCATTGACCCCTCTAAAGCCCACTGGCAAAAAAATTTGCCAGTCCCAGTAACTACTTTTCAAATAAAAATATTTATTTTTTCAAATTTAAAATTGTAATAATGGTCTAATCGTAGCAATGTATTATATTTTCGACTAGGAGGCTCTGTTTTAAAAAGTTGGGCTTTAATGGGTTAACTCTGAGAACGCCCGTGAATCACGCAGCGCCCTGCTCTTCTCCAATGGCATCTTTAACGTGGCCAGGAAGTCATTCACCGTGATCCCCCCAGAAGCTGACGGTCTGGGAGTGACCTGTATGTTCTTGTTGGGCAGAAAGGACAGATGTCTGGGCTTCATCACTCGTATACGTACCGGAGATAGATGTGCCGCCTTCATCTTTGACAGACAGTAACATGGGTAAGTTAACAATCTACCAATGCATTAGTAGAGCGCTGAGGCCCACTACAGTGATATTGTTATCCCACCAAACAGGATACATTCAACAAATGTTGGTTTTTACTGGCCCACCGTCCTCGACGCTGGTTCAACAATAACCCAACATTGACTCAAGATGTGTTGTTTGCTGGCACAAGATAACAACATTGTTTTCCATATGATATGTACAATATATAGGCATGTATGTGTAAGGTACAAGAAGTCTCTTGTGTTTTTGTTCGTACTTGTTTTTTATGTTTATTTAAAAGAAAAAACGTGAAACCTGTCCGTTCAAACAATACAATTAAAATCATGAATGTACAGACGGAACTTATCATAAGCTTCATAAATTGGGTTAAATTGCGGATTCTATGAAACGCAGTGACGTCACTCGGTGAAAACAAGGTTATGTAAGACCCCCTCCCCCATACTTCATTATGTGAAACTGAGTGACGTCACTCGGTGAAAACAAGGTTATATAAGACCCCTCCCTCATTCTTCATTGTATTAGCCAGCTCGGTGAAAACAAAGGAGGTCTAGGTCATTGAGTTTCACAGATTTGTAAACTCCAATATTTTGTAACAGACAAATTGTATTCGCAAATCAATCTCTACTCTTAGAAAACAAACTCAAATATTTCGTCCTGTTTGGCTTCTAAGTAACTTATCACAACATGTTGTTTACTGTGTATGGTAACACTTTACTGTATTTACTTACACATATACTTCTGGAATCTTCCTGTTGCATTAAGCATTATGTATTTCTATTTCAGGTCTGTTCCTTAAAACCGGCAATGGAGGACTTGAAAATTTAAAAAAATACCACTATCGCCTGTGATATAAGTTGGTTTGACTGACTATAATCGTTGTAGAAGGGTTTGCACGTAGACGGAAGTCACTGCTCGGGTAACGCTGGGCGCATGCGTGAAGAAGCCACACGCGCCATCTGGCGACGCTCAGCGGCGACACCTACAGTGAACCCGACAAGCCCGAAACGATGACACAATGTTGGTTTGATGTTTGGCCACCGTCTGCGACGCTGATCCAACATCAAACCAACATCGTGCCACCGGGTCGTGTTTACTGGGAATAGTCCGTGAGCTCCATCACATGACGGCACTGCTGTCGGTGATTGGTTGTCAAGCATGGCCGTTTCTGGAGACCTTGGACTAGCACAGAGAGGCGACTCTTCATCAAAGACAATGGTGTCGCGGGAAAATACACTGCCTCTGTAACCTATTATCTCTTATGAACAACAGTACTATTTACTTTTCAATTAAACATGTACTGTTGTTTGCTCTTGCAATGCAGTTTTTTTTTCGAGATTTCATGGGACAGAATAGTGGAAAGCCGCTCAAAATAAGATAAAATGTTATTATATACGGAGAGAACTGCATAGGGTTCAAACAACACAGAAGTGTTATTTTCCCAGCTATACCCGTCATCTTTGTGTGAGTTGTCGATGTTAAATGCGATCCAGGGGATTAACAGCATTTAAAATCTCGGATTGGCTGAGATTGTGATTTCGACCAAACAGAAGCTTGAAAATGTTTATGTAGGTCAACATGTCCAGGGCGGCCATGACACATTGTGATGTCACATACAGTGTACATAATGTATATTAAGACTGCTGTACAGTTTTGTAAGACGTGTTTTTGTACTGGTCCATTTCGGCACTGCGTAATAAAATGGTAACAAAATATGTGTTTCCTCCTGGTTATTTATTCCATTAAATCACTTCAAAATGTAAGATATGTCATGTGAGAGTACTTACAAAAAATTTATACAATAAAACAATTTGTTATAAATAGTTGATTTTTTATTCACAGTTAATACAACAACATATATTACTATTTCAAGTTTAACTGTCTCAGCGTGGGGACCATCTTTTGACGCCAAAATCTAACGTCTAAAAACGTAAGATTTTGACGTCTAAAGTTCATCCCCGCACTGAAACAGTAAAGCATTTATAATGGCCGTGGAATCATAACATGGGTATTTAAATAAAGCAAAGAGAGATAACTAAGACGCTTATGATCATTTCAAATTTAACAAAACCTTTGGTCTTCATGGTGTATACAATAATATTTCAGTGTTGTATGGATTAAAGTATTTAAACACGGAATGAAACAGGATGAAAATGCGAATCATCACAATTCAAAAGGTAAATTCCTTTTGGTTTTAAAGTCGTATATTTCACATTATAAAGTAACAGATACAACTAGTTCACCCCTACAACGCTGATATATGTTTGTTTAACCCATGGGGACCAAATGTTTTTTTCAATTCGAAATCATCATAAATGTCTTAGTTAGCTATTTCCGCTTCATTTGAATGACTAAGTTAACGGTCTACGGCCATTATTAATGTTTTACTCTTTCAGTGCAGACATCATGAGGGATTCAAAGTGAACTAATAGTTATATTTACTAACTGAACAAAGAGTCAAAAGTACAAATCATCACAATGACTATCACAAAAACAAGTACCATACCGTCTCAACAAACACAGTACTCAGATCCAATGCTGGTTTAATGTTGGTCCATCGTCGCCAACAGTTGACCCACAATAAAGTAGCATTGGTTAACATGGTTAACCGTTTTTTGTTTTCTGGGGTAGGGTAGTTTACGTTTATGTCGTCATATTTGCTTACACTTTTGACAAATACAACCATATCACACGAAAGTGAAAGTTAGGCCGGTTAAATAAATAAGTTAAAACGTGTTCATAATAATATTTATTCAAATTACGTGTATCAATAATTAATACGTGGAGATGGCAAAATAGTAATGAAACTTAAAAGGACACAAAAAATATTAAAAAACACCAAATGTCAATGAAGTTAAAGGCCACTTGATAGATAGCGGGAGGCACACATTTTTATGCATCTTTCTGACCACAGCTAGATTCAGTATTGTTGAGCATCTGAATCTCGAATGCTGTGTCTGGAGGACAGTTTCATCAGAATCACCTCACCCTCCTTAGGATATTCTCCTGGACCAGTCTAGCCTGTTTATGTACACAAAAATAAACATATGATCATTGATCAGATTTGAAAACGTCTACACTTGGGCATTCTCATCTCGTCTTCTGCTGTCGTTAGTAGGTTTTAAAACATTCCACTGTCTCAGTGCTGGGATCGACTTTAGACATCAGAATCAGATCGCTCGCAGTGAACCCTAATTATGCTAAAACCGTTTACGTTTTCGAGCACATTTCAGAAGTAAAATGCGGCAAAAATGTGTAACACATCTTGCAGTATAGATGCTCAGTTAATCAAATAATTCAATTTAGTCGGGTTCCCTATGTTAATATCTATATTTTCGCTCGTGCATCATCCAGGTGACGGTCACGTGGTCTTGTTGGGTCGACGCAAGTTTTCTCACCGCAAGACAATTGTTGACATTTTCACCCGGATTAATCGAACAAATCATCATATTTCATAGATCATATTGTATATAAAGCTTCAGTCGTCACATTCATTATCACTTTCAAGATTTTTTGGGAATATTTATACCTTTCTGATTGATTTGAAAATTTTGCACGATGATAAAGAATTGGATTGTATATACTGTACACACCTGGATTACCTGCACAGATTTCTGCACACACCTGTTGATTGCACCTTTGTTTATTGCACAATTACACAGCACAATGGATCAACAACCACAGGCCAAGGAGACAGTAGAACCAC
The DNA here is from genome assembly GCA_964017125.1 of Flabesymbios commensalis. Classification (NCBI taxonomy): domain Eukaryota; kingdom Metazoa; phylum Annelida; class Polychaeta; order Terebellida; family Flabelligeridae; genus Flabesymbios; species Flabesymbios commensalis. The sequence continues at coordinate 63,273,403 of OZ024914.1, read as the reverse complement.
TGTTTTTCCGCCAAGCGGATTTTGAAAGCGCTCTCGAGCAGAGCAACTCACAAGGTGACACAGCTAAGACCCCACTCAGGCCGTACGAGGTACATGTATGCACAGCGGCAGCTAAAATAACTGGCCCAGGGAAAATTGAAGGCGCCCAAAACGTACGCGGGACATGGCGCCTATACTTCAAAACAAGAGAGACCAGGCTGAACTTCATAACCCGAAAATATATCATGCTACGAGATCAACTTGTCCCACTATATGACAAAAATCCTACAGTGACAAGGCAAAAAAATCCCGATGAGATTAGAGAAAAAATTACAATTAAAGATATACCACTCTCTGTTTCAAATGATTTGATTGCAGAACACATGTCAGAGATTGGAGTCATCCTAAAAACTGACGTTAAATATGCAAATGAACGAGACAATAATGGAAAATTAACTCATTATAAGAATGGGGATAGATATATGTATGCAGAAGGACACATCAAAAACGCTCTCAACAGAAACGCATACATTGCACATCGTAAATGTCGTATTTTCCACAACGGACAGTTTAGTGTTGACTGCAAGGCTTGCCATCAAGCCGGACACAAAGCAGGGAATCCTGCTTGTCCAGCTATGAACACTGAGATAGAGATGACATGTTTTGCAACCCATCATGTGGTCCTATCAAACACATACCACAATAAAATATCAGCGTATGGTCAAACATTCAAAAGTGTTCAACATGCCTGGTTGTGGAAACGCGCTTATGATAACAAACAGCTCGATCTGGCACAACGGATTAAAGACGCCGAACATGCTGGATTAGCTACAAGATTATCACATGAAATCAAGGACAATAAAGATATAGATAATGACACTTCTAGCATGAAGCATCTCCTTACCCTGAGAGCCAAGCAATGCACCGAATATCAGGCAGCACTATCAAATTCAGCCACGGTCATGGCGGCAGCAATTACAGAAAATTTTGGGGTACTGGCCTTAGTGCACAGGCCACAACACGCACTAAACCAGAATATTGGCCTGGCAACAACATGTTGGGTAAAATCATGGCTGATATTCGTGATGAGCTGATTACACGACAACATACACAAGACAACCTGGAGCAAATGGAAGGATCGCCGGCCAAGGACGGTGAGACTGACGTAGGAACAACACCAGATGGAGACGCTGCTAGAGGGGAAGCACAAGTTGATGCAGAGACAACACCAGGTGAGACTGTGGCAACATCTAGCAACATCACGGATACGCCAAGACAAACAACGACACAGATACCAAGCAAAACCACTAACGCACCAGAGCGCCATGGTGGTGAACATGACGCACGATCACGCACACGTACGATGAGGAAGTCACTCATACCAGCAGTGAACCTCCACACGCACGAAATACGCCATCCGTGTTTGACACGTGGATAAAACGAAGACAAGACAATTCACCACCGCACCAAAAAAAGGCCAAACAAATTAACATTGGCTCAACAACAATAACGGCAGAGGTCCACAGTGCCATAGACGTTACACCAAATCCCATAACACCACCACTCGCTCAGACGACAGGACTAAATTCAGATACTGCTAATGCTAAGGTATCCTGAGTCACGTCAATCTGATAACGGACTATCAAGAACGGAATATGACCTAGCTCGCCCATGGATAACGCTTGTGAAAATTCTTAAGAACAACAGCACAAACAATGTCAAGTAAGACAAACTTAAGCATATTAACACTAAATGTACGTGGACTTCGGTCCACAACAAAAAGAACAACTGTTTTTCAGTGGCTCTTGGCTCAAAATGTCGAAATTATTCTTTTACAGGAAACTTATTTTACTAAATGCAATAAATATAAAATAATGAGACATTGGAATGGAAAATCCATACATGGACACTCAAATTCCTTGTTTACTAAAGGTGTGTCCATTCTGTTTAAACCAGGATTAGATGTGAAGGTAGAAAACGAACATTTTTGTAAGGATGGCAGAAAACTTATTGCAAATGTAAAAATAAACGACATTAACTACTCAATTATCAATTTATACGCTCCAGCAAATGTAACTGAGAGACGAGAATTTTTTATAACTGCATCGAAATGGTGTAAAGAAATTGTATTGTATGATAGTAATGTAATTGTTGGAGGAGATTTCAACACTATTGATAATATGGAAGACCGACTCTCTGGTAAAACAGATGCTTCGTCATTTAATTTCTCCAAATTTAAGAAATATTTAAATATTACCGACAGTTGGCGATCTCTTCATCAAAACGAGAAAAGTTTTACTTTCACCGATTGTTCAAGCAGAACAGCAATGTCACGAATTGATTTTATTTTTTTAATGAAAATGTAGCCAAATATTTGCAGAAGGCATATGTTAAGGTTGCACCAGTACCAGACCACAAGGCGGTTGTGATACATTTACGGTCTAGTAAAACATGTAGAGGACCAGGCTACTGGTAACTAAACAGTTTTGCTCTCGGAGAAGATGAATTTAAAATTGGCATTAAGGACCTATTTAAAAACACAATTGAAGAATATGAAAACATAAATGATAAAGGCCTGATTTGGGACTTATGTAAAATTAGATTCAAAGAATTTTCTATAAACTATTGTACCGAAAAGGCAAGAAATAAAAGATGCGCCATAGAACCCATTGAAAAAGAAATATCCCACATAGATAATATCATATCACTAGAAAAACGAACAGGAGACAATTGCAATAAATTTAAAGATCTTCAGAAAACATTGAAATACGGATATGACAAACTAATGCAAGATAAAGCTAAAGGCGCTCAAATTCGTGCACGAGCAGAATGGGTAGAAAAGGGGGAACGCAGCACGTCATATTTCTTGAGATTAGAAAATATTAGACAAAATTCTGCTCATATTACCACTTTAAAAGATGAGCGGGGAGACATTGTGAAAGATTGTCGACAAAGAGATACTATCAACAGCGAGCGATTTTTACAGAAAACTTTATACCACACGTAGAAGAAAGGTTGATAATATTAAAAGATACGTAAATAAAACAAATGTGAAAAATAAATTAGAAGAGGCAAAAATGAAAATATGCGAAGGCTTAGTAACAATAGAAGAAGCTAATGATGTGATAAAAGATCTTCGATTAAAAAAATCCCCAGGATTAAACGGGCTAACTGCTGAATTTTATAAAGAATTTTGGCCTGATTTTGGTCATTTTGTTATTTCTGTTTTTAATGAAGCTTTCGTAAAATCAGAGCTATGTCCATCACAGAGAGAATCTGAGATGTCACTAATATATAAAAAAGGAGAGCGTGAAAACATAGCCAACTATAGACCAATAAGTGTGATTAATACAGATTACGAAATTCTGGCATTCATTATGTCTAGACGTATGCAAAAGGTGCTATGTAGTGTAATAGATGACGACCAGACTGGGTATATCAAAGGCAGATTTATAGGCCAGAATATTAGACTTGTTTCCGATATAATTGAAAACAATAAATATAAAAACGGCATTCTCTTATTTTTATATTTCAAGAAAGCCTTTGATTCAGTAGAGTTTGACTTTATGTTCGAATCTTTAAAAGTTTTCAATTTTGGTCTAATGTTTTGTCAATGGATCAAGACAATGTATACCAACCCCGTTTTCTGTTTAAAAAATAATGGATATCTATCGCCCAGGATTACCATGGAGAGGGGTATTAGACAAGGGTGTCCTGTATCAGCCCTTTTGTTTATCTTAGTAGTAGAGGTTCTGGCAATTAATATAAGAGAAAATAAAAACATTCATGGATTAGAAGCGGCCTTTATGCATAAGAAAAAATATATAAAACTTAGTCCATATGCAGATGACTGCACAGTGTTCTTGAAAAATAAAGCAAACATAAAAGAATTGCTAGCAGAAATACAATATTTTACTGAAGCGGCTGGTTTAGAACTAAATATAAACAAGACTATAGGCATAGACTTAACAGAAACAGATGAACAGACTGATTACGATTACCTAGGAATACATTTAACTTCTGTAAAATGCTTAGGTATTTATGTTGGGAAAAATGATAGAGAGTGTCAAGACCTTAACGGGAGTAAAACAATAGACATTTTAGAGAAAACTCTAGACATGTGGAAAAAAAGAGAATTAGGCATTTTCGGTAAAATATTAATTATAAAGACTCTTGCCATTTGAAAAATAACTTTTCTATTACTAAATTTATATTACCAAACGATATAATTAAAAAAATTAAGACACTACTGTTTAATTTTATTTGGGGAAAAAGAGATACATGGAGGTGTGAACATGCTTGACATTGATACATATTGTCTAGTCCTGAGCGCATCATGGGTTCCGCGAATTATTAACAGTCAACAAAATAACTGGTCCTTCTACGGCAAACAATATCTGGGATCTTTCGACGATATATCAAAATTAAACTACACGGATTCCCTCGTCTTTGAGAAATTAAACAGCCTACCAAAAAATATTATTATTAGTTTTTGAAAAGTGAACCAAACTGAGAAACCTGTATCACGAGATGAAATATTAAACACGTATATATGGGGAAATAAATGGATCTCATACGAAACAGCTTCTAAAAAACATGTAATATACTTTAAATCCCGGATAGAGAGCGGCATAATATATGTTAAAGACATAAAAGTAACACAGGGATCCATAGACGAAAGATATATTTATAATAAATTAAGAACCAAAAACAATTATTTAGCTGAGATTTTTACCTTAAAAAAAGCATTACAAACATACTTAATTACTATACTGGAAAATATACCTATTGAAAGATTAGAAAACGCCACTCGAAATCAAGAAAATGATCAAATAATTCCGCTTTTAAGATGTTCGTCCTATTATAAAACTGTTCAAAAATGCTGGCGAGATGTCCCCAAAAGTGAAATTAATTGGAAACTATTATTTGACGACCAGAGTTTAGAATTTTCCACCATTTATCAAAAAAAGATTTTAGATATCAAAGAAAAGAAGCTAGCAGAATTTAATTACAGGGTTTTACACAATATACTACCATGTGGTGTAAATCTATATATGTGGCGTATTATTGATACTAAAAATTGCGATATTTGCAATATTGATGAAGATATTTCACATTTACTTTACAACTGTGAGATAGCAAATTCTATATGGCGAATATTATCGAAAATTTTACAGCGCAACATTAGTACTACTGATGTCATTATAAGTGAACATTGTGAACCACATATTGTTGATGTGATAACAATTATTTGTTACGGAATTTTTAAATATTGGATTTTATCAAAAATACCAAAACCAAGAGAAATGTTAACAGTTTCCTTGCGTCTTTACGCGCTTATATTAACTATAGATGTATGTATGACTTACACTGGCAAAAATTATACTTGAATAAAGATACTGTTAATATTTTAAAACGTATTAGAGACACTGCATTTTAATTTTATTATTGTATGATATATGTACATGACCTTTTTTAGAGATACATATATATTAAGAACATTACATTTGAAATAAAGTTATATATTACTAATACTACATTATTATATTGTTACACATGTCCAGGTATACATATGTACGCATATGTATGAACGTTTGACAGGAATGCATCTTAAATGTGTGAAAATCAATTTATATCACCATTTTGTTGTTTCGCTTCAGTGTAACCATTATTGTGTTTACATGTATCATGTGTATGTTTATAGGTCTATGAATATTACAATCAACATGATCAAATCATATAACCATTAATATTCCGTATCATTTTAGTAATAGATGTATATAAGTATACACCGACTTTTGCCTATATATTATTTTGTGAGAGTAGAAGCTCTCTATTTATGTATATGCATCCTAATGCGTAGGTTTGTACATACAAATAGACATACCGTGAATCAAGTTATATTTATAACCACTATTTTGTTTCCTTCTACATGTTCTTCTTTTTGTATGTAAACATACATTTTGATATATTTTGTGAAAGTAGAAGCTACTTCTAATCGCATTTTTTAATTCATTTTTTTTCATATATTTTTGCTGTAGGCTTAATCGCATACTATGACTACTACATGAGAAATGACCAATAATAATCATATTTTATTTTTTCCCGTAATGTGCAGCCTTTCATGCTATTTCCAGATACCTCACTTAACTGATCCTCCACTTTCACTCTATATAATTTCCCTCGTGTAATTATATATATATATTTTTTCGTACGGAGGTGTGATAAATGAGGTTTCTGTTGGACACATTAAATATATTCCTACTCACATCCATTATGTTCATGCTGTAGTATAGCTATGCTCCTTTTTATACACATGGATGTAACTAGGAATATATTTGAGCTGTGATGCCCTTTTCTTTGTGACCTCACCAAAAACAAGGAATGTGTCTTTGTTCATAATATTCGTGAGGTCACAAAAGCTGATCTCGGGGTCAGTATTTAGAATGCTGGATAGCCCACAGTTTGTGCTATGCAGTAAACATGGTAAATGGCTGACCTCGAGAACAAAGGGGTGTTCACACCCACAACCCTATTGTAGTCTAAATTATATAACCACACGTTTCTATAAACATCCCTGCAGACACGAGACATGGGCGTAGTGCTAGTCCAGAGTTGACCCACTATCGTCGATGTTGGCCCAGCGCTGGACCGGCGTTGTGCTTAATGTCTCGTCCTTGCTGGCATGTCTTTCAGGTCACTTGTGTAATACACTTTTCACCTCTATGTCATGGCGGACCGTGGGTCTCTGCCTATGCACGCTGTAATATATTCTTGATTTCACACATGATACAATACCCTGCAAACACGATACATCGACCCGGTGCTGGGCCAATGTCTTGCCCAGAGCGAGCCTGGCCAGCCCGGCGAGATGACACATGGTTCACAGCATCCATGTTAGCCGCCACACAGTATACTGGGTGCAAGCCCAAGTAGAATTTGGGCGGGTATAATTTCCTGGCCCGAACCGTGTGGGGGCTCGAGCCCATTTCATGCGCTGGGCGCAACCAATTCTGCGCCTGTCTCGCCGGGCGCTAATGACGGGCTGGCCAGTGCTGAAAAATCTGTCCCATTTAGTTAAATCAGTACTGTACGTTTCGGACATACGATTGCTTCTAATAATAACTGAGGTATTGCCTTCTATTAAAAAATGATACTCTTTACAATTTTTTCTCTGTTGACATAAGTTGCAATAGCGCTCTTCTTTGGCTATATTTAAATGTCTTCCCAATTCAATTGGTAGTTTATGATCGGAAACCTCTTCTATAAATATTGGGTCATTCCTATATGGCAAATTCGAAAAAAATACAAGATGGCCCCAGGCGAAAACCATTTGATGACATAATCAAGCTGTCTACTTCAAAATTTAAATTTTATCTTTGGCATTATGTAAAAATAAAAAATGTCATTGAAATAAGGAATTTGTATGGTTATAAGAGCAATATCATAAGGCAAATTTGAAAGACATCCACGATGGCTAACAACCAATGTGTTTTGAATCACATTGTTCCTATATAAAATTGTTGCTTAGCATTGCCATATAAATTATAGAAATTATAGAAATTAGTATTTTCAGAAATCATTGAAATTAATATTCGCTGTGGTACTGAAGACATGCATGTGTCTTTAAACTGTTATATAATATAGTTACGAGAAAGGAGTGTTGATATCAAACAATGAAACATATTGTTTTTTATTCATAATATAGGTGTCTACATCTTCTAAAGGATTACAATTAGTGATTATTATAATGTTCTATATTGTTAACTTAACTAGATGAGTAGTCTGTTGTGAGGGAAAATCCAAATAACTACAGCGAGAATGACTAGTAGTCCAGGCAAACTATGAAATGACCCACCACTAATTGCAACAGAAATAATTCCTACACAAACAGTCTCAGATAGTGTCATAGAAAAACATAGTAAAAGTCACCAAGAATCGCTGTAGTGGGAGAGTGCCTAATATTCATAAATCCAGTGGAATTGACTGAGAAATGGACGAAAATCATTCACCACGGTTAATGTGAATCCGACTATAATCGTACTGTTTTTAATGTGGTATTATTTTGTTGATATGATCATAAGTATCCCCTTTTCACAAACAACCCTCGACATATTTTGTAGAGGGAGGGAGGGTGTGAAAAAAGGGTGCATACATGTATAAGGTGATTTACAAATACAGCTAATCTTATATAGTTTAGGCCCACTGAATGTGTCAACAGGTTCATCCTAATTTGTTTGGTTAGGGGGCCACCAATCAATCTCCAGGGAGGGAGGTGCTGGAGGTTTTTTAAATATATAATTTGGGTAGACTCTGTGTGAAATAAATAATTTACGTCAAGAACTGTTTTATATCAACATGTAATACATTTAACATTTTTAGCGCGCCAACGAGCTTGGTTGAAATAAATCATTTGTCCGCGACAAAATCTTAACCCCCCCCCCCCCCTGATGATTGGATAGTGGCCCCCTAATGACTTTCGAAACTTTAACCACTGATACAATAACATGTTTATAAAAGAGCCATACTGATCAGGTCCTTATTAATCAAGTTAGGCATAATATTATGGTCATGTTACAAAATCAAAATTCGTGAAATTTGAGGTGATTTCACATCCGTTATATCAAATATTTTAATTTGTGGTGTGAATGGGATGTCCAGGATGTTCGATAAAGTGCTCATTAGATTTCTTGACCCTAAAAACATAAGGTTAGACACAAACATCATGATTCTTCATTGATTATTAGCCGAGATATCGCCAAAATAAGACTTCTGCAAATTAGGCACTCTTCCACTACTTCGATTCTATGTGACTTTTAATATGTTGTTCTATGATAATTTATGAGACTTTTGGTAAATGAATAATTTCTGTTGCAATTAGTGGTGGGTTGACCCTATTTTTGACATAGCTGTCCTGGACTATTGATACATGCTTCATTATAGGAACATGCATGCTCTTTCTTATAATATACAGTGACAGAACCATCTGGTATTTAAGAGCCCGATATTAATATGTGTAGAAGCAATTTTGACATTTGATTGCACTAGTGGTGTCACAGTCTGGTGACACACGGAGACCTGCCAGTGCTAAAGAGTATTGTGCACTGAAATCTTTGCCTGGACACTCATACTGAGACTGGCAATACTATGCACCGTTCAACATGACTACCATCAACTACATAGGATTTCAAACTCATTCGAGTCTCTCAGCTTTACAAAATATGTGTATATTCACAAGATATATTTTAACATGAACAATAATTGCACTTTGTTTTATGACCCAAAACGTCAATACTACATGTTACGTATATTTCCATTGTCTGTTGAATGTGTACCAAATGAAATCCAAAAAATCATGTCAAACACACAAGAACAGTGGACTTATCGATATGAATGAACTGGCAAAAGAATTCGCAGCACAATACTCACCAACACTTCTAAATCGCATGTGCTTACACATAACACGGTACATTCAAGGATCTGCGAAAGCTATATTTAATAACCATGTATGTTCTAAGTACTGTAATAATTTTTAAACAATGTGACCTATCAATATTATAGACATTGTGGTTTTGTCATGAAATGATTTTTACCGGCGGGTATCTTGGATTTTTTTTCGAATTTACCATAATAAAGGGAATGACCCTATATTTTTGAAAGGATTTCTTTGATCCTAAAGACATAGGTATAGACACCAAAATTATGATTCTATGTCAATTACATCTAGATATATTGTCCAAATTAGATTTTCATGGCTGCCATTTTGAAAAATGGCCGAAACCCATGTTGCTTTCCAACAGTTTTTTTCTGATAACATCGCTAAATTATCAGTACACGGAGTCCCCTGAACAAAATGGTATCAATCATCGAGAATAGTGGGGAGGAGTGCAGGTGACCAATTCTGGTACATGGACTAATGCTCAAATGTGACCCATCTGCACGGAATGAGTCGCATGTCGGCTCCGTACAAGTTGAGAAAATGGGCAATATGTGACCCGATCTGGCAAAATGAGTCGGAAGTCGCATATTGAGGTATTGAAGTTATTATCAGATCCTGAATGTCCACAAAATTACCTTTAAAAAGAGGTGTCACACAAGCATGTTAGTTAACTAGCACCAAAGATGTAACCTGGGCAAAATAAAAAAATATCAATTTAAAGATCGTGTTATTTTGAGAAAAATGGAGGTCAAAGATGGAGAAAGTTTATTTTGTAATTTTTCTCCACCTTTATTCAATTTCTGGTAAGTCACCGGGATAATCGACATATTTGGACAAATGGCCAGTACTTCTATTAGACATGTTCAATTAGCAGATGGATGTAATACCAAGTACACACTGCGTCACGCCTTAGGGAAGGGTTTCATATAAGTATTACCCCAAAGGTCCTGCAAGGTCATCTTAAGGTCACAGTGAGGTCAAATCAGTTTTAAAAGCTGAGAATAGCTAGTTTTTTGTTGTTTTTGCTCTAATTCTGCTTATTTGATGTCTATGATGATTGAAACCCACATCAAATACATTTCAAGAGGTTACAGGTGTAATATAGGGGTTAGAGGGTAATACCTTCGAAAATGACCCTTATATCACCCCAACTGATCTCATGGGATTGAATCAGATAATACATATACTGTCATGTTTGGACCAATAACTAGCGCTTCCTGTTTATGTGATGAAGCCCAACCCAAGGAAACATGGTCATATGGGCTGGGGCTTCATATGAGTGTTAACCCAACGTCATCTCAAGGTCATCTCAAGGTCACAACAATGTCAAATCAGCCAAAAAGGGTAAAAATAGTTTGTTATTACTCCAATTGTGTTTGTTTAGGATGCCTATAATGGCTGAAACCCACTTATGCCCCAACACCAAACACACCTCAATCTATCTATTCGATTAATTTGAAAATATACCCCATTTTTACCCGTTATTCCCCACCCCACTCCCGGCAGGGGGTAGATATGGATTTTAGCCATTAGTTTATCAGGTAAAGTCTGTTCTACTCATTAATACCTACAAAATGAGTTGCTACACGACTCTATTCGATTAATTTGACAATATACCCTATTTTTCGTGAATTTACCCTCTTTTACTCCTTATTCCGCCACTGGAGGGGTAAATATAAATTTAAGCCCATAGTTTCTTAAATAAAGTTTGTTCTACTCACCAATACCTACAAAATGAGCTGCTACAAGCCGCTACTCGATTAAGCTGAAAAAAACATATAGTAGGGTGGAGGAGGGTTTTCAGGGGATCAGAAATTGACCTCAGTGACCCCGAGAAAAATTAAACCACTTTCATCTATATTTTTAGCACCCTCAAGATACATAATCAACAATAAGATCAATTTATATACAGACATCTAGCAAATGGGGTACATATAGACATACACTATAGGGGCCTATTGCCACGCTAGTGCTGAAGTTATAATTTGTATTGTCTGTAATTTTTTATTTTTTTTGCAAATTGTAGTGTGTTTAAAACAGCAATTTTATATAATTCATATTTATTTTTATACCTTAGAAATCTAGTAACCGAAAGTTAACATTTTAATCTCATACTTTATCTCAAAATCTGAAATTGGTCAGATTATGATCATTTTGCCCATTGGAGGCCCTAGCTCCAATAGTCAAAACGCGACTTCCGTCTCATTTTGACAGATCGGGTCACATATGCATGATATGGGCTAATAATAGCGTTTTTTTTTTTTGTCAAATTTTGATGCTTTAAAGCCTAGAATTATCATTTTAAGGCCAGAAATGGGTTATGCGCCCCAATATTAGTCAGAAATGACATATCACATGATTGTGATTATCATATTTTTTTGTTAATTTGTTTTCAACATGGCTGCTGGCGGCCATCTTGGATTTTACCCATTTTTTTTAAAACGATCGAAGTTAAGCAAAATCTACCCTGCATATTCTTAAAGTAGACATCCTGGGCTATAAAAATAAATCGTTACAAACTATATACAAAATTTCCAGGTTTGGCCTAAAAATTATGTTTGGCTATAAGGAACTAGTTTTTATACTATAAAGAATTTACAATCAAGTTATTGCTATGACTTTAAAGCCAAGTTTCTCCTTTTTTATTTTTTATAATATTGACTCATCCGCGTCACTAAAATGATCATAACTCAGCTCCGGATCAACATAATTTCATGTTATTCGTGTCATATTAAAGCTCCAGCTCTGTGCTATCAAATTGTACCATAAACTCCATATTGTATTTTTCCGACATGAGACTCGGTATGTACGAATGCGTCACAAATACACCTGGACAAAGCATTTCCACTATTTTAAACATTAGAGACATGTGTCTAGCCACTTTACTTATTTAAAAGTACTTTAGCTTGATTCTTTCACTTCACAAATGGTCAATCCAACTTTAACATCGAAACTCAAGTGCATTAGAATTGAAAATATCGCAAAAATAGCGATTCCATGGTGGCTATTTTGAAAACACAAGATGGCCGCTATAGGCAGTTTATAAACAAATTAAAGCATTAGTTTTTTTGATTCAGTAAATATGGACGAAAATACATGTATCTGTCCTCGTTACAAAAATCGGGATAGTTCGCTTGTAATCACCAGATGGGGTTTTAGCATGGTCTACACTCCGGTTGTATACAGCTAGCATGAGATTCAGAGGTTTGGTCGTTCGAAACCAGTTAAAAGATGTGAATTTAAAATTTAAATTTTAAATATTGTCTATTGGGAAGTCGGATACTAGTTGTTTTGATGTTTAGGAATACTGTATATTATACAACACATTTTAAAACTCTGGGATCTATTCTCCCAAATCTAAAATTTGCGGAATGGGTAGTTTGGAGACATCATGAGATGTGTTTATGAGGTCTCAGTGCCGTCTCACCAACCTAAATAAATCCAGAGAGGTGCTTAATAATGAGGAAATCTACCACGCAAATGCCTAATCATAACACAAAATGTATTTATGCGACTCCAGTGAATTAGAAAGATGTTTAGGAACATCGTTTCCTTCATGCAGAATTTTACATATAACTGCTCCGTGATATTCTCGCAAAGATAAAAGAAGTGATTATGCATTTTCGCCTAATTGAAAATTTAAATTTGTAAAATGCAGAGTATCTGGACCCAATGTATCTTAGCCAATGACGGATGGTATTTTCACTCACGTGGTGTAATATTTCCGATCAACACCCATCATTTATTGTTTGTTGTGTGTGTTTCGTAACGAGTACAACAGACCATAATCTATCGCAGCCATTTATATTCAGACGATCGTTTACTTTCTGATTGATCCCGCTGTCAGAGATCATGTAGACATCAACTCACTACCCGTCACTCACTACCCGTCATGAACCGCCTTAGATCACACACAGCTTCTCTACGCCGCAATGCGAAGACAAACGCATGTAAAGGAACAGTTTACTCGAAAAGTTAGCAGTTACAGCTTCTTTCCTTTGAACAACAGTGGATGTCTGGACTCCGCCTATACTACTGATGGTCATAAAGTATTTAGTTCCAATTTTTATTCAAGCTTGAACTTTTAAAAGTGTCCAAGTGTGGGAGAGACACACAGAGTCACACATAAAGGTATTATTTTGTGATTGCATGAGCATGATAACAGGCAAGCATTTTTAGGTTGCCATATTGACCAATCCAAGCGGATCAAATTGCTGTTGAGCATGCTGCTCGTCAGACATATTAGTACCAAGAGAAATAGCATCATATATCATGTATGTTATAGTCAGCATGCCTGATGAATATGTCACCCTAGTACAATATATATATATATATATATATATATATATATATATATATATATATATATATATATGATTATTACATTATCAGATTATAGCATTATATGTATATTTTTTCAGGTCATCTCAGGTACAAGGGGTGGGGTGGTAAATTGAGACACTATGTTTATTTCACATGTTTTTCTCTATGCCCATGGATACACCAAGTAAATAGTCACAAATCGTCTCTGAAATTATTGGGAGAAACATTATCATACACATTTGAAACAGTCCTCATTCACTCGATTACTCATGTTAATATATCATATGGGGGAGCCTCTTTGCTACTGTCCACTGTTACAATGTGTGTTATTGTATGATATCTCACATTATATCAGTTAGTTTATTTACTTTATTCATTTTCATCAACATTTTAAGTTTCTTTGACATATTGAAAAGCCACGTGAAGTATTTTGAATATAATTCAATGAATAGTAACAACATTCTAGGAATAGTCTACCTTTTTTTTTATGTAATGGACTTCAGTATTTTGCAAGTTACCATTCAATGTGAAAGAAAACAAAAAGCAGACCACCTTCAAATTGTTGTTGATGGTACGATACAGGCTTCTCGACAGTCTCCAATGATGTATCAACTATGGTTGAACTACGCAGGAAATGACTTAATAGTTTTTTTTTTCAGTCAAATAATTACAGTGGATGAAGGTGTCGTGTTTCCTCTGAAGTCTACTCTCCCATCATTTGGTTATTATTTATGTATGGATGGTCAACTGTGCGAAGCAAAATGTGTCCATGTGAATAGCATACTCTGATTATCATATTTATAAACTAACTTAAAAAAACATATATTTTGATAATTTATATTTTTAATTTAAGACATAAATTAGGAGAGTTTGAATGCCAATAATATTTTTAAATACTTTTATCGAAAAGGTTGCATCGGCCGAATAATATCAGTTATATACATGATAAAATATGTTGCAAAAATGAAAGGTTTTGTTATGCAACATTAATCATTGCATTAATGTCACTTGAAAGCCACAGTTTGCAGATAAATGGTTGGCATTATAATTATTATTTTTGTCCAGAAATAAATATTCAATTCTTTAAAATGTACACGTTTCATTTATCACATTAAGACTAAAATTATGACACTTTAACCCTTAAAGCGCTAAGTTATATATTAACTTAATTTTACAAATACTTGAAGTTATGTCGAGTGTGGGGCGGTAGGCGATGACCTGATATTGTTTAAAGCGACGCAATCAGAATTATTTCGAACAAGCATGTCCAAAATAGGAAATACGGGAATTTCGTCTTTATATCTCGCTTGACTGGTGAAAGCGCAACGCAAAATTTAAAAACTTATGCAACTCCAGCCTATGGACATTTCTACATCATATGCTCACATTAAGAAGTCAAAATAAAAATACTGATTTTTTCATGATTTTGGACTGATTGTGTAGCTTTAATTTGAAACCAACCAATTGTAAATCTTGTTGTTTAAACATTAATTTCATTCGCAATGACAGTGAATCAACCTTCTAATAAACAGATTAAAAAGTTTTATAGTCGTGCTTAGCGCTTGAAGGGTTATTAAAGGCTGAGCCAGCACCGAACGAAAAGTCTAATATTTTAGTTGATTTACGTAATTATTGTATAGTTTATTTTAAAAATGATATTCATTTAAAGATGTGATTGAGATCTGGTGGTTTAATAATTACATCTGTTTATTTTACATTTATTTTTTATGCTATAAATAACACAAGTATGATTATATAAATTAAATAATCTCGGTTTGATGTTGAACTGTATGAAAATACGATAATGTACCACTTTAGCACACGGGGACATCTTCCAAGTCTTATTAATGTTCAAAGGGAGAGAACCGTTTTGATCAAATAACCAACAATAATATATTAAACGAAAGGTCTGAACGAACTTCGACAAATTTGGTTAAGTGTTTATCGGTCAGTGTGGTATGGTAATTAAATTAATTTACAATATTTTTATTTTATTCTCTCTCATAATAATATGTACATAAATGATTTTTTGTATTAGTCAACAATACTATACCATATACCATTAAAAATTAAATTCTATACCATTAAAATATATTGTACAGAAATAAAGAAACGATATTTTTATGTTCAGGCTTAATCTAATATTGTTACCTTGCTTGAGATATAAAGAAAAATTGCAATTAACATTGCACAGTCAGTTTTATCAAATAACAAGTTTAATAGGAAAACTAAAAGCTCGAAATGACCTAATATTTCTTATAGTTATTGTTTTCATATTTAATTTAATCGTGTCGCCATGATAACTCAATGGTAACGTGGTTGACTCAGAGCCCGGGGGTACCGGGTTCGAATCACAATGTGGCCGTTATATTTCATTGATGCACACATATGCAGTGGCCCAAACTGTTCAAATTCCTGGTATAATATCAACCAAAAAGTATAACCGTTTCGCGCCGCATAAAAAAAATAAAAGAAATGAAATGACCACTATATAAACGGTCAATAAAACCTTTTTAAATAATTTATTGCTTAAAAAATCTGTGCATAAGTGGGAGCCTAAGTGAATTTTGTGACAGTGATATATGTCTTTAGCTTTATTTTACTAATCCTAACACTTTAAAAAAAAAATAACTAAAACTCTATTTGTATTATTTTCTGCTAGCGTATTATTAATTAATTATCAGATGTGATGTAATATATACAGTAACCCTCATATATCTGAAATATTCAATTTACATTTATAATAATAAATTAAGTCACTTGAAGGTCAGACATAAGTTCAAGTTACCTACATTTTACATTTATTAGTTTATAATTCTGAAGGTTAATTTACATATTGTATTTTAATGCTACGCTTCACACCTCCGAATTTTTTAGTCTTTTATATTCTTTACATATTACCAGATGTACTTACACCTAGTGCTCAGAAGAAATGAAGAAAAAACACGTGTTATTCTTTCAATGTGGTGTCACATTTATCACCTAAGCTTTTATCTTTGCTAATCCTACATACTTGCCACTTCAGTCGGTAATTTGTTGCTTGCACTTGCTCGCACAACGTATAAATCTGTCAAGTGTTTGCAAAAAGCTTTACCAAAGCATTGCTTAAAAAGTAGCTCAATTTTATACTTTGACTGCTACACACGTCAAGAAATGCCTATATATCACAACTTTAATACTGCCATGCAAAGGCAAATATCAGTAACTGGTTACTTTTGAAGGAACTAGTTACTGTTGTATGCCTATACAATGCAGAATATAAGTGGATATATAACATATATGATTGCACGAGGAGTGACGTAAGAATATAACTATTTATGTTGTTTGCAGAATGTCTCCAAGACGTTGGTTCACCAGTCTATAAATCAGCGGGTGGATCACGGACTTGAGATACGTGGACGTGACGTTGCCGAGATCACCATCAGTGCTCCACTGTCATTAAGTCTCCCTCGTACATCAAGCTATCGCGGTGACGACGTCCCCAGCACCGTCTGCCTCTACGGGGCGTGGGAATAATCTACCCATTATGTGCAGAGTTGTCAATCAAACAGAAAATCAAAGTACATGGATATTGACAGATTGGCAGATTGCAAAGAACTGATTCAACTTAGTTCGTTGACGCAAACAATATAAAATATTCGGTCAAATATTGAGGCGTAAATAAAAACTAAAGTAGCTCAGAATAATATTACATATCTGGCGCAAAAGTTTGTAACATATATTTGTTAAAAAAAAAATGCCTAACATCCTATTTCGTGCATCTAAATGCGTCGAAATTAATCAAACTGACACAAGCAATGAAAAACACATCTTATATTAATCTAACTATGATATATTTTTATTGGAAATAATCAAAGCAAACATATTACTGGTTGAAATGAGTCACACTTCGTTGTTATGGGTGTGTTAAACAGGAAAGTAGCTTATTGACATATTTGTGAAAGTATCCCTATGTCGTTGTCAAGAATTGAACATATCAACAATTTAACTACCAGGGAAGTTAAATCAAATGTACATTCACTATGAGCTGTGAATAGCTAGGACAACTCACAACATCATACAGAATTTTATACAGAACATTATTTTATGCTTAAAATTATGTATTCTAGGCATCCGTGTGCAAGATAGGCATGCCGCGAATGATGGATGAGCATTAGAAAATAATATAATACATACTACTTACTTTTTGTCCAGAGAAGTCGAACTATATGTGTCTGATATGTGCTTATCACACTGGAACATCACATAGAAACACGAGAACGCTCTTAGACAAATGTTGGCTTGCTATATTGCGTCCTAGAGTGCACATTGAAATATCATACTAATTACTAGGCTGCATGATTTTTTTCACATAAAGTTTTGAAAAATAGCGGGGTCATGGCGGCCAATGGAGTGTTCATATGCTAATAATATTGTAAATGCATAATAATTTTAAGCTGTTTATTCTCTTGGAAGTGAATATTAGAATCACAGAAGCAATTCGATGGGCATGATTACAATACTTTAATCATAATTAGATATTCATTTGTGTGTGGGACACTAAACATCAACAATAAATGAAACATAATATTTAAATTTATTGATATCAACTGCCCAGAACCATATCATATTGTAGACCGGCTTCAGATGAAGCAAGGTGCCACCTGGAATGGACATTACAGGTTTTTTTGAATTCTTATGATGTGCGCGAACATAAAAATTCAGGTAAACGTGCATCTTCGGCTGCGTTTGGCTAAAATAGGCTAATATATTCAAAATGGCCGCCAAATTATCAAATTTGTGAAATAATGATATATCGGTCATAAACATTCATTGATATATGCCTGAAGCCATAATATACCCTTGTCAAACTTGCATCAGCATGTTTTTATCATAACAGATAAAACAAATTGCTGCTGAAATACTGACAAAATGGCGGCCAAAATGGCTAAAATTGGAGAAAAAATGTGTACTGGCTATATTATGGCTGTCGGTAAGGTGTCACCTGGAAGGGGAATTTAAGCCACTATTATTTTTACATAGCTGGACTACTCAGAGGCCAGGATCAACCTGTTGATCAGGTAACTGCCGCTGCTTTACTGAAATATGACCAAAAATGTACATTTTTCCTATGTGCGATTTTGAGAAATCGAGCGTATTACACATTTTCACCCACCGAGTAGTCAAATCTTGAGCTATATCAATATATGTATTATCAATAGAAAGCTACTGACACAGGCGTTCACATGGATTTAAAATATTTACAAATGCATAAGAGAGCTTTAAGTTGGTATTTTAACCTTTCATTTTTCAAACTTTTTCAGTAAATGGTCAAAATATTTTTCTCTCAGCTGATTTGTGTGAGGTATAAATGTTTTAGTTTTGATTCAAAAATGTTCTAGAACTATTGTTTACTTTAAATGAACCCATATTTTTAAAAAATAATGAGTTATGTTGACATATTACACATTTTTGGTTAGACGTACAAATCGGCGCGTTTTTCTTTAGGCTCGGGAAAATCGACTGTATCTAACATTTTTGCCCAATGTGTAGTCAAATTTATATATATATATCAATATATTTGATATCGATAGAAAGCTACTGGCACCGGCCTTCACATGGCTGTAAAATATTTTGTGTCTGATTAATGACAAATGCAAAAGAGAGCTTTAAGTTGGTATTTAATAAAATAAATAACAATAATTAAATAACAACTCATCAAATGAATATTTAAATTTAAATAACAACTCATCAACTAAATATTTAAATTTAAATAACAACTCATCAACTGATGTCATCATGTGACGAACTGAACCACTATTAGTCAATTGGTTGGCGGTAGAATATATGCATATTATCACAGCAAAAATTTATTGAAATATATATGAGTATCTAATGGAATTGAAGGTAGTTAATTTTAAGATACATTGATAACGATTTGTTTACAAAATTATATCAACGTTATATGAAAAGTAAGCCTTTTTTTTAATTTATTTTACATATACGTGTGATTTTATAAACAAACAATATTTGTATACTCAAAAATGCAAATAGAAGTCATTAGAAGAACTAAGATAAAATATAGAAATATAGAAACTTAGAACAAACATAGCAAAGTGCGATACGAACGAGAAATATTTGGCAGTTTATTTTGCATAATAATAAAATATGACACTACACCTCATTCATTCCCAACAAATAATATAATCATCATAAGCCCCAATAATATTTTTGCCATCTATATGACACCACGTTTTTCCACACAGCAACAACACAACAGTCATGCTTCTTTGCATGCAAGTTGTAATCAACTGATCTGTCTTGTGTATCTATATCATCCTATTTTTATCTAATATTGAACTACTATAATTTTTGTCTACAAACTGACGTTTTATAATTTCTGCAAAAATATGACATTTATGTTTAAAAATGTTTTTTTCTAGTATTACAAAGGACAGTGAGTACTTCCATCAAATACCTTTTTTTAAACAAGTATCCATACACATGCATTCATCTTTTATTTTTAAATGATTCAATATACCACAGATTCAAAAAGTTCGCTTCCGCGTTTATAACTCATCAAAATAGAAGGTTTTTTGTGAAAAAAGTACAATTTATTTTCTATATTTCCACTCGTACATGTACATTATGCACATATTTATTTATAACCACTATAATTTGTATGCTCATTTCAATTTAAAGAAACATGGAATGACTGACTAAGACTACCCGATTGTGTCACGTTGCCGCCATTTTTTTGGTGTCATACTTTTATTGGTGGGCCCAATATATTGACCCTTAAATAATAATATTACCTGCCGCAACCCACAACTTGAAGTGAGTAATAATATTTACATATGTGCAAGTTGAATCAGAACAATCCAGATAATAATTCTCCTAATTAATTAATATTGTTTGAAGGACAAATAAAACGGCTGAGAACGAATATAGAAAAAGAAGAAGAATGGTTTATTCAACCACAAACAAAATATATGAATATAACATAGACATGCTTATCACTTTAACCCTCTAAACCTTCACGATGCATCAAAGCATCATTTTGCAATTCTAAAAAAATAACCTAATTTCCTGAAACCTAGCGGTTTTAGAACGACAATTTTCATGGAACTATTTTGAAAATAACAGTATATTTTTTTCATTTGTCACCCATTTCAACTCATTTTCATCCACTACAAGTCGAGAATTGCGACAGCAATTCTCGGCTTGTAGTGGATGAAGATGACAATGGTTAATTCAGGCTTCAAAGGGCTAATGGTTCAGCTGTAATGATCCATATTTAAAGCTAAATGAGGTAAAACAACTCAATTTTGTGTTCTTGAATTCTGATATCTATTTACCATGCTATTTTTTATGATATTTTTTGTTCCAAAATATCATCTCGTTATATAGTTGGTGAAAGACTCAATATGGTGTAAATATTAAATTTACCCAGGCATGTAAATATATGTTATAAATAGCATGTTTCAAGCACGTAGTGATGATCACGAATGCATTTATGGTGAATAATCATCAGAAAAGTAGGTGATCTGAATCAAGCTTACGTCGCTTGATCAAAGCATACGGTTCAACTAATCATTGCTCTGATTATTCGGACAAATGTTACCCTATGTATCATGAGCGTTATTGGACAAGGCCAACGAGAGAAACCTGGTGTCCAAAAAATAAAATAGATCACATACCATACTAAAAGTGACACCTGACTTAGTCAAGTATAGATAGGGCCTACTAAGACATCAAAAATTAGGAGGCATCGTATATCATCATAAAACTCGCCCGTGTGTCTCGCTCCATGATGAGTTGAAACAATGTTGTTTTAATGCTGAGTCAGCGTCGCAGACGATAGGCCAACATTAAAACATCATTGGTTCAGTATGTATTGGTTGTGAGTTGTAATAGACTCCGTGTGTGGGATGGCAGACATCAGACGTTGGTCCAATGTTCGCTTAATGCTGGGCCATCATCATAAACAGTGACCAATCATTGGACCAACCTCGCGTGCCCACTGGGGTGGGAGGCGTAGCGGACATATACGGTGAACCGTCTCCCTTCTTCAATCAATGATAAGCACACACCCTTTGACCTTTAACTGTGAAGTATGTACGTAATAATCAACACTATGATTCTTAGAGATCTCCTCCTGAGAACTGACACCTTCTGCTTAAATTTACCTTAATGATGCTGTTATTCCGTACACGTAATTATTAATCACCTGGGCGATTAATCACTTAATATATGACAAATAGCAGGTTTAATATGTTACATGTTTTATACACAAATCTGGTGCAGTGGTTAAAGCTGCCTGCTTGGAAATATCGGCTCGAACCGAAAATAATGCTTCTTCCCCGCTCACTCGTAAACATTCCATATTGTGGGGAGCATCCGTGACCGAGAGATAGCGTGCTCGGCTTCAGACCGCCAGGGTTCAAAGTTCGAATCCTGTGTCTGGAGGGCAATGTCGTCAGGAGGTTCCCTTGACCCAGTTTACTCTATATGTGGCCTCAAACCCCATTCATTTTATTTTCCAGTAACCTTTATACATTCCTCGCACAGCTTTACAATGCAATAATGATAACAGCTGTCTGGAGTCACATAGATCTGTGTTTTTTGATGTTCCGAGGGTCGGGAGTGTCTGTAAAAGATCACAGCCAGAGTGCAATAATACCAATACATTTAAAAAACGCTCAACTATGTGACGTTTAACTTTTTTTCTGTCGTACTTTTATTTAATTCAAGTTCAAATTGTTCAGAAAATATTGAGGATAATATATTAATGTTATTTAGAAAATTAGCATGTCTCTAAATTTTCAACATCCAGTGCTTGAATGTGTAGTTAATTTGGTATTTAGCCATGATGAAAAAGTCCGATCTATTATACATTCTGTGATTAATCATATCGGAAAAAAATAATAATCGTAATTAATTTACGAGTAGTAACATGTTACCCGGCATCACATGGTTGCCTGACCACTTCGCGACAGGCCCGGCCACAGTGACCGCCGTTTTATGTAGGCCTACACGGCAAGCATTTCAAAAACAAAACTAGCGCCGCCTACCAAAAACCTCGGATGCCATGAATCTGAGACTTCTATTTCGAGTGCCTATTAAAACTATCCTTTTCTCAGCTGACAAAATATAGTGATCGTATTGAAACAATGCCATTTAAAAATAAAGGTATCTGTGTCAGAGCCTTGCGATGTCACCAAGGTAAAAACAAGTAGTAGATATTATGGCAGAGTGCTGGTGACGTTTGACCTTTTTTCTCTGGTAATTTAATTGGATTCAAGCTGCAATTTTTAATCAAATATTACTTAGGAAATGACAGTTTGTCTAAATATTCAACGTGTAGTTAATTTGGTATTTAACCATGATAAAAAAATATAGATTATGTGATTTAAGATTTCAGAACAAATAATGAAGGTCTCTGTGTCAGAGTCTTGTGATGTCATCTGGAGGGTAACAATTAGAAGATACTATGGCAAATATAAAATTAAGAGAAAAACTCAAAACACTGTATTTTCACTCATTGATAAGGAAGTTTAATGTGCATCCAAAACACAATACATATAATATAATCGTCTGTATTACAATCAGAAGGCGACTGTGCCGCACACATCAATGTGACATTCTCGAGTGCTTATTTCAATTAATGTTTTAAATATAACTAAAACCACGTAAATATTTACTTTTAATATCAGGCTCGTTCAGTTCTTAAAAAACTTAGATCTACATGTACGTTAATCAGCTTTATGCCTGTAGGCCGGCCTATAGTTGAGCTACAAATGAAAATCGTGCAAAAATAATGAGTTCAATATGAAACTGTAGCATGATATACAACATTCAGTATTCGAGAGTAGTAGAATACTGAATTTTGCTTATTGTACAGTTTGGATTGAAGGGATGAGTGAAAAACAGGAATAATCACATATTGCGCAATTTGAACATATATCGAACTTACGGAATTGCCTACTAATCGAATGTTTAATTGATGTCACGAATAAAACACTTTTATAGAATGCATTCTGCACAACTTCAGCAGTACATGGGAGTGTGACACATATAAATGTAAAATATAAATGTGACTTATGGCCAAATATAACCAACTCTCTTAATTGTGAACTATTAATTTATTTACACACTGAACCTAATATGGCATGTGATTGGTCAATCATTTTTCAATCACATTCTGACAATCTGGGTCACGAGGCTAATCTTTGTCATCAGCTATATGATCTGCTTTATTACATATCTAAACATATGACATAATTCTGCAATACTCCTAACACGTGTACATTTGTTTATTTATTTAGATACACACCACACGGATATGAAGAGTAAATATAGATGTTGCTGCAAGATGGAGATCAACATGACGATTATAGTATTATACTGCCCTGCAAAGTCAAAAGGCAGTACTTTCTTACTTGTACAGAAAGCATATACTGCTTTTTGACTTTGCACGGTGACATATATATCGTGCATAATATAGTGTGTTAGTGCCTCTTACATAATCATTTAATCAATTTCTTTATACTTCAATATCAGTGTTGCTTTTTCAAAAAATAAATTGAAGATGTATCTGTACAAAAAACAATTTTGATAAGTAAGCCCAACTTACATTAAAATTACTTATTTTAAGAAACTCATCCTTGTCGTTAATTTACATTGTGTTTTAAAAGTTATTACAATTATTTATTTTAATTAAAATGTTTAAAAACACCTTTCAGTGTGAGTTACTCATTTACTCTACTAAAATATTATTTTAAACCTGAAATAAGAGCTCTAATCGATTAACATAGACTAGCCCTACGGTTCCCAGCAAGTTCCAAAACCAAAATGTGCCACTGAAATAGATAACATAATTTGTAGTACATACGTAGTTAATCAAATAAATAACTTGGGGATATTTCTATTTTTCACGAATGAAAATATTTTTCGTCTTTGAAGCTGGAAATTGTATTATTCAATTAAATTTTGCAGTATTATTTTCTGGGATTCACAACAAATTAATTAATCAGGTGCAAACTCAGTATTCAAATGTTTTTCTAATGATAATTTTTGTTTTTTCGGTTTAAATCCGTAGGCATAAATCGATTTTCTTTCCCTGTGATTAAGAAATAATAAATGACAATTTGTATAATATTGGCAAGAATATGGGTGCGGAAGCAGTCGAATATGTCATTTATAGGCAAATATTACCGTATCTGCATTCTTCATTCATTATCTATACGATACATCCATCTATCATGTGGCACAAAATCTTAAATTAAACTTTGATATCTGATGAGTGAGAGATGTAACGATGGGCGGTTAGCCGGACGGACAATAAACAGGGTTACAATATCACACTAACGATCTCATCTAAATATGACGAGCAGATTATGGCAAGTTTGGGGCTTTTACCACCCAGTACGTACCCACTGGGATAGGTCTGCAGTACTAATAGCTGGGTCAGGTACCCACTGGGAAAGATCTGACGTACTTACAGGGATAGGTTTGATGTACTTATAACTGGGACAGGTACCGGGTGGGATAGTTCTGATGTACTTATAGCTGGGACAGGTACCCACTAGGATAGGTCTGATGTACTTATAGCTGGGACAGGTACCCACTTAGATAGGTCTGATGTACTTATAGATGGGACAGGTACCCACTGGGATAGGTCTGATGTACTTATAGCTGGGACAGGTACCCACTAGGATAGGTCTTATGTACTTATAGCTGGGTCAGGTACCCAGTGGTATAGGTCTTATGTACTTATAGCTGGGACAGGTACCCACTAGGATAGGTCTGATGTACTTATAGCTGTGTCAGGTACCCAGTGGGATAGGTCTGATGTACTTATAGCTGGGACAGGTACTCACTTAGATAGGTCTGATGTACTTATAGATGGGACAGGTACCCACTAGGATAGGTCTGATGTACTTATAGCTGGGACAGGTACCCACTAGGATAGGCCTGATGTATTGATAGCTGGGACAGGTACCCAGTGGGATAGGTCTGATGTACTTATAGCTGGGACAGGTACCCACTAGGATAGGTCTGATGTACTAATAGCTGGGACAAGTACCCACTGGGATAGGTCTGATGTACTTATAGCTGGGAAAGGTACCCAGTGGGATAGGTCTGATGTACTTATAGCTGGGACAGGTACCCAGTGGGATAGGTCTGATGTACTTATAGCTGGGACAGGTACCCACTTAGATAGGTCTGATGTACTTATAGATGGGACGGGTACCCACTGGGATAGGTCTGATGTACTTATAGCTGGGACAGGTACCCACTAGGATAGGTCTGATGTACTTATAGCTGGGTCAGGTACCTAGTGGGATAGGTCTGATGTACTTATAGCTGTGTCAGGTACCCAGTGGGCTAGGTCTGATGTACTTATAGCTGGGACAGGTACCCACTTAGATAGATCTGATGTACTTATAGATAGGGCGGGTACCCACTGGGATAGGTCTGATGTACTTATAGCTGGGACAGGTACCCACTAGGATAGGTCTGATGTACTTATAGCTGGGTCAGGTACCCAGTGGGATAGGTCTTATGTACTTATAGCTGGGTCAGGTACCCACTAGGATAGGTCTTTTGTACTTATAGCTGGGTCAGGTACCCAGTGGGATGGGTCTTATGTACTTATAGCTGGGTCAGGTACCCACTAGGATAGGTCTTATGTACTTATAGCTGGGTCAGGTACCCACTAGGATAGGTCTGATGTACTTATAGCTGGGTCAGGTACCCACTTAGATAGGTCTGATGTAGCTATAACTGGGTCAGGTTAACCCTGTAACCGTCGGTCCCGATTATATCCGTGTCTTACATTTTTTAGCACCATAACTATCAGTTTTTAAAAATGTTTAACATCTTGATAAAACATGATATCTATTAGCAAGATCTCAAAATCGTTGACCTCCATTTTGTCAAATCTGAATAATTTTCACCAACTTGAAGTTGTGAATCGCGTCAGCGAGACACAACTTCAAGTTGGTGAAACTTCCAATTAAGTAACTTGACTTTTAAAGGGTTAAAAACAGTTTTCACAATTCATTTCATAACACGCGAAAGAGACTCAAGTCTGTTTCACCAGCTCATGGGAGTAGCCTTTTTTTGATTTGCTTGGTCGACAAAAATTTTCTCGGATCAGTTAGACCATTTGGCATGTAATAGAATTCTTGTTTCACTTTAATGATGTTAAAGAGAGCTGCAATTTTGAAAATTTATTACATGCCAAATGGTCTAACTTCGATAATACATGAAAAAAATCCACCAAATTTTCAGGGATGTTGGGGGTTGTTAAAAAATAGCCTGAGAAAAATTTTGTTAAAAAACTTTAAAAAGCGGTCGAGTAAATTGAAAAAGGCTACTCCCAAGATCTGGTTAAACATACTGTAGCACACCAACTACTTTTAGTCATGGTTGTCAAAAAATTTAAACTTGCCATGTGCATAATTGGGTGCATTGAGTTTCTGACAATCATAACTAAAACTACGTAGTGGGCTAGTCTCTTTAACTAAGTCCACTAACGTGCTGCTCCTGACGTGAAATTATGATAAACTTAAGCTAAGAAAATGTCATTATGTATAATTCCACTCCGATATAACCAGTATATTTTGTTTAGTAAGCTGAGTCATGCCGCACAAAACCCAGTGGCCGATGGCAAATTATTTAAAAAGCCCTTAAATTGGCCTAAATAATAGGTGCAAATAAATCTGAGAGACGGGTCATCAAACACCTGGCCCACACCTTTCTTCAGATCCTGGATTCACCCCTGTAACCTACTGTGTACATACAGGTTTTGGGATCAGGTCATGACATAAATAGGTCAAGCTGTGGCATACATAAAACACTTACAAATCCACAGTTTAATTATGTCGAGTTATGGTACACGACCACCAACAATATTGTCCATAATTGGGTCAGGTCGCGATCTGCATTCAGTTTGTCACAGTGTATTTCACCAAACACCAGACGTCGACCCAATGTTGGTTTAATGGTGGGCCACCGTCTGCGACGTTGGCCCACCACTAAACCAACACTGTTTCGACGTCTGGTATTTGCTTCGAATTGACTTAGTTGAATTGAACTAAATTACTAGAAATATCATGTCACGTCTCAACACGTATCATATTTGCAGCTCGGAATCCGAGCATGATGTTCATAATCAGAATATACAGTGTCATTAACGTCAGCTCAGTGGTGACATATTGTCATCTAGATATTAAAGGGTTGTTTCTGGAACTTTAACAAGTGGCAGTTACAACTCTTTAATACTTAGGTGACATATTATGATCAGTTTATTACTAGTTTTGGACACAATCCTTGTGGCATGCTACCATGCTGCATACGTCTTTGATGCCTCATTGAACCCCATTTTAAATCAGGCCGACACATTTCTGAAGCTGGAACAATAATTTGTCTGTGTTCTCTGAACGTAGACAACCCACCTAGCTTCAAACCCTGAACTTTGCCCAATGTTGCACGGTACAGAAAAAACTCAGCTCTGTCTGGATTTTGAACTGTGTAATGAACCATGAAGGGTCTGTAGAAGACATACCTTCCCCTTCGACCTCCTCAACACGTGGTGGAGGGGGTTGGGGCACTCGCTGAATGTGCCCAGGATCATCAATCTCTGGGAGTCCTATTTGAATTTTCAGTGAGCTATTGGTGCACACAACCCACATTCACATCAACAGGCTATTCGTCCATTGGTAGTAACGTACCCTCTGCCAGTGGGTGGATCTCAGCAAACCAACCAAGTCGAAGTCGCTCTCCGTCTTCGACGAGAGAGAAGATGTGCGAAGGCAAACAGCAGTAACAGCTTACTTTTCAAGTCAGCAGCTACTTTTGTTAGTTTTCGCACAGTCGTTTGCTGCAGGACACACACATGGCTGGTTTGATGTAGTCACGCATGCATATAGCTGGGTACAGGCATGATGTCATGGTATTCACGCATGCATGTAGCTGGGTACGGGCATTATGTCATGGTATTCACGCATTCATGTAGCTGGGTACGGGCATTATGTTATGGTAGCCACGCATGCATGTAGCTGGATACGGGCATTATGTCATGGTGGTCACGCATACATGTAGCAGGGTACGGGCATTATGCCATGGTGGTCACGCATGCACATAGCTGGGTACGGGCATTATGTCATGGTGGTCACGCATGCATATAGCTGGGTACAGACATTATGTCATGGTGGTCACGCATGCATATAGCTGGGTACGGGCATTATGTTATGGTGGCCACGCATACATGTAGCTGGGTACGGGCATTATGTCATGGTGGTCACGCATACATGTAGCTGGGTACGGGCATTATGCCATGGTGGTCACGCATGCATGTAGCTGGGACCGGGCATTATGTCATGGTGGTCACGCATGCTTATAGCTGGGTACGGGCATTATGCCATGGTGGTCACGCATGCACATAGCTGGGTACGGGCATTATGTCATGGTGGTCACGCATGCATATAGCTGGGTACGGGCATTATGTCATGGTGGTCACGCATGCATATAGCAGGGTAAGTGCATTATGTCGTGGTGGTCACGCATGCATGTAGCTGGGTACGGGCATTATGCTATGGTGGTCACGCATGCATGTAGCTGGGTACGGGCATTATGTCATGGTAGGCTGGTAACGTGAGGTCGTGATCTGCCGTTGCTATCAGTGACGTGTATGACGTCAGGTTGCCCAGAACGTCACTTCCAGCGTCCATTCCGCTACTTCCTGTAAATAAAAAAACAGATCGATTAGTGTATTGGGAATGTATTCAGTTGAGAGTATGGATAAAACAAAATTCTCGTTCGTGAATACACATTTAAAAACCTGATAAGTTGGCCTGACTGGAATTTATTGAAGACGTCTTATTTTAGTGAGCGGCCCCAGCTTGCCGAGCGAGCTATTAAAGCAACTCGAGGATCCACAACAAAATCAAACTATTTTTTACAGTGATACATGTAGGAATGATATTTCGTCTCAAATGAGCGCTGTTATTTTGTTTTGAAGTAAGGGGGCCACCATTCAATCTCCACGGGGGCTGGAGTTTTTGTCGCAGAAAAATTATTTATATACACCCGGCTCGGTGGCGCGCTGAAAATTTTAATTTTTATTACATGTTTTTTATAGACCAGTTTTTGAACTAAATCATTTATTTCATGCAGAGTCTGCCCGAAAATATTTATGTCAAATGTACTCCATCCGTGCTTCCGTGTTACATTTTTTAAACAGCATTGAGGTAGATTACACTATAATTTTGTAAATATTAGAATGATCTAAATCGGTTGTTCGGAAAAAATGTTATAAGCCCCTATTTGTGTTAATTTATTTGGCTTAGTTAGCACGCAAGTGGGCTACCTGGGCCTTCCGGCATTATATTAAACGCGCAATACCATCAAATCTGTCCAGTTGCTTTTTGTTTAGATCAGTCTGTAGAAAACGCAAGTACCGACCCAGGCAGCGTTTGTTATGTGTTTAGATAAGCTAGCTTGGGGCTTTCAATAAATATCAACTGCAGCTAGGTGGGACTCTGGCTCTAGTTCATAGTGGTAGGTAATCTAGCCGGCATGCACGTCATTTTCGCCTTAAAGCCTATATAAGCATATAGGCCCCTATTTTAGTTCCTAATAATTTCTGCTCGCTTTCTAGGCACTGCCCATTCATATTACCTATATTGTTGTTTCGCTAGTATTGTATCTATATTCAAGTTTAGATGTTTAGATGTTGATAATAATGTAGTTTTTACCTGAGTTGGTTGGGCTGTGTGTGTTGGGGCTGGCAGCACCGGGGTACAAGGTACTCCTCAGCTTACTGCCCACGCCTCCAGATGGCTCTGAAGGCTTACTCAGCAGGTTCAGCGGGTCCGTGGCCTCGCTGTGGCCTTGACCGTGACTGTTGCTATAGTGACTGGACACGTGACTGATGGCTCCACCAATCCGCTGCTGTATGACTGGCACGTGTTCAGCCACAGGTTTCTGACAGGCTGATGACTGGGAATAGTAGTCACCTGGAAATAAACATGCTATGTCGTTGAAACAATAATAGCCATGACCCAGTGTGGGTCAATGTTGGGGCAGCATCGTAGACGGTGGACCAACATTGAGCCAACAATGTGTCTATATCTAATTTTTGCTGTGAACAATCGAGGATGCTAATGAAGATATTAAACTTAGTTTATAAAATATTTAGATGTAATATATTATCAAACGAAATATGGCAGCGTTTTTTTTTGTTTCCATACATTGGAGGCTATGTTTATAATTTATTATTATAAAACATATGCCATTCAGTGGAGAAATGGGCCAGTATAGCAATATTTTTTTTTTTGTAAACGTCAGATGCCCACCCGTTATCTGGCGTTGCGATATGCGGTTCAAATCGCTCTCTTACCATGAGAACCGTTTATGTTATGCGGTTATCCTAGTATTATGCAGAGATCAGAACTGCACATTTTAACGCTGGATACAGCGCGTGAGATGGCGGACAAACGACAGTGCGTTCTTTCCGGGTTCGCAACATACAATCGCAGATTTGTAGACACTAAGGGTTGTGAGTGCATGCGTTTAGAATGAAAAAAATATAAAAACGTTTTTATAAATATTTTAATAAATAAAGGTTAGTTTGTTCTATCTTGCATATGTTAGCTATATGGAAGGTGGTAAACCAGTAAAAAACGGCATCTATTTTATGAAGATTAATAACGAGTTCTCCGTATATGTGGCAGTGGTGCATTGAAGGACCGAGTCTAACATCAGTAGCTCTGGTTGATCCAACTCATCCAAAAACAGCTTGGAAGAGTATTCCATGAATGGATGGTAGTGGGACAAACTATTTCGTAGGGCCGTAGGCCTAGGTCATAAAATGTGTCCGTTGTGTTGTATTGTGTTAAGTCATATGCGGGAATAGACACAGTCATGCTGTTACGATATCTGATAAGTCGTTTTTGCATCGTAATGTTGTTGTCATGGTAACCGTACCTGTGTATGGCGGAGCGGAGGTGTAGCAACCAAACCCCCCGGTAGAGGAGCCAGCTGTAGGGTAGGAGCTGAACGCGGAGTAGTCTGGGTAGGTGGTGTCCCTGTCAAAGAAAAACATAACATGTTTAAATGAAAACTACATTAAACATTAATAATCACTCTCATAAAGGTACAAAAAAGTCAGCCTAGATGTGATTTTCTCAATTTAAAGTTTAACCCTTCAACCGCCGGTGCCGCATATTTTCAGGTTTTCATTTTTTATTAGCACATCAAGTACCACCTTTTAAACATGTCAAAGATAAAATGTGACATAAGTCAGCAATATTTGAAAACAGTTGACCTCCATTTTGTCAAATCTAAATAATTTTCACTCACTTGAAGTTGTGGATCGCGTCAGCGAGACAAAACTTCAAGTGTGTGAAAAATTTTAATTAAATAATTTGGCTGTTAAAGGGTAAAATACAAATTTCGTTTTCTTACTAATCAAACCAGACCATATCCTCATTTACAAACATTAAACTATGACATAAATTATTAGTGGATCATAGTTTAGACATGTCACGTGTTCATTTATGGGCAGGTGTAACTTTTTTCCGCAATCACTACCTCAAATCGGTGGAAAATATGAAATGATTGTGCAACATATTAAGTGTTAAAGAGTAAAAAAAAGGGTGTCAAACTAAAATTAGACTTTAACTAGCGTATACGATATGAAATAATGTTAGTGTTCCGTACATGTATACAATCTATTAAAATAGATGTGAAGTTAGTCACATATGAGGAAATCAAGAAACATTTCAATAATTAGCTGAAGAAATGAAAAAAAAAACATGGTGGACGAACATGAATAATATCCTTCGCTATTAGCATGAAGTAACTAACCTGTAAGAGGAGTGGTCCGCCCTGTAGGTGGGGTCCCGGCACGTGCTGTAACACCCGGGATCCACGTCCCTGGGGTAGGGGGCTGGAGGGAGGGGAGCGAAGGGGTAGCTGGCCCAGCTGCCTGACGTACTACCGTAGGTATCAGGGTACTGACCTGTCAACGTGGTAAAAGAAACGTAAGAGAATAAAAGTAAATTACCCCTTTCACCGCCGGTCCCGAGGTTTCATTTTTTATTAGCACATAAGGTACCACATTTTAAACATGTTAAAGATAAAACGTCACATCAATCAGCAAAGACTTCAAAATCATTGACCTTCATTTTGTCAAATCTGAAGTTGTGGGTCGCGTCAGTGAGACACAACTTCAAGTGGTAGAAAATTCCAATTGAATAATTTGGCGGTTAACCCATTAAAGCCCACTGGCAAGTTTTTTTGCCAGTGACGGTTTTGTGTGACGTCACTATAAAAAAAATATTTTAAATGGCTACACAACTTGAACCCGTTGTAAACTCCCTTGACGTCTTGGCTAACTACATTTTATGCAATTGATAGTTGATACCAACGCTTAGCAACGCTTAAGTTTGTCAGAAAATAGTACTTACAAAATGCTACTTTATCGTCGTGGAAAATACAAATAAGTAGTTTTTTACATATCTTGTAGTAAGTAAGTCAATATTCATAAAGAAACTGTCATGTGTGGTGATTTTCACCATGTAATTGTAATGATAAAAAAAGATTCATACCTATGCATAAAAAGACTAATAATTTACATGGCAAAAAAATTTGCCAGTGGGATAATACATGGTATTATAGTCTGTAGTAATAAACCATTCTGTAAAATGATGCAACGAAATACACTATGTTTGTTATGTAGACTGCCTGGTACTAAATCCCCGAGCATGCTGATATGTTAAGCACATTTCCATCCTTTTCTAATAATAATTGTTTGTCTGCTAAATGACATATACTATGAAGAAATTGCAATTGAAAATGTAGGTACTGGCAAGAAAATTTGCCAGTGGGCACTTATGGTGTCTTTGATTGACATGTATCCTCTCTATGTTTCAATACGCTGCGAGGGATGAACCAACTACTGTAAAGCAGATCAGAAAGCGAGGAAGTAGATGGTGTCATTGAGATGTGTATGAAATGTACAAGATTTAATGAAAGAGAATGTTAAATCTCCTGGGACCGTATTTCTCTCATGTTCCCCCACAATCTGGTTGATAGCATGCAGAGGGAGTACAACCTATATTCTCAGCAAAAGGAAAGAAGCCTCGGTGTAGATAAGATGGAGGCTCTAACATTGTTAGGTATCATGCTTCTATCTGGATACAATCGACTACCATATAGCAGGCTTTATTGATCAGAATGAGCTGATATTCACAATTCTCTGGTCTCTGATTCTCTGAGGCAGAACAGGCTCGATGTTATCATAAGTGATCTTTATTTTAGAGATAATACTAATTTGTTAGGTGACAGATAGGCATACTACAAGGTTCGACCGATATTTGAAGAGTTGCCTGGAGTTTTCAAGCAGACAGATGTGGCTGAGGATTCAGCATTGACGAAACCTTGATACCTTATTTTGGTAAACATGGCACAAAGCATTTCATCCGTGAGAAACCAATAAGGCTCAGTTTCAACTTGTGGTCTCCAGGATATACATGTATCACGTAAAACCGTATATTTGCGGGTCTAGAAACACCCCCCTAGTCTCAGTATGGAATAAAATTCATTTATGTATGATACTTCTCGTGGGAGTGGTTACCAGTGTTGGTCACTACATCGACCATATCTAGGGGTACTGGGATGATTGTTAGTAGTTGTACTTGTCACCCCCATCTGGGGAGGGTCATTAGAGATCTGTTCCGTCAGTTGCATGCTGTACGGCATGGTACGGAAGCACTAGTTTACAGCAATCATCCAAGGGAAGCTGCAGCCTCCTCCTATCTGGCCATAATCTAATCGCTGCGCGAGATGCCACGGAGTTTCAGCATTAAATTGCACAGCGAAACCCAAGTCTGGGCATGTCTGGGGGTAGATCGCCTCGACATGCCCAGAACCCCTTATTGGGCGAGCGAAAGAAAACGCTCTCAATAACCCACCATGTCCTATGACCCCCACCCTCACATCATCATCTGTACATCATTCATCTCATTAATTGACTACAACGTTTTTATCGCATTATAATGTCACATAAAATACCATTTGTGCCGAAAAGTGACGTAAAGCAATGATTTACTAATACTGCTACTGGTCACAATAAACACATTTCATTGACCCCTCTAAAGCCCACTGGCAAAAAAATTTGCCGGTCCCAGTAACTACTTTAAAAAAAAAAAAAAAAAAAAATTCAAATTTAAAATTGTAATAATGGTCTAATCGTAGCAATGTATTATATTTTCGACTAGGAGGCTCTGTTTTAAAAAGTTGGGCTTTAATGGGTTAAAGGGTTAAAACGCTACATTGAAAAAAAAATTGTTCACCCACTTGAAGCTCTCGTGTCTCGTTACCGCAACCCACAACATCAAGTGGGTGAAAATTAATAATATTTGCTCAATTTGGGGTCAAAGATGTGCAAGTATTGCCGTTTAACCCTTTTATGCCTGAATTTACCATTGTCATTTTTATCCACTACAAGCTGCGAATTGCTGTCGCAATTCTCGACTTGTGGTGGATGGAGATGAGTTGAAGTGGGTGAAAAAGTGGAGAAAATTGCCAAGTATTGGTAGAAGAAATTCATGGAAATTTTCCTTAAAAAAACGGCAGTTGTAGGAAAATTAGGTCTGTTCTCAGGGATGTTAGAAGATGCTTTATTCGCCTTTAATGTATCGTGGGGGCTTAAAAGGTTAAACATACATTTTATTCCCAGTAACTGTGCTTGAATATACTAATAAAATAGATTAAAACAATTTAGTCGTACGTACCGGTGAAAGGGTTAAAATAGAATAATAAATCCACAAAACTAATGGCGTTGTGCGCTTTTATTAGATACAACTCATCGGGTATTTTATAAACAATTGACAAGTTTCCATCATTGTGAAGAACATTCATTGTTGACAGTGAACGGAGATTTCATGAAATACTAAGATTGCAAATATGTTTTTCCTGATAAATTTTGATATTTCAATCTGCTGAAATTATCTAATTTAAAGGAAATGATCTAATCGTGATCGTGCAAGCATACAATTGGTTGTAAATTTAAAGTGATAGTGTCGTTTGACTGGCTTTGCTTCTCATTGATGATTAGACGTGTCTTAAATCGTGTTATTATACTCGAAAAATTCACAATTTGCGTGTAAAATTGTGTGTTCAAACGAACTTGGACTGTGACATTACTTTTGTTTTGTGTTTATAAAAAAAACTATCTGTACAGACTGATTGTGTGGTGTTGAATATCCACGGGTTATTACTCATCATACTTTCTGTGTAGGGTGTACTCTAAGTGTGTAGGGTGTACTCTTAATAATATTGTCGGTATAAACAATTTTTGGTGAGAAATAATTGTAGCTTTGTGTTTATTTTGCGATTAGGTAAACATCTCATACATACCTGTAAGGTAGGGGTAGGTCTGCTGCCCCACAAAAGAGGAGGGAGTGTTGTACCCCGCTCTACTAAGAGGGTTCATCACAATAGGGGAGACTGGGGGAGTTAACATCACGTTGGTGGACGACACGCTAGGCGGCAGCACCTTCAAATACAAACATAATTTATTTTGATAATTATTAAAATATGTAGGCTCTAATTACAAACTTCTCAATAATTTATATGTGAGCTTGCGACTGAATTTAACATGTGGATGACCAATGTTTTTATAGGTGACACAGTATAGTCTGTGAGATGAACCACTTTTAATTACGTGTCCAAAAGCCCAATAGGTTTGAAGATTGTTTCTAACACAGAATTTCATGCTGATTATGAAAACCCATTTCTTAAATGCCGCAGACGCTGCGTTTCTTCAGAAAATGACATTTTTTCTTGTTTTTTATATAAAAATTGTAAAATCGCTAATTTAATCCATGACATTGTTTAAATATATCTACATAAGCACATGTGGTGCCAAATTAAAATGTCTGATAAATGTGATCCAATAATAAGACAAAAACTTTTTTTTTAACTCTTTGAGCGCAAGACGGACTTTAGACGTCAGAATCTGACGTCTAAAGTCGGTCTCCGCACTGAAATATTAAAAATACTTGTTACTGAGCGTAGACCCACAGGTATTCAAATCTAAAGGAGCTAACTAAGACATTAATAACGACTTCAAATTGGAAAAAACACCTTTGGTCTCTATAGCTTATGCAAAAATATGGCATTTTAAGGGTTAATATAAATCATCAAACGTAGTAAGACTTTGCATAAATTGTGAGTCAAACTTATATGTGATCCTTATGTTCCTATTTATTGTGAATTTATATCTGTTGTGATATTAGGCTAATCAATGTCATGCAGATGAAAATCACTATAATTTATATAATTTAACCCTT
This sequence comes from Flabesymbios commensalis, assembly GCA_964017125.1. Classification (NCBI taxonomy): domain Eukaryota; kingdom Metazoa; phylum Annelida; class Polychaeta; order Terebellida; family Flabelligeridae; genus Flabesymbios; species Flabesymbios commensalis. The sequence continues at coordinate 63,236,314 of OZ024914.1, read as the reverse complement.
TCAGCGCTGGGACCAACTTTAGACATCAGAATCGGATTTTAGTCCATGACACCATTGAAATTACATCTACATGGGCATATACCGCGGTACCAAATTAAACTTATTAACCAACACATTACGATTATTATAAACATAGGGATTTTATACCTATATAATATGTACGTTTAGTTGAACAATGTTTTTATTTCCTGTCAACCTAAACAGAAATGTTGAAAAGTCAATTATTATATCATTTTTGATCTTTATATTTGAATTACTAGTTTATCATGCACATTTATAACAGTCTTCATATCTCGTCCCCTTGGAGTTAAAAGGTACTAAACTGCCACTTTGTAAAGTGCAATTTAGTACCTTCTAACTCCAAGGGACGATTTATTATTGTTTTTAACATAGAACACTTGTTTGAGACGAAAATAAAAGCAAACGTAGATAGCTGTATTCATTGTAATAAAGATTGATATTTATATATATACTGGTCTGAATTAGATTTTTAGTCACCATCACTATCATATTCTTCATCTGATAAGTAATAGAGTTCATCATCACCCTCACCGTCACGGTTAAATCTACACTATGGACGACGTGACAGCGTCACGAATGACTGGGGTGGAATCATTCACAAGAAATCAAAATGCCAGAAAAAAATGGATGATTTCACAGTCAATAATGAGCGCAATCATTAGATAGTTGCTTTACATGGCAGGAGTGAAAAAAACAATTGACTCCCCACAGGATTTGACTAATCACGGAACTACAAGAGATAACAGTGATTCCAATAAAAGCATGCAGGGTATTCATAGTACAATAACCTCTACTGTCTATTCACAGGAAAGGAAGCATCCGACAACGTAAAAAAGAGCTTCTACGCTGTAGAGAGATTGGAGAAGATATGTCAGCAGTTCAGAGATAAATGCTTTGATAATCCAATAAGGTTGGAAAAGCCAATCAAAAAATGTAAAGTGAAGAATTTTGCTGCAGATGCAGTTAAAGTTAAGGTAACAGAGAAAAACAGAAAGATCAAGGAGCTGCAAGGGAAACGTGATATAATTGTTAGATTATTGTATTTGGCAGTCATAGAAGAATTAGACATCCATGTGGTTTTCACCTATCTTTTAACACCTGTAGCCCTTTCATTAGCACATGTCAATGGCACCTTACACAACACAGATAAAACCAAACTCATGCATAAATTGGAGGAGAAAGTAACAAGCGGCAATCCACTTACCAACGATGCATAGGCCTATGTAGTGGATGCAATGTTTTTTCTCCGTTCACAGGTACAAGCACCAAAACATTTGTAGAACTTGCAAAGAGAGGATTGACTTTGTGTGTGATACATGCACAAGTCATTCGATTAAAAATGTAGAGCGCAACATCCGCGGATCACATACCGTGATGATAGATTTCTGTTTAAAATAACAGGTGCTGAACAGATTTGTCCCAAAGATTTCCAAGAAGCTATGAAATCCTGTAATTTCAAATCATCGCTATTACGTTTTCTGGCAGATGGATGGCGGAATCAGGCATATCTTGACATTATCAGCGGACATATTCTGTATGTTGAGATTGAAGACAAGGCATATCGCTATGATGTGCATGTCAATATTGTTTAAAGGTATGGATTTGTGAACTTGTTTGCAGCCACGAAAAGGCGGACAATCGCCTGATATGGCATGTCAAACACATATGCGAAAGTATTCCTGATGGAAATATCATTATTCGTGCCAATGATACCGATGTAGGCCTACTGATTATTCTGCTAACTCATGCACATGCCCTTCCCACATATATGGTATGACTGTGGCCTGAACAGTAATAATTCACGTAGATATATATGTAGATATATCGTTGTTGGCGCGTAATGTGGGACAAAATCTATGTATTGCTATCGCAGGATTAAATGCTTTCACCGGATCCGATTACACTGCTTCATTCCTGAATAAGGGCAAGGTGCGTCCATTGGCCCTGATGGAGAAATCAGTCCAATTTATGACAACATTTGGAAAGCTAGGTGAATCCTCTTTTGTGCCCCTAGAGACAATATAGGAATTGGAAACATATGTCTGCAATCTGGTAATATGTACAGTAAGCCTAAATGAACATCAGCCAACAAGGCAAGACAGGTGCTTTTCAATCACTATTTTGCACCGCATTTACCCCTAGTAGCTCAGTAGGCCTACTGCTAGAAAAAATAAACGTACTAATCTTGTGATTTCAATCTGGAAAAATACATTGTCGCCAGAACCCATGCAATATAGTACAATTGGAAATGGGTGGTTCCTGGGTGACGATGAGGGTGATGATGAACTCCATTTTTTTCTGGCATTTTGATTTCTTGTGAATGATTCCACCCCAGTCATTCGTAAAGCTGTCACATCGTCCATAGTGTAGATTTAACCGGTGACGGTGAGGGTGATGATGAACTCTATTACTCATCAGATGATGAATATGATAGTGGTAGTGACTAAAAATCTAATTCAGACCAGTATATAAATATCAATATTTATTACAATGCATACAGCTATCTACGTTTGCTTTTTTTTCGTCTGAAACAAGTCTTCTAAGTGTTAAAAACAACAATAAATCGTACCCTTGGCGTTAAAAGGTGCTAAACTGCAACTTTGTAAAGTGGCAGTTTATCACCTAATTCTAACTCCAAAGGGACGAGATATGAAGACTGTTATGAATGTGCATGATAAACTGCTAATGCCAATAGAAAGATAAGCAATGATATAATAACTGACTTTCAACATTTCTGTTTAGATTGAAAGGAAAAAATAAAAAAATGTTCAACTAAACGTACATATTATATTGGTATATACTGTATATCCTAAAATCCCTGTGTATATTATAATTGTGAAGTGTTGGTCAATAAGTTTAATTTGGTAGCGTAGATGCCCATGTAGATGTATTTTGAAAGGTGTCAGCGACTAAAATTCGATTCTGCCGTCCAAAGTGGGGCCCAACGCTGAAAGGGTTAAATTATATAAATGCTTGTGATTTTCATCTGCATGACATTGATTAGCACAATTTCACAACAGAGATAAGGCATCAATAGGAACATAATGATAACTTATACAGTTAACTCACAATTTTTGCAAATTTGTACTACGTTTGATGATTTATATTAACCCTTAAGTTGCTGAAATATTTTTGCATAAACTATGGAGACTAAAGGGTTTTTTTCAATTTGACGTCGTCATTAATGTCTCAGTTAGCTCTTTTACATTTGGATACGTATGGGTCTACACCCACGATAAATATTTTAAATATTTCAGTGCGAAGACCGACTTTAGACGTCAGATTCTGACGTCTAAAGTCCGTCCTAGCGCTTAAAGGGTTAAAAACATATGTTTTTGTCTTATTATTGGATCCCATGTGTCAGGCAGTTTAATTTGGCACCACATGTGATTATGGAGATACATTTAAACAGTGGCATGGGATAAAATAGCGATTTTACTATTTTTATATAGAAAAACACGCAAAAAGTCATAAAATGCCATTATCTGAGACAACGCAGCGTCTGCGCAATTTAAGAAATGCGTTTTCAGAATCAGCACGAAATTCTGAGTTAGAAACAATCTTCAAACCTTTTGGGCTCAGACACGTAATTAAAAATGGTTCATCTCACAGTCTAGTACTGTATCTTCATCGGATCACCTGAACCCTTGTCCACCTATAGTGTCAATTAATTGAAGCTGAAATTACTGAAAAATAGACATCTGTACAAAAATTATTGTTTGAATGATAACTTAATCAGTTTTAGTGGTTGGTTATGAAATTTCATCGAAAACATACATTTTTATATATAGGGCCTACTGGCCTACTACAAGGAAACACGAAATTCTGACAACATAAACTGTGTCGCAACAATCTTCCTATAACTCCACATACAATAAAACCAAAAACGCCATAACTGCTTATTTCTGGTTGCTTAACATCGCTTATTGTTGGCCCGTCATCTGTGATGCGAGCCTAATATTAGCCGAACATGAGATGAGCATATCGTGTTTTTGTGATTTGAGCTTACCTGTGACATTGAGGACTCCAGGGAGCGTATGTGACTGGCTGGGTACGTGTCCCTGTCACCCGGGGGCCAGGCCAGGGGCAGGGCGCCAGGGTTCAGAGAGTCAGTCAGCTCTTGTTTGAAGGGGTAGTTACCGCTGTGCTTGAGTCCCACTCCCGCCCCGTCAGGTACTCTGTAGTAGCTGCCGGGAGTGGCTGATAGCTTAGGCCTAGATCCGTGGTCATCTAAAAAAAAAGAAGAAAATATTTAATCTAACCATTTTCGTGTTAAGCTGTTTGTTTCTATTTCTTAATTATTTAAACCTGGAATTACTGATGCAATTTACTCTCTTGAATACGTGTATATATACGGTCCCAGCAGTACAAGGGTTAAGTTATTAACCACTTCCCAGTAGTAGAAAAGCATGTATGTGCATCTTTCCATGACGATTAGATGTGTATGTATAAAAGAGAAAAGTAGGTATACTTATTTCTAAAAATACATATCTGTTTCAAAATAGCGATCTTTGTTCCATTGATGAAATTTCTAGTTTAATAGCGTCATTGAAATATAGACATAGGGCCTACTACTCCGTAACATATTATGTATAGGCATACTTGCATGATACAGAATCTGTGAGCAATGCGCTTAGAAAACTGCGCAACCGATTGATTGCTCATTGAATTAGGGCGCCCTTGTTTGATTACTGGTTTATATTGGCATATTTACATCTCATTTCAATGATGACTTGATGTGGAGATTTAACTCCAGGTGCTTATAGGTGAATTTACTATTTGAATATGGTCACCCTAATTCTTAAATCTTAATTAATTATGCAATATATCGGTTGCACAGCTACAATTCGGAGCACAGCTTTTCGAGTGGCAATGACAGACAGACAGACATATATTTTATTGACAGAAATAAAAGTCATTACGGCAATGATTACAGCCTCTGTTATTACGGTCTAAAATGGAGGTACCTGTTCTAGTGTGTTTCTCCAGCAGGTTCTGCAGCTCTTTCTCCTTCTCAGCGTGAAGCTGTGACTCTATGGCCAGCAACATGTACTCATCAAGCAGCAGACGTATCAGGTGAATGGACGCTGTCATCACAATAAAAACACTCGATTAAAGTTATATCGTTACATCGCGTATTGACGATTACCTTGCTGCATTAAAATGTTAAAGATTAGAATAATAGTGTGTAATGATCAACAAAATCTTTGTATCTGAGTATATGCACATAAGAGTAAGGAATTAGTAATAAAATTCCAAGATTATATAACTCTTCAAGCAGCTAGATACATTTCTAAAATAACATACATGATTTCCATAGTAGCCGGTTATTGTAAATGAGTTGCTCATTTAAAATCTTGGCTTCTAGGCGTTTCTTAAAGATGAGTTCATATTTTTTCTGTATTTTTTATTTAAAATATCTTCACATGATATTACGCAATAATTAAGTAACATTTTTGTACTGTTTAATATGCGAAGAAATGAGTAGGGATAATAGCCATCTGTAAAAGACGTCATAAAAGTGAGTGGTTTTAATAAAGAATGAAAAAGAAAATCAGCTCAAGTATGGTAGCCTACTCCCTCATAAAAACTCGAAGGACAACGATGATTAGCCGTCAACCCTCTGAGACGGTCGTTTGAATCCCTCTTTAACCATATTAAATCACTATCGTTGGGAAAATATACAAATGTTTGCTCTCAATCTCAAATTAAGCAAATATGAGTAATTTTCACCCGCTTGAGGTTGTGAATCGCGTAAGTGAGACACAACTTGAAGTGGGTGATTTTTGTTATTGTTGCGCGCTAAGGGGTAGTAACAGTTCTGATCCCGTCGTTTGACAAATTGAACCACACTTTCATTTGTCAGGGGTGGAATACCACACTTGATCCAAGAAACCTACACACATATGTTAGATATATCATCTTCATTTTTGGCATTAGAGACCCTTGCTCACCAAAGTGCTAATATATCGCTACAAATCTAAAAAGCCTAACGGCAAGAGTTTCCAATATCACATAAATAAACATCCATGCGTGCGTGCGCGTGCAAACCATTGTTCCATTTTAGTAATGTAAACAATTTATACGTATGTTAAACATGTTAAAATGGTAGTTTAATGTGCGTTAAAGTTTCAAAACGACGTGACATATAAGAAAACTTTTTTTTCCAGCCTTATAGACAAACTATCTATAGACAGATGAGTATCAGCTTAAAATACATGCATCGTGCTCGGGTGCTGAATCATGCAAAAAGACTCTGAACCTGTTGGCGTTTATTATGTCTCCCTTCTTTGTGTCCTGTAAAACACCGACCATACACTGTGACCATTCCTATATAATGTCATGAAATAAAAAAAGAATGCCACTCCGTAAAGAAAATGTATTTTTCTTGCTATTGTATCTGCTTGTTGTCATGGTTTGGATACGAAAACATATATTTACATATAATGACAATTCCGTTCATCGCGATTAATACATGCATTGGTTGTCGTGTTTACATATTGTGTATTATCTATTTTAGGTTTTATACATTTTTTATAATGCTATTGCCAAATTTAGATTTATATTTTTAATAGAGATTTAATGTATATGCTACGATTATAGATATAGATTTCATGTTTATGTTCCAAATACGTTTGAAATTGGCTTATTTTTGAAATGTGGCGACTGGTCGATACCAATGATACGATTTCCCGTACATATATTAAAAGTAATATAAAGTATTCTTTATTTATAATAATGTTTATGGCCATGAAATAAAAAGGACAGTGTACGAAATCTTCATTGCATTTTATTTCGGGAAGTCGAAACTTGTCAGGTCCACCAAAAGTCAGTGAATTATATTTGTCCATTGTTGAAATAATTTAAAAAAATAATATGTAAGACAATAAGTAATTCAGGTACACCAGGCACTTATAAACCTTGAGATAAACATTACTACGATTAGGTGGTGGACCTAAATATAACAGAACAATAGTAACGTTCTCACCAAAGCTCTTTGCGTTGTTAAGGGTGAGATTGTTGGAGATTCTGCCGCCTAAAAACGACCATTTCAGCATAAAATCTTGCGCTCTCTTGTGAAAATTACGTCCATTTTGTTTACTAGGCTGAAATAAAAACATCGATAACGTCAAACTATTACTATGCAGAAACTCCAGTGATAATCATATCAAATATCCACAAATCATGATATATTTATCTTATGTTAGTTTGAATTTAGGTCATTTAGGGAAGTATTGGCTTCAGCCAATTGAGCTCAAATAGACCACAACGCTGGTAGATTCCAATATTTAAAAAAAAAATCAGCCTTACAATATTACAAAGTACTACAATACTCTTTAGTGTTCCCATTCATATTAGTGCTGGCGCAATACCCACAAAATTAATAAAAACTGATCACACGATCTAGAGCTTCTTAACTTACTACTACGCCCACACTAAAGCCAAACCACCAAAACCGAAAAAGTTTGCTCTGTTCTGGATATTTCACCTTGATTATTTTCTGTTCTATGTTGCCATCCAGCCACTCTATAAATGCTTCTATCGTCGCCTGCTTCCTCAACATGTCCTTGAACTCCTTCAGAACCAAAATGGCAATGTCAGCTGAAACAAAAGTAAGATGCAAATGATTTAGGTAACACTGTCACATTGATTATACAATTTCAGAGCTTGTAAAGAAGAGGATAAAGCATACTCATAAAACAGGACGTAAACAATGTCAAATTTGTTCATAGCTAAATAAATAAACAAATGCTAACTGGAACAACATTTGTGATACTCTATAATATACCGTATATGGTAAGTTTGTTTATTGCATATCAGTACCTCTTGCAAATGCTAATTGTTTTACTTCTATTCGGGACATTTCCAAGTTTGCATTATATATAGCATATCCTGAAATGTATAAACATGAGGCTACCCATATTTTTCATTCCACAAGACGGGTTCTCGGATGCGGTGCAGCCTCTGGAATGTTAATCTTTATTTTGTGTGCCCTGGATAGTGACAATTTTCTCAGAAAAAATAATCACACACGCTCATTTCCATTCATATTAACCCTTTAAGCGAAAACTCGTGACGTTCACCAAGTGCTGGTTCAACGCTGGTCTACCGTCTACAACGCTGGCCCAACATTAATCAGTCACTGGTTCAACTTATCGTATATCAGTTCTAGCAGTACAAGTGCTACTAGCACCACACACTCACTGTCCTGTGTAGCGTTGCCTTCATTGTCCACTTTGGTTTCCGTGCTCAGCGGCGCCGCACAGAAGGACTGACTACCTATACTGTTAAGGTCGATTCTTTCTATATCTGTGATCATCTGGTTCACCAGCTGAGCATCGTAGAGCACAGGGCGGGCCGTCTGCAGATAGAAAATACAATAACTAAATCAGTGATTGAGCATCGCAGAGCACCGTAGAGCACACCCAGTAAACACAAAACATTTGGATAACATTTGTACAATGTTGGACCAACGTCCAAGACGTTGGGCCGACGTTGTACAAATGTTATGCAAATGTTTTGTGTTTGCAGGGCAGGACAGGTAATTCATATGGAAAGTACATTAAGCATTCAGATTGAGATGTAAATATTGAATCTAAATGTAAATGTAGAGGACGATAAATGTCATAAAAATCGGTTGAATATAATTATAAGAAAAAATACTCTGAATGTAAAAAGTAAAATATTGATTCAATATGTACAAAATGACGTCTCGCTAAACTTATAACAAAAATCAGTCGAATATGTGACTATATTCAATTTTGATTAAAATTACTCATTGTGGTAGCCGTTCACAGCTTACAATTTGTATTAACATGTGTTGATTTTTTTTTGGATTGTTCAAGGGTTAGGCATCCTGATTCGACAGTTTAAACATAATCATGATAATATGTATATATATATTGTCATATTTATGTTCATAGAATACTTTTTTTCATATTTTCTTTTTTTCTCTGGATTCATAACAATGTTGATAGAATGTACAAAATGATAGATTTTTGAAAATATACCTGCATTAAAACGTTGGTAATCATTTGCATAATTATATATTTTGCAATTGTGTGTATAATCACCTGTGCCAGATGTAGAAATGAGATCTGCCGCTTGAGGGCGTTGGCGAAGCGTCTGGCCACAGCGAGCTTCTTCTCGCGGAGGATGTCGGGAAGGTGCTCCAGACTGGCAGCTACCCAGGACTCCCAGCGGTCCCCCAGCTGACGGATTTCACACAATAACCTGTGACGTAGAACACAATAATCTGCGACTTAGAGCGCAATAACCTATGACATGGAACATAATAGCCTATGAAGTGTAATACAATAACATTGACGTTTAACACAATAATCTGGCGTATACTGCAAAAAATGTAATTTCATTTATTTGGATTTTTCCCCCAGCATATCGCTGACCCCAAAAATATTTGGTTATCATACGACAATGGTTATACTTATATTAAGAATAACTGTTCTTATATATCTAGTAATTGTTATTGTGCTAGCCTGCATGCATATTAGGTGAATTTATCTTACGTTTCTGGCATTTCTTGCATCGTGGCTGGTATCAACACATCGGTCAATGTCTGTAAAAAAACGATACAGCAAGATTAATGAAGATGATTTATTATTTTTATTCTACCCTCTTATTTAAACAACAACTGAACGACAATAAGCCTATCTTGTCATGGAAAAGGCAGTGGCACTCTTTCATTCAAAAACACCGTGAAAAATATTTTTTTAAAAGACAAGGCTGAGACACATTTTTAAACGATACCCAAGCTAGTTTAATGTTGGACCAGCGACGCAGACGCTGGCAAAGCGTTAAACTAGCACGTACAGGATCAAACAGTTGTTTTTACTGAGATCTGACAATTTGTAAAGTAGCAGATACCATACTTTAAAGCTATATATATGTTCGCGTAAAAGTCTAAAATTGCATAATTATATTATCTCCTGCTATATACCATTGTGTAAATTAATTTTAATTGCCTTTTTGACATTTTCAGAAACAATTTTCATCACCTGTAATTTGCACAACATGAATGAAAAAGGTAGGTTAAACATATCCACTATTTATTTCACAACAATTCCCACTTGTTATGTATTTACAGGCCTATGCACAGAACAGATTATTTTATTGTAAATGGTGCTGATCTAGAATATACTGTACAACAACATATTTCATGGTGAATGATGCTATTTTAGAGTATATATACATGTATATTAAAAAGAACAAAAATTGAAGTAAAACTTCCGATCAAAATGGATTGAATCAGTCAGCTAGACTAGCAGATAAAACTAATTCTAGAAAGGAATTTATTCGAATTATTATTCATGTTTTTAGTCAATGTTTAAGTGTGTAAAACTTTGTAAATTTATTGTTCTTCACAACCCATCTGGACCCCAACTTTATAGTAGGCCGCACTTTAGCTTCAGTTTTAATACTGAATCCAAAAATTGTACGTGAATATATAGCTACAAAACAAACAGGCGATAATATATATGTTCCCTCAAAGAAAAGGAAGCTCACCTTGTATAATATGGAGTCACATATAGTAGTGATTTCCACCATCATGTCACAGCTCATTAGAGGAAGCAGGTGTTTAGGTAAACCCTGCCAGAAGTGTAAGAGATAGCCCTCCAACTGTAACCATAACAATCATACGTATATAATTATAGTAACCATCATTTAGCAGGTTTTAATATGTTTGTAACCTTGGTAAAGCGTCCGTAAAAATAATTATTATTAGCCCGATATTGTTTCAAGATTGAATAGACGGTTTTGATCATGGCCCAACATTAAAAACAGGTCCAACTGATGTCACATATCTTTAAAATTGGCATAAGTTGTAATTGTCAGAAGGGGTTCATTCGTATCTGATTTACTGATGTAGATTGGATTCAGCATCTACCATGACAACTGGCGATGGAGAGCTTCTGGGTCGGGTAATTAACACGTCCGAGTGGATGTCAGGCACTCCTAATAATCAGGACCGGATAACGTATAACTTGAATTGTCAGCTAATTTTGGGCAAATGTCGCAAAGTGTGCCTTTCCGAGATGAATTGCGGAATTTCCTTTTTTACAGTGTAGCGTGCTGCAGCAAAATCTTCCGTCTCTTACCCTGCCCAGAACTAGAAACGGACAGATGAAAGCATGAATGAATGTTATTTGCATTTGGTGCACTATGTAGGCTGCTTGAACAGAGTCACGAATTTTAGAACTAATTCAAAAAAGAACTATGTAATCGAATCGGTTGCCTGCTATTTATTTACATTTCATTCACGTTCTCCAATATTTCATCCTTCGCACGAGATCCACATAAAATCTGAACAAACAGCAACAGGCAATAATCTGTGCGCGAGACATGTCCCACCCAAAATGAGATGTCACCACAACGGTGTGCCAAAGCTTGGTCAACGTCTGGGACGTTGGCCAAGCTTTGGCACACCGTTGTGGCAGCATTGTGATAATTCTCCGCACCTCACAGGCTGTCATCTCTAAAGAGGCCACTGGGCCTTATCGGGAACGAGTGGCCGAAATCTCATATTAAGATTTCTGTCCCTAATGTATCCGCCTTCATGGATTTATTACTCATAACCCCGTCTCTCATGGATCTGAGAGCTCGTAAACCTTTGTTGAACATTACGAAACATTTACATTCAGTTATGGGATTCGGGGTGGGCGTCGACTAAGCCAGTCTATTATTGAACCTTTTAAACGCTTTCCTACTGGACAATTTCGTCTTTTTTTAGCTTTAAATTTCTACCACATAATACAACTGCTTTAATAGTTTATTCAGTTTTTTATACAGCATGAACAACAACGTACATTACCCGTTTTACCACGTTTTTCAAATTTCTGACAAGATATAAAAACAATTATTATAGACATCAGTTATAAATCTTTCGAAGTGATATCTAAAAAGCAAATTAATGTAATATGGTAAATTGAAGGGCTAAGCGTCCTGTTTTCGACCCCAAACCACCAGGTTCGAATTTATAATTTAGCTTGTATGTACACTCATTGAATCGTGTGTGCATCACAGTGAAAGCAATGGATTGACCCGATGCTGTGGAATTGTCTACGACGCTAGACCAACATTAACCCAATGCTGGGTCAATGCTATATGTTTGCTGGGACGTTCCTGTTTTGATTTTGTAGGATTACACATGACCATGTTGACTGTGACAATTATTTTATATTTAACTGAGTTTGAAAAAAAACATTAGTTTGGAAGCCGCCATATTTTCCTATCCCTCGCCCTGTGATTTGTCATCTCACACTTTCCCGCTGTGATCGCGCGGCTCGGCGTGACTTGTGACAGGCGCACGAGAGTCACTCTGATCATTGCCATGGCAACTAGGAGTGACCAATAAGGACTGCAAACAGCTCCCGTCATCCACCCTCTGTACGCTACGGCGTCATAATCTGAAATCATGGAGACTCTCTGCGCGCTATATACGGCATAATGTGATCATTTCATACCATGGAGACATTCTGTACGCAACGGCGACATAATCTTATACCATGGAGACCCTCTACACGCTACGGCGTCATAATCTTATATCATGGAGACCCTCTACACGCTACGGCGTCATTATCTTATATCATGGAGACCCTCTACACACTACGGTGTCATAATCTTATAGCATGGAGACCCTCTACACACTACGGCGTCATAATCTTATATCATAGAGACCCTCTACACGCTACAGCGTCATAATCTTATATCATGGAGACCCTCTACACGCTACGGCGTCATAATCTTATATAATGAAGACCCTCTACACGCTACGGCGTCATAATCTTATAACATGGAGACCCTCTACACGCTACGGCGTCATGATATCATAACATGGAGACCCTCTACACGCTACGGCGTCATAATCTTATATCACGGTGACCCTCTTCACGCTACGGCGTCATAATCTTATATCATGGAGACCCTCTACACGCTACGGCGTCATAATCTTATAACATGGAGACCCTCTACACGCTACAGCGTCATGATATCATAACATGGAGACCCTCTGCACGCTACGGCACCATACAAACATAGCACGGAAACAATCTGCACTCTGAGGCGTCATAAAATAATCCCATATCATAGATGTGGGAGTCAAGAATGAATTCACAATAATAAGTACCACACAACTAACCTTTTGGTGTGCACCTGGCAAACACGAAAACTTAACCTGTATCGTTGGTCCAACATTAAAAAACTCTTTGTCTGTTAGCAATGCATAATTACGCACACAAATAGTTCGCCTTAAAAAAAGTTTTAATTTTCCCTTAGAATTTAACGAATACAACACGGAATGAGTGACGTTAAACCTTAACCTTGAAAACACTGATATATTTTAAATAAGCCACGGAGACCAAAGGGTTTTTTCAATTTGAAAGCATCATAAATGTTTTAGTTAGCTCTTTCCTATTCATTTGAATACCTATATGTTATGGCATATGACAATTATAAATATTTTTACTCTTGCAGTGCGGGGATCGACGTGACGTCAGATTCTAACGACTAAAGTCGATCACCGCGCCATAAGAGTTAAACCGTTAAGTTTTAAATCCGTTTTAAAGCCGTTTATCGCAGTTATTGGGAACGAAAATATTTGATTTGCAAATATTTGGTTTCAAATTTTTACAATTTGAATAATTTTTACCCACTTGGGGTTGTGGGTCGCGGTAGCGAGACACAACTTCAAATGGGTGAAAATTTAAATTCTTAGGGGTAGAAGGGTTAATAGAACTTTCAATAGCAGCTCAGCTCAACTATGGCAACAACCAGAGCATATATTGAAAGAACAATTGTAGAATATTAAACATAAGTTAAAGCGACTGAGGGCAGCTAACGTGTTAAATGTCACACATATTGAAATCCAGACGTTATTATGATTGGCAAGGTGCCAATTTACCTATGTGAATTTCACGGGAGTGGTTTTAAACATGAGCATTTCGGAAAAAACGTCGTTGCTCAACACTCATGACTGGGTCATGACGAATCATTTCGTATGCATTATTATACGGATCTACCAGATTAATCAGTTAATTTATTTAAAACAGATAATTATATATATATCATGTATATCAAGGATTATGTATATAAAATAAAATGATGTAAATTAAAGCACTGAGTTGAAGACGCAGAAAAATAATAAAGAGTGACTTCGTTGCACTTTTATGTGGCTCCGGTAATGTATGCTATAATTTCGATATTTAGCCATAAACGAGAGCTTTACTTTAGCATGATACTTTAGCATGATACTTTAGCATGATGGCCCACCGTCTACGACGCTGTCCAAACATTAAAACTACATTGACTCCTCGTGTTCGATTGGATTCAAACTACAAATCTGGAAGTTCGCGGTGAAGTGTGCCCGCACTTGACCTATGTTTGACCAGGGGGCGATATGGAGATGCCTATTATTTGGAAAGTAATTTAGCATCTGGTAATAACTGCCCAATAACAAATTCCGCCCCCCCCCCCTCACACAGCTTCAGCCTGTCTAAACAACTCCCACCCTCTGTATCCCAACGTCAAAGATCAAACTATAATCACCACCTTACATTACAGGAGAAACATTACCAGGCAGTATAGATACAGACATTATGTTTTATTGCCATCTCACTAAAAATAATAAAATTAAAATTTTCTTAACTTTCTCTAATTTTCATTAGAAAATGAGATAAATCCAAGATACTTATTGTTAAGATCTAAAATACGCTTTGATTTATGTAAGAATTGTATTTTATTTTATTATGCTTAATACAACGTCAAGAAATGAATGAATGGGGTTTTAGGTCATCTTTGTGCACATATAGGCTAAGCTGGGTTTGTATGAGGACATCCTGAAGATAGTGAGATGAATGAGATGACATTGCCCTCCAGACACAGGATTCGAAATTATGTTTCTTTGAAACCTGGATGCCAGCGCTGGGGACGAAGCCGAGATTTCCGACTTTACAAGCAGGCAGCTTTAACCACTGCACCAAGGCCCCCACCCAATGCGATGTCAAACAGCGCATTCTAATTTTTATATGAGCCAAATTCTAATTTGCATGCCTGTCTTCTGTATATAGGCATGTTTAGTTCCGTTGTGGTTGACCTATAACATTTGGAGCATTGGAGACATATTTTTGGGGGCGAAAGTTTGATGTACTTTCTCCATGCATCTGCTATTTTTTTTAGCCCAACTTTGCAAAGTAGATGACTTGAGTGAGAACAATAATGCAGCATACTTAAGCCCCATCTGGTGAATGCAAGTTCTCCTGGGGATAGGAATTACCAAATCGAATCGGGGACGTCGGAGATCGTGGGCTTGTTCCCCGCTCTGGCATTCAGGTTTCAAAGAAACAAAAGTTTCTTCTTCGCTCACTCGTAAAGATTCAGTATCGTGGGGAGCCTCCATGACAGAGAGATCGCGTGCTCGGCCTCGGACAGCCAGTTTTCTAATTTCGAATCATGTGTCTGAACGGCAGTATCATCTCATTCATCTCACCACCCCAGGTTCTCCTGGCCCAGTGTAGCCAATGTGTGCGCAAAGGTGGCCTAAACCCCCATTAATTCATTCCTATATGCAATCATGTAATTGACCAATCATGTGATGTAACCAACAATAATGGTGCCTGCCGACCACGTGATCAAATCATCTACTCCGTCACTTCGGAGCTTCTCCTAAATCAAATGAAATACCCAACTTTTCTGTGGCAAATATTTAGTAAATAAATTAATCAAATTCTGTGAAACGCAGTGACGTCACCGGAAACCTTCTTGAATTGCTATTTGGCGAAAATAATGTTATATAAGCCCCCCTCCACCGTGCTTTTTTCTATTGGATTGCTAGGTGACAACATTGCAGGTCAAGGCTATTGAATTTCACAGAAATTCAGGCGTTGTATATTTCCCATCAGTAAAACTATTTGAAGCAGTTGAAGCTGAGAATGTAGTTGGAAATCGCAATTTCGCATGAATTAGACACGGAAACAAACTATTCAGCAACACGAGGGTTAAATAATCATATAAGAATCTCCTTAGCCGTTTGTGGTGATCGACAATAGACGTCAGAATCCGACATCCAATGACATCAGATTCTAAAGTCTAAAGTCTAGTAGCTAAAGGGTGAATATTTCACTGACCTCTGGGAAGGTGGCGTTGATGGCGGTGTCCAGCAGTGACTGGCAGTGTGTGCGGTACATCACCAATAGTGTCTCCACCTAGCGAAATAAACAGAAAATAACATAGTCAGAACAAATAGATATGGTTGGCGTATTGTGTGTATCAGTATCTCAACTGTCATAATCCCAGCAAACAAAATATGTCGACCTAATGTTGACTCAATGTTGGTACAGCGTCATAGAAGCTGCACGTGTTTATTGTTTGCTGCGGATACTGCTCGTAAAATTCCACTATATGGGAAAATAGAGCACTGGCTGTAGAGGGTGTTATGAAGCCTAATTCGTCGTCTGATTGTAAAAAAGACGGTATGCAGTGTGATATAGACAAATATTAATATAACACGACTTAGATTATGATACGAACATATACCAATACACGTGTAAGTGTGATATGAACTGATATAAACATACGTATTATGAAAAAAATGACATAGAGTGGCATATGAACTCGTAGGCTACTAATTCACGTATTGTGGTAAAAAAACACTACACATAGTGCGATTTGAACTGGTGTCAATGTACGACTTATAGCAAATAAAACGTGATATAAAATATGATATGATCTGATGCCAATATATACGTCTTATAGTAACAAAACACGGCATAAAGTATGATAAAGACTGATAATAATGGCGATATATTTGTTGGTCATAATGACGCTGTTATACCATGAAACTGGATGTCACTGACACATTGCTCTAACGTCATTCTATATCTTTATTAGACAAACTGTTGTTCGCGTTGTTTATGTACTGATTATCGTGATTATGTCACAATCAACATATAATTAATCACATACGGTACATCTAACACCTGGGCTAGATAACGCCGCTTCTTTTGTTCTCATTAGTATTATCTCTAACATAAGATAACATAACTATATTAATGATAAACTTCACCGCTCTAATCATGATGTCGATGGATATGGGAATACGTGCCTGAACGTGGCTTTAAATTGACTTAAATGATAATTATTTTATTGCGATCGGGGGGGGGGGATGAGCTTCGCTTTTTTACCAACTTTAAGTTGTGTCTCGCTACCGCGATCCACAACTCAAAGTGTGTAAAAATAGCCGGATTTTGAGAATGCCACACTAGGCTATGAACGCTTCCTAAGACTAAAAAAATTACCAGCAGAGCACCTGGGGTCCATCACATTAATAATCTTATGATTATCTTAACTTTCAGTCCCATTAGAAAAGCTAAGATAAATCTTTTCTAATGAAAATGAGAAAAAAGTAATATAATCTTAATAGTAAAATTATAACTAGGATGGGTTTCTTGGTCCCATTTTACTAAAATCCAAAACTTTGGTATTTTTATAATTTTCTCTCATTTCCATTAGAAAAGTTGGTTCGATCCTAATTTTCTAATAGAAATGAGAGAAAGTTAGGATAAGTTCAAAGTTATGAATTATGCTATTACGATATATCGTAGGCTTCGGTTGGTGGGGATGGCCATCTCGACCTTGAATCCGAAGCCTACGAAATCGTAACTTGCAAGAGAAAGCGGGCCTTGGCCCAATGCCACGGAGCCAACCACTGAGCTACCTGCTGACAAATACCAGGGTGTCAAGAGGGTTCAATGGATTACCATCACTTTATCTGCGCCTTATTTTAAACAGACAGATATTACTAAATTGAACACGTTTGAAAATCATCAAGATTATTGTAGTATCAATATAAATACATATAATCAGCTATATCAGAGATTAACACTAAGCATGGTAAGTGGTGATCTAATTTCCGTCAGCTTGATTGATTAGGGCATGCTGTGCACAGGCAAAAGGCAGTATCTGCTTGCTTTACAAGTAAGTATATACTGCATTTTGCCTTTGCAAAGCAGTACTGTCTGTCTCTACATGCAAACAGCAGTAACTGCTCAAGTTTCAAGTGAGTCGCTACTGATTTTTCTTTCCATTGTAGTGTGACACATGTGTTTGACATCAAAGAATACAGGGCGTTCAGAAATAAAGATGTCAACATCTTGGTACTCGACGCCTAGCGTTGAAAGGGTGGTACTATTTGAGCAAAGAGGATAAAGTATCTAATTTGAGTTAAGTGGGTGGTAAATTAAAGACCACCTGAGGCCGTCGTATATTCTAACACATCCTGTTGAAGGAGGAGGTGTCACATCGGCGGATATATAGATGATGTAGACGTAAAGAAAAATAAAAAAACACATATTTGTAAGTATCTAAATCTATATTACATGTCGTTTTGCACTCGTTCTTTGAATTTTGGCATTCGAAATTACATCTTTAAGGAGCACTATCAAATCAACGAGTGTAAATGTCTTGTTGTTTATCTGTGCATATGTCATATGTCATAAGATATGACATACAAAGCTTAACGACAAAATTAAAATCACTGCAAAATAGAAATAGTCTAAGTTAAGACTTAAATTTAAAAGTTAAAAAACATTAAGTGAGATTTGAGTGACACTGGTGTGTTTTAGTGTAATTATTACTTATTTGTTTGTACTTAAAGCGTGTATATGACATCAGAGACACCGCAGACAAGGATGGCGTGGTAATTAATAGCGTGTATTGCATCAGGGTTATATGGGTCGGGTCAGAGGTGAGGCTCGTTCACTCCCTCTTATTCTAACACCTGTGTTTGTGCTCAGTTTTCTGAGTACTTCACTATGACGTAACCGTTGGAGTACTGGGAAACTTTATTAAAACATCAAGCCGAATAAAATTGTGTTTAAAGTTATATATTTTCTTGGAGAGCCGATTATCCTGATAGTTCAATTAAATATTTCCATTATTCAAAGTAAAAGTGTATTTATTTTGTTCAGAATTGAACATATAAAGTTTTTAAATAAATATTTTAAGTACACACGTGTTACTAATGATTATCATTATTGTTGAGCTGTACATTTCTACAATTAATTTCAAATCAAAGTGATTGAAAATGACATGCTTATATTGGCGAATGATGTACTAGGCCATATAAATTATCTCACAAATAAAAAAAAACTCGAAACCTCCTTATTTTTCTCCTTATTGAAATATAATAAATAGGTCACTTGATGCATAAATAAAACACATTGGTAGTTAACACGGGAAGTGTATATTTTTATTTATTGTTAATTGAGGATGGCTAAATAATTGTGTAAATAAAAGCTTATGTCTTTTTTTTCAACCATTTAACTGTTATTTAACTGTTATTTAATTTTTCATACACTTGAAGTTGTGTCTCGCAAACGCGACCCACAACGTTAAGTGGGTGAGAACTACTCATATTTGTTTAAATTGAAACCAAACATTTGCAAATCTTGATATTAAAATCATTCCCAACTGTGATTTAACCTTCTAATAAAATATATTTTAAAAGTGCATATTAATGGCTTAAAAGGTTAAATATGCCCCAGACACATATATGTGTCTCTATGAGGTCAAGGATTAAATGATTAAAGTTTACCAGACATCATAATTTTTCCCGGGACAAGAATGTTCCAGTGACTAAGATCATACTTTCCTTGCCGTTGTTGACCTTTTTCCGATGATTAAAATCCATAAATGTTATCCGACATGTGACTGTCAGTTTTAATCAGATATTACGGATTTAATCTAGGTACGGTCTGACTGTCGGAAGTACATTTACTGGCTGTTGAATTATATATTTAAAATGTTAGTACGCTTCTGAATACTTTGTCAAAGAAAATCTGATTTATACATCGTTTTCGTAATCCATCATTTTTTCCGAAAAGCTGCGATGCAAATCCGGTGTTTGTCGATAATATTATTTAGACGGAGTAGAGAGAGGGGTTTTAACATGGGCAATACCATATGTCTATCTGAGAAAAATATTTAGATGATATGGCTTGCCCACACGCACATCAATAATATTGTAAAGTACTGTACTATAGGGTCTTGTTTAAAAGAGCTACTGTCCAATTGATCACATTTGAACATGTTGAAAACACTTGGTTTCTTACAAAAAAATTACAAATGAAAAAATCCCAGCATTTTTCAAAAGTCAAGCTCAAACTCGCATTCAAAACATAAAGAAAAAAAATGAGCATCTTTTGTTTCCCTTTTTTTGGTTAGGAGCAGGGCGGGTGTTATCCGTCCAGTCAGAAATAATGTATGTTTTTTTATTTCTATTTGTTTACTTAATTGATTTGCCTCGTTGGTACACTGAATGAAATAATAAGCATTGGTACGTCCTGAGGAAATCACCACAGTGTAAGATGCTTTAAGAAAATGTACAAAACTAACTGTATCTACATTCGGGATACTGACAATGTCTAGCTAGGCACGTTAGGAAAGTACTTTGAATTTTACATTTGATTTTGATATGGAACATAGTCAAAATATTTTGATTGACAAAATTATATCGCCACATAATTCGCAAAAATACCACCAAAATACGCGGAACATTGACACAGCGTTGGCTTAGTTGTAGCCCTCCGTCTACAGCGGTGGGCCATCATTAAACCAACGATGGTTTTGAGTCCGTGTTTACAGGGCTAATAATGCTGACGTTTTTTTCTGTATGTGATAACAGAGGTGTCGTATGTCAGCTCGGCTTTGTGCTTTTCACACCTGCTTCTAGAATACGCCATCCATCATGTCAGGATCAACAACGTCCGAAATCACTTCCTAGAGAAAAGACCACTCGCTCATACAATATCTAACGTCCAAAAAAGTATACTAAAACAAAGCTATGGCATAGAGTATAGAACGTCCACAGTTTGATATTATGTAATTAGCTTTTTGCATATATTTTGTTAGCACACAGTGGGATGGTTAATGATGATAATGGTTTTTAACTGTTTGCCTGTGGGTCGCAGAGGGTTTGACCCCCTGGTGACCTCGGAGTACCACCAGGAGTGATGATTAATATATCACTGTACCACAATGACTGATAACAGATATAGTCTTTTGGATATTTTGAGCTCAATGGTGCTTAATGTACAATAGGAATTTCCACTCTTTTGCATGATCCTTTTTTGAAAAGCAGAGTCAGATTTACACCAGATTACATGCGTTTTCAGTTTATAATATCCACCCCTATCATCCAGAGCGTCGTATGTGCCAGTTTTGTTAGTGAAACAAAGAAAACTATAGGGACCTATAGATTCCTTGGTGACACAAACGACACACTGGGTGCTAGGGGTCAATGTAATAGGCTACAACTGTCGCTGTAGATTATGGCATTGACATAATGGCTCCAACGAATCCTATGATTATTTTAATCCTTAAAGCGCTGAAATATTTTTGTATGGAGTCCAAAGAGTTATTTTCAATTTGAAAGCAACACGAATGCCTTTGTTAGCTAGTTGCTTCATTTGTATACCTGTGTTATTGTTCTACGACCATTATAAATATTTTACTCTTTCAGTGCGGGGATAACGTCTAAAGTCGATCCCCGCGGTGTAAGAGCTAACCATGTTAACAGTATTAGACAAAAACCACAACTGTACAAATACTGTTATCTTTTTTTCGTATATTTCAACTAATTATGCATATATGTTAACGATCAGATTCGGATTGTGTTTAATTTGTTTGCTTAATAACACTGCATCTGTGCAATTTTCATTAAGCAGAATTGTTTTCCTTCATTATTTAGCTTTTACAGATAAATAGCATAATATTCTTGGAATTGAGAGCTTAAGGGGATGGCGTCACTATTTTGACAATAGGAAAGCCATAACTAGTCAAATAAAAATATTGCTACTTGAAATATGTTCCCGGGTGATTTGTGAATATTTTATTCTAAAAATGTAATTGCAAAATGGTATATGTCAAATGTATGGGCTATTTCGAATTGTCCATTTAAAAAAACGCGTTTTTATGTAATTTTTATACATTTGGTCACTTTATGATCACAAAATATTTTTTTTCCATTTGTTTCTTTGATTAGAGCATATTATCACATCTATGCGCTACATTTTATTGATCAAAAAATGATTTTTTTCATTTGTATGTGTTTTTTTCAGTTTGCTTTCATTAAAACCTCATATTTTTTCCATCACACACATACAAGATTACAACCGGTGTCCATCCAGATGTATGCTTGGTAAAGTACAAGGTTGTGTCCTTGACCAAAATAGTGGGAGCGAGCTGAAATTCTAAATATTTATGCTCAAATAATACATCACACTTATTGCATTATTGATTTTTAGCGGAGGACTATTCGTTGTTCACTTAAACATATTTAATTATGTAAAAATTATCAGGAGCAATGGGCAGGTTACGTAGATTGTGTATTATGTATGTGCATAACTATTTGACATGGGAAACAACTGACAAAATTGATTTATTTCTTAGGAACGGAAAATATGGCAGAAAGTTTCTAGAGTTTCTCTGCCAAAAACAATATTCACAAAATCAAGATTTGCAGAAGCAATACCTTTAGTTTTAGCTGTACATTGATATAAAAAAAAATAGAATATATTATTAAGAAGAGAAATGGAAAAATGGATCGAATTTAATTTGTAATTAAATTATAGATCAATAATCAGTTTGTTATGTTTATTACGAATACTGCGTATTTTAGTGTTTTTATTCAAACATCATTAAATGCTATATGTGTTAATTTTGTATGCCTTGGGAGCGTATTTATGTACTATGATATGGTACATAAATACTGTGATTAGGTTTAAAAAGTGAACGTTCGGGATCTGGGAGGCGGTATATGGTTGTAAGGTGAGCACAGGCTGCCTTGTGGCTTTGCATGGCAGTATAAGCGTAGAGTGTCAGTAAATATGTTAATATGTAACTGTCAGCTATGTTTATATTATTATGAGATCATGCTATGTTATTGACATTACCGTGAGGAATGTTAAAAGTGGAAGTATTAACCGTGCATCCCCAGAGGCAGTAACTGCTTACTTGAAAAGAAAGCACTTGCGGCCAACCTCCCTACCACATTTGTATAGTTTAAAATCATGTTTCATTATTTAGTATATATTTCGTTTATGATCACCAGTTATTAATTGTAGTATATCTAATCATGAATAATTTGTGTACATGTGTGAATGTTTTTATATCTGTTTGTATATAAAAAATATTTTAAATAAGTATCATAATGTCCAATTAAATTAAAAAATGTTTAATAAATTTAATAAATAAATTACACTTATCATAACTTTTAAACGCAGAACTACTTTTTGTTCACTTAAACAGATTCAATTATGTAAATATTATCAAGAGCAATGGGAAAGTTATGTAGTTTTAGTATTATGTATGTGTATAATTTTAAAAGCACAAAACATCTAACATGGTTCATGTTCCATGTCTAATGATACGTGGACTGCCGACTTTAGCATTGATAATGTCCTCATTGATTGAGTGTTATTTTATCACTAGTCTAATCAGTCGGTGTAAAAGTGTGATCATCAAAACCTCACCAGCAGCTAATTAATCAATCCATGATAAAAAAAGACTCTTTTATCTTACTGCTGTTGATTAGCTTCAAAAACGTGTTAGATCTACTGGTCGTGCCGAAGAGACTTTCTATGTCAGATGTCACCGACATTTCGGCCCCAGAATGTTATGTGATGTTATGGGACAGACTGTGATACTGGTAATTGGTCAAGGGTAGACTACCGGTCCTATACATGGGCAAATTTCTGCCAATTTAATATTTTCTTGATAGCATACCCCATGTACATATACATTGTACACTGTGAGCTGTAATACTGCCTTAAAATGCATGGAAGAACAATCCCATTTGTTTCTCGGAAGGAGTTAACCCTTTAACCGCCGGTGCCGCATATATTCGGGTTTTCATTTTCTATTCGCAAATTATAAACCACCGTTTGAACATGTTAAAGATAAAATGTGACATCAATCAGCAATATTTGAAAACAGTTGACCTCCTTTTTGTGAAATCTGAATAATTTTCACTCACTTGAAGTTGTGGATCGCGTCAGCGAGACACAACTTCAAGTGGGTGAAAATTCAAGTTGAATAATTTTGCGGTTAAAGGGTTAATGCTTAACCCTTACAACGCTGAAATATTTTTTTATCAACCATGAAGACCAAAAAGGGTTTTCAGTATCAAATTATCTTAAACGTCTTTCTTAACTCTTTCCGTTTCATTTGTTATTGGACTACTGTTATTTTAAATGTTTAATGTTTTCAGTGCGTGGATCGATTATTGACCCCATAATATGACGCCCATTAGACGTCAGACGTCAAACGGTCCCAACGCTGAAATGGCTGAAGTTTAATGGATTGATTTGATTTTAAAACTTTAAATAAGAATACATGACTAGAAGCTAGAGACTTTGATAAAGTTTTGCCATAAAATGATAAGCACACTCGAAATGATGGGAAGTTAAGTATTGCTGATATAGCGTACGTATGTTACTAATGGAATTAAATCGAAATCAGATGACAGCTGAGAGTTTAGTTGAGAATAACGATAAAACTCTGCCAATCATGTGGCCTTTTAATCATTCAAGCGAAAACTTATATAATTTAAAATAACCAACTTCAAGTTACATCTCGCTACTGCCACCTGTAAATTGTCAGTAGATACAAATCAATGACATATATATATAGAATTACAACATATGCCAATCTAACATATTAATTGTGGAAACTGGTATATATATAACGCCATCAGCACCTTAAAGGCGGATCAGACTCTGAACTTAAATTCACCTGAACATTATGTTTTTCCTCGTTACAACAAAGCTATAAATTATGGTACATTCTCTGGTCTGATTCTTTGTTTTGTCATAAGCCCAGATGGCCATGTCTCACTGAGAATCAAACGGTGACTGAAGCAGTCAGAAAAAAACGTGAATGTCCGAGTAGGCAGATCTGCTCTGCAAGTACAAAAGACAGTATCCGCTTACTTGTAAAGTAAGCAGATACTGCATTTTAACTTTATATGGTGGAGATTCTGGGCAGTTGTGACTGGTTGCCTTTCATTGTCTTCTCATTTCTCAGGGAGAAACCTTCATCCTTAATTTGCCTCTTGTGACTTGTCTGAGTTCTCTCTGAGAGGCTTGACGGCTGACAACTTCCCACGGAAGACGGCGGAGCTGGCGCACCCTCTATGGACTATGGCGGATATAGCTAGCACCCTCTATGTACAAAGGCTGATACAGTTAGCACCGTTCCTGTACAAAGGCTGACACGGCTAAAACACTTTCTGGAAAAGGGCTGATACAGCTAGCACACTCCGTGCAAAAGGGTTGATACATCTAGAACACTCCCTGCACAAGGGCTGACACAGCTAGCACACTCCCTGCAAAAGAGCTGACGCAGCTAACAGCCTACCACACTCCCTGCAAAAGGGCTGATACAGCTAACATACTACCTGCACAAGGGCTGATACAGCTAGCACACTCCCTGCAAAAGAGCTGACGCAGCTAACACACTCCCTGCAAAAGGGCTGATACAGCTAGCACACTCCGTGCAAAAGGACTGATACAGCTAGCATACTCCCTGTACAAGGGCTGACACAGCTAGCACACTCCCTGCACGAGGGCTTATAAAATGTTCATGTACAAGGGCCGATACACCCTCACCCTTTCTACAAGGGCAAATACAGTTAGTCTCTAGCTGCACAAGGGATGATACAGCTAGCAACCTCTTTGTACAGGGCTGATACAGCTAGCACCCTATCTGTACAAGGTGGATACAGCTTGGCACTCTCTCTCTGTACAAGAAGGATATAGCTAGCACCCTCTCTGTACAAAGGCTTGCACGCTCTCTCTCTCTCCCTGGACAAAGGCTGATACAGCCACCACCCTAATTGAGGTAAATCTTCTAGGTTTAAATGGACGAGGCTTTATGCCACTTTTGTGGACATTTATGCTAATCTGGGCTAATATAGGATAATTTCCTGGTGAGATGAATACAAACATTAGGGCAAACATTGGGCAGGATATGTTTACTTTACATGTAAATAGATAGAGCCTTTTAGGCTTTGTGGAGCAGTATAAATACTACACTATGACATTCCATAATCAAATGTAATTTGAATGGTCTAGATGTAAAGTCGTCCAGCTGTGTATGTTGCCATGTTTCTGTAGAAGTGTTAAAGTTAATATCAATTGACAAAACTATATATTTCGTTTTTAATTAAACTTTGTGATATCAATAATTAGAAGCATATGAGAAATTATGCATTGGTATGTTTTATTCTTTTCTAATAGCAGGTATATCAGGCGCGGATCCAGAGGGGGGCGCAGGGGGCGCACGCCCACCCCTTTTTGCGTCAAATTATTTAAAAAGTCCCCCCAAAAAAAATCTTGGGGGCAAGCAGCCGAGCCCCCTGCGTCCCCTCCTTTTTCAAATCCCGGATCTGCCTTTGTATATAGTTATTGATGTCGTGACAATTTTAATTTCATTTTAATTTATAAATTAAATCTTGAAATTGAGGAATAATAATTTATTCCTAAAAGTGACAAAGTATCTTACTTCAGTGATATATTGAATGATAATTATTGGCATACCATAGACTGGTCCATATAATCAAGAGTGTTTTATAACATTTCAGCTGCCATATTCCGTATGTATCAGAGGTAAACTGAATCAAGTCAAAATGTTCCTATATAAACGCATTGACATGGATCACTTTACCATTGAAGAAAATGATCAAAGTAAAGACAAATATTTTTTGAATAATACATGTATTTAGTCACGATTTTTTTAACGATTGGCTACAAATATTTTAGCACATTATATCCTATAAAACTAGCTTTCCCAAAATGACATAAGCAGCATAAAAATGCATTTTGAGCGTATATCACTCTACCTGAGATCTATTTATTTGACTTCCAATTGATATTAACAAGTTAATTGATCATTACAAAACACAGCACAAGTTTAAATGAAAAATGTTCGCCTAAAGGCTCACACCTTTTAGCTTGAACGAGTGTTTTTTTTCCCATGAAGCACTTTTGCAATGTTTACCATGTTTACATATCATCAAGTGAAGAACAATCATACATGTTTAACTAAAAAACATCGCAGTGATGAATAGTTTTTACAGGTGCATAACATAAAAATCTAACTTCCCGATCACTCTTCTAGGAATTGTTGGAGATCTAACGGTCTCGCCTTGCTGGAGTATTTGTATAAATAATGTCAAGTTTGGCGCTGTTTAGATGGCTTGTTTGGTTTAGTGTTGGCTCAAAAAGTGTCGCAGGCACTCAAACTACCAGTTATAGAATTTTCGACAACTGCGCGTCAAGATATCCCGGGCAGCTTTATCCGAGTGGAGTGGCGCGAACTGCAGTGGCGCCGTAAATCAGACTGGTGACTGTTGACCGAAGCTTACGTCACAGGCGCTCCCTCTCGTTATTACTTCCAGCCTGCCCTTCCTGAAGAGCTCCACTGGCCAATTAATGAAAAAGTCTTCATCGCCCATCAGTGGTCTGAAGAGTCTTGTCCCCCTGGCTTAAAGTGGCGGACAAGCGCTGGTGCAATGTTTGGTCAGCATCTTAGATGCTTGCCCAGCATCGCGCCGGCGTTTGTGCAAAACCTTTTCCGGGTCTTGCCCTGGTCACTGCAAAGGGCAGCAGTGCAAGCAACAGGGCATGTCATAGCGGCAGATTGTAAGCAGCGGGTGCTCCAAAAACAAGAAAGATTTATTAAAAACTCAGGGCCGGGTTCGAGCTTCTGCTTGTCAAAACAAATCACCAGAAACCGACAATCACACGTGCAAACTGATGTTGTGGAGGCTCAAATAGGCCGACGAGCTCAAATTATTTAGCAACCAGTCGCGTTCATTGTCTGAACTTGACCCTTACATTGAACAAATAGATTTGCACCCACTTGAAGTTATGTCTCGCTACCGCGATCCACAACTTCAAGTGGTGAAAATTACTCATATTTGCTTAACTTGAGACAAAATACTTGCAAATTTTGAGGTTTAAACACACATTTCATTTCCCAATGACGGTGATTTAATCGGTTAATACAACGGATTAAAAACGACTGTATATATTGGTGATTAGCAGTGAAATGGTTAATAAAAGCCGAGGTATTTCTCCTCATTTTCATTCATCCCATGATGTGAATATTCCAAAACAATCATTTGATTTTAATAAATAACGTTTACAGAATATGAAAATTCAAAACGTCCATCTTCTTGTGGTGTTTTACATTATTTTACATTCAATAAATGTATTAACCCTTGAAGTTCTAAAATATTTTTATATTACCCATGGAAACTAAAGATTAATTTTAATTTTAAAGTCATCATAATAGTCTTAGTTAGCTCTTTTCGCTTCACTTGAATACCTATGGTATGGGTCTACTGGCATTATCAATATTTCATTCTTTTACTGTGGGGATCGACTTCAGACGTCAGAATCTGAGTCTGCATCGTCTAGAGTCGATCCCCGCGCTGAAAGGGTTAAAATTAAAACAATACTGTTCAATAATAAGCAGACACCGACCTTATCACGAGGTAGGTTGTGGGGAAGCAGCAAAAAGTTGGCGTTGGGAAACTCTGGCAGTAACGTCCCCGTTCTCTGACTCAGTGAAAACTTCTTGGTGAAACCACCCTGTTGGACAAAAGGGTGTATATCAAAATACGTCTATATCAGTAAAAAAAGGAAGTGTGAATTACTTGAAATTTCAGTTTATCCAAAATTAAATAAAAGTAGCATCATAGCTCCTAACCCTTTAAACGCTACATTAAGAAAATATTACATTTTCATCTACTTGAAGTTGTGTCTCGCTACCGCGACCCACAACTTCAAGCGGGTGACAATTGCTCTTAATTGTTTACCTTGAGACCAAACTTTTGCAAATCGTGTTGTTTAAACACAAATTTCGTTCCCAATAGCAGCTGCTGTTATTGATCAGTTGATAAAATAAATTAAAAAGGACTGTAGTGCTCAGCGCTTTAACCCATTCAAGCCTGAATTTACCATTGTCATCTTCATCCACTACAAGCCGCGAATTGCTGTCGCAATTCTCGGCTTGTAGTTCTAAAACCTTTAGTTGTAGTGAAATTAGGTCTGTTTTCAGAGATGTAAAATGATGCTTTGATGCATCGTGAGGGCTTAACCCTTTAATCGCCGAATTATTCAATCTGAATTTTCACCCGCTTGAAGTTGTGTCTCGCTGACGCGATCCACAATTTCAAGTGAGTGTAAATTATTCAGATTTGACAAAATGTAGGTCAACTCTTTTCAAATCTTGCTGTTTGATGTCACATTTTATCTTTAACATATTTAAAATGTGGTACTTCATGTGCTAATAAAAAATTAAAACCCGAATATATACGGCACCGGTGGTTAAAGGATTAAAGGGTTAACATCGAGGCACTTGCTGCCCTTCTCATTGACTCTGAGGTGTGATATACTGTGATTTAACCTCCAAGTGAATGCGAATTAATTTAATAAAATTTCGTCTTTGTTTTGATATATTATATGTTTTTATTTAAAAAAATATTGTTTTCTTAGAACTGATCAAAATTTACCTCGCTTTTCATCTTTGATCCAGAAAATCTAAAACA
The DNA here is from genome assembly GCA_964017125.1 of Flabesymbios commensalis. Lineage (NCBI taxonomy): Eukaryota > Metazoa > Annelida > Polychaeta > Terebellida > Flabelligeridae > Flabesymbios > Flabesymbios commensalis. The sequence continues at coordinate 63,206,667 of OZ024914.1, read as the reverse complement.
GATAATCGTACATGATTAGTATGTCTATCATTCTGCCAGACGACGTCCCATATGAGGGGGAGAACATAATTACTCTGAAAAAGTATCTACACCAAGCGGGGATTGGAATACATGTATATTTGAAAATTGACATTATGACATTCCACTACCAAAATACTCTGTCTATCAATATCGTTGTACCCTGAAAAAAATTGCATTGATATCTCGCATAGATCTTGAATGATTCGACATTTAAAAATGCCGAATATACTAAATCGATGTTGAATATCCAGGAAAAAGGCGTAACAGTAGCAGGCAAAACGCCCTAAGTGACATAATGTGGGTAAGACAGTTTGTCGGGATATGTTTTGCAAGTAAGTTAGTTTGGTTAAAATATCTTTCTACATGTTGCGACGCAGGATTGAGAAACAGAATATGGTATAAATATTTATTATTTGCTAAATTATTGGTACCCAAGCCAAAACCAGCCAAGACAGAGTTTCCAGGCAAAAAGCCGTAAATATACTAATTACAAGAGCAAAAGAAGGTAAGAATAAGATCACTAAAATTGAAATTATAAATAACCGTTTAAATTGATTTAGTGGTTATTTAAGCTTTTACTTCTCATAAACATGTTGCACTTCAACCAGTTGAAAAAAATTATCGGCCACACATATAAAACCGTAATTATGTCAGCTTGACCCATGATGTAGATACGACATTTTGCAGGCAGAAGTCTAACTCTCAAAACGCTGACCAAAAGACCAATTTGAAATCATCATCAATGTTTTAGTTAGGTCTCTCCGCTTCATTTGAATACCTATGTTATGGGTCTACGGCAATTATAAATATTTTACTCCTTCAGTGCCGGAATCGACTTTAGACGTCTGAACGTCAGAATCTGACGTCTATAGACGTCAGATTCCCGCGCTGAAAGGGTTAAATACATATCTCCAAAATTGTGTGATTACCTGAGCATCTACGACAAACTACCTTATACACTTCAGGGGCGCATTTTATTTAGCATAAAAGGCCGTGGAACCGTAGGCCCTATGTATACGATCATATAACAACAGCACAATATACTACCCGAGTGAGTGAAATATGTATACGTGTGGGTTCAAAATTATGTTGATATACTAGTGCACGTGGCGCTAGCTTTTCCACCAACCACCATCTATCTACCAAAGGGTGCGAAGGCTTCTAACTTAATGGCAACGTTATTTTGAAAGTCACATTTCGCCACAAATGTCGGATACATTTTCATTTAATTGTTACCACCGGATTCAACAGATGTTTGTCTCTAAAATGAGATAACTACCAGTTCAACATGAAGTAAGTATTGGTTACTGGTAATGAATCAGAAATACCGTTTCCCAGCTCCGTCATACAACGTAATTCGCAAGGTATGCCGCAGCGGGACAAAGCCTCCATACCATTTAGTAGATGCTAGATAACCTGTCGATCACCACATGTTCGCTCTAGAGGCCTGTTGGTGTATGACTTACGTGATCATCATCACATCCAGCCTACCGGGCATTGACAGTGGAGAAGATTTGTCTGACCTAATCAGGGGACAATAATTTAGGCTAATTAGGGTAAATTAATTAGGTTAATTAAAATGTAAATTCCCATTGACAAACCTCTGTTGGTCAAGACTTATGCTTGTGCAAAACATGACGCTAGTCCATCAATGACAAGGTTGTTTGTATCAAGGAGTTTTTATGATAACCTCCTTGGTCTGTATGACCATGACATGGGCAAACTGTTCAATTTTTTCTTTGTACAACGGAAATATTATATTTTGTCGTATGACTTCACTATTCTATACCTCACCATTTGCTGATCCATTCTGATCAACAAACTTCTTTTTCTGCCCAAATTGTCAACGAACCGTTTTTATTACCTTTGTGGCGCAATTCGCTTTTTAATATTTCTTCTACTGTCTCCCCCCCCCCCCCCCCAGATGCATGGTGCGTCCCTAGCAGACAGAGTCAGCTAGAGGCGCGTGGACCTGTTTGTTTCGTCATGAAACCACCAGAGAGTGAAAGGTGCGTATGAGGGGTTTAGCACGCGGACATCAATCACCACCGAGAGTTTTGTTCTGATCTCTTCAATTGATTTATGGGTGATTACGAGTGGTGTATGGCCGTGTAGGTAGTGATAAGGCACGTAGTGGGTACCCCCCACCCCCTCTGCGTACTGGGTACCCCACCTCCTCTATACGGAGAGCGGGGACCCCCGTGAGCCGCCGGACACCCCCTAGACGGGGGCTGTCCGGCGGCGAGCACGGGGGTCGTTTTAGGTGGAGAGATGTGGATGATTGAAATTTTTCCACGGACTAACCCACCCCTTATAATACCAGTTCACGTTGTCAGCGATAACTGTAAATCACGCGAAATCGCGCCAGAATCGATCAACTTATTTTAGTGAGAGCGCCACGCCCGATAATTGCTGATTGAAGCAATAGCGTGTACTAGTTTTACTGAAATATCGCGCCATAAAATAATGTACCTTGTCAAATCCTAACATTGGCGACGATGGCGCACCATTAACATTTAAAGCGCTAAATTAAATAATTTAAATTCCCCCCCAACGTGATGGTATACCACGATACACAACTACAGAGTTGTCCAAAGAGTAGAAATTACTAATTTTTGTTTAATTTGAGACCAAACATTTGCTAATATTGATGCTCGAACCACATTTCGTTCCCAATATCTGCGATTTGATCGGCTAGTAAAATAAATGAAAAACGACTATAGTCGCGCTTGTACGGGTTAAGCCAGAGCGACTTATGGCGGACAATGATTTGTAATGGGCTAAATTGGCAGCTATCTCTGACTGTGTACAGGTGTATAGTGTCATGAGCAGATATTGATAGAGTCTGACATTTTTTGTGAAGGTTACCTGGTCTAATTATGAAACATATATGAAACATATATGACAACGTATGGTTTTATATCAACAGTCTATTTAATTTCATGTGTTATACTATTATTAAGTAAGCAAAAATACCTAACCCCAATAGGTTAAATGGGCTAAAATATACTATTCTACTATACTATACTATATTTGTTCGATTCAGCATAGATTTATGTTAGAAATAATAATTGTAATAAACTAGAATCACATCTTGTTAAGCAAATGTAACAACTTTTTTCTTTAGATTTAGATACCAGAGGATAGGTAGCTATTCGGTTTAATTTGTTGGGGTTAGAATACAATACTTCATTCTAAAGAGCTGATGTGTTTTTCATAGATCAATTCAATATTTTACCGTGTTGAAACACACCACTACATTATTTTATTTGTCCGACCTCTACATTCTAAGCTGGGAATGGAGATATATTGTTAATCAAGCACAAACCAATTATTATGGTAGGCCTATGGTACTGTTATATATAATCAGTCAGGTGTGACCGAGCTGTTGATTATGAGGGATCCTCATTGTGGTCGGATGTGTTTTAAGTCAGTTAAAACCCTTGAAGCTCCTCGGGCTTTATCCTATACATAATTGACAGTAGCCTATACATGTGGGGTACGTACCTGGTGAGACCTTTTCCAGAGTAAACAGAATGATAATACTGAGATGACTCCCTGATTCCTATGCCGTAATAGTGGTACTTAGAGTGACCACGAGTGCCGAGGCGCCTGGTGGTCAGATGGGGAAACTTCTGACGGATCATCTGAACAGAAAAATGGGGGATTAAAATCATATGAGGATACACACCGAGTGAGAACAGGCGATGATGACAAACATGTACAGTTATTAGGTGTAATTTACCAAGGTGAGTCAAGAAAATAATACATATAATAAAAACATCCCAGATAAATTCGGAAATGGGGGTGTTAAAACTAAATGCACAAATTGTAGCATTTTAGTTTATTGGACAAGGTTGTGTCGTTGTTATTGTTTTTGTCTCGATATGTTATCTGCTTTATGCAACATTGAGCATGTTTATTTATTTTTTTCTTATTGGTTATTAAGAGCATGTCAATCCGAATATGTCAATATAGTGAATATTATTATGGATATGGCTATTTGAATGTTTTATTGATATTTTGATCACAATAGCAGTGGCTGATCTTATTGACTTAACCTCCCACCCATGTGGGGTTTTAAGCGACGATTTTCATGAAACTGCTAAAAAACAGGAACATATCACAATTATACCACCCGCTTTATGTCATCTGTATCCACTACAAGTCAAGAATTGCTTTCAGAAATTATCGTAGTTGAAGAAGAGTTATATTTCGAGTTGAAAAGTTGATATTCAAAACAGATATTTTCTTTGGAGTTAATTTCTGTATGGCATAAAAACTGTTCCACATACATCTTTTATAGTATACATGTACATCTATAACATTCAAACCATGTATGACAGAATGGTTCAGCATGTGACATGAAGATATCAGCCAATCGCTATACCGTTATTCAATTGTCAATTAAATTATGGGGTAGAATAACGTATTTTCTGTAATATTCCATTGTAGTCCAGGATCTACAGGTTCGAAAGCTCAATAAAAAACGGTCGGACCGGACACGGCTTCCTGTACTTTTCCAATGCTATTTTTCTGTTAGGTTGGACCCTTAGGAGGTAAGTTTGAAATATTAATTGTTTTATTTCCAGTTTTTACCCACAACACAGGGAACTTTAGCGCACAGATGAAAAGAGATTATACAACATGTTTGGACGCTATTACTTAAACGATAGTAAGCGAATTTACATGAATTTTTTTTACCAAAGGCGTATCCCAGGTCGGAGAGGGCTTTACATTTTGGGAATGATCCAGATTATAATCAGGATTTAGGATCTGGATTGCTCGGCGGAGGTTTGCATTTTTATCAGAAATGTGATATGTTATCATAAATTTGCCATACCCCCTGAGTAAGAAAATTCAGCATGGAGAATGAAAGAATTCATGCACCATGTTTTGGACACTACTGTGTCGTGTAATTTGCCGAACACCTGCATAATATGTCTAGATGACACATGTATCAAATCTAAATACAGAAAATTATATCAAATTATCAATAAAGATTAGTTTTAAGTGCAATTTTTCTTTTTTGGGCATTTTTAACCATGACTTCCAAAGGAAGTAACTTTATATGTGAGCTCACTGAAAATGGAGCTTGTTGTTTTTCCTTCTCCAAACGATTTAGCTAGTTTTTCACCTATATCAACAACAAACATCACAAGTACATAAAGACAGACATGTGAAAAGTCACAAATCAAACATAACACTAAATGTTTTTCTCAATCTGTTCGACTGTCGACCAATCCATATACACACATTGTAGCATGATTAGTAGTGGTGCATTCACTCTCAACTTTTAAGACTGAATTAAATGTAATTAGATATCGCAACATCAAAAACCTTGGCTTTGGCTAGATAATAACCACATAAGTACTTTTTAATATTGCGGTCAGAATTAAAGTACATAAAAGGTTAAATATTTGTGACATTTTTAAATAGGCTTGTCTGCACTGGTCTCGCCATTTATCACATGTAGGTCACTAATCTAGTACGTAAGCTATATAACAATAGGATCATAAAAAGGTTCGATATGTGTATAATACAGTTATAATAGATGATAACACAGTGCTAACACACGTGATGGTGTTATAAACTGATAGTGGTTGATAAGAGACTATTGATATATCTTATCATATCATCAGAACATAAAATACACATTCACATTAAGGTACAGCTGATTTAATTACGAAATGTCATATCAAAACTTTTCTAATTTTATTAATATATAAGCTTGCTTTCTTCGTTATCAATCGGGACTGGGAAATTTAGCTGAAATGACTTGCTATTATGAATTGATTTCATATACCATGCCATTTTTTTCGTTTTTTTATTAATTGAAAATATAAGTCTGCAGTTCTAATACTACTTAACTCGGCTCACTGATATAATAGTCATATAGTGAGTTCGTGGACCATATAACTAAAGTTAATTTAGGTCATCCAAGCATAAATCTAAATTAGATTTCCCTTTGCCATTCTATGACCTAGATTATGGAATCCACTTTGTTGTTGAATTAACTGGATACCTTATCATCAGCTATATAACATGACTATTAGCATAACAGTTTACTTATAAACAGAAGTATGTTGATGTTTATTTGAAGATTCAATTTCAAGTTTTCATATTGCGTCTTTTTCATTTACTTTTGCAATTTCGCATCCTAATTTTATTTACATGGATGTTATTTTCTCTCTTTATTTTCTCTGTGAATATCTTTGCTCCCAAAACCTTGCTTAAATATCTGGTAGTGTGTTTAGGCCTGTGAAGCTTGATATTATAAACAAAATGTCCAGCTTCACGTCAAGAAAGATAATACTATTTGAGCTTTGATTGCAATGGTTTTCTCTTGCACACTCACTCACCTTGCCGAATGTAGCAGCACATGCGGGCTCCAGTGTGTGCCTGCGGGTGAAGTCCAGGTAATGAGTGTACAATACATTACGTGGTAGACATACACCCTCACAGATACAGTAATTCTCTTCTAACCTACAACATATCATACACATCAGGTAAAACATGGTGATATAATCATGATAATGAGTGTAAAAAACATTACATGGTAGACATATACTCTTACAAATACACTATTTCTCCCCCAACCTAATATTACATAATACACATCGGGACAAGACATAGTGCCATAAATAGTGTACATTACATTACGTTGTGGACATACACAAATACAGTAATTATCCTTCAACGCAGAGCACATCATACACAGCTCGGTGAAACATATCCTATCATCTGAAACATTTTCCAAACATAGATGGCGTTTTGCGAAATAATTATTTGAAAGTAGATAACATAAAATAAGTGTTTTTTTTCAATTCATAAATATAGAAATATTCTGTTTCTTCGATTTGGTTAATATCATGTTATTCAGTAAAGCTCAACAGCCTTGACCTCTAATATTTTTAAGATGTCCTTGTACAGTAAACACATATTCCAGTAGCATAATAGGCGTAATAACACAACAATACCTTATCTGTTGGAAACACACTTGATAATATAGATAACTTGAATAGCTTTATATTCCTGGGCACATCATTTACCCAGCAAACACCAGCCTATCAGCCAACATTGTTTAGCGTTGAACTGTGGAACATAAATAATGTGACGTTTGTTGATTTTATATATTAGTAAAGCTCACTCAACTTCTGGCGGTTGAGGTGGTCAAACAAATAAATTAGCAAAAATCCTTTTAAATTAAAATAATCTTAGGTTTCAAAACTATTCACACATGCCACGAATTTGATATGATTTCTGTTTCATCCAGCATAATCGTTATTATCACCTCAGCTTAGCTACGCCGTAGTCATAAATCAACTGAGCTAACAAAAACAAAGGAAAAAACAATAACAGTGTTGGCTTCGAAGATCAAAAAGACAATTAAAGTTTGTATGAAAATCAATGGTGTAAAATATTGTTGTGTGTGCATAAAGTCAGTAGCAGGTAAATGGATAACCTTTATTGTCAACACACATTTACCATCCATGATGTATCATAGCATTATACTTCTCAGCAAAGACAAAAAGGTAGTTGACTGTCTACCCTACTTGTAAAGTAAGTAGTTACTGCCTTTTGACTAGGTCTTTCCTCGACAGCATACACGTAAAAAGCTTCTGTGACATAAAGTTATAAAGCAATTTAACATTTGAGAAGCTACTAAGGTCAGTATAATTACCCCATATTACACCAGAGGTCGTCTCCTATACAAACAGAGACGCCTGGTGAGTGCTTGGGGAGTCAATAAGTCAAGTTCAGAGATCACAGGTCAATATGTGGTCACGTCAACTAATTAAAATGGTCAAGCTCCGCTCCTAGCGAACACAAGGCGTTGATCCAAGGCTGGTTTAATGTTGGTCCAGCGGCTTGGATTGCTGGACTCTTCACAAGATGTCGACATGCCATGGCGCATATTAAACAGCGCCATAGGACGTACGTTTATGAGTAATAAAAAGGTGGTGGGAAGTTGACAAATAATTCTTATTATTTGTCAACTTCCCATCATTTTCTCGTCCTTCGTCTTTAACTCAGTGGCAAGGGGTTAAGGACATAGCGCAATGGTTAGAGCGCGGGGCTTTGCCGATGTTGCTGCGTGCCGTGCGGTTTTGAATCCCGCTTGGTGCAGAATTTTCAGAGAAATATCATGTGTCTCCCATCTCAATATTGGGACATTGTTTCGCTGTTGTGTCCTTGGGCAAGGCACTTAGCCCTCAAATGCTTCACTTAACTTGAAAATGAGTACCTGGTAGGACAGAGATGGCAATGTGTAAGATAAGTTCAATGCGTCGAAATGGCTGCAGGACTGTATGCTCTCCGTGGAATTGAGATGGCACACGAATGAACAGGTCCAGTAAAATGTAAAAGTCGGATAAAATATCTGATATCTGAGTATAAACCTGCGCCTTTACCTTTAAATTAGCGGCTTTCCAGCTCCTGTTAAATGTTGGCCCAGTGTCGGTTTTTGTGGTTTTGTATAATTATGCAGTGCACAAAATGGTTTAA
>OZ024914.1:63165638-63188138 GCA_964017125.1 Flabesymbios commensalis | reverse complement strand
TATAGAAACTTGACAAAATAGATGTCAAAAATGTTCAAATTTTCCTGATTTATATCAAGTGTTATTTTTGATATGTTTAAAAATTAATATGTAATATTCTAGTAAAAAAATGTAAAACCGAATATAATCGGGACCGGCGTTGACAAGGTAAAAAGGTAAAGGGAGAGGTTATATTATGATATGGAGAATGTGAGCCTCTGCTGACGACTTCACATTCACCCCCTGGTCATGGGACCTGTTCATGCGTGTGCCATTTCAACTCTCTGGGGAGCATACAACCTGCAACCGTTTCGGTGGTAGGAACTTATCGTACACATTGTCACCTCTGTCCTCCCAGTTATTAATTTACACCTGAGTAAAGTGACGCACTTGAGAGTGAAATGCCTTGCCCAAGGATACAACATCTGAAAAAGTGGTTCAGCCTGGCACATGACGATATCGACTGATATCGACAGTCGTATGTGTCTCTCAAACGAAAGGTACATACGACAGTATTTGCACATAGGATAGGGGGTCGTAGGGGTCGTAAGCTACAATGTTGCGACAATCCCAGGCTAAAAGCCACTAAAAATTGCCAGTACGTCACAGGAAATGTCAGGAATGCACCAAACGCGTATCGAACTCGCACGGCGGGCAGTGGCTATTGCAACAAGTAACAACTGGTAAGTAATTTATTTTGAAAAAATCCAAAGGAACAAGCAGAAAAGTGTATGCCAGGTGAGCATGCGTGGTAACAATACATCTGCACAACATTTGTACAACGCCAGCCCAATGTCTTCGACGTTGGTCCAACATTGCACGAGGCCGCACAAATGCTTTTCGCTTACTGGGTTGTACTTAATTAAAACTTTTCATAATATTTTTCACGTATGTACACAGGTTTACCAACTCGACTTCGTTCTGCACATTCATTAACAACTCGAACTTGAGACTGTTCGGTGCACGACAGTAAATACAATAAACAAGCGTTTTCGTATATCATTAAAGTGAGAGCATTTAAACAAGTAATGGAATTCGTCCCCCACTTCAATATTGCAATGTGTATATATTCTGTTTTCTCTTAAAACCCCATGTCGACAACATGCTTCTATCGGAAACTATATGTGGTTTCTACACATAAATCTAGTCATCCATACACGTTGAGAATAAGGCAGGATCGTTAGATATTGTTAAAGTTTTAAAGAAGACTTAAAATTATGTAGTTCAAACATTTACTAGTTTGGTCCACCTGGGAAGACTATTTCTGGAAAAACTGATCTTTTAGGTTTTGTTCTAAACTGCATGGGATGACTTGGCTTTCCCAGATACCTGGAAAGCCACAACTTTCTACATTATCTTTAATGGCTTTTATCCATGGAGATTTAAAAATATTGGCAGTATGCAGTTTGAATAAAAGTCGAAATAAATGTGTTGATAGTTTTGGCGTATTGCATGGTTTAGACAGGTTTGCCCAGAGCATCACCATCCTACACTGTGCGTCTAGCAGCAGAGGAGTCACGCCTAACTCTCCTAAAACCATTTTTGTACATGTTGACATATTAAATGATAAAATATATTTACAAAATCTTAAATACAATTTCTCAACGACGTCTTGACCTCATGGGCCCATACTTCACAACCATAAAGCAAAACCGGTTTTACTAAAGCATCAACAAAATTAAGTTGGACGTCGATTTTAAGCTGCAACTGACGGCTTTTACAGAGTCGGGCAAACATTGCCCTGTTTCCTTTTTCATATAATTTATTTTAGCTGTAGTAAATTTACCGTTATAATTAAAAGTCAAACCTAAATATTTACAATGTGTAACAACTTCCAATTCATTCTCCCCGAGTATAAAAATGGGAATTTTCCTTGTTTTCCTCCGAGAAAAAATAACGTTTACATTTAGCTTCCATAAATCACAGTATTCTCTCATTGCACATACTGATCTCTGCAAATCACCAGTGAACTCTGCTAACAAAACAGCGTCATCGGCGTACAATAATAAATACAGTTTTAAAAACATTTCAATATTTTCTTCTACATCATCAGCAAGAGTATGCACCATTTGCAGATTGACATGAGACGATTGTAAAAATGAATGCAAGTCATTGAGAAATAAAGAAAATAATAAAGGAAATACATTTTCTCCTTGACGTACGCCCATGTGGAAAGAAAAATGATCAGATAGTAATTCATTAGCGGCCACACACGATTTAGCTGATTTGTAAATTGCAAAGCGGTAAGCTCTAACCATTGTGCCACGCCCCTCTCTTAAACTCCGTGGAACGGGTGTAGCTATGTATACATGTCACTCCCAGAACTCCTTAACAAAATCATGTTGACAATTTTACGTACCGGTAACTCAAATCAATAGAGAAGTGGCATGTTAACGCATGTACAAACCCTCAAACAACTACACGAAGGTCTACTAATACAGTGAAAAACTAATGGAAACAACACTCAATCAGTGCCAGTATTCTAAAAGCGACCGACCCAGATCTTACGCATATGATTGGTCGAGATGACCATTTCGACCAGTCAACTGCAATATATCTTGGTCAGTCGCTTTCAGAATAGCGATCGCTGTCGATCTATTCTCATCGAATCGCCCGAAATTGTTGGAGCGTGTAGTTGGGCTGATTTTTTTTGGCAATTATTGTCCGTTTGTCTTTATGGATTTTCACTCTTCGTGAAACGTTGTTTGTATATCACTGTTTTCGTTAAGGGTCAATGCACTAGTTTCAATTTTAACTTGACGAGCCCGCCATTGATGTGATCGCCTAGTCACATTGCGAGTGACGACACAAGGTACTTCGCTGAAAGACCCACATACGTCGCGGACCCGCTTCACACACCACGTGGTTGACTAACGTCTATAGTCACTTACCAGTGTATGGTGAGCTGTGTCTGCTTCTTCTTATCTCTCATCACCTGAGCTCCTGACCTGGGCTTATCCTCTCCATCACTTGACCTCTTACCCCGGCTTCTATCTCCATCTTCTTCACCTGCATCATCATCACCCATTTCTGTACCACTGTCATCCTCCTCCTCCTCATCCTCATCTCCCTCATCGTCGTCCTCCTGCGCTCGCCCCATCTCCATCTCACCTCCATCTGACGACTCTGAAATAAAAGTCAGCCCTTTAATTTTAACATGTTTGTACAATAGCCAGAGCGAAGCTGGCAATAATCTCCTAACTCGAATTAGAAGACCTCGTGTTTTACTGATTACTAACTATGAACAGTAACTATTAACTAGCCAGAGCTAATACCTCAGAACATCCTTATTTAGCATGTTCAAAGAGCCAAAATACACTTTAAAAATAAATCCTATTTGGCTGTAAATAACAAGAAGGAACAAAATGTGAAATGTGAACTTCTATTTTTGTGATATTCAAACCTAAATGCAGAGGAAATAAGACACAATAAAATACAGCGAAAATAATCAAAACTAGCCAGCCTGACCAGGAAAGTGTCATGATTTCCTGGAGATAAGGAGATTATCGCGTAGAAAAAGCAAGAACAAAGATTAACCAGTTGATGTGACAATCTTCCTTTATAAATCAGTAACCAGTGAAAACACTACAGACGATAATGTGTGATAATGGCTACTTTATCTGCGACCGGTGTGTAAATAGACCGCGCTGTGAATTGTGGTTGTGGCCCAATGTCGGTTCAATTGTCTACGACGGTGCCCCAGCATTGAACCAACATTGGTTTTGGTCATTTCGTGTCTGCTGTGCATTCGGTGTATGACAGGTTGGGTGGGTGAAATGGTGCGGAACGACTTGAAGTGATTTATAGTCAAGATATCAGAGATAAATTTTCTAAAAAGGGCGTGTAAATCAAGGAAAACATTAACAGATTACCATTGGCACACACGGAGCAGTGGTGCGGAGAGACTCAGAGGTTGATGAACCCTTTGACAAACTATTCATAAGGTGTTTTAATTTTTTTGATTAACCCATTCAATGCCATGTTTGAAGGTAAGATGTGATCCTTAGAAAGAATCGCAAATATCATGCAGGACAATATGAGTTGAATTAGTGAGTTTTGTTTCTCTCAAAATATACTGTTTATAAAGTGTATAAACAGGATTATTGTTGGATACATTTAAAGCTACACATTAAAAAAAATATCACAGAGAAAAACCTAAAAAAAAAACGTTTAACAGTTTAATATTCTGACCAGTTAGTTATTCTTAATGCCATCCACATAGATATACAAATCTACGCTAAAAGCTTTATTTATTAGTCCGTAGTGCAACCTACAACTTCACAAAACATTTGCTTAATATGTGACAACAATTATTGTCTGTCTTCTCATCAGGGCGGGTGCCCTAGGGTAGTGGTTAGCACCGCTGCCTTTCACGCTAGAGTTCGGGGTTCGGTTTCCGGTCTCGGCGGTTTGAAAGAAACAAAAATGTTTCTTCCCCATCCACGTGTGAAACTCAGTATTGTGGGGAGTCTCCGTGACCAATAGGTAGCGTGCTCTGCCTCAGACTGCCAGGGTTTGAATTTTGAATCCTGTGTCTGGAGGACAGTGTCATCTCACTCATCTCACCATCCTTAGGAGGTTTTCTTGGCTCAGTTTAGCATATATGCACAAAGGTGGCCTCGAGCCCGATTCATTTAATTGCATTTGTCTTCTCATTAGATGCATGTTTCTACCAACATCACAAAAAAACGGCCATAATAGCGTGGCGTGTTTATTCCGTAGCATAATGTCAAAGGGATCATTTTTACAGTAAGTCTTACACTTCATCCTGAAGAATTATGAAGCCTAATGTATAGTACATTCACACATTTTGTAATTCGTGCTTTCACAAACCAGCTCGTATCACGTGTGTTGACCTTCCACCTACATCAAACAAGAGACATTGAGCCCATGTTGATTTAATGTTGGTCCACCATCTACAACGTTGGCCCAACATTAAAACAACATTGGGTTTGTGTCTTGTGTTAGCCCTTCATGTGCCCCGTGAAAGCCGATCCATGTAGTCACATCTCTTATCAGTGAAGCATGGATCAAGAGGGAAGGAGAGGACGGAGGGAGAGTAGATACAGGTAAATCATGGTGTGAGCCGCCAAGTCCACCTGGCATCTAGTACAGCCATAGAGGTTTGTTCTAGCTGTATGGTGCAGCTGATCTGTCACTGTGTGCGCCACGGCAGGACTGGGCTGTCAAAATTATATTATATTACATGGGGCTGAGTATTGTATCATAACTGCACTGCACTGCATTGTACTGCCCTGCCCTTTATTGTAATGTGTCGTATCGTATCGTATCGTATCGTATCGTATCGTATCGTATCGTATCGTATCGCATCGCATCGCATCGCATCGCATCGCATCGCATCGTATCGTATCGTATCGTATCGTATCGTATCGTATCGTATCGTATCGTATCGTATCGTATCGTATCGTATCGCATCGCATCGCATCGCATCGCATCACATCGTATCGTATCGTATCGTATCGTATCGTATCGTATCGTATCGTATCGTATCGTATCGTATCGTATCGTATCTTATCGTATCGTATCGTATCGTATCGTATCGTATCGTATCGTATCGTATCGTATCGTATCGTATCTTATCGTATCGTATCGTATCGTATCGTATCGTATCGTATCGTATCGTATCGTATCGTATCGTATCGTATCGTATCGTATCGTATCGTATCGTATCGTATCGTATTGTATTGCATTGTATTGTATTGTATTGTATTGTGAATTGTCGAATATAGCGGAACATTTCTTGTCTTAAACTACCTGTGCAATTTGAATCGGCTGTGAGACGGCTATTTGAGCTGTCACCAGCCACTCATGACTAGGGACGGAGGGCTCCGTTGTCGATACGCATGTGTTGGCAGATGACAAACCGCCCTGCCTTACTTATACTCGTGTATTGAATATATATCTATATATTTAGCACAAATGGTACCTTAAGTGATCGACCTATGAACGATAATCTGCGAATGTTGCTTTGTGTTGTCTGCCTGGCTCGAATTCAGGCCGGAGACAGTCTCTGATACTGTTCGGAGCAGACCGACATCACTCTACATGATCACGCTTGTCATGATCTGACTTAGAGTATTACCACATGGCATGGATGGCTGTTCCCCTCAAAATTATTATTTGTCTTTTTTCTGTTTTATTTTTAGGTTTAGTGATTTTTCAGTAGCCTTTGTTTCCAGACCAAGTGGGTCCTTATGCTGAATTTCAAAGATCTCTAATCAACTGATTTACTTCTTGAGTTTGGGATTTTTTTTCCTCCAGTCTAAAATTGCATATGTGGTACTACTCAGCATATTTCGGCTGCGCGACGGCTATATGAGCTGACGTCAGTAGATGTATTCTAGGTTTATAGTATTACTTTTATTTAGGGATGTATGTAGGCCTATGTTAAAATTAAGAGGTTAAGAGGTTTTAATTAGGTTTCTACGCTTTCCAGAGTGTCCTTTTTTGCTACACGGTGTAGAGCACAGTGTAGCTATTTTATCTCTGGTTTTGGTGCGGGAAACAGATGACAGACAATTGTCGGTTATTTTATTTTATGTGTACAAATAGTAAACTTTATAATCTATACTATGTACATTTTTAATTTTTTTTTGCTATTTTAAACAATGGATATTATTTTATTCTATAATTTTAATTCACTTATCTGGTTGACAGGCATTGTAGAGGTCGTCTCGACCTGTTCCCGTCAACCAAAGTTATTACCATGTTCAAAAAATGATAATAATAATTATAATGTACCATTTTTGCATTTTCTTAACTGGAAGTCAAATAAATAAATAAATAAAATTGTATCGTATTGTATTGTATTGTATTGTATTGTGTTGCGCTGCGACGTACTGCATTGTATTGCATTAAATTGCATGACGTTGCGTTATATTAACAAATGTATGGTATATGTATGTTACTATGAATTGCATTTAGCCAATTTTTTTTACAATGATTATAGTTATGAGCTTCCATGTGTACCTCTTGTATACTTGGTTGCTTTATATAATCACGTCGAGTACATTCATCTAGTGATTGTGGCATTTCACTGTCCAAGGTGAATACGAATGACTAGATATAGTTTAGAAGGATTAATCGATCAAATGCACAAAACGTCACAAACATAAAAAAATACATATTTAAAAATAACGTGATGTCCAAAATAAAAATACACTTACATGGATAACGTAGAAAGAACATAATGCATAAAGTGATTGCATAATGCATAAAATGGTGACTGAAGTATATTTTGTCTGACATAGGCCTAGATGTATAATAGGACGGTATTTAATAGATTCTGTTGATTTTTATTTTGATAGGGGGGGGGGCGAGTAGGTAGCGATTAGAATGTGAAGGTGTACACAAACTCAAACTACCCAGCACACACGAGACGTTGAACCAATGATGGTTTAAGGTTGGCCTAGCGTCGTTCGGATTGAATGTCTTACTTTCACCTCTGATATCAATCAGTCATTAAGTAATTCCTCTATTTGTTCGAGGTGGACAGAGTTTTGATTTATGTTCACAAATTATCGTGTTACCTCTATAATGTGATACACACGAGGTCAAGTGTCACCATGGCAGCGGGGAGGCAGTGGTCAAGGTGGGCAGTATGTCAACATCGGCAGATGGCCATATCATCAGCAGGTGTTAGGGCACGTTGGTGCAATGCTGGTCCGGCATCGTACACGCCGGCCCAGCATCCCACCAGCGTTGAGAAAGCGTTTTATTTCTAGGCAATCATCATCATTAGCGACAGACATGCATTTAGCAGCAAGAAAGGTAAGTGCAGCTGTACGTGATAAAAACAAAAGGAGCAGCGAAGCCAAATTGCAGTTGTTTTCAACAATATCGATATAGAAAAAATAGATTCAAACTCATCACTGTAAAAAAAGAAAATTTCAAAACAGAGTTACACACATGCTTTAGGTATTTCGATACACCACATTTGGTCTTTGCTTGATTTGTTTTTCAAAACACCAAAATGTGTTTCGAAAAAGGTAAAATGGAGTTACACACATGCGTTAGGTGTTTCAATATCCCACATTTGGATGTTGATTTCTAACATTATGTGTTTCAAGAAAGTTAAAATGGAGTTGCGCACATGCGTTAGGTGTTTCGATACCCCACATTTAGCTTAATACATGTGTTTCAAAAGACTAAAATGTGTTTCAGGAATAGCCAGATACTAGAGGACCCCTTTTCCACGTACCAAACTATATCAATGAGCAATTAGGTAAAGATAATCATGGATCTCCATCAGAGTAACATAATCAAATGATTCGTTTGAAAGTTTTTGAAACTGTTACATCTGAGAATATGAATTCTTGTGGATTACAGAAATAGATAAAACATACTTTTCAACTATTCTCTCGCCAAAACATTATAATAAGCCTAAACAGTATAAGCCTATATAATAAAATAGGTCCGACCGGAGGCCAGGAGCCTATTATCAGTTTATTCCGCCTGAGTTTGTGTCCAGCTCAGGGTAAAGAGGGGTGTCGTGTTTGAGAAACGGCTACATTTTTGTGAGCACGTCAAATACAACTTTAAGGTCGCTAGATTAAGTACTTGCGTGTTTAAAAAGTGTTCAGAAAAAAATATATTTACAATTATATTCGTGATTAGAGTTTTGTTGGAATCATGTAATCTAGCGTCGCAGACGGTGGCACAGCATTACATCGACATTGGGCCAATGTATTGTGTTATCTGGGAAGTGACTTTTCCAGCGACGGAGATAAAGTGTCAAACGCATAGCAATGCAGCAGTGCCAGAAAACACAGGGCAATCACCCAATGCTGCTTTAATGTTGGGCCAGCGTCGATGACAGTGGGTCAACATTGAAACACCATTGGGTGAATGCCATGTGTTTACTGATGTGCTGGCGCAAAGTTTACAGCAGACCCAGTGTTGGATTAGTGTTGGGCATGAATCGTAGACGATTGACCGCCATTATTGAACGAGCAATAGGCTGCGACGCTGCCCAAGATGGAACCGGAATTGGGTGGGTGGGCCTTACATCCTCTGTGCGAGGTACATGGTAGGGGGCCAGCCCCGATAGTTCATTCGCATCGACTGGGGCTGCCCCGATGGCTCATTCGCGGATAATTGTCATCGTGGTTGTGCATATACAGTGCTCCAAACAGTTCTAAGGCCTGGATTGTAGAGTGCTGCCTGAGGTTTCCAAACCTGGTCAGCCGTGGATTGAAAGACCAAGATAGGGATTGGTTATCCAAATATGGTGTTTCAAAACACTCATTGCAGTTTATCAAAACTCTACTTATAGTTTTTTTTAAACTTGATCAGCCGTGCCCCAAATAGCCACACTGAGGATTTCAAGACGCTCGTTGTGTTTCAAAACGCGAAAAAATTGTGTTTCCAAACACCAAAATCGGTTGCCTCTGTGTTGCAACCAAATACTCTTTTTTTACAGTGAGCTGCCGAAAAAAAATTGAATGCTGCCAACTTACATGCCTGCCTCAATAGCTCCTTCGCTCCGCTCCAGATGTATTGGGTACGAATCCCGGTCAGGTCTGATATTTGTTATCAAGGTTGTGCATACACAGTGCGCCAAACTGTTCAAATGCCTGGAGGGTGCAGTTCTGTATATGATAGAATATATATGTGTAGAATAAAAAACCCTTGAAGTCATTCGATAATAGTAGGTCACAGTTCCGACAGCGGTCGCGATATTGCCATGGTGTGCAGAAGAGACTTAAAACACACCACTACATTATTTTCTTTGTTCGACCACTACATTCTAAGCCGGGAATGGAGAGTTATTGTTGATCAAGTACAGACCAATTATCATGGTAGGCCTATGGTGCTATAATTAGTCAGGGGTGACCGAGCTGTTGATTATGAGGGATCCTGATTATGGTCGGATGTGTTTTACGTCAGTTAAAACCCTCGGAGCTCTTCATTCTTAGCTGTTGTAAAGGCCCCGGCATTCGGCCCCGACCTTTTCCACAGCTAAGAATGAAGACCTCCTCGGGCTTTATCCTATACGTAAAACAATATTCGCTCACGCACTGCAGCATTGTAATATACACATATTAATCACATAAGAATTCACTAACTTGGTAGGCTCTCATAGCGGTTAGAATGGAATAATAATAATATAGGGAAACAGTGTGTGAATTTGGTATTTTGTGGTTATTAGAAAGAAGTGTGCTGTTGTCATTTTGTGGTTATTAGCTTGGAGGGTAGGTAGTAGCCAGGCACCAATCCCGCTAAACTCTGAACATTCAGATTATCTTAACATTCTGCCATACAATCATGTCATATACATTTAATTATAGAAGTAAAACGCTCTTATTTCTAACGTAAACTGGATACAAATAAAATAATCAGTCGGATGAGTCTGCCCTCATTGTTTCAATCACCCCCTGGATTTCATGTAACTATGAACACGCAGCACTACCGTATTTTATTTCTCATGGAAAATGGTTCATTTTTTATTCAAAAACACGTATACTGATTCTGAAATATTATATATATATTTCCATAACTCATGTGTGATCGATTTTACCATTTCCCCTTGATTGATTTTTATTCGAAATGATTCATGTCATGCGGTGCATTAATGTGATTAGGTTAACCTTTCAATAGCTACATTATAAAAATTCCCACACACTATAAGTTGTATCTTACTACCGCGCTAACTTCAACTGGGTGAAAAATATTCACTTTTGTTTAATTTGAGACAATTGCAAATTTTGATGTTTAAACACACATTTTATTCCCAATAACACTAACAGTGATTTAATTGGTTAATAAAGCGTCGTGCTTAGGGTCTTAAGAACAATATCTGTAGTAACATCATAATACAGCTACATCAGTGGCAGCACCAACACTAACGAAATGAACTCCGATGACATTAACAATTTGTGCACAACAATCATTTCTCAAGTCATCAAATACGAATGCATTTATGAGCCCCATATATCACAGCAAATATGAGACGTTGAACCAAGGTCTATTTAATACTGGGACAGCAGGCCAACATTAAACCAACAATAAACCGACATCGGGTAAACGTCTTGTGTTTGCAGTTATTGCACCACAATATGGCTCTCAGTAAATATCTGTGGGTACGGGATTCGAGTGTTTCCCTCGGTGTATATACATTACATAAGATGTGTCTCTATTAAATGTATGATTTTAGAAATGTTCGCAAAATATCCGATGAAAACTGAATGAAAAACAATACTACAAATAGGATATGATCAATTTGACAAAGCTGATATTTTAAAGGTCAATAAAAACGTCAAAACCTCATTTCAGCATACACATATTTTAAAATAAAGCTTCCTTGCCTTAATGTGTTTATTTATGTTGTGATGGAACGTTCCCAGCTTGCAAATCAGACATTCTGAAATATGATACTTGCCAGATATCCCCACTACACCATAATGCTCCCTTTGTGAAGGAGTCTATAGTTAGAGCACTCAGATAAATTAGCAGGCTGGTTATCCCAATGCAAACAGGAAATCAGAGTCAGTGACACTTTAACATCAAAGAGGACGGGGGCCCTGGTGCTGTGGTTAAAGCTGCATGCTTGGAAAGTCGGCGATCGAACCCCACTGTGGCCTTTAAGTTTCAAAGAACCGAGAGGTAGCGCTCTCGACCTCAGACCACCAGGGCTCGAATTTCACATCTTGTGTCTGGAGGGGACAGTGTCATCTCATTTATCTCACCATCCTCAGGAGGTATCCTATAGGTTTAGCCTATGTGTGAACGGAGGTGACATACAACCCCATTCATTTCATTCCATTTAACATCAAAGGGTCAGTCCCTCTTTCTTTCTATGTCAAAACGAAACCATTTTAATGGTGGATAAATCAAGATATTTTCTTGAATCTTAGTTATTTATTTCGGGAACAAGTCGAAATATAACAACAAATATCCATCATCATTGGTGTAATTTAAAATACATATTAGGTATGATGATTGTAACAATGAATGTAGAAAACATCTCATTTGGATTGATATATATCTGCTTATAGACGTATATATCCCTTGCTATGGCATTCAGCACATAAAAACGGGCTTCAGTGGTGAAAGGGTTAAAGCGCTAAAATATGTTTATCAACCAAGAGAACAAAGGGTTTTTTCAGTCTGAAATTATCATAAATGAATAACTATGTTACGGGTATACGGCCATTATAAATGTTTTACTGTTTCGTCTATAAACGTCAGATTCTGACATCTGAAGTCGGTTCACGCACTGAAAGGGTTAAATAAAACCCCAGCAGCACTAGAAGTAAGTATGATTTTTGGATCCTTGTGTGCAGAGTGTGCCAGAGCCGCATACAATCTGATACTATACTCTTAGATACGCGGCTGTATCGATTTGATCGTCGTCGGATGATCTCTTTGATGTACCGCGTTATCTCGGGGACCGTCCGAGATAACGCGAGGATTAACCCGCGCGAGACGCGATAAGAAAATCTGAAATTAAATTCCGTTTAAATCTCAGACAACCGGCGGTCAATGACGACGATTGGTTTTATAATATATCGGGGATGAATATGCATCTTGTGAACATTAGAATTAGACATGTACGTGCGCGGTTCAGTTAGTTTTAACCCTATTCAATTGAACTTGTGTCTCGCTACCGCGATCCACAATTTCAAGTGACTGAAAATTAATGTGGTTTGTGCAATATAAGTCCCGACATATAATATCAGTGTTTCGAGATTTTATTTTAGAAATTAAAAAAATTGGTTGTACAGATGCTAACAAAACATAGAATGTCTGTTGTCGACTACAGTAGAAAATTCTGTGTTTTTGTCTTTAGTGGACATCACTGCTCTAGTGGTTGACCCCTGTGCCGCTGAGTTGCTTGTTCTTATTTTTGAATTCATTTGAAACTAGAATTCCTAACGCTATTGTCAGATTCACATGACGGAAAATAATAACATTGATTTTAAAAAACGTATTTCAGATTGAACGATATGATTAATTGAACAATTTCGACAAACTTTCTTGTCAATTTTGGTGATATGTGCCTCGCACCGCCTTGGTTGATATTGTATTAAAAGCTATAAAATATGGAAGTTAAAACATTATTTTAGTACTTACTGAGAAGTTGTGTCTCGCTACCACGATCCAGAATTATATTTGGGCAAAAAACCTTGCAAGGATACAATTCGAATCAAAACATAGGTCAGGGCCCGTATTCTCGTACAAGTTACGATATATCGTAGGCTTCTGATTGATCGAGATGGCCATCTCGACCAATCAGAAGCCTACGATATATCGTAACTTGTACGAGAATACGGGCCCTGCCTAACACATGTAATGTTTATTTTCCTTCAAATGTTATCGTTTGCAGGGTAAAATATTATATTCATGATTAGCACTTTCAGGGGTAATATTTTTATTAACACCCTTTGACTTTGGCTTATCTAATTAATTAACAACATTTAACAATATTTCACAAATGTAAATAATTTTCATTAACTTGAATGTGTGAATGGCGTCAACGTATGCGATTCGATTCACAACATCTGGGAAGATGAATGTGAAATTGAGGAAACTTAGAAAAAAAAACTCAATCCCAGACAAAGTGCCTCAATTGGGTATTTTAACACATTCATTGCGGGGACCGACAACGTCAAAGGACGACAGATTCTGACGTCTAAAGTCTTTCCCCACACCGTAAGAGTAAAATATTTATATTGGACGACAGACCCATAACATAGGTATTAAAATGAAGCGGAAAGAGCTAACTATGACATTTTATAATGATTTAAAATTGAAAATAACCCTTTCATGCCTTTGTTCTCTTGGTTCATATGACAATATTTCAGAGGTACAAGAGTCTAACACTATTCTAAAGCATTTCAACCGAGATTTGACGGTTGCTGATTTAAAATGTAACCCTTTACCTTCAAGTGAAGTATATAATTATGAGCAGTGAGGCATATTTTAAAAATGATACACAGCCCTTACTTATACAGTAGGACGCACTAAACTTTCGATTTGGTATGTTTTGCTGATAAATATTTTATAACATTTTGTGATCTTCATTCATTTCATATACTGTAATACTCAATAGAATAGATAAATTTAAAGTTAGGAAGTTTTTTATTCGTGATAAACTATATCTATTTTGTTTCTGATCATTTTCATGATCATTAATGCGACAAGGAGGCACAAAGGGTTCAATAATACAGAAGATACTTACTTTCGAGCACATCACAGAATATATATTTATTTTTTAATTTCAATAAACTCAATGTCATAAATAATAAGATATATAATTATGTCTGATACTTTAAAGTATGTAGCTACAGTTTAAAATGGTTAGACAGACGACTACACATTATTATATTGTATAAATATGATGGTAATTGGAGTGCGATATGGTAATATATAACACTCTTTTAAGGATCAGGTGTAAACCATCAGGTGAACATGCGCTGTTAATTGGAAGCGTGCTATATTTCCCCAAGCACACGCAAAATAATTACGCTCGTGTTTTTAAGCGACCGACTAAGGTAATTGACATCCATTGTCATTCGAACAACATCCCGCTGCGATATAGGCTGATATCAAAATATACTTATTATTTTGGGGTGGGATTTATTTTGAACTATTTTTGTTGGATCGGTATGATGCTTATTTTTATTTTGACACACCTCTCGTTCTGTTTTGCCCGGAAAAAAAAACAAAAACCCAGCGCTGAGGAACTGATTTTAATACAGTGTACTACCTAGTGCGTTTCTATCACAGGGGGTAAATGATTTGAATATATATATAACCCATGTCGCACAGAAACAAACAGTTTATGTAGAAACGTATATATACGCTGGTACTCAGATGTGAAAACCCTTAAGTGCAAACTAAATCCGTTGGGTTACCTATTGACAAATACATCAATCAACACAACTTAATTCCTAGAGCATGACAGAACTTAAAAAATAATAAAAATAAAACACAGATTTTGAAGAAAATAAATAAATGTTTGATTATTATTAATGATGTACGATACAAAATTGTGGAAGCCAAACTATAGTATACATACCAGTAAATTATTTACCAATATATTTATGCCGCAGTCAGTGTTAAAAAAATATTTCTTGTATTGCTCTCGTATATCTGATCGATTTAAATCATATATAGAAAACAAATAAAGCTGATGATCTGTAAGGTTCTATTAGTTATCGGATTCAAACATTTAAACTTACTTTATATTGTGCGAAATTGGTTTCTTTATTTCACGCAGTTACAGATCAATTTCTGAAAACTACAAGCATGGCATAATGTGTTCGGTAT
Source organism: Flabesymbios commensalis (assembly GCA_964017125.1). NCBI lineage: Eukaryota > Metazoa > Annelida > Polychaeta > Terebellida > Flabelligeridae > Flabesymbios > Flabesymbios commensalis. The sequence continues at coordinate 63,172,865 of OZ024914.1, read as the reverse complement.
ATCTGGTGTAACATTAAAGTTTGCAGTGCAATTCAACCCATCAAGATGTCCACCATTTTACAAAGTGGCCGGTACCATGTAATCATGTCGATATCAAGGTGTCAAGGTGATGCGTGTTTACTTTGTGAAGCGCATGGGTTAATAATAATGTACTCTGCTACTAAAAAGAGATACATATCCAACCATTAACATGATTCATATTTGCTGATTTAAAACTGGAATGTTAAGGATTATCATAAATGCAATTGAGCATACTAAGACAAAAAATGTCACAACGATCTTAGAGCAAAGGTGTAGGGCTTTTAAAAAGCATGCGCATAGGCGTATTCTTGCCATCAATGGCTCTTAATAGTACACCGTACAGCAGGCAACACTGCACACTCCATGCATTTGAATAGTTTGAAGCACTCTTCATACTCAGCCACGGTGACAGCATCAGTCTGGATAATATTCGATCCCGATGCCTTCAGGTTACGACGCAAAGCCGACCGAGTAAGCCATCATAGTTGACCTGGCTGTATCCATAAAGCACGCGACGGATATCCAATCTTGGATTGCTGTTGGCCCACCGTATGCGACGCTGTCCCAACAGTAATCCAACAATAGGTGAAATATAACTTGTTCAAATAATAATATGTTCACAATGACATATTTGTTTTTCTTATGGGAAACTATTTATATCATTTGGAACAGTTTAATAATGATGTACCATTATCATCTATTTTAAAAATCAACATATATTTATTGTACAATATTGGTAATATGGTCCGAGAAAAAAAAAATATGTCGGATTACATTTGTATAAAACATTGACAACGTTACAATCATGATTTTTGTAACACTATGGGTAATCGAGTGGCACAGGAGACCATATGTCACTGCTAATATGTAGATTGATTTGATGCTTATTTCATTTTCTTTCACTAGTATTTTTTTTGTGTAAACAAGGAAAAGTTGTGTGAAATCAATCTTAAGATTGTGTCTGGGATGGGTCATTTTCTGTCTGTGGGTAGTCTAACTAATAAATGTGTACAGGTCCAGCTCCTTTTCTCTACGTCATGTTTTTCGAGACATGTGTAATCGTTTTTATTCTAAATAAGATAAAATCATTATACTTTGAGAAAGGAATTACGATATATAAGGAGTGCTATAAATGTTCTCTGTGAAACTAAGCGATGTGAGCCACCACACCGAGTTGTCATGTGTTATACTGGACTCACCTGTGGATTTTGAGCTGGGCGGACGTCGACGGGAACCATGGGATGTCCTGGAGGTGCGCTGCACCCCTGACGACAACGCCATCTGGCGGAGACCCTCCGCAGCACGGGGGCAATCACCCTGCTGTAGCCGTGCCGGGGTGGCTACCATGGTAACGGGGTAACCAGGGTAACGGTATCCTTAGTGATCCAGGCGTATCACCACATCCCTCTAATCCTGACCACTCCTGCTTTATTCCCTAACTGAGACGAGAAGTCACTTATTTTATGATCGATAATCACTGGATCACCAGTTCCACTTATTGGGTGCTAAAACAAATCTCTAAAAACGAATGTAGGTGATTTATCAAACACATTATATTTTTAGGGTGCGAGAGAATCCGAAAGCGATGGCCAATGAGATGGCAGAATGGTTGATCCTTATAATAAAGGGATGATCTTAAAATAGCCTAGGTGGTCAGCAATCCACGTGCAGGACTTTGATCAAGCCAATAAATGGACAGCAATCAAATACATCTGGATGATCAGAGAAGCAATATTTTGCGCATGGATCTCTGTCCCATCTAGTGCGCACGTGTCTCCAATCCGCGTATCCCGGCGTATCCCGGTGCACGTCTTCACATATATCCGTGAGGATGTATTTGAGTACCGCCGTGCGTTCACTGTCAGTGTTGTTGTACGTGGGGTACGTCAACAGGTTATGGCGGCGGGTCTCACGGGCTACTGAGAGAGCCAACACACTTCACACCACCATATAACCCCCTCTACCCACGTGACGTCACCACGCCGGCGGCGGCGGCGGAGAGCAAGGCAACATTAATGTCTGATAAGAGATTAGTGGTTAACAGTCTGAGTGCTATATTCCACTTGTATTTTTCTTTCAATTAAAAATAAAAATACTTTCTAAAACAAAAAGAGTCATATTGTTTCATCAACATCATTTTTCGAATTCAAACAAAAAACAAACTTTCGTATTCTTAAAATTAGGACACGTTTGTTTTAAAAAGTATATTATTTTTATGTGAAGTATCAATAATAATTCAGTTTGTTTTAAAATGTTTAGCAAGTATTACCATCTACCCACGTGAAAATAGTTATTTCTACTCTGTGATCGCCCTTAAAAATAAAATAACAATATTCGCAAAATTTTCGTTTCATGAAACAGATGCACGTGTCTACATTTTAAGATTTTGTCTTCAACCAAAATGGTGTTTATCAACATTATGATTATCATAAGTTTGACACTGCTGATGTGTTTAGCACTACACTCGCTAGAGGGCGTTCACCAGGAAGTGAGGTAACAGCTTAGTAGAATTGAAATTATGAAATTGGCATCAAGAACAAAAATAAAGCGACAACACAACAACACGCCACCGTATTCTGCAGCAGCTAATCTCAGACTCGAACCCTGCCCCTGTGTTTTCTGAGCGCCGTCTGGTGACCACTTTAGAATGACGCCGCCAGAAGACTGTGCAAACATCAGTGGAGGACATTGGCTGATGCCGGCACCAACAGGTTAACACTGACGTTATGACCGCCAGGTATCAGCGAACAAACACAAAGAAATAACCAATAGGCACGAGACATTGATCCACTGTTGGTCTAATGTTTGGCCAGCGTCGCAGATAATGGGCCAACATTATCCCAACAGTGGGTCGATGTTTCATGTTCGATCATGAATCTTCTATCATTTCTCTGGCATCTGAGGTGTGATAATAATTGTTAGATTAAATAACAGAACCGGCTTTTTTTTATCAAGTAACAGCTACTGATATTGATGTTGTAATTGTCGAATCTGCTTAATTAAAAATCTTCTAATACTTCGTGAAATTGACCGAGCGATCTACCTAACTAACGACAAAACGACCGACCGAACGAGAGACCGAACGAGCAACCGTTAAGCCGATCAGCTTACATGTATAAATAAATCAATCGACAGATTGGCTGAATGGCAAAACCATTGCTAGCTTCAGCCGATTGATTGATTGATTGATTGAATAATTAATTGATTGATTGATTGATTGATTGATTGATTGATTGATTGATTGATTGATTGATTGATTGATTGATTGACTGACTAACTGACTGACTGATTGATTGATTGATTGATTGATTGATTGATTGATTGATTGATTGATTGATTGATTGATTGATTGATTGATTGATTGATTGATTGATTGATTGATTGATTGATTGATTGATTGATTGATTGATTGATTTGATGTTGCTCCACCGTCTACGACGCTTCACCGTCTACGACGCTGGCCCAACACAAGCCACCACGTGGGAGAACAGATTATAGTGTTTGTTGGGACAATATATTATGGATAATTTACAATATTACCACGTGAATGCTGTGCGTTTCATTTCAGACATATCTTCTTGCAATATCCTCCTTGATATATATCGATCCACTGTCGCCCTAATGTTGGACCATTGTCTTGGACGCTGACAACATTGGGTCAACATCTCATGTGTGTTTTAAGATATTCAAGGAATGTTGTTTCAGTGTTGGCCCAACATTAAATCGATATTGGTTCAACGTCTCGTATTTGCAGAGACAGAGTATATCGTGTGTTTCTAGATATCGATCCCGTTCTGGTTTAATGTCGATCCAGCGTCTTCGATGTGTTTGTATAGTGAAGGAGGGTGTAGCGAGGTGGACACTTGTCACAGAGACTTTACCTCTGGTCATGTCCCGCCATTGGTGGAGAACTCGTTGTGGGCTGGACACTCATCCACACTGATACTCCAGTACAGATCACCGACAGTGACACGGAAAACCTGCTACCCCCACGGGGGCACACGACGTTACAGTTGCTACGTTAAATCAACGTCGTTGACGTTGATTCAACGTCACAACTATGTCGTCTACCCAGTGGATAACAATCGCAGAGATGTTGAAAGCACTAGGTCTGGTATTAGGCCTATTCCACCGTATTGTAAGATCAAGGGCGGATCCATAATTTAGAAAGTGGGCATCCTATTTCAATTTGGTTATTTTTAAATTCATACGTAAGGCAATGATTTTTCAAGTTTCTCGGGACACGAGAGTTTTGGGCACCACCCGGGAAACAATGAATGTCAAATAACTATTATAGGGTGATCTGGGCTAAATTTAGATTTTGAAACGAGGGTCAACACCAACGTGACCCCCCCCCCCCCCACACACACACACCTTTGGAACCAACACTGCGGATGCATACATTGACAATGCGCGTACTGATTTTTAATTCATTCATTCATTCATTCATTCATTCATTCAATTATTCATTCATTCATTTATTCGTTCGTTCGTTCGTTCGTTCGTTCGTTCGTTCGTTCGTTCGTTCGTTCGTTCGTTCGTTCGTTCGTTCGTTCGTTCGTTCGTTCGTTCGTTCGTTCGTTCGTTCGTTCGTTCGTTCGTTCGTTCGTTCGTTCGTTCGTTCGTTCGTTCGTTCGTTCGTTCGTTCGTTCGTTCGTTCGTTCGTTCGTTCGTTTGTTCGTTTCTTTATTCGTTCGTTCTTTCGTTCGTTCGTTCGTTCGTTCGTTCGTTCGTTCGTTCGTTCGTTCGTTCGTTCGTTCGTTCGTTCGTTCGTTCGTTCGTTCGTTCGTTCGTTCGTTCGTTCGTTCGTTCGTTCGTTCGTTCGTTGGTTCGTTCGTTCGTTCGTTCGTTCGTTCGTTCGTTCGTTCGTTCGTTCGTTCGTTCGTTCGTTCGTTCGTTCGTTCGTTCGTTCGTTCGTTCGTTCGTTCGTTCGCTCGTTCGCTCGTTCGTTCGTTCGTTTGTTCGTTCGTTCGTTCGTTTGTTCATTCATTCATTCATTCATTCATTCATTCATTCATCATTCATTCATTCATTCATTCATTCATTCATTCATTCATTCATTCATTCATTCATTCATTGTATATATTTAGTTTCAAAGTGTCCCCATTGATGCTTTGTAGTATCAGACGTAAATATGAAGCACTACTTGATGACAAACCTACAAACAGTATCGCCTGTCATGTGTCATGTGGATCGTGACGTAAAGTACCCAAGGCTAATCCCCCTCGCAGCGTGTGAGGAGCTATACTGAATTTAATCAACTTTTCAACTACCTCAAGTTTTCGCCCATAAAAATATTGAATGACTCTCAAGGGCATGATTTGTTGATACCATGATAGTAAATTGTCGCGGTAACTTATACAGCGTACTGTGACTCTCGCAAGCTCCACAAAAACTTTTGTATGTTTCTATATTAAATAGTATATAAATATTGATGTACTGGTCATTTATTTATTTGATACATATTTATATCGGTGTTAACCCTTTAACCGCAAATTATTCAATTTGAATTTTCAACTACTTGACGCGATCCACAACTTCAAGTGAGTGGAAATTACTCAGATTTGACAAAATGGAAGGCAACTTTTTTTCAAATCTTCTTGATTTAATGTCACATTTTATATTTTACGTATTTGAAATGTGGTATATAATGTGGTAATAAAAAAATTCAAAACCGAATATATTCGGAAAAGGCGCTTAAAGGGTTAATATGGTTAATCGGTACAGTTTTGCGGTTGTCGTTATTATCCCTTGTATTTTAATTTTAAACTGTTATGTTAATTGTATAGGTGAGCATCTAAGAAAGACAGTTGGTCGTAGCGGTACATGAACCAGTGCTTTGAGTCAACCACTCTACCAATATTAAAACACACCACTACATTATTTTCTTTGTCCGACTAGTCAGGGAAAGTTAAGCGATTTTTAACAAAACCTAAGACAAATTCCTTACCAAATTCTTTTTTCACCATTGTATAGTATAAGGTCTTAGCTAACTTCTGACAATTTGTTTACGCTCAACTGTCTTAAGAGGGTTTTTTACAGAGCAAAAAATGGCCGAAATCGGTAATAAACAAATCGAAACCAGTCATATTTTGTCATGGCATGCTAATTTACCCTGCATTTTATCAGCGGTGGGTAGACAGTTACGTTAAATGTAGTATTATTTATAAAAGTAAATAATATCAACAGGAGAAAAACCAACATGGCCGCCAAAAACAGCAACACAAGATAGTGATCAGTAAATGTTCACGCTTGACTTTTTGGTTTGAGAAGTGCAACATGCAAATCTTATGTTACCGATATTACATGTTAAATGTGAACAGGTCTGCTTTTTGTAATTAGGAACGACATTTTCTTTTGTCTCTATTAGATGTATGTGTAATAAATATAGTGTATGTGTAGTGCATGTAAAAAAGTAGATTGGAATAAGCTAGGAGCTTTGTTGAGTGGTAACATGTTCCAGACAGTCGAATGTACTAATAATATAGATGTTGATCTGGACTGGAAATGTTGGCTCTAGTGCTATGATGATGCTGTTAAAACATGTGTACCCAAAATTAGCGTAAGAAGATCCAATATACCCTCAGGAATTTACCATCTTGGTTTGATTCTGACGTGAGACGTCTAGAAAAGAAGCAAGCTTGAACAAAAGATAAGAGGTTTAATAGAACTCATCATTGGTATACATTTAGAAAAGTAATAAATTAATTACATAAAGTATTGCAGTTCAAGCACAACCAGTTAATTGCAGATTTGCCTGACACACTAAAAGAAAACCCTAAACGATTCTGGTCTTATTGTAGTTCGAAAACAAAAAATATACTTAGAACAAATTGTCATGAAGGTCTTAGCGCTACGAATCCCAATGATAATTATGTTCAATACATATTTTGAATTAGCTTCTAATAACAACACTGGTGAGTCAATAGCTTTTGAAGTGGCTGAGATAACTTTTTAAAATGGCTGTGATGACTTCCTCGGTGGCCAAGATCAGTTTTTAGTGGCCAATATCATCTTTGTGGTGGCTAGTATAGCTTTTAAAGTGGCCGTGATGACTTTTTCAGTGGCCAAGATCTCTTTTGCAATGGCTGAGATCACTTTTAAAGTGCTTGTGATCACGTCTTCAATGGTTAAGATCACTTTTGTAGTGAACGAGATCACTTTTTAAGTGGCTGACGTCAGTGTGTTAGTAGCCAAGATCACCGT
>OZ024914.1:63108138-63160638 GCA_964017125.1 Flabesymbios commensalis | reverse complement strand
GTGTTGGCCGTGTCTTTATAATGGAATCATTTGCATAAGCATTAATTCGCCCAACACTCTTGACAGAAGGTAAAAAACATATAATTGTGTTCCGAAGTATCCTACAGTTCTATAACAAAAAACAGTCATATTTAGCTGTTCTATTAAGTTGTTTTAATTTTTTAAATAATGTTCGTATAGCAATATTTATTAGTTATTATCCAGGCCCTAAAATTGTGTATTCTTATATATTGTATGCTAGTATCCAATTATACACACAATGTATTTCAGAGATGACCGTCACTATGTTTGTTTTTAGATATCATCATTTTCGTTGTTATATTTTCAATAATGTTCTCAAATGTATCTTTACATTAAAAGTCGATATAGTGAGTTTACAACTCGATATAGTGACTTTAAAAGTCAATATATTCACTTTGAAAATCGATATATTTAGTTTACAACTCAATATATTGAGTTTACAACTCGTTATATTGAGTTTACAACTCGATATATTGTCTTTTAAAGTCAATATATCGAGTTCTCAACTCTATATATTAAGTTTACAACTCGATATATTGACTTTGAAAGTCAATATATTGACTTTGAAAGTCGATATAGTGAGTTCACAACTCAATATATTGAGTTTACAACTCTATATATTCTCTTTAAAATGCAATATATTGAGTTTACAAAGCAATATATTGAGTTTAAAACTCGATATATTAAGCTTACAACTCGATATATTAAGTTTACAACTCGATATATTGACTTTAAAAGTCGATATATTGAGTTTACAACTCAATATATTGACTTTGAAAGTCAGCATTTTGAGTTCTAACATCAATATATCGAGTTTAAAACTCAATATACTGAGTTATGAACTCGATATATCGACTTTTAAAGTCAATATATCGACATTTAAAGTCAATATATCCAGTTATGAACTCATGTCGAGTTATGAACTCAATATATCGAGTTATGAACTCAACATCTTGACTTTTAAAGTCAATATATCGAGTGGTAAGCTCAATATATTGAGTTGTAAACTCAATATATCTACTCTTAATTTCGATATATCTACTTTTAAACTCAATATAGCGAGTTGTGAAGTCAATATATCGACTTTTAAAGTCAATATATCGAGCTGTAAACTCAATATATCGACTTTTAAAGGCAATATATCGAGCTTGAAACTCAATATATCGTGTTATGAACTCAATAAATCGACTTTTAAGCTCAATATATCAACTTATGAACTCAATATATCGAGTTATGAACTCAATATATTGACTTTTAAAATCAATAAATCGAGTTGTAAAATCAATATATCGAGTTTCAAACTCAATATATTGAGTAATCAAGTCGATATATTAACTTTAATATCAATATATCGAGTTGTAAACGCAATATATTGAGTTGTGACTTCAATATATCGACTTTTAAAGTCAATATTTCGAGTATATTGATTATTTCTAAAAAAAGGGGGATGGGGTAATTACTTCATACTCAAACGATTTTTTTTATTGATATAACTATTTTGCTGTTATATTCTTACTCCCATATAATGTAGGAGTTTGTAAGGTGTATATATATATTAGTTGATGTGCATAGTAAAGCTACAGACGATTTTTGTATGTTCGAGATTGACAAATAATGATTAAGTTTATTTTGTGTGGCTTTAGCCCTATCAATATACTTGGAATGGTTTATGTTATGCATTTCATTCTCTTTCAGTGTATTAGAATGATTGAAAGTGAAAAAATATACGATTTCTATGACATTTTGTAAAATTGTGAATTCCATTTTTTTGGCTTAATAACTTAAAAAACACAATTTTTCAAATCGGCACTTCAAATAAATAGACTTCCTAAAAAAGAACCATTTGCTGAGTTGAAATCACATATCAAAGCCGTTGGCACTTGCTCGGCTGAGTGTGGTAGCTTCCCTAATAAAATCAAACATGAAAGTCAATTAGGGTAAACTGATATTTTAAGTGTTTTTTTCTATAAATAGCCCATTATGGGTTAACAAATGGGTAACACCAAAATTGTAATGTATTTTTAGAATATATGTGATTATAAGTAGCATATTAAATGTAATTTAAATAAAATATATTATTCAATAAAAATATATATATATCTATTCTGGGCGCCATTTTGAAAAATGGCTATAAAACGGTCATCTGAATTTTTACGTCTTGGGACTTTTTTTTGGTCATTCTCTATACAATACTAAATTCAAAAATGCAAAAATCCCTTGTGTTGCAATTTGTTCCACCTCAAATCATAAATGCCCTGGACTATAACTCAGAGCTCAGAGCTCAGAAGCGAAAAAACACCAATGCATGATCAATGTCACAGCCATGCTCAGCGCATAGTCATTCAGAAGCTTGGGCAAAACGACAGAGCGAAGGGATATGTTTTTTATATTTTTTTATGTGTGATGTTATGGTTTAAGCAGTCAATATTCTATATGCAGTGTATATCTATAGATAATGAATACTTATCACTTGCTCTTACATCGTGTAACTATTATTATTCAATATTACAGTCCAATTTATAACTGTCGCGCAGCGATGATAAGTATGACATCACAACGACAACCTTGGGAGTTTATAAGTTTATAAGTGCAGATGATTGAGACGAATGAGATAGAGATATAAGATCATTCCGCTGAAGACAGTAGATGTCTCAAGTAGAGGTGAGAGTTCTTCACACCAGATGGGGCTTAAGTCATGAGGGTTCCTCAGCTTACGATAAGCTCGTTGAGAAGTGCAGATTTTGGCACCTTGGGCTTGTTCACTCATCTCCTACCTCCCACCCTCTAACACTTGTGATTTACAATTGATACTTACCTGGATTTGATTTATACATTTTCCTTTCATCTCGATTTTTCGCTACAATAACTCCTTAATTACGCTGGGAATATATATATCCATTATCATTATCAATAATCAGGTACTGCCTCACATTCACATACGAGGGCAGTAGGTAGAAGCAATAATGTATTTGAGGCTTCAGGTCACTATTGTACACATAAACGCTAAGCAAAGATAACCCCCAAAAATTGTTTATGATGGATAAGATAACGCTACCCACCAGACACATGATCCGTAATTAAGCTGAATACCAGAATGGGGGAGGGGTTCAAAGCCGCAAGCTCTGTCGTGGCAGAAATGGAGCTTTAACCACCACACCAGCCTGTGCGCTCACCGAAACAATGCGTATATACAAATATATATATATCTGGTCAGCATCAGTGAGTTGAGCCCAATAATAGTAGGTGTGCCTCAATCTCAGTGTGTTTGGACGAGCAAGTCGTTATTTTAAGGCCCTTTTTATATGATTTGCGCCCTATTAGGGTCATTTTGCTCCTCGGCTTCGTTGAATCCCGCCAGGGTCATTAACTCTTCGGCTCTACTACATGTGGGCTAATTCGTAGGGCTCACATCACTCAAATTAATGCATTGCTATCAAGCTGAGGCTCAATTTGAAATCATCATAAATGTCCTAGTTAGTTCTTCCCGATTGATTTGATTATGTACTGTATGGGTCTACGGCATTACTATAATTTTTACTCTTACAGTGTGGGGATCGACTTTAGATGTCAGAATCTGACGTCTACAAACGTCAGATTCTGACGTCGGAAGTCGATTCCCGCGCTGTAAGGGTTGAATGATTCTCAGAACATCCTTTTGTATCACTTCAATACAATTTTCTAAACTAAAACAATTGTTTTCTTTATCAATTTGTCCTGAAATCTGCGGTATGCCCATTCGGTTTCAATTAGGGCACGTAACCTTCTTCAAACTGCTTATTAACCTGGAATATGCAGCGTTGTCTATGCAATAAAAGGAGTTACGCTTAAGTGTAATCCTGACTTTGAGGTTCTTGCTGTGGCTATAATGTCATAGCGTAAAGAGAAAAACATAAATGATTTTTACTCTCTCACTCTTTGTCATGGGAATGTGCGAGACACCCCAAGCATGTATCCATGACAGTAAGTTTCGAATGTATAGCAGTGGGTTAGAATCTATGTGAAGAACGACTGGTCTTGATAATAACTAGAAAAGAAGTTCTTGAACTTCGAGGCCTGGTATTAGTCTGTTTGAATGCTTTACACAAAAAGTTGGCCTAATATTTTGTAAACAAAGCTGCATTGGTTTTCCTCATGGGACAGAATCCTAAATGTCCAGGATATAATTATTGAAAGAACCAAGGAGACAAGTATATCTTGAACGTGTAGGCATATTCCTTTCACCACCACCGCTGATAAGTCAGTGTACGCGTCTATGCGATGTACCTGGTACACACAATGTAGGCCTACCCACGCTATACCGGTTCAATGTTGGGCCAGCGTCGCAGCCCATCGTATTCGACGCTGGCCCAACATAGAAACAGAATTGGGTGATTGTCCCGTGTTTGCTCTGACTGCCATACGGGTGATGCTTTATGCCCCGAAAGGCCACTACCCGGATAACACGATACATTGGCCCAATTGTGAAATAGTGTTGGGCCACCGTCTTCGACGCTGGGCCAACATTACTCCGATCAAAACCCTTTAAGCTCTTAACCACGAATATAATCGTGAATATTTTTTTTTTGAAGACTTTTTAAATACGAAAGTACTTAACCTAAGGACCTCAAACGTTATATTGCACATGTTCATAAGGACTGGTGTACAGAAATGTAAACCGTTTCCCACACAGAACACCCCTCTTTCCCCTAGATAGGACACAAACTCAGGCAAAATAAACTTAATAGGATACCGGCCGTAGGCCGGCCGTAACTAACATATTGGTGTGTATCTCATCATAATCGTTGATATGGAATTTCTTTCCAAAGGGTGATTTTAGGCATGGTTCCGACAATTAGTGGCTGTGGAACTTTTCGATGCCATGCGAGCATAGGAACGACAAAGTTACGATTTCTTGTAATAATTCTAGGGCGGTGATCATGACCTGTAAAATAGGGATTCCCTGTTAGGATTTATTCTTAATAGTGTAATCTTACTCTTATGCAGCTATCCTGCTTGTGCAACAATGTGGTCAAATCTTAATGCTTTTATTTTTATTCCTGGAATAAACAGGTGAGCGGAAGTGAATGTTGCGTGCACACTCGTGATTTTATGACATCTGCCAGAAACAGACACTTCCGTTTATAACGCGGGAATCACCAGATGCGCGATATTTCGCGGTGAGAAGCAGTCTTCAGGCAATGATTTATAGTACCTGTAAATGTCTCAATGTCCGTGACCTCATGAGGTCAAGTCGGCAAAGTAATGTCAAAGAACAGAACCTCCAAGAAGTAAAATAAAATGCTTATCTAAATCGATATTTATTATTTATGTAAATATATTACCTGATGCACCTTCCCTTGAAGCAGGAAGCTTCAGATAAAAAAAGCAATGTGAGAGTCCAAAAGTCAAATGGTGCACTGAGGTATGTAGTAGTCAAAGGGTTTGCTGAGGTCTAAATCAAACGTGCGTCACGTGTGGTAATAATCATGCACTTTAATCTGTGGGGACTTTAATTACCCACCACTTATAGCTCTAGAGCACACGCAAGTGAAGTGGGTTGTAAAATAATGACCTTGTTGTTCTGAAAGGACAACAAGTGACAGGCATGAATGCAACAAAAAAATAAATGCAATGAAACCTTATTTGTGGCAAACCACCTTGCTTTTTTATCGATACACAGGCTTTCAGACTTATCACATTTATATAGCATAATATGTTTTCATGGTTATAATGGTTGGAATAATGTAGAAACAAATCTCAGATGTCCATGCTGCTTGTAAACATATTTCTGACTCCGCATCATGCCTTAACAAAATATCTAGCCTTTTCTTCTAGGCACCCTTGATATAAGTTTTGATGAAGTCAATTCCAGAATAAAATGATTGACAAGTTACATTTTCTATTATTATCTTATTCTGCATATGTTAGATAGATACACACATCATTTTTTTAGATTATGGGAAGCAAATAACATACATATTTGCCACTGTTTCCCTCTTGAATGAGTCTCCTTTGCCGAAATTATGGACCACGTGTCATGCTTTCCTAAAAACACCTAAATGTCTTCATGATACTGTTGATAAACATCAAAGTGCCTCTTGTTTCACTGGCACGTGCACTGATACATATTTTTATTCTAGTGCCTGTGCGATTGGCATTAATAATAAATATTGCGATATCTTTCCTACGGCCAGTACACTACATGTGTTGTTGTTTAGAGGTTAAAGATAACTTGTTAGACAATAACGAAAGTTCCAAGAAGTTGAAGCGGAGGTCTTATTCAGATTCTCCCATTTTTATGTGCCTCATAATCCTGTTAATTGCGGGTGGCCGCCTCTGTGATCGTAAGTAATATCCTTGTGATCCCAGAGCGTGTCATGAAAGGTCATGATATTTTGTTCACATTAGAAAATATTGGTTCTGTCTTACTACGGTCTATAATGCGGGTAAAAACTTTATTGAACATACAAATTTTATTAATTCATAATATTACAGAAAACCTTCAACCTTTTACTTACATAAAACTAAGGGTGAAAACCTTAAAAAACTGGCTATGTTTGTCAAAATTATAATATGTACATTCTAATATTGCAAAACTACTTGTTACTTGTTACTTGTTGGCAAGTCTGGCATAGAGTTAACTCCCAGAGAGAGGTGGGGTTATCGTCCTCGCAGTTTGTCCATTGGTGAAAGTTTGGGGATCGATATTTGGCTTAATGGACCTTCATATTTTGCATCTCGCACCTCCTTGGTGAGGCTCAGAAAGGCCGATACTTTCCTATGTGCATGTACGAATTAGTGTGGATCTTTGTGATTCTACCCTAACTGACGCCTGATATTAACTACTTGGAGTGCCAACTGATGGTCTTCCCAAACTCCAATAATATTATTATGATTATAGTAACCCAGTTTTATATTACATGAATATAATATCACCGAAGCATGTGACACGTTGGGCCGGCCCCGATGGCTCCTTCTGTCCAATATCCATGGGACCAATATTTCAAAAATACCTGAACAAGGCTACTGCCGATTTTGGCGGTGATGGTGAGCAGAATAAGACTCTCAATGAACATTTTTAGCTATTCAAGATGGGTTCTAAGATGACAGCCAGTTTAATGACATTGTGGGAATTTGTCCAATTTATCTCAATTATCTTATGTTATACATCATTACAAGGTCACGTGGTCTTGTTGGGTCGACGCAAGTTTTCTCACCGCAAGACAATTTTGACATTTTCACCCAGATTCATCGAACAAATCATCATATTTCATAGATCATATTGTATATAAAGCTTCAGTCGTCATATTCATTATCACATTCAAGATTTTTTGAGATTATTTGCACTTTTGTGATTGGTTTGAAAATTTTGCACGATGATATAGCATTAGACTGTATACACTGTACACACCTGGATTACCTGCGCAGTTTTCTGCACACACCTGTTGATTGCACCTTTGTTTATTGCACAATTACACAGCACAATGGATCAACAACCACAGGCCAAGGAGTCAGTAGAACCACTGTTTTTTCGCCAAGCGGATTTTGAAAGCGCTCTCGAGCAGAACAATTTACAAGGTGACACAGCTAAGACCCCACTCAGGCCGTATGAGGTTTGCACAGCGGCAGCTAAAATAACTGGCTCAGGGAAAATTGAAGGCGCCCAAAACGTACGCGGGACATGGCTTGTATACTTCAAAACAAAAGAGACCAGGATGAACTTCATAACCCGGAAATACATCATGCTACGAGATCAACTTGTACCACTATATGACAAAATCCTACAGTGACAAGGCAAAACAGTCCTGATGAGATCAGAGAAAAAATTACAATTAAAGATATACCAATCTCTGTTTCAAATGATTTGATTGCAGAACACATGTCAGAGATCGGAGTCGACCTGAAAACTGAAGTTAAATATGCAAATGAACGAGACAATAATGGAAAATTGACTGACTACAAGAATGGGGATAGATATATGTATGCAGAAGGACCCATCAAGAATGCACTCAACAGAAACACATACATTGCACATCGTATGTGTCGTATTTTCCACAATGGACAGTTTAATGTTGACTGCAAGGCTTGCCATCAAGCCGGACACAAAGCAGGAGATCCTACATGCCCAGCTATGAACACTGGGATAAAGATGACATGTTTTGCAACGCATCATGTTGTCCTATCAAACACATACCACAATAAAATATCAGCCTATGGACAAACATTCAAAAGTGTTCAACATGCCTGGCTGTGGAAACGTGCATATGACAACAAACAGCTCGATCTGGCACAACGGAAAAAAGACACCGAGCATGCTGGATTAGCTACAATAATATCACATGACATCAAGGAAAATAAAGATATAGATAATGACACTTCTAGCATGAAGCATTTCCTTAACCTGAAAGCTAAGCAATGTACCGAATATCAGGCAGCACTATCGAATTCAGCCCCGGTCATGGCGGCAGCAATCACAGACAAATTTTGGGGCACTGGCCTTAGTGCACAACACGCACAAAACCAGAATATTGGCCTGGCAACAACATGTTGGGTAAAATCATGGCTGATATTCGTGATGAGCTGATTACACGACAACATACACAAGACAACCTGGAGCAGATGGAAGGATCGCCGACCAAAGACGGTGAGACTGTCGCAGGAACAACACCAGACGGAGACGCTGCTAGAGAGGAAGTACAGGTTGATGCAGAGACAACACCAGGTGAGATTGTGGCAACATCTAGCAACATCACGGATATGCCAGAACAAACAACGACAAATGTTCCAAGTAAAACCACTAGCGCACCAGAACACCATGGTGGTGAACATGGCGCACGATCACGCACACGTACGATGTGGAAAGTCACTCATACCAGCAGTGAACCTCCACACGCACGAATTACGCCATCCGTGTTTGACACGTGGAGAAAACGATTCACCACCGCATCAAAAAAAGGCCAAACAAATTAACATTGGCTCAACAACAATAACGGCAGAGGTCGACAGTGCCATAGACGTTA
This sequence comes from Flabesymbios commensalis, assembly GCA_964017125.1. Taxonomy (NCBI): domain Eukaryota; kingdom Metazoa; phylum Annelida; class Polychaeta; order Terebellida; family Flabelligeridae; genus Flabesymbios; species Flabesymbios commensalis. The sequence continues at coordinate 63,151,618 of OZ024914.1, read as the reverse complement.
CACCAAATCACATAGCACCACCACTCGCTCAGACGACAGGACTAAATCCAGATGCTGCTAATGCAAAGGTATCCTGAGTAACCTCAATGTGATACCGGACTGTCAAGAACGGAACATGACCTGGCTCGCCCATGGATAACACGTGTGAAAAATCCTTAAGAACAACAGCACAAACAATGTCAAGTAAGACAAACTTAAGCATATTAAAACTAAATGTACGTGGACTTAGGTCCACAACAAAAAGAAAAACTGTTTTTCACTGGTTCTTGGCTCAAAATGTCGATATTATTTTTTCACAGGAAACGTATTTTAGTAAATGCAATAAATATAAAATAATGACACAATGGAATGGAAAATCCATACATGGACACTCAAATTCCTTGTTTAGCAAAGGTGTGTCCATTCTGTTTAAACCAGGACTAGATGTAAAGGTAGGAAACGAACATTTTTGTAACGATGGCAGAAAACTTATTGCAAATGTAAAAATAAACGACATTAACTACTCAATTAGCAATTTATACGCTCCAGCTAATGTAACTGAGAGACGAGCATTTTTTATCACTGCAGCGAAATGGTGTAAAAAAATATATTGTATGATAATAATGTAATCGTTTGAGGAGATTTCAACACTGTTGATAATATACAAGACCGACTCTCTGGTAAAACAGATGCTTCGTCATCTAATTTTTCAAAATTTAAGAAATATTTAAATATTACCGACAGTTGGCGATCTCGTCATCCAAACGAGAAAGGTTTTACTTTCACCGATTGTTCAAGCAGAACAGCAATGTCACGAATTGATTACATTTTCTGTAATGAAAATTTATCCAAATGTTTTCATAAAGCATATGTTAAGGTTTCACCAGTCCCAGGTCATAAGGCGGTTGTGATACACCTTCGGTCTAGTATAACATCTAGAGGACCAGGTTACTGGAAACTAAACAGTTCTGCTCTCGGAGAAGATTAATTTAAAATTGGCATTAAGGACCTATTTAAAAACACAATTGAAGAATATGAAAACATAAATGATAAAGGCCTGATTTGGGACTTATGAAAAATTAGATTCAAATAATTTTCTATAAACTATTGTACCGAAAAGGCAAGGAATAAACGATGCGCCATAGAACCCATTGAAAAAGAAATATCCCACATAGATAATATCATATCACTAGAAAAACAAACAGGAGACAATTGCAATAAATTACAAGAACTTAGTAAAACATTAAAATACGAATATGACAAACTAATGCAAGATAAATCTAAAGGAGCTCTAATTCGTGACGAGCAGAATGAGTAGAAAAGGGGGAACGCAGTGTGTCATATTTCTTGAGATTAGATAATATTAGACAAAATTCTGCTCATATTACTTCTTTAAAAGATGAGCTGGGAGACATTGTGAAAAATGACAAAGAAATACTATCAACAGCGAGCGATGTTTACAAAAAACTTTATACCACACGTAGGAGAAAGGTTGATAATATTAAAAGATACGTAAATAAAACAAATGTGAAATATAAATTAGAAGAGGCAAAAATGAAAATATGCGAAGGCTTTGTAACAATAGAAGAAGCTAATGATGTGACATTTTGTTATTTCTGTTTTAATATATAAAAAAGGAGAGCGTGAAAACCTAGCCAACTATAGACCAATAAATCTGATTAATACAGACTACAAAATTCTAGCATTTATTATGTCTAAACGTATGCAAAAGGTGCTTTGTAGTGTTATAGATGACGACCAGACTTGGTATATCAAAGGCAGATTTATAGGACAGAATATTAGACTGATATTAGACTGATATAATTGAAAACGATAAATATAAAAACGGCACTGTCTTATTTTTAGATTTCAAGAAAGCCTTCGATTCAGTAGAATGGGATTTTTTTTTCGAATCGTTGAAATTGTTCAATTTTGGTCCAATGTTTTGTCAATGGGTCAAGACCATGTATACCAACCCCGTTTTCTGTTTAAAAAATAATGGATATCTATCGTCCAGGATTACCATGGAGAGGGGTATTAGACAAGGGTGTCCTGTATCAGCCCTTTTGTTTATCTTAGTAGTAGAGGTTCTGGCAATTAATATAAGAGAAAATAAAAACATTTATGGATTAGAAGCGGCCTTTATACATAAGAAAAAATATTTAAAACTTAGGTGTTTTTGAAAAATAAAGCAAACATAAAAGAATTGCTAGCAGAAATAAAATATATTTTACTGATGCGTCTGGTTTAGAACTAAATATAAACAAGAATATAGGCATAGACTTAACAGAAACAGATGAACAGACTGATTACGATTACCTAGGAATACATTTCACTTCAAAACCCGTCAAATGCTTAGGTATTTATGTTGGAAAAATGATAGAGCGTGTCAAAACCTTACCTGGAGTAAAAAAAAGATATTTTAGAGAAAACACTAGACATATGGAAAAAGAGAGAATTAAGCATTTTCGGTAAAATACTAATTATAAAGACTCTTGCTATTTCAAAAATAACTTTTCTATTACTAAATCTGATTCCTCCGAACGATATAATTAAAAAAATTATAACACTACTGTTTAATTTTATTTGGGGAAAAAGAGATAGGATAAAACGCCATATTTTACGACAAGACATCATACATGGAGGTGTGAGCATGATTGACATTAAAACATATTGTCTAACCTTAAGCGCATCATGGGTGCCGAGAATTATTAACAGTCAACAAAATAACTGGTCCTTCCACGGCAAACAATTTCTGAGATCTTTCAACGATATATCAAAATTACATTACTCGGATTCCCTCGATTTTGATAAATTAAACTACATACCATCATTCTATAGACACATTATTATTAGTTTTTGCAAAGTGAACCAAACTGAGAAACCTGTATCACGAGATGAGATACTAAACACGTATATATGGGGAAATAAATGGATTACATATGAAACAGCCTCTAAAAAACATGTAATATAATATAAATCCTGGTTAGAGAGCGGCATAATATATGTTAAAGACATAAAAGTAACACAAGGATCCATAGACGAAAGATATAATTATAATAAATTAAGAACCAAAAACAATTATTTAGCTGAGATTTTTACTTTCAAAAAAGCATTACGAACATACTTAAGTACTATACTGGAAAATATACCTATTGAAAAATTAGAAATGATCAAATAATTCCGCATTTAAGATGTTTGTCCTATTATAAAACTGTACAAAAATGCTGGCGAGATGTCCCGAAAAGTAAAATTATTGGAAACGATTATTTAACGACCAGGGGCCTGTAACTCGAAGCAGTCGCTAAGCACACGTTAGTTAAGGACTGTCGTTAAGCACAACTTAAATTTACCTACTGTAACTGGACACATGCGCTAATTAACGATGATCCTTAAGCACACGTTAAAATCGAAGTTAGCGCCAATTTTAACGTGTGGTCGGGACCGCCCCTTAAGCAGTCGCTAACTTGGCGTAAACATATTTAGCCTTCAATGGCTGTACTACCGATTACACCAACTGCCAATAGGCCATGGGCTACTACCACCCTGCGTGCACCCCCCCCCCCCACACACAACTTACCCACACCAATTTTTTTCTTAGCCTTGGTATGTCCAAACATGAAATGAGATGTTAACTGTAAAAAAATGGGGACGAACTTTATATTCTTACCGCTGATATGAGGATACCCCCAAACCCGTCTAAAAATTGGGGTAAGGTTACGTTAAACGTCTGTCGTTGCTGTTCTAATTTATCAATATTTACATGCAATATACCATATAAACGATAAATAAATTACTGTTATAATGATATATTGCCTGGTATACAGTGGAGTGAATAGTTATCTCCTCATATACCTTCAAACATAATTTCTATTACAAAATAATCAAAATCAACATGGTCGATGGAAGCGACTTAATGGAACATAATTATTGGCCATGTCTATATTTGACCTATGCTTTCTAAACCCGGATGTGTATATGCTTAAAAGTGAGACGTATTTACATTTATAAATGTCATATATATTTTGAATGAAATAATATTGCCACTTTTTCTGAAAATGTGTGTATTTAGCTTGGGCTGAATCTAAAACAATGAACTTTGCTCTGCATTTGAGTGTAAATCTTTTTATTCACTTGTTTTTACTTATTTGGGTGTGCTGAATTCGAATCTGTCGGATAACATTCTCTATTTGGTGACCTTCAACGTCAAATTAACAAAACACAAAATTGCCTCCAAAACGTAAAGAAAACCCCGTATTTTCTATAGCTTGTTGCACATGAAAACATTATTAATGGTTTATGCAAGATATTTATCTGAGATTTTTTTTCTAGTGTCTTAGGAAAGAAATAACCTGTATTTGACATTCAAATCCAAGACGTCTGTCGTTTTTTATGGTTCATGGTTCATTTGACTTCCAGATAAAACATGCAAAAATGGTACAATATCAATATTTTTAATTGAGTATTTTTCACCAATATGTTAAATAACTTTGATTGACGGGAACAGAGGCGACCTCTACGAGGCCTGTCAACTATATTAGTGAATTGAAGTTATATAATATTTTTTTTTGTAGATCTGGTGATTTTCGCGTGTTTCAATTTTCGCGAATTTCTGATTTTAGTATGCCTACAGGGCACTGGTGCAGTGGTTAAAGCTGCCTGCTAGGAAGATCCGAGATCGCAGGTTCGAGCTCCAGAAATGAAATGTTTCTTCTCCGCTCACTCGTAAAGATTTCATATTGTGAGGACCTACAGGGCTCGAATTTAGAATCATGTGTCTGGAGGGCAGTGTCATCTCATTCATCTCACCATCCTCAAGAGGTTCTGCTTGCCCAGTTTAGCCAATGTGTACACAAAGATGGCCTAAAACCCCATTCAGTTCATTTTATTTTGGGAAATTTCACGAATTCGCGAATTTTTTTTTTAGTATCGCTATTATAAAAATAATTTTTACGAGATTCTTGAATTCGCGAATTTGTTCTCCTCGTGAAAATTAAAACCTAAGAAATATTACCAGATCTATAGTGCATATGACCGTATTACATAAAAACAACTGATCACCAGTTATATACTTACTGCTACTATAATTATACCGCTAAATATGCTGACGATAATATATGACTCATTTGTAGTAACTTTGTGGGCCACAAATAAACGTTACTGACGACTAAATTTCAAAGAAAAAATCCACAATGGCCGCAAAATTCACCTTCATATGAACCAAAACCAAAATGACTATCAAAATGTAGTCTAAATAGCACCCTTGTTTTGGTTTGTCGCACTGGAATGCTCAACTTATGGCTTTTGCATGACTAGGGTGCCGCAACGCACATTTCCGATGTTTGATTTTCATTGTCTGACCTATGAAATAGGTGAAATCTACAATGGTCCGTAATTTTAAATATTTACAATTAAAATCATGACCCCATTCCAAATACTAAGCACATAAAAGCATGTTAAAATATACTTTAAAATATACTTTAATGCCTTGTAATCTAATCTGCCGTGTTACTTAGTCTATTTCTTTAGATTTCCATTAAAAATGTTATAAAATCCATGTTATTTACTATTATTATAGTTCAGATGGATGAAAAATGAACTTTTATTTGTGTGCTGGCGGTAACCACTTTGGATTTGAAGGTTTAATATAGGTCATTTTTAATTAGGCCTAATAAAGAAACTTGTGCCTAGAGTGAATGACTGTATTACGGTGTCACAGAATGAGCAGTAGCAGTTGACAAAATAATATATTAGATTTTATTTTCTGAGTGCCTTCCAACATAAAAAATGTCATGCCGTACGCAATGACTGCGTGCCTAAGAGTTGGTGGGTTGGATTAACTAAAACTAATTATATTTCAAACGGAAACACATCTACATAATTAATGTAACAATATATTGTATGTATATGTAACGTAAATCAAAATTTGTTAAATACACTAAAATCTAAATTGCATGAGTTTAAAGGCAAATATAATTAGTTGTTTGAACCGACAAATTTACAAATTTTAGTAAAAAACGGTTCACATAAAAACAGTCACGTAATTTGCGCAAATCAGGTACGGCATGAGATGCTGTCAGATAAAGGCCTACGCCTAATCACCTAATAATATGTATTACCTACCGGTATTAAAAACACTTTACTAGTAACCCAGCAAACACGAGACGTTTCGTTGACCCGATGTTGATTTAATGATGGGCCAGCGTCATAGACGGTGGGCCAACAATAAATCAGCATTGGGTCTTCTGTTTGCTGGGAAAGAGTTACGAGTAGCTTATTTATTTTTTGCTAATATACAGAATTAACATCAATTGATATACAATAACATTCATTCATCAGCATTTAACTAATGTCAGTGTATAATATTCCATTCACACGATATAGGCTAGTGGTATATACAAAAAACATGATCCAATGTTGGTTTAAGCCCACAATCTACGATTCTAGGCGAGCATTAAGTCAACATTACATCCTATTGTCGTGTTTGCTGGATAATCTTTGTAACAATCGTATGAAAAAATATCCATCTTGCCGCTTGATGTACATCATTTTTTTAATAGTTATCATAGGAGGCAGAAATGGTAAACATTTTTTCAGCGCCCAAAAATCGCATTGACCAAATAGCCCAACAAACACAAGAAAGTGAAACAATAATAGATTAGGGTTTTATTTGGCCAGCAACGTAGACGGTGGACCAGCATTGGGTCAAGATCCCGCGTTTTCGGGGAGTCGATATGCACGAGGATAATAATTATTTTTTAGGCCATGTTAGGCCTACATATTTCACCATTTAGGACTATAAACATAAAATATTGTGCTAAAAAGACTTATAATTATGATACAGCGGTTCATACATTAGAGTAGCTACGTCGTCCCGAGTACGCATGTGTGGTTGAGGGAAACTGATGCACTGTATGCTATAGGCCTAGAATGGGTCAGACTAGACTTATGGGTCAATGATTTACATTTTAAATTCCCTGGAGCTCCTGTAAATGACTAACGTAAGTGCATAGCAATGAGTTAATTCATTATGACTGAATAGGGGGGCTACAACACTTACATTTAATGGGCCCTGGCGTACTATTCAGTCGCCTGTATTTTCGTTTCCAGCGCGTTGACGAGAATTTTGATGGCCAAATGTAACTACTTGGAATTTTATTAAAATATTTGTTTGCCAGATCACATCGTCTGATCCATTGATATTGTATGATATTGTTGAATGATGGCGTTATATGTCGGGCCCTTCACCCTTTGGCAGAGCGTGAAAATTTTGCTAGGCGCTGTGATGTGAAATTCATGGTATTTAAATACATAGACGATATTGTTGTGGTAAAGCCAATATGGCTTATTCAAATTAAATTTGTGTTAACTTGCATTATGTGTTTCTTTCCACTGGCGTGTGTTAATCGTTGAATCTTAAAATGGTCCACTGGGGATTCATTATAAACTATTTATCACGTTTTAAAGCTGCTGATAGGACCTTTAAATCCACAGAGTGCGGAATAATATCGAAAAATATGTGTTGTCAGACGTTTGCTTCTTATTACATAACAAAAAAACAACACGACATGTCAACTCAATGTTGGTTTAAAGTTGGGCCAACGTCGAAGACGATAGTACAACACTAAATCAGTGGGTCAACGTCTAGTGTTGTCTGAAGTAACTTGTTATTTTGTTTGTCTATTACGGGCCACCGTAGTATCACATAATATCACATGTACGCCGTGTGCGTAAAGTTTCGAGTTACACTCTGCTAACGACTACTTAACGCATGACTAACGTATTCTTAACGCATGCTTCGGGTTACGCTTCTCTTTTAAAATAGGGACTGTCTTTAGGCATGCGGTATGTCAGTCGTAAACGGAAATTTAGCGACTGCTTCGAGTTACAGGCACCAGACTTTAGAATTTTCTACCATTTATCAAAAAAAAAAGATTTTAGATATCAAAGAAAACAAACTAGTAGAATTCAATTACAAGGTTTTACACAATATACTACCATGTGGTGTAAATCTGAATATATGTGGCGTATTATTGATACCAAAAAGTGTGATATTTGCAATATCGATGAAGATATTTCACATTTACTTTACAACTGTGAGATAGCAAATTCCATATGGCGAATAGTATCGAAAATTGTACAGCGTAACATTAGTGTTATTGATGTCATTATAAGTGAACATTGTGAACCACATATTGTTGATGTGATAACAATTATTTGTTACGGAATTTTTAAATATTGGATTTTATCGAAAAAGAAATGTTAACAGTTTCCTTGCGTCTTTACGCGCTTATATTAACTATAGATGTATGTATGACTTACACTGGCAAAATTTATACTTGAATAAGGATACGGTTAATATTTTAAAACGTATTAGAGACACTGTATTTCAATAAATTGCTATAGACCTATTATTATTGTATTATATATGTACATGACATGCGTATCGGTACGCATAATATGTGTGATCTATTTATGAACATGCATTTTAACAGGTGCATGCATACAGATGGATATACAACAAAGCAAGTTATACAACCATTATATTGTTTCCTTTTAGATATATATATATATATATGTATACACACACTTTTATATTTGTATGGAAAAAGTGTTAAGAACATTACTATTGAAATAAAGTTATAGATTACTTATACTACATTATTATACTGCTACACATGTTCAGGAATACATATGTACGCATATGTATGAACTTTTTGCAGGAATGCATCTTAAATGTGTGAACATCAAGTTATATCACCGTTATTTTGTTGCGCTTCAGTGATACATGCATATATATATATATATAGATATATATATATGTATATGTATATATATAAACATACGTTTAAATATGTATGCAAGACGTATAAGAGACAACACGTTGTGAATAAATTGTTATATTGTTATACATGCATGTATATCTTATACACATGTAGGTGATTTGTTTGTAGGCATGCATCCTAATATGTGCATGCATAGGAATAGATTTACAGCAAGTTATGTGACCATTATTTTGTTTCTTTTTGTTTTTTTTTGGTGATACATACATATGTATACAAATACGGTTATTTATGTGTCAAATACAGGATTACATTATTATATTAATATATATTATACTGTATATATATATACGAGCCTGTGAAACCTAATTGTTAGGCATGCATGTCTACATGTATGCGAATATACATATTACAATCAACATGATCAAATCATATAACCAATAATATTCCGCATCATTTTAGTGATAGATGTATAGACCGACTTTTGCCTATATATTTGTGAGAGTAGAAGTTGTCTATTTATGTGTATGCATCCTAATGTGTAGACATGTAGATACAAATAGACATACTGTGAATCAAGTAATTTATAACCACTATTTTGCTTCTACACGTTTTATATGTCTGTAAACATACGTTTTGATATATTTTGTGAAAGTGGAAGCTACTTCTTATTGCATTTCCTAACTCATTTTTTTTCATTGCTGTGGGTTTAATCGCATACTAGGACTACTACATGAGAAATGACCAATAAAAAGTATTATATTTTATTTGTCCCGTAATGTGCAGTTTGTCATGCTATTTCCAGATACCTCACTTAACTGATCCTCCACTTTCACTCTATATAATTTCCTTCGTGTAATTATACTTTTTTCGTACGGAGGTGTGATAAATAAGGTTTCTGTTGGACACAATAAATATATTCCTACTCACTTTCATAATGTTCATGCTATGGTATAGCTCTGCTCGTTTTAATACACATGAATGTAAGTAGGAACATATTGAGTTGTGATACCTTTTTCCTTGTGACATCACCTAAAACAAGCAATGTGTCTCTGTTCATAATATTGGTGAGGCAACAAAAGCTGATCTCGAGGTCAATTTTAGTATGGCTGACCTTGGGAACAAAGGGGTTTTCACACCCAAAACCCTATTGTAGTCTAAATTATATAACCACACTTTTCTATGAACATCCCTGCAGACACGAGACATGGGCGCGGTGCTGGTCCAGTGTTGACCCACCATCGACGATGTTGGCCCAGCGCTGGACCGGCGTTGTGCATATGTCTCGTCCTTTTTTGGCCAGCGTCGTTGATGCTGGAACAACATTGCGCCAGCGCTGGTTCAACCTCTTGTGTTTGCCAGATATACGCTGCACTGGGCAGGTGTTGGTTCTTACACTGGACGAACACCAGCTCAATGCTTCCTGTGAGTTTTTTTATGTATAAATATTCTCATTTTAATCTCATTATATGTATATTGTTTTTTTTTTACATATATTACATGTTTTGTAATAATCACTGTATTGAATATTTTTATCAATAAAAAAAAAACATCATTACAACTAGTTTGAGTTCATCTAGAACACTCCCAGACAATTCGGAGCAATAATTATCCCTTTTAGCTGAAGAGGCTTTTTTCAGCAAACACCAGGGAAACCTTATGTGATTTCAATTTAATCATAAATGATGATGGATTGGTCTCAGTAGAATACTACAATAATGTCACGCTGGTAGATTAATACTAATTACTATTAATAAATTTATATTTTATCCCAAATAGTGTGAAAATTTATTCCTGATGATGTCACTGCATTGCTTTTATCTATTTTTGTGAACGATCTGGAGATGCATTTGTCTGAAAATGGTTGTGAACAACTCAATTTTAATGATGCACAGATTGCAAACTTTTTGAAGATTACTGTTATATTGCATTTGTTTGCTACAAGAAAACCAACAACACAGACATGTAGTTTAATAACCTAGGAATGACGTCTAGCCTTCTGACATCATTTTCTTTCGAATGTATCAATTAGAAAAAAAAGAAGGCCGCCAGTTCGCGCTATTACATGATATAAATCGGTATAATTGTGTCAATATTTATCACATTCTAATGAATTTGGTGTGTAATATATTGTTTTCGTGGTCAAGGAACACTGTTATGAAGATACAAACATGATAGGGGTACTTTTTATTTAATCAAATTGTCAGTATGATGTTAGTAGGCTTGCTAAGACATCAAAATATGTCAAAAGCTTCATTTTGTAGTACAAATGTTTGCTTTGTCATGTAAGGTCTTTATATTCTTCTGTATCTTCTATGATGAGAACATAAGCTATAGCTGCCTTATTTTTTCCCAGCTGCTTGAATCCATTATGTACATTATATAGATATATGCGCTCGTATTTTATTTACACTGCCCTCTAGAGGACATATTTTCAGCATATTAGGCTCTAATATGAAGATGGCATTTTCAACATAATTTGAAAATATAAAATATAGCCGCAAATAGACTATAATATACCCCATATGTCATGATATTTCGACCTCTGGTGGTCATATTTCAAACATCGTAAAATCTCTAATTAATCATAATTTATATGGTGCTAATGGCGAAAGAGTAGGTTGAGAAAGGTATAACTATTAGCTCATGTTGCTATTTTAACCCTGATCTGCTTAGAGTCGGCTGAACATATATGTTCAAATGAAGAAATGAACACAACTGCTTTTGGGTAATGACTGAAGATCTCCATTTTATTGTTCATTATAAAACAAGAACACATTTCATAGAATATGCCACTATAGGGGGCACAGGCAGAGTGCATAGAAACGTTTCTATTTTTACCCTCATCTGCATAGCAAACAGTAGAGCCAATAGAACCCTATTATGGTTTACAGCTAGTTGCAAATCCAGTAGTAAACTACTGCAGTACTTTGTCAATGCCCTCTTCCATCTTTAAAATAAACACCTGACGTAGTAGGCCTACTATACTAAATTATTTGAAAACTAGCAAAATTATTTTGGTCTATGATAAGAGACAATATTTCACCTATTTCATGACGTGGGATTCCAACAATTATCTGCAATAAAGCCATAATATGTAGATGTGCATCATATTTGATGAGTTTTGGTTGCAGTTACATTCTGACGACGCTCTATATTTTTATTTTATATTTTCAATGAAGACTGATGAAATAATTTCAATTTGTGGTAATCTCTCTTTCGAATATGAACTGTATTGCTTCCAAATTATTGTTGTATAAATTGAAAATTTCTGGACGAATGTGAACAGGTTTGAACCATTGTCTGTGTGTGCATCATACATGTATATGAATACATGCATACATCCATGCACACCCTTTTTAGCAGATTTTTAGCTTTTGTTGCAATTTGTGTTAATTTGTGTAAATGTTATATAATATAATATAATGATTGCACTAAATGGTTGGTCGAATGATGCCCAATAAACAGGCGTATGTTGGTGAAAAGAATATAGATATAGATTGAAAGAGCTAGATGACGAAGTAACTCTTTGGAGCACTCTTTTGAACTTTTTGGAACACAGTGAAGCAATTGATATGGATATTAGTGAGCAGATCACAAACATTAAAATAAAGTGTCCTTACTAATGGGTTGTGTGTTGTATTCAATTATATATGCAATTAATATCCAAATTACTCATATATTGGTGAACATAATTATACGGAGCTTGTTAAAATTATACTTGACTTCATCCTAGCATGATCCTAGCCTACCGAGCTGGAAATTAGACATTGCATCTGCACATTTTTGCACATGTTTAGCATTTTTTTGCACATGTTTAGCATATACAGTTTATGGGTCAAAAGACTATAAGTTGCCCAACCGCATATATTGGTATCGAGCAGCAAATCTTGGGATTGAGACCTTGGCATTGTTTCTCCGTCACATGGGGAGATAGAACTATTATATTTGAAGCAGCACATTATCCGCTCGGCACGGCAGATGAAGCCCTTACAACTCCCAATTATCTGTGTTCAGAACATCAATATTATTGAAATATCGATGAAGCTGGTGTCAAATGATGTGAACAGTTTGAACGAATTGGAGTATTTTCTGTGTGTACACAAAAATATGCTACCACATATTAATATAATCCTAGTCCATTGTTATAGCTGACCACTCATTATGTAGCAAAAGAAGACATTGAGGATGCTCTCATGACTGCAAATGTAGGACTACATGATGCAGAACTGGTCAGACTGAGATAATATGTGATCACACGCATTGTAGAGATAAACATTCCCTTATTCACCTACAATGAGGAGAGAGATAACAAAAAACGTTCTGCATTCAGTACAAGGCTGCTCTCAATACAACTGGGGATGAAAATTAGTCATTTGATGCAAAGATTTCTTAAAGCGCATCATGAGTGAATGAAATAGGAGTGGTTTTAAGAACTGTCCTGTGTAGACCTACCTCTTTCATTATGAAGCGCTACCAGTAGAAATTACATCTGATGTACCAAAGTATATAATATGATTGGGTCATACTCTGTCATCGATGGACATGCATTAATTCAAAATCTGGTAAAGCCGATAAGTTATTGAACATTCGCATATTATGTAGATATACTTTCGAAATTAATATTTTCCCACTTCAGTATAGGTTGGTGTAGTCATTGACAGATAGAGGGCGGGGGCCCTAGGGTAGTGGTTAGCACCGCTGCCTTTCACGCCAGAGTTCGGGGTTCGGTTCCCGGTCTCGGCAGTTTGAAAGAAACAAAAATGTTTCTTCCCCATCCACGTGTGAGTATTGTGGGGAGCCTCCGTGACCGAGAGGTAGCGTGCTCGGCCTCAGACCGCCAGGGCTCGAATTTCGAATCCTGTATCTGGAAGACAGTGTCATCTCAATCATCTCACCATCCTCAGGAGGTTCTCCTTGCCCAGTTTAGCCTATAAGTGCACAAAGGTGGCCTAAAGCCCGATTCATTTCATTTCATTTCATTTCATTGACAGATAGATTGTAGCACAATTCAGTAAAGATCGAAGAAGAGTTGAGCGATGATGACTAGAAAAGAAGCCAACCCACAGTAATGGCTCAGTGCCACTGCCGCAGATATAGACGATAAAGCTGATCTTGCGTTATTGCGTCAGAAAATCGTGTGAAGCGATTTACAATGAACAAGTAGGTTGTGAATTCGTTTCAGGATTTGTCTGCACAGAAAAAAAGTCTTGATCATCCAGTCCAGAAAAGGTACTCGCTATAACCGATGGCCATAAGGAGGCTGATAATTATACGGATCATTCTCCAGCACTCAGAGGCATCTCAGAGATGTATTGCTGATCTAGCCGGCACATACCATAACATACTATACATGTACCATGGATGTTGATTTTAAGTGATGTTGACAAAATCAGGGCAGATATATTTAGAAAAGCAACGAATAAGTTCACCACCAACATCTGATGCTCTACAGCGACATGCTATGCATACAAATAACCAACCTAAGATTAGACTGTATGCTGATAAATTGTGTATTTAACCAAGTACTTTGATGTGGTGGATGGATATCTATAGACATGGGACTGACAGTGACATGTTCAACATAACCGGCAATTGCAAATATATTTCGAACTGGTGGCCTGTGGCTACCAGACAAAGTTGTCAGAATGCAACTGCAACTGCAAAATATGTTGTATATCTGCATGTGGCTGTAATGCAGATAATTGCTGGAACGCCACGTCTAGATATATATTTGACTTTTTGTCTATCATCATAGATCAAAATAATTATGATGACATTTATTTCTAAATAATATTTTTATTAGTACATTACATGTTAAATTAGAGCTAACGATGTTTGCATTATGTGCACCATATGTGAAATGTAATGACATATGAGGTTATATCTATATATCGATTATATTTGCGGTCACCTTTTAATTTTTTAAATTATGTTAAGAATGCACAGCTTCATCTAGAGTTCATTTTTTATTTAATCTGCCATTAACAAGTACATGTATAATTAGATCCTGAAATGCTGAAAATATGACCTTTACAGCGTGTTGTATGATAAAATGCGAGCGCATATATATATATATATTTCGGCGGCCATATTGGATTTATGCAAATGAGAGAATAATAAGGCAGCTTCAGCTTGGGTTCTTATCATAGAAGATGCAGAAGAAAATTAACAAATTTTACGCCAAAGGAACCATCTGTACTAAGAAATGCAGATTTTGATATATTTTGAGATCTGAGCAAGACTACTACCATCATAATGACGATTTTAATAAGTAAAAAGTACTACTATGATGCTTGTATTGCCATGATCGTGTTCATTTACCACAGCAAAATAGTTTATTGACTTTTAGTTTGGTTATATTAGTTTGTTTAGATATGTTTTTAGCGGGACCAGGGTTAAGACATAATCTAAACGGCGGATTATGAGAGCAGTGATCAACGACGGAGTGGGTGTTCACGGGGGTGCTGGGCTGACCCGGCCGCCTATGACGAATCATTCTGACCTTTGACCTTGTGCAGGTGCGCCTCTAAAAAACGGCTACTCGCCGATCACTCAGCGCATGATTAATGCGCACAATAAAATAGCGCGGGACGCCGGGGGTCGTTCTCGCCCTTCTAGCGAACTCTTGTGGTGACATCGTAAATTCAGCTAGCTTGTAAGTCACTCCCTCTCTGGCCACCAGGTGACGCCTTCTCACGGTCAATCACAAATCTCGTCTTAATCACGTGTTCTCCTGGCATCGTCAGCTCCACGAATCTTATCTCTTTGTCTTAAGCACAGATTAACCCTTAAAGCGCTGAGTTAAATATTTTGTTTTTTTTCTGACTTGAAGTTTCGTCTCGCTACCGCGACTCACAACTTCAAGTGGGCGAAAATCACTCAGCTTATGTCGGCTAGCTGACTAAATTAGTCAAATATACATACATATATATATATATATATATATATATATATATTCAAGTTCAGACGGAACATTATCAAATCACGAAACACTAATTTAATTCCAAATAATAATGATTTGATCAGCTGATAACACGGATTAAAAACGATTATAGTCGTGCCTAGTGCTTAAAGGAGTAAACACAGATTTAAAAATCATTAGCTTTTTAACATTTTTTCGGATGAAAATAGAATATTGTGTTATGTCGAACACACAAGTCTCACAACAGCATAACACAAACACAGCTTTGTCGATAAATGAGGCTTACAATAAACAATGATAACTCAGTGAGACCTTGCCACAGGCAAAGCTTGCACGCTTTCAATACATGTACTTCTTATCAATGTTAAACACTGACATGTCGATTGCAACTGAGCACATGTTTGTTGTAACAATGGACACAATTTATTTCGGAAAAGTTAGGTGAATTTGCCAAATGAACTTACCGCTCTCCTAGTTAAATATGAAATTCACAAACATAAACATAATGATATGATAGGGCTTGAACAGGATTCGAACTGAATATTCTTGATAATGTGATAGTTGCCAAAACATGATAATAAAATCTACATTTGGAACTCTAAGGCGTGGAGAGCGCATGCGAGCACGCTCGTCCACAGCCAAATAGCAGACACATGAAGAATACTGCATTTGAAAAACGAGCAGCAGTAACTGATTTCTTGTAAAGTAAACAGTTATTGCAATTTTACTTTGCATGACAGATTAATTTTACGAGAAAGTGTGCGTGACTCCAAGACAGTCTGTCGTCTGCTGTATGGCGCCGGCGGGAGTGTTACGAGCTATGTTGTAATCCGCATAGATCACGGATGCGGTATTTGTGTCTAGAGTGCCTAGCATGAGCTTATCCTGGTAGTGTGAACGCTTAAAGCACCAAATTACAAATTATATAATTGGCATCATACCCGTTTGAATTGTCCCAACAAGTAAATTAAATGTATTTTCTGGTTTTATATTATTATCGGATTCAGAAAAAAATCGCAGTTTATGTTAATGAATAAGGCTTTCTTCGATAACCTAAATTTGTACAGATCCACTAGAAATAGCTTGATAATTAAATATTTAAAGTCAAGTGTTAGATGTTAAGAAAGCAATATAATAGGGTGACTTCGACTGTGTCTTCTGAAATAAATTATTCTAATATAAGTTTAATCTAAAACGTTTAAGCTGATTTCACCCATTTAATAATCACGTCAATATTGTCAATGAGTTCGTGATGATCCAAGTACCGGTATGTTTAATCATTAAGCCGATTGTCAAATTAATCAGCAATGTGTTCATTCAAGTTATTTTACATTGGTAGAAACAATACATTTTATGTTTGAAAATCAGTTGCAATAAACTAGCTGGCTTCCAAGCATTAGAGTTTAAAGTTGCGAAGAAATGCCACATATTTGTGAATATTTACTGGAAGCACACTATATTTCCCCATGCTTACCGTTTAATAATAATTTAAACGGACAAAACTCATTTTGTCATTTGAGACCAAATATTTGCAAATCTTGATGTTTAAACATTCATTTAATTCCCAACTATAGTGTTTGATGATAAAACGCATTAAAATCTATTATAGACGTGCTTAGTGCATAACAAAGTAAGCACAGATTGTGTCCTTACATATCGTAAAAATATCATTGTTATGAATAATATGTGAAGTGGAATGTTCAACCGCCGCGAACCGGGTAAAATTATTCATATTGGCCGAATTAAAACCCCAAGAATGCAACGCTTTTTATTAAAACAAATTCACTCCTTGTTAATGTAATTTAGTGTGGCAGTAAAAATGATCCGCGGTGATATCATAGATCATTGAATGCGGAAAGGCTTGATGTTGTTCATGTCCCTGATTAATTAAACTTTATTTTTATTTCTTGTATATTATATATAAGCATAACTAATTATTAACACATGTGCTGCTAGATAGGTATATATACACAGCTCGGAAAAAAATATTTCATTGTCATTAATACAATAGCTTGTGTTAATTGCCTATAGTTCACTTTGTGAGATGGCCATTCAAACTCGAATGAATAAATAATAGAAGAAAACAATGCTGCAGGACAAATGTTAAGATTTGTAGAAAAAAAACATGACTACGTAAAATTAATTACTGATAAATATGCTAGAAAACATAAAGCAATACGTCCACACACAAAATTAAGGTGCGTGCAAAAAAACAACGAATACATTCAGCAAAACACAATGCTGGTCATCGAACATCAGATTTAAATAGTCACGTATTAAGATTTGTTTTAAACAATCGACGTTTGATTGATGAGATTCGTGATAAGATTGTTCGGAATTCACTTGACCAAAATGCGTCAGCGGCACGTATTATACAGCTAATCATGATAATGTGTTACAAAAACTATGTATAAGTGTTTTACTTGTCACTTCATGTGTGCTTGTATATATAAATTATTACCTTATTTATCTTTGCACGTGCAGTGAAAATTAGATTATATAATCAATTATATCCAGTGTTCAAAATGATGTTAGAAATGAGTCATTTTTTGTATCATGAAATCCAAATACATAATATTTTCCTTTTTCTAATGCAAAAGTGAAAATGACGATGATATGAACTGCTACATGTCATGTCGTCGCATGTTGTCTCGTGTCATGTCATGTAATGTTACGAGAAGAAACGACATTACATTACCAAGACATTCTTTCGCTACGTTATGCTGTGATATGTGGTTTGGTATATGTTTGTGTAATGTAATGTAATGGAATGTAATGTAATGTAATGTAATGTAATGTGATGTAATGTAATGCAAAGCAATGCAATGCAATGCAATGCAATGTGATATAATATAATTGCAATGTAATGTAATGTAATGTAATGTAATGTAATGTAATGTAATGTAATGATTGTAATGTAATGCAATGTAATGCAATGTAAATACCCGATATTTCGTAAATTCGATGATTGATCTTGAACCTTTACCCAATAGACCAGACGTGGCTGGGGGTAAGGTGTCACCCGGAATGGCAATTTAGGCCACTATCATTTTCACATAGCCGGACTACTCAGGGGCCAGAATCAACTTGTTGCTCAGGTGACTGCCGCTGCTTTACTGAAATATGGCCAAAAGGGTACATGACCTATAAGCGATTTTTTTCCGATTTGATAAATTTAACATAATTATTACACATTTTCGCCCACTGAGTAGTGAAATTTTGAGCTATATCAATATATTTGATATCAACAAAAAGCTACATATTTTCTGTCCGATCTTTGCAAAATGCACAAGAGAGCTTTAAGTTGGTATTTTAACCCCTAATTTTACCTACTTTTCATACTTTTTCAGTAAATAGTCAAAATAGTTTTCTCTTGGCCGATTTTTGTATGGTATATATGTTTAGTTTTGATTCAAACATGTTCTAGAACTATTGTGGTCTTAAAATAAACCTATTTGGAATAAAAATGATGAGTTATGTGAACATATAACACGCTTTTTTGGTTAGACGTAAAAATGTGCTCGCTTTTCTTCAGGCTCTGGAAAATTGACGGTATCTCATATTTTTACCCCACTGAGTTGTCAAATTTTGAGTTATAGCAATATATGGAATATCAATAGAAAACTACTGGCACTGGCTTTCACGTGGATGTAACATATTTTCTGTCCGATCTTTGACAAATGCACAAGAGAGCTTTAGGTTGATATTTTAACCCTCAATTTTACCCAATTTTTCAGCAAGTAGTCAAAATACTGTTCTCTCAGCTGATTTTTGTATGGTATAAATGTTTAATTTTGATTCCAATATGTTCTAGAACTATTGTGTCTAAAATAAACCCATTTAGAATAAAAATAATGAGTAATATGAACATATTTCACACTTTTTTGTATAGACGTAAAAATTGACGAGCTTTTCTTCAGGCTCGGGAAAATTGACTGTATCTCACATTTTTGCCCAATGAGTAGTCAAATGTTGAGCTATGTCAATACATTTGATATCAATGGAAAGCGACAGGCACCGGCCTTCACATGGATGTAAAATATGTAGTGTCTGATCATTGACAAATGCAAAATAGAGCTTTAAAATGGTATTTTAACCCTTAATGTTTCCTAGTTTTATTACTTTTTCAGTAAAAAGTCAAAACACTTTTCTCTCAACCGATTTTTGTTTGGCATAAATCTTTAGTTTTGATTCAAACATGTTCTACATGTTCTTGTTTACACAAAATAAACCCATTTGAAATAAAAATAATGAGTTATGTGAACATAATATATGTTTTTTTCGTTTGACGTAAAATTAGCTCTCTTTTCTTCAGGCTCGGGGAAATTGACCATATCTCACATTTTTGCCCACTGAGCAGTCAAATTTTGAGCTATATCAATATAATTAATAACAATAGAAATCTACTGACACATGCTTTCACATGGATGTAAAATATGTTGTGTCCGATCATTGACAAATGCACTAGAGAGCTTCAAGTTGGTATTATTATACCTATTTTTCATACTTTTTTCAGTAAATAGTCAAAATACTTTTTCCTCAGATGATGTTTGTATGTAAGAAATGTTTAGTTTTGAATGATCTTGACCACTGAAGAAGGGATTACCATCACTTGAAATGTTATCTCAGCCACAAAAATGATCTTGGCCACAGAAGAAGTGATCACAGCCACTTTAATGGTTATATCAGCCATTACAAAGGAGATCTTGGCCACAAACAAACTGGTGTCAGCCACTGAAAAGTTATCTAAGCCACTACAAAGTGATATTGGCTACTAAAGAAGGGATCACTGCCACTTGAAAAGTTATCTAATCCACTACAAAGCTGATCTTGATCACTGAAGAAGTGATCACATCCACTTTAAATGTTATCTCAGCCACTACAAAAGTGATCTTGGCCACTGAAGAAAAGATCACAGCCACTTGAAAGGTTATGTCAGCCATTACAAAAGAGATATTGGCCACAAACAAACTGGTGTCAGTCACTGCAAAAATTATCTAAGCCACTACAAAGTGATCTTGGTCTCTTAAAAAGGGATCACAGCCAATTTAAAAGTTTCTGAGCCGCTACAAATATGATCTTGGCCACTAATAATCATATGTCAGCCCCTAAAAAAGTGATGTCGGTCACTGCAAAAGTAAACTTGACCACTAAAGACGCCAACACAGTCACTTTAAAAATCATCTCAGCCACCACAAAGGTGATCTTGGCAACAAATAAACTTATCTTGGTGACTGAAGAAGTGATGAAATCCACTTTAAAAGTAATCTCAGCCCCTACAAAGGTGATCTTGGTCACTAACAATCTTATGTCCGCTCATAAAAAAGTGATCTCTGTCACTACAAAAGTGATCTTGACCACTAATGGAGCCATTACAACCACTTTACGTCTCAGCCACCACAAAGATGAACTTGGCTAGAAATAAAATCCACTGAAGGAGTGATAACAGCAACTTTGTAGGGGCTGAGATAACTTTTAAGGTGTTGTCATCACTTCTTCAGTGGTCAAGATCACCTTTGTAGTGGCTTAAGTAATTTTCAAAGTGGCTGTGATCACATCTTCAGTGGCCAAGATCACTTTTGTAGTAGCTTAGATCACTTTTAAAGTTGTTGTGATCACTTCTTCAGTGGCCATGATCACTTTTGTAGTGGCTGAGATAACTTATAAAGTGCACGTGATCACTTCTTCCGTGGCCAATATCACTCTGTAGTGGCTTAGATAACTTTTTAAATGGCTGACACCAGCTTGTTAGTGGCCAAGATCACCTTTGAAGTGACTGAGATAATTTTTAAAGTGGCTGTGATCACATCTTCAGTGGCCAAGATCACTTTTGTAGTGGCTGATATCACTTTTAAAGTTGCTGCGATCACTTCTTCAGTGGCCATGATCACATTTGTAGTGGCTGAGATAACTTTTAAAGTGCATGTGATCACTTCTTCAGTGGCCAATATCACTTTGCAGTGGCTTAGATAACTTTTTAAATGGCTGACCCCAGCTTGTTAGTGGCCAAGATCACTTTTGTAGTGACTGAGATAATTTTTAAAGTGGCTGTGATCATTTCTTCAGTGGTCAAGATCACATTTGTAGTGGCTGAGATAACATTTAAAGTTGTTGTGATCACTTCTTCAGTGGTCAAGATCACTTTTGTAATGGCTGAGATAACTTTTCATGTGGTTATTATCACTTCTTCAGTGGTCAAGATCATTTTGTAATTGCTGAGATAACTTTCAATAGGCGGTGATCACTTCTTCAAATGTCAAGATCAAGTAATAACAAACATTTAAACATATAAAGTTAACATGAGCGAGAAGTCCTGTTGGTTTTCACTAAAAAAACGTTGTAAATTGTTCAAATGGAGGGATTAAATACAAACATAGCGCTTTATTGTAGTGCTCAAATTTTACGTCCAACCAAAAAAAGTGTGTAATATGTTCAAATAGCTCATTATTTGTTATTCCAAATGTGTTTAATTTAAGTCAACAATAGTTTTAGAACATGTTTGAATCAAAACTAAACATTTATTACATACAAAAATCAGCTGAGAGAAAAATATTTTGACTTTTTACTGAAAAAGTATGAAAATTAGGTTAAAATAATACCAACTTAAAGCTCTCTTGTGCTTTTGTCAATGATCGGACACAACATATTTTACATCCAAGTGAAAGCCTGTGGCAGTAGATCTATATTGATATTAAATATATTGATATTGCTCAAAATTTAACTGTTCAGTGGGCAATAATGTGAGATATAGTCAATTTTCCCGAGCGTAAAGAAAAGAGAGCTAATTTTACGTCTAACCAAAAAACATATAATATGTTCACATAACTCATTTTTTTTATTCCATCTGGGTTTATTTTGTGTAAACAATAGTTCTTGAACATGTTTGAATCAAAACTAAGCATTTATACCAGAAAAAATATCAGCTGAGAGAAAAGTATTTTGACTATTTACTAAAAAAAGTATTAAAAATAGGTAATATTAAAGATTAAAATACCAATTTAAAGCTCTATTTTGCATTTGTCAACGATCAGACACAACATATTTTATATCCATGTGAAGGCCGGTGCCAGTCGCTTTCCATTGATATCAAATATATTGACATAGCTCAGCATTTGACTACTCATTGGGCAAAAATGTGAGATACAGTCAATTTTCCCGAGCCTAAAGAAAAGCTCGTTAATTTTTACGTCTATACAAAAAAATGTGTAATATGTTCACATTACTTATTATTTTTATTCCAAATGGGTTTATTTTAAGTCACAATAGTTCTAGAACATGTTGGTATCAAAATAAACACTTATACCATACAAACATCAGCTGAGAGAACAGTATTTTTACTACTTGCTGAAAAGTCTGAAAAATTGGGTAAATTTGAGGGTTAAATTACCAACTTAAAGCTCTGTTGTGCATTTGTCAAAGATCGGACAGAAAATATGTTAAATCCACGTGAAAGTCTGTGCCAGTAGCTTTCTATTGATATTCCATATATTGATATAGCTCAAAATTTGACAACTGAGTGGGGCAAACATATGAGATACCGTCAATTTTCCCGAGCCTGAAGAAAAGCGAGCAAATTTTTATGTCTAACCAAAAATGCGTGTAATATGCTCACATAACTCATAATTTTTATTCCAAATGGGTTTATTTTAAGACCACAATAGTTCTAGAACATGTTTGAATTAAAACTAAACATATATACCATACAACAATCGGCCAGGAGAAAAGTATTTTGACTATTTACTGAAAAAGTATGAAAAATAGGTAAAATTAGGTGTTAAAATGAAAAATTACAGCTCTCCTGTGCATTTTTCAAAGATTGTTACATCCATGTGAAAGCCTGTGCCAGTAGCTTTCTGTTGATATCAAATATATTGATATAGCTCAAAATTTCACTACTCAGTGCGCGCAAATGTGTAATGTGCTAGACTTTTCCAAATCGGGAAAAAATCGCGCATGTACACTTTTGACCATAATCAGTAAAGCAGCGGCAGTCACCTGATCAACAGGTTGATTCTGGCCCCTGAGTAGTCCAGCTATGTGAAAATGATAGTGGCCTAAATTCCCATTCCGAGTAACACCTTACCCCTAGCCACGTCTGGTCTACAAGGTCATTTAATGCAATGCGATACTGATAATCTAACTTGTATTTATTGGCACAACAAACACATTAAATATGGTGTCTGGATAGGGCCATTTCGTCCTTTCGCAGTTTTGTTGTTCCGCAGTTTCGTTGCTTCGCACTTTCTTTGTTTTGCATCGCCCTCTCGTTGTTTCGCATCGCCATGTCGCTGTTTGGCATCGCTTTTTCGCTCTTTCGTAGTTTCGTTGTTTCGCAATTTCGTTGTTTCGCATCGTCCATTCGTTGTTTCGCATCGCACTTTCGCTATTTCGTTGTTTCGCAGTTTTGTTGCTTTGCATCGCACTTTCGTTGTTTCGTTGTTTTGCAGCTTCGCGGATTCGTTGTTTCGTACTTTCGCAGTTTCGTACTTTCGTGGTTTCTCTACGAAAGTGCTAAGCAGCGAGAACAACGAAGAGCGAAACAACAAAAGAGCAAAACAACGTCTTTTATCATGGTCATGCCAAAAATGACTGAGCACATGTTAGTATTATGTGTCCTCAAATATACTTTCAATAACACATTTATTGTTTAATAAAATGCACAAATCGAACACAGACAATTGTGGAAACCAAAAATTAAATATGAGCTAATATGTATATGTACGACCTACAATACATTACGTAGAAAAATGTTTATATAATGGCACACTGATATTCATCTCCAGTTCACATTCTATGGAATTCCTACTACTCTGTGAGCGGCCAGTTGAAGTCACCAGAACTACTCTGTGAACGGCCAGCTGAAGTCATCAGAACTACTCTGTGAGCGGCCAGCTGAAGTCACCAGAACTATTCTGTGAACGGCCAGCTGAAGTCACCAGAACTATTCTGTGAACGGCCAGCTGAAGTCACCAGAACTAATCTGTGAACGGCCATCTGAAGTCACCAGAACTAATCTGTGACCGGCCAGTTGAAGTCACCAGAACTACTCTGTGAACGGCCAGCTGAAGTCACCAGAACTATTCTGTGACCGGCCAGCTGAAGTCACCAGAACTACTCTGCTAGCGGCCAGTTGAAGTCACCAGAACTGCTCTGTGATCGGCCAGCTGAAGTCACTAGAACTACTCTGTGAACGGCCAGCTGAAGTCACCAGAACTACTCCGTGAGCGGCCAGTTGAAGTCACCAGAACTACTCTGTTAGCGGCCAGCTGAAGTCACCAGAACTACTTTGTGATCGGCCAGCTGAAGTCACCAGAACTACTCTGTGAACGGCCAGCTGAAGTCATCAGAACTACTCTGTGAGCGGCCAGTTGAAGTCACCAGAACTACTCTGTGAACGGCCAGCTGAAGTCACCAGAACTACTCTGTGAGCGGCCAGTTGAAGTCACTAGAACTACTCTGTTAGTGGCCAGTTGAAGTCCCCAGAACTACTCTGTTAGCGGCCAGTTGAAGTCACCAGAACTACTCTGTTAGCGGCCAGCTGAAGTCACCAGAACTACTCTGTGATCGGCCAGCTGAAGTCACCAGAACTACTCTGTGAACGGCCAGCTGAAGTCATCAGAACTACTCTGTGAGCGGCCAGTTGAAGTCACCAGAACTACTCTGTGAACGGCCAGCTGAAGTCACCAGAACTACTCTGTGAGCGGCCAGTTGAAGTCACCAGAACTACTCTGTGAGCGGCCAGTTGAAGTCACCAGAACTACTCTGTGAACGGCCAGCTGAAGTCACCAGAACTACTCTGTGAACGGCCATCTGAAGTCACCAGAACTAATCTGTGACCGGCCAGTTGAAGTCACCAGAACTACTCTGTGAACGGCCACCTGAAGTCACCAGAACTACTCTGTGACCGGCCAGCTGAAGTCACCAGAACTACTCTGCTAGCGGCCAGTTGAAGTCATCAGAACTACTCTGTGATCGGCCAGCTGAAGTCACTAGAACTACTCTGTGAACGGACAGCTGAAGTCACCAGAACTAATCTGTGAGCGGCCAGTTGATGTCACCAGAACTACTCTGTTAGCGGCCAGCTGAAGTCACTAGTACTACTCTGTGATCGGCCAGTTGAAGTCACTAGAACTACTCTGTGAACGGCCAGCTTAAGTCACTAGAACTACTCTGTGAACGGCCAGTTGAAGTCACTAGAACTACTCTGTTAGTGGCCAGTTGAAGTCCCCAGAACTACTCTGTTAGCGGCCAGCTGAAGTCACTAGTACTACTCTGTGATCGGCCAGTTGAAGTCACTAGAACTACTCTGTTAGCGGCCAGCTGAAGTCACCAGAACTACTCTGTGAACGGCCAGCTGAAGTCACCAGAACTACTCCGTGAGCTGCCAGTTGAAGTCACCAGAACTACTCTGTTAGCGGCCAGCTGAAGTCACCAGAACTACTCTGTGATCGGCCAGCTGAAGTCACCAGAACTACTCTGTGAACGGCCAGCTGAAGTCATCAGAACTACTCTGTGAGCGGCCAGTTGAAGTCACCAGAACTACTCTGTGAACGGCCAGCTGAAGTCACTAGAACTACTCTGTGAGCGGCCAGTTGAAGTCACCAGAACTACTCTGTGAGCGGCCAGTTGAAGTCACCAGAACTACTCTGTGAACGGCCAGCTGAAGTCACCAGAACTACTCTGTGAACGGCCATCTGAAATCACCAGAACTAATCTGTGACCGGCCAGTTGAAGTCACCAGAACTACTCTGTGAACGGCCAGCTGAAGTCACCAGAACTACTCTGTGACCGGCCAGCTGAAGTCACCAGAACTACTCTGCTAGCGGCCAGTTGAAGTCATCAGAACTACTCTGTGATCGGCCAGCTGAAGTCACTAGAACTACTCTGTGAACGGACAGCTGAAGTCACCAGAACTACTCTGTGAGCGGCCAGTTGACGTCACCAGAACTACTCTGTTAGCGGCCAGCTGAAGGCACCAGAACTACTCTGTGATCGGCCAGCTGAAGTCACCATAACTACTCTGTGAACGGCCAGTTGAAATCACCAGAACTACTCTGTGGGCGGCCAGTTGAAGTCACCAGAACTACTCTGTGAACGGCCAGCTTAAGTCACAAGAACTACTCTGTGAACGGCCAGTTGAAGTCACTAGAACTACTCTGTTAGTGGCCAGTTGAAGTCCCCAGAACTACTCTGTTAGCGGCCAGCTGAAGTCACTAGAACTACTCTGTGATCGGCCAGTTGAAGTCACTAGAACTACTCTGTTAGCGGCCAGCTGAAGTCACCAGAACTACTTTGTTAGCGGCCAGCTGAAGTCACCAGAACTACTCTGTGAACGGCCAGCTGAAGTCACCAGAACTACTCTGTGAGCGGCCAGTTGAAGTCACTAGAACTACTCTGTGAACGGCCAGCTGAAGTCACTAGAACTACTCTGTGAACGGCCAGTTGAAATCACCAGAACTACTCTGTTAGTGGCCAGTTTAAGTCCCCAGAACTACTCTGTTAGCCGCCAGCTGAAGTCACTAGAACTACTCTGTGATCGGCCAGTTGAAGTCACTAGAACTACTCTGTTAACGGCCGGCTGAAGTCACCAGAACTACTCTGTTAGCGGCCAGCTGATGTCTCCAGAACTACTCTGTTTGTTTGGTTTTACTATATGTACATGTTGATGAAGATCGCACACGAAAGACAAAGGCTGCTGGCATGCCAGTACAAAATTATGGTCCGTCACTGCTCCAGCTCTTACCCGAAGTCAAACATTGACTCAGCTTCAATACGGGCACATTGAAATACTTTAATTACAGCCAAACACGCACAAGCCGCTGACTTTGCAGAAACTGTTTCAGTGTTGGGCCAGCGTGTTTTGTGCTGATAACTAATCATCAGTGAAGTAAAATTCATAGAATTGATCATTGTGACATATACTTCAATGTGACATGTACTTCAAGTGACATATACATGTCACTGTGACATATACTTCAAGTGACATATACTGGTCATTGTGACATATACTTCGATGTGATATGTACTTCAAGTGAAATATACAGGTCGTTGTGACATATACCTCAATGTGACATGTACTTCAAATGAAATATACAGGTCATTGTGACATTATACTTCAATTATTTTGCCAAACTGAAATCATTTCACCTGGTCTTAAGTATGCCAGTGATATTCATAAAAATAACAAATCGAAATCGACAACAGACAGCTAAAATGGAGACATCAGCTCAAAATCTAGGACATTAGAATGATTATCTTAGATCGCAATTAGCACAATTTCAGGATTTTGATATAAATTGAGGTTGCCGAGGGATATCGTCAGGACTTTATGTATAGGATAAAGCCCGTGGAACTCTACATTCTTGGCTATGGAAAAGGCCGAGGCCGGATGCCAAGGCCGTTTCCACAGCTAAGAATGTAGAGCTCCGAGGGTTTTAACTGACTTAAAACACACCCGACCATAATTAAGAACCCTCATAGTCAACAGCTCGGTCACACCTGACTGATTATAGCACCATAGGCCTACCGCGATAATTGATCTGTACTTGGTCAACAATAACTCTCCATTCCCAGCTTGGAATATAGTGGTCGGACAAAGCAAATAATGTAGTGGTTTGTTTTAATAGTGGTAGGCTCTCAGGCGTACACTAGGGAACACCTGCACATCAGCGTTGTGAGGTGTTTCCAGGAGTGACCACTTTACTGACTGGTTGCAAACGATTGTGGATACTCTCTAAACTAATTCATAATGCTAACTGAACAATCTCATCGTCAGAGGTCACGCAAAACTACACGTTAGAGTCAGCTCTCGTTTTATTGAAATACTAGCATTAACATGTATTTTTAGAAGGAAAGGAAATATTATTACTTAATATTGGTTCTATTTAAGTAAATTTACCATGTGCTATAATTATTTTGTTAGATTAAAATGGTAATATTATGTAATATTTGTCCAGTGCGTAGGTTTAATTAATCTGTCAGGAATCGCCATGATAATGTGATGAGATACGAGACATTGACCCAACGCTGGCTTGTAGCTGGGTCAGCGTCGCAGACGGTGGACCAGCCTTCAGCCAACATTAAGTCAACGTCTCATATTTGCCAGTAATGTACTCTTTAATGAGTTGTCATGATTACCAACAGCTTTGATTGGTTGACGTTGCAGACACTGTCAAGAAAATATTTCGATTGCCCAAATCTTTGGCCAGTTTTTTCCCAGCTTTACGCCAACATTGTAGTATCATTGGCCTGATGATCATGGAAGACAAAGTAAATTATCCGCAGAGACAAGTACTGACAAAGTGTTAAGTGGTACGTCCATTCTCTGGTTTTCTTGACGACCTGAAACTACCCGAGAGGTTGTGGGAGGGGTTTGTGTGTGGTCACCCTGGTGACGACGGACAACTCCACTTGTTCAGTACACTCTACCTATCGAATACTAGAGAACTGGACGAGATGTACATATTATTTTTCTAATTTTCAGCTTGGAGAACCGATAATTTAACACTTTTTTGGATAAGGAAAGTTAGCAATTGCTACTACTTGAACAACTTTTTACCGCTGGATTAATCGACTAAAGTCTATTTGACATCTATTGCTTTAAATTGCTCAACTGACGTTTCTTATCATATCTAAAGTTGTTGGTGTTTATGGCACCTACATATCACTTCTGCTCATACTATATCACTAAGACATGAGTGCGTAACATTGTATGTAGGGCTTACATATTTCTAGCGGTATATATTTCAAATAAGTACAATAAACTACAACATGTATTTGCTTTTTCAAGAAAAGAGTATGATATTTAGCCTTAATCATAGTATATTTTATTTAAATCGCTGTTCTATTTATTGAAATATGTGTCTATCCCCCCCCCCCCGAGAAATGTAAGCTTTATGACGATAGATATATATATGTCATATAACAACAAGCTTACACGCCAATAAAAATAATCACCTATAAAATAGTTCAGACAAATCATCTTAGTTGTATGTATATTGCTCACAACTATTCATGCACATAATTATATCATGTGTATTGTAAGTTAATATAACATTTGATCAATAATGAATAGGACACTTACTTATACTTAAATTATATAGAGGGGCCAGTTCACATAAATATTACTTTATGATGTTAAGTCATTAATTTACAACTATCTATGGTCATGTTTTGCTGATATATGTTCAGCGATTTTAATTTCTCTCTTGTCGCAATGCAACATAACAACGCAGATTACCAATGCTAACTGAACAATTGACGTTGACGAGGGAAACCTTAACCCTTCAACCACCGGTGCTGTCCATATTCGTTTTTTACATTTTATATTAGCACATTGCATATCACCTTTTAAACCTGTTAAATATAAAAGGTGACATTAATCAGCAAGATTTGAAATTTGTTACCCCTATTTTGTCAAATCTGAATAATTTTTACTCACGTGAAGTTGTGGATCGCGTCTGCGAGACACAACTTCAGGTGGGTAAAAATTCCAATTGAATAATTTGGCGGTTAAAGGGTTAAGGACTTTATAACTGGTCGGCTCCTTGGTTGAGATCTGGAAACACAAGGTCCTGATCAACCGCTTTGTAGCGTGTTTCCAGTGAGTGACCACTTGATCAAGAGATGCCAAACGATTGTAGATACTCTCTAAGCTAATCCATGATGCTAACTGAATGCATAATACACAGTTTAATCGCTGGGGAGCAGGTAAATAAAAATTACAAAAGCTGATGCAGGCAGTTTAGACACAGGATACATCAATACAATCATATACGCACTGTTAATAACAAACAAAAAATAATACATTAACAAATAATTATACTATGCACATAAATACATACATTTTCTTCAATAACCTGACTTAGTTTGCGTCATATATTTTTCAATAGTTTGGACTATTTCTCTTATGCGTGTTATTTTAGTCGTCGCTGTGATACGACGATGGTACACTTCTCCGCCGTTGTCAAGCAAAATTGTGCGAAGTTGTTTTAATGGTTGGCGATGTTAAGGACGTTGACCGAACAATAACACTGTCAGTGCGGTCAACATTTTCAAGTACATTAAAACTACTTGTAAAACAAAATAATATTATTTTCTTAAAAACAAATAGTGTTTTAAATTATCATTTGTGCTGAGGAAGATCTGTAGTAAAATAGTACGGTGAAAAACCTAGCTTTCATGACCACTTTCTGGCTAAGATGTTTTGATGATTGATTTAACCTTTTTGAACCTTTTAAAAAATATTTAGCCCCAGTGTCCCTCGCAAAAATCCCGGCATTTTTTTCTAAAGGCGTAAATCCAAAATGGCTGCCTGCGCCATTATGAAAAAATAACTTTTGACATATATAAGCTACAAATATGAATTAATACACTTTGTTGGTTAATTCGACTACAAGAAATCCATTACTGACGTTAATTTGGTATTTAAACACATTTCTGACCTTAAAATCAAAGATGGCCGACAAATTTGGATAGAAAATCCACTTTTTTAAGCGAAACAGAATTTGATCCCCTTGCAGGGTGGTATGAATGCAACAGTTAATATGCCTATAGACGAATGCATAGCTCTAAATAACAATCACAAATTACAATAAAAAAATATAAAATAATAAAATAAAATAGAATAAAATAAAATTCAGCGCGTATATGTCGTATATAGGCCTCCACCGCGTGAAGCGGGGAAACAAGTATACTGAAAATATAATATATGTATTGGATTACACCTCCTGCCAGGCTATGTTCTGAATCCTCAGATTCTGATAAATATGTCATGCTCTTCTGTTTACCATCATCTGGTTTTATTTTCATGCCAGCTTCACTTAGCCTTTCCGAGACGAGCCTGAGGTGGTAAATGTGCTCAACAGCATTTCTGCTGTATATGATTATATCATCAATGGAGACAAAGCAACACTTATCAGTCCATAGAGGCCCTGTCCATGTAGCCCCTGTCCATGGTGCGTTGGAAGAGGCTGAAGCGTTGGCCAGTTCATACGGCATTTGCTTAAACTCAAATAGGCCGCTATGGCAAGTCAAGGTTGTTTTGTATCGATACTCTGGAATCTGCCAGTATCCACTTTTGATATCTAAAGTCGAAAAAAACTTGGCAGGCAGTAGAAGTCTGAGTCTTTTACCGTGGCCGCATTAAGCTTACAGTAGTTGATGCAGAAAATCTAGATATAATTCTTCTTTTTGGGGGTCAATGTGACTGGCGCTGCCCATGGTGATGTTGAAATCTAGATTACACCCGCTTTTATCATATCGTCGACCACTTTCCTTATTCAGAGGAGTGTACAGTGGGCCTTCAGTTTACTGGGTCAGCAGCCTCCTGAACACCTACCACTGCCCTAACAAAGAACTCACAGGATGTCATGAACACCGTTCGTATTGGATTTGATCACCCACCAACCCCTTCAATACGAATGACGGGAACAGCAGAAATCATCGCAATAATAAAAATAATTTGGTTATTTGCTTCTCTGTGCCAGTATTCTGATATGATACATCGCAGGCTTTTGATTGGTCGAGATGGCCATTTCGACCAATCAGAAGCCTACGATATATCGCAATTTTTACAAGGATATCGGTTCAATAGATTTGGCATATCGTTACTAAGTCACGTTTACATATTTTATACTACCAGCAGTAAATAAGTACATAAAAAATCGCAAAACACAAATAAGAAAGGGCCGGCAATCACCCACCCATAATGCGAACGTCCCCTGATTTAAATAACAACTGAATAACAGCGGTGATTGGTTGATCTCGTCATGTGGCACGCTGAACCACTTTTCGGCTGGTCGGGGGTAGAATACTAGACTTGGTCCATACGAACGATGATGGTATCATAGAACATTATAAACTTTTGAGAACATCCTCAACGTGTTATGTCAACTGGTCAAGTAAATTATCGGCTGCGACAAGTACTGACAAAGTGTTTCAAAGTGGTATGTCTACTCCACTGCCTTCTTGACGACCCGTAACTGTCCGAGAGGCGACAAGAGAGGTTATCAGCGGTCAGCCTGACAACCGTGGACATCTCCACTTGTCTCCAACACGCCACCTATCGAATACTAGATAATCAGCGTACCTGGATGGTTTTATGTAAACTGATCCCAGCTATGCCGCCGTGCTGAGCCAAAAGGCAGTATCTGCTTTGTTTACCAGTAAGCAGATACCGTCTTTTGCAAATTGTTGCATCGAAAAGTATAAGATATTGGTATGCTAATTGCATGAAACCTTTCAGCACGCTGACCGTCTTTAGA
Source organism: Flabesymbios commensalis (assembly GCA_964017125.1). Taxonomy (NCBI): domain Eukaryota; kingdom Metazoa; phylum Annelida; class Polychaeta; order Terebellida; family Flabelligeridae; genus Flabesymbios; species Flabesymbios commensalis. The sequence continues at coordinate 63,118,667 of OZ024914.1, read as the reverse complement.
GGTCAGACTCGGACGTCTAAAGTCAATCACCGCACTGAAAGAAGTATTTTTTTAAGTGGCCGTAGATAGACCCATAACACCGTTATTCATATGAGGGGGGAAAAGCTAACTAAAATATGTATGATGATCTCAAATAGATAAATACAAAAATATTTCAGCGCTGTTATTTAGTGGTTACATTACCGATGATTTGCATCTACGATTGGCATCAATGGATGGTCAAGTGTTAGAGGTCGTATCTTAGAAATATCCCGTCTGTAGTTACTTTCCGTTACTTTTCGTTTGCAATATGAAAATTGGGAATTTTTTACTTCACACGTGCATTCATTCATAAATGGCTTAACTCTACAAAGCCTCATTCATAGAAAAATATATTAAATTAGTTATAAATTTGAAATGTAATTTACTAAATATCACCATGAAACTATAGTTTTATGATATTAGAAAAGGTGGTGTTATACTCCAAGTGTCCTGCTCTTAGGACAATTTTTGTATTTCTTTTCAGAAAACTACTACTAAGATTTAAAAAATAAACATATGTAAACACTTATGTCGGCAAATGCGTCAGAGTCGTCGGCTTCAAAAGAATGGAATGAACGGGAAATAATGCACATAAAGTCATATATTATGAACGGGATTACAAAAGCCTTCAGAGTGGGCAAAAAAACAATAATGATTTTGTTTCATTTTTTAAAGAGCGTGATATCACAAATTGTCACACTTTGATATCGCATGAAATCAGGATTCGCGACATTATTGTAATAATAATATTCCACTTACTTAATTACTTATTTTAACCCTTTCAGTGCGGGGAGCGACTTTAGACGTCGATAGATTCCGACGTCTAAAGTCGCTACCCGCTCTGATAGAGTAAACTATTTATAATGGCCGTAGACCCATATTCAATATGAAGCGGAAAGACCCAACTAAGGCAATTATGTGAAATTTCAAATTGAAAAAACCCGTTGGTTTCACATATGCCAAAATATATTAGTCGCGGAAGAGCTTGCGAAATCGTACGATTTTTTTTTAAATTTGTATAAATGATAAAAATGCATATAAAATCCGTTTGTAGATTTAAAAAAATCAGAAAATCCTTAAAAAACAGGGAACTTTCTAGACCAATTTGTGCAGGCCCAGCGAGCAGAGGGTGATTAAGTGATGTTTGCGGCGTGTTCGCTAGGTGGTGTCGCCACTTGTCGTGCACTCAGGGGGATTTACTAATGTTCGGTCTCCCTGGGTACGGCACGCGCGAGCCAGCCGCTCCTGGGGGTAAGGTCTACAGGGTCAGCAAGCCAGGCTCCACGACGCCCACACCCCCGGGGTGGAGGAGGGGGGTCTGCCCGGGGGACGCTAAAACAATTTGTAAGCCGTCAACTTAATAACAACACAGTAAACAGATTTGTCTTAGTTGTATTAAAATTGAGATAATCCTAATTTATTTAAGACCTATATCTCTTTAGAGATGCATTAGACAGAATTTTGTAGAACTTGTAGAATTCTTTGTAAATAAAGCCCTTTAGGATCGCCTGAGATAGAACACTATATGCATGTAAATGTAATTTAATAAATAAAATTTATTTGATCCAGTCTAGTTATTACTACATAATCAATATTAGCTTAGCTAGCAAACACATTGACCCAATGCTGGTTTAATGTTTAATGTCATAACATAGGTATTTAAATACAGCGGAAAAGTGCCACCTGAGACATTTATGATGATTTCAAAATGAAAAAAAAACACATTTCGTCTCTTTCCTTTATATACAAATATTTCAATATGGTCAGTCATAAACCAGAAATGGCAAAGTGTTTGCTGGATTGCGCGTGTAAAACAGACTACAGCTCGTCGGGAGTTAAAAATACTAATCATAACTTCAATTTGCTTTTTAAATGGAAAATTTGATGAACGTATATTTGAAACGAAATCTCTCATGAATATACTATGCGTTTGTTATGTACAATGACTTGTCCTGTCCGGTGGCGGATCTAATGGAGGGGGGGGGGGGGTGGCTGGTAAGGACCTCTGTTTTAAAAACTAAATTTCTCTCAATCGCTTTAAAATCAATGTAAACTGACAGACATATAACCTTTTCATGGCTACAGTCACAAAATTTCGCTTATGAATTGAGTAGATCAATAATGTTTTTTTGTTCTACGCCTATATTTAAAAATACAGAAATTAAACCAAAAACGCTTCGGACCCCTCCTTTTCTACACCCTGGATCCAGGTTAATGTCGTGTCTCTCATTTTATGGTGGTAATATTTTTACATATAAAATATGTGACAAAACACGCCACCTGTCGAGTGATGTATGATATGAATACCAGAGGCACAACCTGGTGAGTGGTTAGTATTAACACCAGTGTTTTTTCACTACTACTAATAATAATAAAAAAATAATAATAATACATTTAAAGTGTACATATTCTTAAATAGCCATTGTGTTTTTGCAGTATAAATTTACATATACAATTTTAAATATTGTACTATAGTCTGTATTATATGTTGTATTATAGTCTGTATTATATTTTACCATTAATTTTGTACATATTTAAGTCATTGTACTATTGCATGTGTATAAAGAGAGCCCATTGCAAATTAGTACTAAATAGTCAGGGTGTCAAACTATAAAACTACGATGTCGCTAAACATTTTTAGTACAAGCAAGAGACCACTTTAAATATTATCTTTAACATTCCTAGATACCATATTGATGTGTCTCCAAACTGAAATTTAGCTTTTTAATTATTTTATATGCATTTTAAAAACATACCCATTTCTGGTCTATTTTAGCGGTAAAATGCAGTTTTAATGATTCTCCGCTTTGACATTATCTTCCATAACACAAGTCCTTCTACACAGATCAGTCTGATTTTTTAAATCTTCATTTAAAATAGCCTAGTCATTACCGAGAAATAGACATAACTTGATATCTCGAATATAAATAGTTGTTTTAAATTGACAATGGTAAAAATAGGCCGTAAAAAAAATAGATAATTATTCAATCTGTGAAAGTTGAATTATTTTCTGAGCTATTTGTTTCTATTTTAATTTTGGTTTAGGTTGGATATGATCATGAGCTCATTAGCTGTGCAAATATGCAACTCTATTTTGTAGTTATTATCTGGTTATAGCTTTTTAGCATAGATTAGCTATCAGGTTATGTTATTGTGCATTTTCCGGGATGCAGGCATGTGTACAGTATACAGTCGCTGCGCCGTCCCTGTAGCTCGCAATGATGAATGTGTAAACCGCTCGACCAAATCACACGTAATTTTGTATAAACTGATAAAGGCACTGCACTGTATGGTTGCAAAACAAAGAGATGGTGATTACAGTTCAGCACTTTTTACGAAATGGTAGCTATTTCAGCAATTTTAATAAAATAGCCAAATGTTGTAATATCGTTATTTCAAGAACCGCTGTTTTATCACTGATCGAACAAGTTGAGCGTTTTCGTATTTTTTGTCAAACAAGTAAGTAAGTTTATATATATCTGAAGATGTGGCCATACAACCTTTTAAAACAGTTTTATCCCACTATACAACAATCATCGAAAGAACTGCAAAGTAAAAACAGTTAGCGAGATGATCACTTCTTCCGAAGCACAATATAGCGAATCTGGATGGAGGTCGAAGGAGCAGGTATTCTACTTCATTCTTGCAATGTTCCACTAAAATACTATTGTAAATGTCAATGATGAGCCCAGGTTGACGAATATAGAAGCAACATTATGGATACTAGAAAGAAACATTCTAATACGACCATACATGATAATGTCAGAGGTATAGAGACATGCACAATCATATATATAGTGTTATTCATCTGTACTTGTGAGTTTGATACAGAAAAATTAGAGCGGGCTCTAAGTTCTTTGATTGACATAATATTCAGTGATGGATTCAGCTTCTACCATAAATATGAAGTAATTGACCTATTGTATTTGTCAAGACAATCGTCATCTACTAATATTATGTCGACTAATATCATGGTGATGTTTCTTTGTTGTTTATTATTAGATATAGCCCAATAGATATGAATTGAGACAACCATGCAATATTGCTCTTCATACCTCTCACATAGGGTATGGGAGCTTCCCCAAGGAACTTGTTTAATCTTGGAAAGCTTGATATGCAGTCTAGTGGTATTTCTGGGCTCCTTTATTGGCTGAAGCAGTAGGCTACCTCATATCATAAGTTTAACATGTAAATTTACATAATCATGGTCAATGATGATTAACTACAAGAATCCGCGTGATAAGCAGTGGGCGGCCTTACACTAGTCTGGTTATAAAGCGTTCGGTCCAGTTTGACACTAATGAAAGAAGCTACCCTTCGACTATGCGCCTCTAGAATAAGTGAGTGAAGGCTACAACTTTTCAGCATTTAAATTGCACAACAAAAATGAAGTCTGTGGGCGTCAGGACATGGTGTAAGCCTCATCAATGGTAGTAGTAGGCCTAGTAGTAAGTTGTTGCTACAGGTCACTTTTTGACACTAATGGTCATTTAAGTGACAATGTAATATGATAAAAACGGTGCAGACCATTGATGAGATGAATGATGTACATGTACAGATGATGACGTGAGGGTGGGGTGATAGGACATGGTGGGCTTTGAGAGTGTGCTCCTGCATTCGCCAAATAAGGGGTTCTGGGCATGTCTAGGGGATTTACCCCCAGGCATGCCCAGACGTCCAGAGTCTCTGTTTTTTTTTTCAAAAGCGGGTCCGCTATCCTCGGGTCGGATAGTCCCCAGAGTAACAATAGCTAAGGGTAACTCCATTAATCCCACGTGTGAGACATAATGTCAAACACCGGTTGTTTCAAGGCTACTACGACCAACATCAGTGCCAGCACTGTAGTGCCACTGCACTGGTGGTGCCTGCACTGATGCGGGAGCTGCATTGGCACCGCTGCTAAACGGAGTAGCCAGCATATGTCGCTGGCAATCAATCAATGGAACGAGCACCAGTGGAAGGAAAACACTCTTTACCTATCCCCTCCCCCCATAGTCATCTTTTGCACAACATAATGTTTTCTCGCCATATTGTATTGTTTTTGATGTAAGCCTATTACAAAGTAATTTACATTGCCATCTCGTCAGGAAAGTGTCGTCAAGCCGTTTTAATTATATATACTTTCTGTTCCTCGTGCTGTATATGGATGGTGTGATCAATTCCAGCTCCGGGATGCTTGACATGTGAGGCATTGACAGTGTTTCATTAAAATTTTCATTCTTGTTGAACTACACTAATAGAACATGTATGTATGACATGGTTATGCATCTTTCCATTGATGAATCATATTTTGCACAACCATAGACCGATGGTTGCCTACCACAAGGTGAAATTACACTTTCCTCTATTTTCACATGTTTCACTATTTTCACATGTTTCACCACGTTGGTTTGAGACAAGGCGCCCATGGCAGAGGTTTAGTTGTGGTCAATTGGACTTGTCAGATTGTTATTTGCAATAACTCAATAAGGATTTGGTTGTGGTTAATTGCACTTGTACCTTTGTTGTTTGTAACGTTTATGCCCGTGTATTATTATATTTGTAATGGTGTTTCAATTACCACTGCCTTTTTACACAGCTGTGCGACAACTTCACTTGTCTCATTATTTCGATTATAGGCCGCTGAACGTCTATTCCACCTTGTTACAGGAGGTGGCCAATGGACATAAAAAATGTAATTAACCTTATTAATTCTCCCTACTTAATCCTGAGTAGGATTCCCTAAGTAATATTTCCTATTGTAAAAGCACGATGTGGGCAAACGTGATAATTGTCAAGTAGGAACACGCCGGAAGGTCTTTAGAGAAAACATATTGTGAGCGACAGGTTATCTTGTATAAACCAATGGAATCATACATGTATGTCATCATGTGACAAATTTAGAATGTGATGTAAAAATTTCAAATGAATCTAAAATTATGAAACATTGTATTGAGCTGGAGTGTGTTTAACCTGAGATAAACCGACTAATTATTGTGAAAATGGGTGACAATTTCAAAGGTTGAAAAAATACCTTAAAAATTATATTTCAGCTTGGAGACACCTGTGTTTTTAAAGATGCTGGAGTATGCCTTGGTATTGGTCTCCATCTTGTACTAAAAATGTTTAGCGAAAGTGTTATCTAGGCACATATCGCAGTTTGACGCCCTGACTAAAATGGTCTACCCTCTATAAATAAAGTGTATTATTATTATTATTATTATTATTATTTTTATTATTATAATTACTAGTATTTATGTTCAATCACAGGTTTAGGTCTGTAGTAGTCCTTCAACGATATAATATATTATAGTCGTTTCGGATTATAGACGTTTACGTAGATAACATAATTTGGCGGGGAAATGTCAAAGTTAAATAGAGTCAGAATCATCATCATCATCATCATCATCATCATCATCATCATCATCATCATCATCATCATCATCATCATCATCATCATCATCATCATCATCATCATCATCATCATCATCATCATCATCATCATCATCATCATCATCATCATCATCATCATCATCATCATCATCATCATCATCATCATCATCATCATCATCATCATCATCATCATCATCATCATCATCATCATCATCATCATCATCATCATCATCATCATCATCATCATCATCATCATCATCATCATCGATCATCATCAGCATCAGCATCAGCATCAGCATCAGCATCATCAGCATCAGCATCATCATCATCATCATCATCATCATCATCATCATCATCATCATCATCATCATCATCATCATCATCATCATCATCATCATCATCATCATCATCATCATCATCATCATCATCATCATCATCATCATCATCATCATCATCATCATCATCATCATCATCATCATCATCATCATCATCATCATCATCATCATCATCATCATCATCATCATCATCATCATCATCATCATCATCATCATCATCATCATCATCATCATCATCATCATCATCATCATCATCATCATCATCATCATCATCATCGATCATCATCATCATCATCATCATCATCATCATCATCATCATCATCATCATCATCATCATCATCATCATCATCATCATCATCATCATCATCATCATCATCATCATCATCATCATCATCATCATCATCATCATCATCATCATCATCATCATCATCATCATCATCATCATCATCATCATCATCATCATCATCATCATCATCATCATCATCATCATCATCATCATCATCATCATCATCATCATCATCATCATCATCATCATCATCATCATCATCATCATCATCATCATCATCATCATCATCATCATCATCATCATCATCATCATCATCATCATCATCATCATCATCATCATCATCATCATCATCATCATCTCACAGCATCATCATCATCAGCATCATCATCATCATCATCATAACATTATACTCACACTAAATCACAATATAATATAATGAGATAGTTCATTTGAATCTGAATATTGGCATATCTAAAGTCTTAACTGGAGCAATGATAGAAAATATAAACTAACCTACTGTTTATGAAAATAAAATATGCTTGTATTGTCTATTTGGATCCAACACGGACACCCCTTGAGCAAAACTAACGTCGTTTATTGGCATAGGCCTAATGATCTCAAATCGAAGCGGTCTTTGTTTGGTTATAACTCCTCAGCCTCTGATTATTAGATGTCAAACCACCTGATGGCTGCACCCCTCCCATATATAAGCACAGGCTTTAGTTATTCTAGCTGTAACAAAGGGGACGTGGCGCAATGGCTAGAGCGCCTGAATGCCTCGCCAGTCATGCATGGGTCACGGTTTCGAACCCCGATGTTCCCGTGTGGGGTTTTCAAAAGAAACAGCATTGTTCCTCCCTTATCAATAAGACTACGTTAATGGCTGCCCCGTCGAGCTTAGGTTGAGACCAGTGTATCGACGTTATTTTCACGCAGGGCCCCGTGCTGCGCGCTCCTCACACATTCTAGCTGTCAAGAGAGAGGGGCGTTGCGCATTCGTACCTGAATAATTCGTCAATCATGCACGCATCCCGGGTTCAAACCCCGCAGATCTTGTGTGGGTTTTTCAGAGAAAATCTGTGTTTCTCTCCACTCAATGTGACTAGGTGGTCACGTCAATGGTGGCCTCGGCGAGTTTAGGTTGAAACCAGTGAATTTTTACAACGCTTGTTAAAACTTCCTGGAACATCTATTTCTTCTATCTCAGAATCGTCGATAACCAGGATCGAACCATCTGTTTCATTGCTGGTTTTAAAGAAACGACTGTAGTCCATATTAATGTTGCACAATGATCCCGTGGGCTCATTTGCCTTCCTCTCTAACTATTATACTGTGGCACAACTCCTGAGAACAAGCCATGTCTCAATATAATTTCATTCTGATGTCCAGGTATATTTGGCAAAAGCCAAATGAAAGCGCCAAACGTCTGATGGGTTAAAGATGTGCTTCATCTGAATGCAGGAGTCCGGTCACTAGCCTTACGAGCTGTCCAAAGCAATTATGTGACAGAAGCCTTCCTAGCTAGAGGTCATGCAAGGACAACAACATTTATAAAGCGACTCACCATAGTATGTTGACAGAGTGGTGTGTAATTTGAATCGGCTTACTAGAGTGTCCTTTTTTGCTGCATGGTGTAGAACACAGTGTAGTTATTTTATATCTTGTTTTGGAGCGGGAAGCAGAATACAGACAATTGTCGGCTATTTTATTGTATGTGTACATATCACAAAATTTATAATCTCTTATGTACATTTTTAAAATAGCATGTATACAAAAACATTGATGTTTCAAACACTGGGTATGATGTTGCCTTTTATGATAAGTATGCCAACACCTATAACCAGTGAACAGGTGGTTTTATATTATGCTGTCATATATTATTTTATTATATAATTTTATTTCACTAATATTGTTGACAGGCCTTATAGTTTAACCAAAGTTAATAGCATGTTCGAAAAATACTCGATTAATAATAATGATATTGTAACATGCTCACATGTTTTAACTGGAAGTCAAATACACAATAAACAATGAACAAGTGGGAAAGACGTCAGTTGCACGCTGATGGACGTTCATGATATTCTGCTGTCCTTATACAAGAACTCCTTCTGAACCTGTGCTGCAGATGACCATGATGTCAGCCTGTGCTACCCCAAAGAAGCAGCGGTTTCCATGCAAATCAGGAGACGAAGGGAAGCGGAATAGAAAACTAGAGAAGCTCTGATAGCCACACCGATCTCGTCTAGAATGGGACGATTATTATGAACACATATTAGATCTCTTCAACTTGGCTAATATCAGGATAATAACCAACTAAGAAGGCCACTTCACATAGGGCACATGGCACATATTTGAAAATTAGCATATTTGCTAATATGTGTACATCCTGTATTTATAAATATATTTTAATTAATAAAATAAAATACGGATTATGGAATGTTGGAGGTGATATTTGTGATATGAAAAGGTGGTTTATCAACTTGCCTTTGTATTGTCTGAGAAAAAAAAGACTATGTGAAGACAACATATGTCTGAGATACAAAGACAAGTCATGCCATACGAAGCTGAAAAATAGACTAGCTGCTATGTTTCACAGATGGCTGTGACTGATGGCTTGTGACCAACACAATTATGCCTCGCCTTCTGCACCAGACACTCGCCTTGGTGTTGTTAGAATTGGATATATTTTTTTACAAATTGGCTACAAAATGCAAATTAACTTTATTACATTTTACCTGTGGATATATTAAACCCGACAAAATATGCCACAATTATTTCCTCGAAATAGTCCAATTCCGATTTATGTTTTGTCATCCTATATTTAATAAAAGAGAAATAGGATCGACAGTGATAAAAAATGGTTTAAAAATAATAGTTTGGGTTTTTAATAAGCTGGGGTTAAAGCGAGAAAGGGTACCCTTGAACATCCCTCAATTTACATACTTTACTGCCACCAGAAACTTCTACACCCACCCTAATAATGTTCCTGGGATATTTCCCTGCTATATACACATAGCGAGCTAAAAAATAACAAAAAGTAGCAGTTTTTTTTAATTTGGCTTCCAGACTAGTTCCATAAAAACTGCCATGCTTACAAGTAATAAAATATAATAAAACAGCAATAAAAATATAATTTATTATGATAAAAAACGTACATTAAATACTTAAATACACTGAGAGCAAATGAGTGTTCCACATTGTGTGTGTACAAAATATTATTGTGCAATCTAACATAAATGGGATAGGATCCCCTTGACTGTATACCGAGCGGTGTAGATTGAATATATGCATGGCATGTGAGCAAGCGCTGCGCTCCCAAAAAGCACGAGACAATGCCAGCTCAATGCTGGCCTATCGTCTTCGATGCTGGACCAACATTAAACTAGCATTGGGTCAATGTTTCGTGTTTTCCGATAAGGTTAATAATGTTACCAGTGCTGAATCAATGTCACATATGATTGAGATAACTTAACCCTTACAGAGCGGGTATCGACTTAAGACGTCGGAATCTGACG
>OZ024914.1:63028138-63103138 GCA_964017125.1 Flabesymbios commensalis | reverse complement strand
ACATTTATGTAAAATGTACCTACATGATATCTTAATACATATCCTTTATACTATTTACTATTATAGACTTAGTGATATTCTTTGATGTTCTTTGATGTGCATGTCTTTGGTTGCAGGTTAATTTTTTTTTGAAATGATCTATGGATGTTTTAATATCACCAAAATATGTTGGTGTCAACAGTTTATTATGTTTGTGGTTGGACCTTTGGCCTCTGATTCAACGTGATACACATTTAAAGTATTTCTCATTATTCTACAATATCTTACCTGCCGGTGGATAATTTGAGTTGTTTATGATATTCATATCATTGCAGGACCGTACCCTACATAAATGGTAAATATACTTCAAGGACTGCTGCCTACCCCCGAGGTAAAACAATCACTTTTAATTATTCTCATTATACACAAACAAGTCAACAAAAAACACAAAAACTGATCTAAAATTAACTGTTGAATTAACCAATTTTTTTGCTTCATAAAAATACTTCTAACAAGTGAGAAGTTGTATTTATGACGGTAACGCGGCTAATAACACTGCAGTAACATTTGTATTTTAAAAAATTTTCACGGAGGCTAATTTGCGTAGGTTTCTTTCACGGGTAATGTTTCAGCGTTTTAAAGGTTAAAATGTCAGACAGCTTACTTACATGTACCTCTCGACACACCACCTCCCGTCTCCCCGTCAATTGTGGCGTTGAACGTGGTGTTTACATCTGAGTAGTTAAATGTCGTCGCCAAATCCCCTGAAAAAGTGGAACATTTAATGATTTTAAAATGTTTTAAAATGTATTGAATAAAATGAAACAATTTCATGAAGTACTGACAGATGTAATTTATCAAATGCTACCTCAGAAAGTCCTTATTTTGAATAATTATAAAGCTTATTATATACGGCGAGCAAAGTGATCAATTAGAAATTAATAATCATGTGATTTATAATGTAGAAGGTGTTATAATGTAGAAGGTGTTAGGAATTATTATACTGTAAAAGTATTGATCAAAAAACTTCTATAAAACCTTTAGGAGAGCCTTGTTGGATAATGTTTATTTCTTTACTGCGAATTGTTCGATGATCATTTATCGTCCTACATGTGACTGACTGTCTGTGGGGTTTTGTGTTTCTTGTTCGGAGTTTTCAAATATGTGTGGATACTCTACATTTATGTAAAATGTACCTCCATGATATCTTAATACATATCCTTTATACTATTAACTATTATAGACTTAGTGATATTCTTTGATGTTCTTTGATGTGCATGTCTTTGGTTGCAGGTTAATTTTTTTTTTGAAATGATCTATTGATGTTTTAATATCACCAAAATATGTTGGTGTCAACAGTTTATTCTGTTTGTGGTTGGACCTTTGGCCTCTGATTCAACATGATACACATTTAAAGTATTTCTCATTATTCTACAATATCTTACCTGCCGGTGGATAATTTGAGTTGTTTATGATATTCATATCATTGCAGGACCGTACCCTACATAAATGGTAAATATACTTCAAGGACTGCTGCCTACCCCCGAGGTAAAACAATCACTTTTAATTATTCTCATTATACACAAACAAGTCAACAAAAAACACAAAAACTGATCTAAAATTAACTGTTGAATTAACCAATTTTTTTGCTTCATAAAAATACTTCTAACAAGTGAGAAGTTGTATTTATGACGGTAACGCGGCTAATAACACTGCAGTAACATTTGTAATTTAAAAAATTATCACGGAGGCTAATTTGCGTAGGTTTCTTTCACGGGTAATGTTTCAGCGTTTTAAAGGTTAAAATGTCAGACAGCTTACTTACATGTACCTCTCGACACACCACCTCCCGTCTCCCCGTCAATTGTGGCGTTGAACGTGGTGTTTACATCTGAGTAGTTAAATGTCGTCGCCAAATCCCCTGAAAAAGTGGAACATTTAATGATTTTAAAATGTTTTAAAATGTATTGAATAAAATGAAACAATTTCATGAAGTACTGACAGATGTAATTTATCAAATGCTACCTCAGAAAGTCCTTATTTTGAATAATTATAAAGCTTATTATATACGGCGAGCAAAGTGATCAATTAGAAATTAATAATCATGTGATTTATAATGTAGAAGGTGTTATAATGTAGAAGGTGTTAGGAATTATTATACTGTAAAAGTATTGATCAAAAAACTTCTATAAAACCTTTAGGAGAGCCTTGTTGGATAATGTTTATTTCTTTACTGCGAATTGTTCGATGATCATTTATCGTCCTACATGTGACTGACTGTCTGTGGGGTTTTGTGTTTCTTGTTCGGAGTTTTCAAATATGTGTGGATACTCTACATTTATGTAAAATGTACCTCCATGATATCTTAATACATATCCTTTATACTATTAACTATTATAGACTTAGTGATATTCTTTGATGTTCTTTGATGTGCATGTCTTTGGTTGCAGGTTAATTTTTTTTTTGAAATGATCTATTGATGTTTTAATATCACCAAAATATGTTGGTGTCAACAGTTTATTCTGTTTGTGGTTGGACCTTTGGCCTCTGATTCAACATGATACACATTTAAAGTATTTCTCATTATTCTACAATATCTTACCTGCCGGTGGATAATTTGAGTTGTTGATGATATTCATATCATTGCAGGACCGTACCCTACATAAATGGTAAATATACTTCAAGGACTGCTACCTACCCCCGAGGTAAAACAATCACTTTTAATAATTCTCATTATACACAAACAAGTCAACAAAAAACACAAAAACTGATCTAAAATTAACTGTTGAATTAACCAATTTTTTTGCTTCATAAAAATACTTCTAACAAGTGAGAAGTTGTATTTATGACGGTAACGCGGCTAATAACACTGCAGTAACATTTGTAATTTAAATATTTTTCACGGAGGCTAATTTGCGTAGGTTTCTTTCACGGGTAATGTTTCAGCGTTTTAAGGGTTAAAATGTCAGACAGCTTACTTACATGTACCTCTCGACACACCACCTCCCGTCTCCGCGTCAATTGTGGCGTTGAACGTGGTGTTTACATCTGAGTAGTTAAATGTCGTCGCCAAATCCCCTGAAAAAGTGGAACATTTAATGATTTTAAAATGTTTTAAAATGTATTGAATAAAATGAAACAATTTCATGAAGTACTGACAGATGTAATTTATCAAATGCTACCTCAGAAAGTCCTTATTTTGAATAATTATAAAGCTTATTATATACGGCGAGCAAAGTGGTCAATTAGAAATTAATAATCATGTGATTTATAATGTAGAAGGTGTTAATCATCCCTCTGTGCAGTACAAAACACGCTGAAAAAAATGCCACAGGTGCAAGAATTAAAATTCGTAAGAAAATTCGGAAGAAAATCATATGTGAGCCAAGGTATCTGCGCCCTGGTGGGATAAACCCCATGAGTGCATCGAAGGTGTATCTGTCTAGCAATGTACGGGTGTAGAGTATTGCCTATAAGTGATGATAATGTTGAGTTGATAGAGCGGGCACATGAGGATGCAGCTCGTAGACTGTAGGGGTTGCCGCATACATACATACATACATACATACATACATACATACATACATACATGTACATTCACTTACATTTCACCATTCCATCTGCATGTTCTGTATCAACTGTGGCGTTAAACGTAGAGTTTACATCTGGGTACGTGATTGTTGTGGCCATTTCCCTAAAAACAAAATACATTGTGATCAGCCAAATAGCTGCACACAATACTTTGTACAATGATAGGACAATGTAATAATACTATTGGGTGTGGCATGGCATCAGATATGCAATATCTATACTAGACCCGTCCAAAGATAAAAATGCGTCAGAGGGAATCAGATGGGACATTGAGCTTTACCCTTTAAGCTTTAATCACGTCTTCAACCTGTTTATTAGCCGATTAAAGCACTGTTACTGGGAGCGAAAAGGGTGTTCAAATATCAAGATTTGCATATTTGCGGTCTGAAATTGAACAAATAGGACTACTTTTCACACACTTAAAGTTGTGGGTCTGGGTAGGGAGGCACATTATTTTAAGTGAGTGAAAATTTAAATGAGATAACTTGGCGGGAATACGGTTAAAAACATCATCTTTGTTGTTTCTGAAGCTGTGATCTGATTTGCGAGGCAGACTTGCAGAAGATCACGTGTAAATGATCGTATCTAGTGGTCTAGAGAAGTTTTCATTTCAGCCCTGATAGCCAAATATATAACAGCGGTTGATTTTAAATTTTAAAAAGCTTGTCGTGCCAATAATATGATAATATTATTACCTTGACTGAGGCTTGTGTTTTGGCAAAGCGTTAATTTGTACAGTTTGAGACCTACTGGGGCCATTTGATTCCGATGAGAGGCTCAAATCTTCCAAGTTGGGCTTCAAAATCGACGCATTGTCCCCCGAACACACAATTTACATCTATTACAATCACTTGATTGAAATATATTTGAGTAAGTTAAATCTTTTCTATGTTAGTTACTTAAATTTCCCTGTGATATACATGTATGTGTAGGTGTCCAAAGAGGTTCTCTATATTATACTTACTACAATAATAACTCGCCATACAATTCAGTATGCAGGAAGAATAACAAAAGATTCAAGTAATGGTGCTTACTAATTACAACATGTATATGAGAAACTGCCCTCGCACCCCCAATGCTGGTTATAACATGTACATGAGACACTACTCTCGCACCCCCAATGCTGGTTATAACATGTATATGAGACACTACCCTCGCCCCCCAATGCTGGTTATAACATGTACATGAGACACTACCCTCGCACCCCAATGCTGGTTATAACATGTATATGAGACACTACCCTCGCACCCCCAATGCTGGTTATAACATGTACATGAGACACTACCCTCGCCCCCCCCCCCCCCAATGCTGGTTATAACTTGTACATGAGGCACTACCCTCGCACCCCAATGCTGGTTATAACATGTATATGAGACACTACCCTCGCACCCCCAATGCTGGTTATAACATGTACATGAGACACTACCCTCGCCCCCCCCCCAATGCTGGTTATAACATGTACATGAGGCACTACCCTCGCCCCCCCCCCAATGCTGGTTATAACATGTACATGAGACACTACTCTCGCACCCCCAATGCTGGTTATAACATGTATATGAGACACTACCCTCGCACCCCCAATGCTGGTTATAACATGTACATGAGACACTACCCTCGTACCCTCAATGCTGGTTATAACATGTAAATGAGACACCACCCTCGCCCCCCCCCCCCCAATGCTGGTTATAACATGTACATGAGACACTACCCTCGCACCCCCAATGCTAGTTATAACATGTATATCAGAAACTACCCTCGCACCCCCAATGCTGGTTATAATATGTAAATGAGACACTACCCTCGCCCCCCCCCCCAATGCTGGCTATAACATGTATATGAGACACTACCCTCGCACCTCCAATGCTGGTTATAACATGTAAATGAGACACCACCCTCGCCCCCCCCCCCCCAATGCTGGTTATAACATGTATATGAAACACTACCCTCGCACTCCCAATGCTGGTTATAACATGTACATGAGACACTACCCTCGCACCCCCCCCCCCCCCTCCCCCCAATGCTGGTTATAACATGTATATGAAACACTACCCTCGCACTCCCAATGCTGGTTATAACATGTACATGAGACACTACCCTCGCACCCCCAATGCTGGTTATAACATGTACATGAGACACTACCCTCGCACCCCAATGCTGGTTATAACATGTACATGAGACACTACCCTCGCCCCCCCCCCCCCCCAATGCTGGTTATAACTTGTACATGAGACACTACTCTCGCACCCCCAATGCTGGTTATAAGATGTATATGAGACACTGCGACACTGCGAAACTCAATGACCTTGACTTCCTTTGTTTTCACCGAGCTGATTAATACAATCTAGTATGGGGGAGGGGTCTTATATAACCTTGTTTTCAACGAATGACGTCACAGAGTTTCACAGAATGAAGTATGGGAGAGGGGGTCTTATAAAACCTTGTTTTCATCGAGTGACGTCACTGCGTTTCACAGAATAACATGTACATCAGACACTACCCTCACACCCCCAATGCTTGTTATAACATGTACATGAAACACTACCCTCGCACCCCCAATGCTGGTTATAACATGTAAATGAGACACTACCCTCGCACCCTCAATGCTGGTTATAACATGTAAATGAGACACTACCCTCGTACCCTCAATGCTGGTTATAACATGTACATGAGACACCACCCTCGCACCCCCAATGCTGGTTATAACATGTACATGAGACACCACCCTCGCCCCCCCCCCAATGCTGGTTATAACTTGTACATGAGACACTACCCTCGCCCCCCCCCCAATGCTGATTATAACATGTAAATGAGACACCATCCTCGCACCCAAATGCTGGTTATAAGATGTACATGAGACACTACCCTCGCACCCCAGATGCTGGTTATAACATGTACATGAGACACTACCTTCGCACCCAAATGCTGGTTATAACATGTACATGAGGCACTACCCTCGCACCCTCAATGCTGGTTATAACATGTATATGAGACACTACCCTCGCACCCCCAATGCTGGTTAAAACATATACATGAGACACCACCCTCGCCCCCCCCCCCAAATGCTGGTTATAACATGTACATGAGACACTACCCTCGCACCCCCAATTCTAGTTATAACATGTATATCAGACACTACCCTCGCACCCCAAATGCTGGTTATAACATGTAAATGAGACACTACCCTTGCCCCCCCCCCCCCAATGCTGATTATAACATGTACATGAGACACTACCCTCGCACCCCCAATGCTAGTTATACCATGTATATGAGACACTACCCTCGCACCCCCAATGTTGGTTATAACATGTACATGAGACACCACCCTCGCCCCCCCCCCCCCCAATGCTGGTTATAACATGTACATGAGACACTACCCTCGCACCCAAATGCTGGTTATAAGATGTACATGAGACACTACCCTCGCACCCCCAATGCTGGTTATAAGATGTACATGAGACACTACCCTCGCACCCCCAATGCTGGTTACAACATGTACATGAGACACTACCCTCGCACCCAAATGCTGGTTATAAGATGTACATGAGACACTACCCTCGCACCCCAGATGCTGGTTATAACATGTACATGAGACACTACCTTCGCACCCAAATGCTGGTTATAACATGTACATGAGGCACTACCCTCGCACCCTCAATGCTGGTTATAACATGTATATGAGACACTACCCTCGCACCCCCAATGCTGGTTAAAACATATACATGAGACACCACCCTCGCCCCCCCCCCCCCAATGCTGGTTATAACATGTACATGAGACACTACCCTCGCACCCCCAATTCTAGTTATAACATGTATATCAGACACTACCCTCGCACCCCAAATGCTGGTTATAATATGTAAATGAGACACTACCCTCGCCCCCCCCCAATGCTGGTTATAACATGTACATGAGACACTACCCACGCACCCCCAATGCTGGTTATAATATGTATATGAGACACTGCCCTCGCACCCCCAATGCTGGTACTAACATGTACATGAGACACCACCCTCGCCCCCCAAAGCTGGTTATAACATGTACATGAGACACCACCCTCGCCCCCCCCCCCAATGCTGGTTATAACATGTACATGAGACACTACCCTCGCACCCCCAATGCTGGTTATAACATGTATATGAGACACTACCCTCGCACCCCCAATGCTGGTACTAACATGTACATGAGACACCACCCTCCCCCCCCCCCAATGCTAGTTATAACATGTATATGAGACACTACTCTCGCACCCCCAATGCTGGTTATAACATGTACATGAGACACCACCCTCGCCCCCCCCCCCCCAATGCTGGTTATAACATGTACATGAGACACTACCCTCGCACCCCCAATGCTGGTTATAACATGTACATGAGACACTACCCTCGCACCCAAATGCTGGTTATAAGATGTACATGAGACACTACCCTCGCACCCCCAATGCTGGTTATAAGATGTACATGAGACACTACCCTCGCACCCCCAATGCTGGTTACAACATGTACATGAGACACTACCCTCGCACCCCCAATGCTGGTTATAACATGTACATGAGACACTACCCTCGCACCCAAATGCTGGTTATAAGATGTACATGAGACACTACCCTCGCACCCCTAATGCTGGTTATAACATGTACATGAGACACTACCCTCGCACCCCCAATGCTGGTTACAACATGTACATGAGACATTACCCTCGCACCCAAATGCTGGTTATAAAATGTACATGAGACACTACCCTCGCACCCCAGATGCTGGTTATAACATGTACATGAAACACTACCCTCGCACCCAAATGCTGGTTATAAGATGTACATGAGGCACTACCCTCGCACCCCCAATGCTGGTTAAAACATGTACATGAGACACTACCCTCGCCCCCCCCCCCCCAATGCTAGTTATAACATGTATATGAGACACTACTCTCGCACCCCCAAATGCTGGTTATAACATGTACATGAGGCACTACCCTCGCACCCCAATGCTAGTTATAGCATGTATATGAGACACTACCCTCGCACCCCCAATGCTAGTTATAACATGTATATCAGACACTACCCTCGCACCCCCAATGCTGGTTATAATATGTAAATGAGACCCTACCCTCACCCCCCCCCCCCCAATGCTGGTTATAACATGTACATGAGACACTACCCTCGCACCCCCAATGCTGGTTATAATATGTATATGAGACACTACCCTCGCACCCCCAATGCTGGTACTAACATGTACATGAGACACCACCCTCGCCCCCCAAAGCTGGTTATAGCATGTACATGAGACACCACCCTCCCCCCCCCCCAATGCTGGTTATAACATGTACATGAGACACTACCCTCGCACCCCCAATGCTGGTTATAGCATGTACATGAGACACTACCCTCGCACCCCCAATGCTGGTACTAACATGTACATGAGACACCACCCTCCCCCCCCCCAATGCTAGTTATAACATGTATATGAGACACTACTCTCGCACCCCCAATGCTGGTTATAACATGTACATGAGACACCACCCTCGCCCCCCCCCCAATGCTGGTTATAACATGTATATGAGACACTACCCTCGCACCCCCAATGCTGGTACTAACATGTACATGAGACACCACCCTCCCCCCCCCCAATGCTAGTTATAACATGTATATGAGACACTACCCTCGCACCCCCAATGCTGGTACTAACATGTACATGAGACACCCCCCCCCCCCAATGCTAGTTATAACATGTACATGAGACACTACCCCCCCCCCCCAATGCTAGTTATAACATGTATATGAGACACTACCCTCGCACCCCCAATGCTGGTTACAACATGTACATGAGACACCACCCTCGCCCCCCCCCCCCCAATTCTGGTTATAACATGTACATGAGACACTACCCTCGCACCCCCAATGCTGGCTATAAAATGTACACGAGACACTACCCTCTCACCCCCAATGCTCGTTATTGTGTGAAACTCAATGACCTTGACTTCCTTTGTTTTCACCGAGCTGACTAATACAATCTAGTATGGGGGAGGGGTCTTATATAACCTTGTTTTCACCGAATGACGTCACTGAGTTTCACAGAATGAAGTATGGGGGAGGGGGTCTTATAAAACCTTGTTTTCATCGAGTGACGTCACTGCGTTTCACAGAATAACATGTACATGCGACACTACCCTCGCCCTCCCCCCCATGCTGGCTATAACATGTACATGAAACACTACCCTCGCACCCTCAATGCTGGTTATAACATGTAAATGAGACACTACCCTCGCACCCTCAATGCTAGTACTAACATGTACATGAGACACCACCCCCCCCCCAATGCTAGTTATAACATGTACATGAGACACTACCCTCGCACCCCCAATGCTGTTTGTAACATGTACATGAGACACTACCCTCGCACCCTCAATGCTGGTTATAACATGTTAATGAGACACTACTCTCGCACCACCAATGCTGGTTAAAACATGTAAATGAGACACTACCTTCGCACCCAAATGCTGGTTATAACATGTACATGAGGCACTACCCTCGCACCCTCAATGCTGGTTATAACATGTATATGAGAAACTACCCTTGCACCCCCAATGCTGGTTAAAACATATACATGAGACACCACCCTCGCCCCCCCCCCCCCAATGCTGGTTATAACATGTACATGAGACACTACCCTCGCACCCCCAATGCTAGTTATAACATGTATATCAGACACTACCCTCGCACCCCAAATGCTGGTTATAATATGTAAATGAGACACTACCCTCGCCCCCCCCCCCCATGCTGGTTATAACATGTACATGAGACACTACCCACGCACCCCCAATGCTGGTTATAATATGTATATGAGACACTGCCCTCGCACCCCCAATGCTGGTACTAACATGTACATGAGACACCACCCTCGCCCCCCAAAGCTGGTTATATCATGTACATGAGACACCTCCCTCGCCCCCCCCCCCAATGCTGGTTATAACATGTACATGAGACACTACCCTCGCACCCCCAATGCTGGTTATAACATGTATATGAGACACTACCCTCGCACCCCCAATGCTGGTACTAACATGTACATGAGACACCACCCTCCGCCCCCCCAATGCTAGTTATAACATGTATATCAGACACTACCCTCGCACCCCCGATGCTGGTTGTAATATGTAAATGAGACCCTCGCCCCCCCCCCCCCCCCAATGCTGGTTATAACATGTACATGAGACACTACCCTCGCACCCCCAATGCTGGTTATAACATGTACATGAGACACTACCCTCGCACCCCCAATGCTGGTACTAACATGTACATGAGACACCACCCCCCCCCCAATGCTAGTTATAACATGTATATGAGACACTACTCTCGCACCCCCAATGCTGTTTATAACATGTACATGAGACACCACCCTCGCCCCCCCCCCCCCCAATGCTGGTTATAACGTGTATATGAGACACTACCCTCGCACCCCCAATGCTGGTACTAACATGTACATGAGACACCACCCCCCCCCCCCAATGCTAGTTATAACATGTATATGAGACACTACCCTCGCACCCCCAATGCTGGTTACAACATGTACATGAGACACCACCCTCGCCCCCCCCCCCCCAATGCTGGTTATAAGATGTACATGAGACACTACCCTCGCACCCCCAATGCTGGTTATAAGATGTATATGAGACACTACCCTCGCACCCCCAATGCTGGTTACAACATGTACATGAGACACTACCCTCGCACCCCCAATGCTGGTTAAAACATGTACAAGAGACACTATCCTCGCACCCAAATGCTGTTATAACATGTACATGAGAAACTACCCTCGCACCCAAATGCTGGTTATAAGATGTACATGAGACACTACCCTCGCACCCCCAATGCTGGCTATAAAATGTACACGAGACACTACCCTCTCACCCCAATGCTCGTTATTGTGTGAAACTCAATGACCTTGACTTCCTTTGTTTTCACCTAGCTGACTAATACAATCTAGTATGGGGGAGGGGTCTTATATAACCTTGTTTTCACCGAATGACGTCACTGAGTTTCACAGAATGAAGTATGGGGGAGGGGGTCTTATAAAACCTTGTTTTCATCGAGTGACGTCACTGCGTTTCACAGAATAACATGTACATGCGACACTACCCTCGCCCTCCCCCCCATGCTGGCTATAACATGTACATGAAACACTACCCTCGCACCCTCAATGCTGGTTATAACATGTACATGAGACACCACCCTCGCACCCCTAATGCTGGTTATAACATGTACATGAGACACCACCCTCGCCCCCCCCCCCCAATGCTGGTTATAACTTGTACATGAGACACTACCCTCGCCCCCCCCCAATGCTGGTTATAACATGTAAATGAGACACTACCCTCGCACCCCCAATGCTGGTTATAACATGTACATGAGACACTACCCTCGCACCCCCAATGCTGGTTATAACATGTAAATGAGACACTACACTCGCACCCCCAATGCTGGTTATAACATGTAAATGAGACACTACACTCGCACCCCCAATGCTGGTTATAACATGTAAATAAGACACTACACTCGCACCCCCAATGCTGGTTATAACATGTAAATGAGTCACTACCCTCGCACCCCCAATGCTGGTTATAACATGTACATGAGACACTACCCTCGCACCCCCAATGCTGGTTATAACATGTAAATGAGACACTACACTCGCACCCCCAATGCTGGTTATAACATGTAAATGAGACACTACACTCGCACCCCCAATGCTGGTTATAACATGTAAATAAGACACTACACTCGCACCCCCAATGCTGGTTATAACATGTAAATGAGTCACTACCCTCGCACCCCCAATGCTGGTTTTACGAAGCCAGCATGGACCAGCATTACGCCAGCATTGTGTCAACGTCTCGTGTCTGCTGGGATGCACGTCATGGGCGCGTACCTTGTTATCACGTACTGGATGTTTATTTTAAACATGTTTGTTTAGCTTAAATTTCTGAGATTGAGATTGGGAGATTGAGATATTTTTTGTCGTTTTAAGCTGGAAATTGCGCCATCATTGGCAGCTTTAACTAAATGCAAAATGCAAATTTTCAATTCATTTCACCCGGTCACCCGTTTTTAATCCGTTTTATCAGCCGATTAAATCACAGTTATTTGGAACGAAATGTGTTTTTAAACATCGAGATTTGCAAATGATTAGTCTCAAATTAAGCAAATATGTGTCATTTTCACCCGCTTGAAGTTGTGGGACTCGGTAACGAGATACAACTTCAAGTAGGTGAAATGTATTTTAATGCAGCGCTTTAAGGGTTAGTACTGGAAATATATGCTCCGACGGTCCTAACTAGTACGGCACTAAGCTACTAACCTGCTTAGGGCTGGACGGAAATCTGGCCCAGTTTAGCCTATATGTGCGCAAAGTCGGCTAAACACGATTCATTCATCGGACAGAAATCTCACAGTAGGGCCTATGGCTTTTTGATATTAAATAATTCTGATAGTTATCTAATTCATGACATTTCGACTTAATTAGGAGGGCTCATATAACAGAGCGCAAGGTAAACTTTAGTCCACTTCTTGTCATTCTACACGGGCCCTGGCGCATGAGAAGTGTTTTTTAGAATGAAAATTTGATCTCTTAAAGCCCCGCACATACCGGCAGACTCCTTGATATCACGTATATGTGCTATGAGTTCAGAACCCCTCTCTTCCCTGGCCAACTCATGCAGGCGAGACTATCTGACCTGAGTGTAACCTCCACACAACAGTCAGTAAACCGGTGACGTCATAATGAATATTCATGTTGCTCGCACCCCCTCCTTTTCGTACAGGCCTCACACACACCTGTTGTCAAGGTCAGACAGGTAGTCTGACGGTCTGACCTGACGGGGCAGGGTGATAGAACAACAGCCATGCATTTTTATCGCCTTGTGCGTCTCTGGAATTCTTTGCCTCTGCATATCCGCGAGGCTAGCAGGGTATTTTCTTTAAAAAAAATGACCTCTATTTTTTAAAGTCAAGTACTTTTATTATCAACGAACGCTGCACGTGGAGCTTATTTCCGGGGTTTGTCGTTCATAGTGTTCTAGAAGTTTTACTTTTATAAACAAAATGTATACATTTCTTTTTCTGTACTATATACATGACATATTGTTATATAATTATTATGCTATATATTATTTCCGTCTACTATATCCAAGTATTTTTAATATTAGTTTACAATTCCTTGAGTACTACATGTTATATATTTTATACTTTGTCGTGTGTACTATAATTTATATTTTCTTTTTTATCTTGAACACAATTGTTAAAATTATAGCCAAAAAATGTGTTTATATTTTAGTTGTCAAGCCCAGTAGAGGTCGCATGCGACTTTTTCTTGGCAGCTAAGTACAGAGTTTATGTGATTATCTCACAATCGTATTTAGTATGTATATATTTGTGGGTATATATTTGTATACTGTAGATCTGGTAATATTCGCGAGGTTTTATTTTTCACGAATTTCACGAGGAGGACAAATTCGCGAATTCAAGAATCTCGCGAAAAGTATTTTTCTAATACCTCTACTAATGAAAAATGAAAATTCGCGAATTAAAAACTTCGTGAAAAGTTCCAAAATCAGAAATTTTCAAAAATTTAAACACGCGCAAATTACCGGATCTACAGTATATGTTTCTACTGTACATGACGCTAAATAAATAAATAAAGTGTGAATAAATTATAGTACGTACATACTGATAATAATATAGATACCACTTTCTCCCTACGACTATACATAATTATTAAAATTAAAGATGACTTGTACATACATTACAATATATATACACCTGATCCCATACTAACCTTTCTAAAATTTATATCTAAATGTCCACTTCTTAGCAGAACTATCTATTCCGTGGCTGGGTTCCGAGTACAGCTATGTAAAATTGTTGTGAAATCGTGTAAATATGGATGGACATAATCAGACATGCATAATATAATGCATTTATGATATAATTTAAATGCGTCAGAGTTATTGAGAAGCGTGCAGACATGATACCGCCTGCATCCTGGTATATATATCAGTATAGCCTATTGTATGTTTGATCCGGGACGCATTCGTCAAGTAGTATGTAACCATTTAACTCTCAAAGGGCTTAATTAAAAAAATAAAAAATCACCCATATGCACTTGAAATGAAATTGTGTCTCGCTACCGCGACCCACAACTTCAAATTGGTTGAAAATTACTCATATTTGTTTAATTTCAGACGAAACATTTGCAAATATTGATATTGAAAGCATACATTTCATTAGTATATGCCCTTATGTATTCTCGTGCAAAATGTTTGTTAAAAGTGATTTTTTGTTTATTCCCATTTGGAACATAGTAGTGATGAGAAAAAAAGGGATTGCATTTTTTTATAACTCTTTTAATCCATGAAAATTGACTAGATCCAAAATGGCCGCCATTTCCAAGATATTATTCATTTCACCATAAATAATGAACACAAAAACATGTATAATATATCGATTTGTATATTTTTTTAAGGCGAGAAAACTGATAATACCATTATCTGTTAGAAATAAACAGTTTAAATTTGATTTTTTTCGATTTTAACCAAAACAATATAAAAACATAGCATAGGATATCTGCTACGTGTCCCAGGGGTTGTGTGCCATGCCTTGAACAAAATTTTGGATACTGTGTGGAGGGCAGTGCAATCTCACAATGCTCAGGAGTTTATTTCCCTATAAGGGGTGGGGCACTAGGTGAAAATTTGGGTTCAGTATGCAGAAAGGACAGTTAAACCCTTAGTATTGAATATACAATTGTGGCCAAAAATATACCTTTGAATATACAAATTTGGCCGAAAATAACTAGGCCCTATACAGTTTCGAGCGAAAACATAACATTTAATAGGCCTATACAGATTTGGACAATAACACACCCTTTCTGAATAGACACAATGCTCGAGATAGCCTAAAAGTTTTAGCAAACAATTTGTCACTGTATAAAATCATGAAAACCCTGCTTTTTGCAAAGCACACTCATCTAGGCCTAATGTTCGAGACACAAAACAGTCTTTGAATAAACACATGGTACAGACGAGTTATTTTAATGACCCTTGGACATGCAATACATGTGACTTTCATGCCCTTGGATGTACAAAAATTGTCACCTCTTCCATGGTCCAGTTTAGTCATAATTTACATGTGCAAAAAAGTGTCCGAATACCCAGGCATTCGTTCACCTATTTATTTTCACCCCCCCCCCCCCCCCAGGCTATATATTATCAACAAATTACTGAAATATTATTCAATAAATTACCATTTTTAAATTTTTACATAAACATTATCTACAATGCAAGGAAATACAAAAGGCAGCTACTAAAATTACATTCTGGCACAAAGTAAACTTCAGTTTGTTTTAATGACAATATATAACGATAATGTAGAAGTTTAAACAGTCTGTGATTCAAACGTCAATATCACATTTATGAACCTCCACTCGAGTCGTGACCTCAAACATGTCGAACATGAAGTTATATAATTATATTAAGAATGCTGCCACAAAAACACGTAAAATTTACAATTTTATTTTAATTCTAGCAGTCAATTAATGTAATATGACAAAACTTATTAAACTGTTATGCTTACCACTCCGAAAACATGTAACTTGATTTACTTTATGTTACTAGCATATACAATTATTATACAATCATTGCATGAATCTATGCACATATTATATGTGCATAGATTCATGCAATGATTGTATAATAATTGTTTTATAATAATTATAATCTCATCTGCCTGATTCACCTACTTTACTTATCTGATATAACAATACCAGTCAGTATTTTTAATATATTGCTGATTAAATTATCGGAACTATCATTTATCTAAATATTTATCGAAAAAGAAGATTTAAAACAAAGTATGTTTAGAGTGTTTCTGAGACTCTGTGCGTACTTTGGATTCACGTTTCACACATGTGTTACCATTACATATTATAATTACATCTCTGTATCTATCTTGTATTATTTGTTAGTGTAATATTGAGGTACCATTATTATAACTACATCTCTGTATCTATCTTGTATTATTAGTTAGTGTAATATTGAGGTACCATTGAATTAAATGTATCTATAACAATTTTCATAAAGTTATTGACAAAATCCGTAATTACGGAATAAAGTTTACAATATAAATTTAGGTATCTCATTTCAAATTAATTCATTCAAATTCTATAAAGTACTGTACATTTATTTATTATGAATAATATTCTGCAATAAATTATTATGTATCGTAGTTGGGCAATAACTCTAACGCGAAGTAACTCGAGGCCAGACCAGTTAAGGTCATCTTTACTTTAAACACACTAAAATATTGAGCCATCTTAACTTCAAACACACAAAAATGTTGAGTAATTTTTTTAGACATGTGTGCCACAAGGATCCATTTGGCCTGCTCCTAACTTACCTTCCAGGAATTTCACAACAGCAATGCAAGATACAGACGGTACTGCCGCCTTTTACCCTTACAATATGACCAATGTTAGTTTCAACTCCGAAATTGGAAGATAAATATAGGCCTAGCTACAATAATGAATTGAATGCTACAAATGAATGAAATAACGTTTGAGGAGGATAGTTAGACATAGACTTGTATGACAACTTAATGCCAGAATTGCGTAATAATTGTTCTATGTACGATGAGCTGTTATTGGATATGCAATGCCCTTAGGTTATCCTTGGCATGATATTTGTTTGTTACTGTAAATACCGACCCTGCAACCCCAGCCGGAATAAATCTTTATTTTCTTTAGCATAAATATGCTTTTACCTTTTCCATTAATGTGTAAACCATTACTTTTTCACGTCAAATTGTGCAAGCGCTTTGGGACGGGTGTGAAAAAACCCAGTATGGTAAGGCCTTGCTGTTGACATTTTGCAAATAATCTTTATATAGCACCGAGTTATTAACACCTATAAGCATCTGTGTAAATATCTAAATATAAAAAAATAGTTCAGTTATTCTTACACTCTTCTAATTTAGTATGTAAGATGACATAATTTAACAGTTTGGCCTCCAGAAGTGTCAAGTGCGCAGTTGACGTCTTGAATTCAGAATTAAAATTATGCGCAGAATATACCAGATTGGAATTAATTTATTAAGATTTTCTTTGATTTGACATTGAAATGACATTTTAAAGCCCGGGAGTGTATGTGAACAATTACACCCTCTTTATCGATTGGTTCATATTCTAACCGATCATGCAGTTGATTATGTAGGCCTATATGGGTGATGCGCAGGCTTATCGTAGCATTTTAGGCATTATAATGATGTCGAATGATGGTAGAATTTGTTTTATTGTAGTTCCTGATAAATATATTATGGTTTGTTGCTCAAAATATAACTTTAGCGAATTCATGGCAGCCATTTTGAATTTCATGTTTTACAAAAAAATCACAAGGTTGAGAGCTCTACATCCGCCCAGATATCACCATAGGAGAACCAGCCAAGCATAATCAAAACAAAAAAAATTATCAGCCAAAACAATGTTAGTCGCAGTTTCACTGCGATATCCGGTTGTTCTTCGCTTATATTTGCATAAATATAGACTTTAATCTATTTTTTTTAAACAAATGACAGAATTTGTTTTCTCATACATAAAAACATATAGAATAGACATTATTATTAATGTCTCTAGCGTATGTAGTTGCAAAATTATTAGTAAAAATGTTTATTTTTATATACGCTGGCGGCCATCTTTAATTTTGCCATTTTTGACATTTTCTCGACCTAGAAGAAAATGCAATCCCCTTTTTTCTTGATCTTCGTGATATTTTGAGTCAGAATCAAGTGAAAAATCAATTTTAACAGACAAAATGCACGAAAGTGTTATATGTGACATATGAGCCTACATTACATTCCCTTGTACAGTTATTTGATCTGCTAATAAATATACTTAACCCTTTAGGCCCCACGTTGCATTAAAGCATCATTTTACATCCTTGAAAACAGACTTCATTTTCCTACAACCAAGGGAAAATTTCCATGAATGGCAATTTTCTTTAGTTTTTCACTCACTTCAAATCATCTTCATCCACTACAAGTCGAGAATTGAGACAGCAATTCGCGGCTTGTAGTGGATAAAAATGACAATGGTAAATTCAGGCTTGAAAGGGTTAACAACTCATCCAACTGCGAAACGGGCATGGGTGGGATGGTCACGTGTAGGCCTACAGTAGCCTATGGAGTACAGGGTGTCGGCATTAATATCGGCAACTACACTGATTACAAGATACTACTCAAACGAGACATTGAGCCAATGCTGTTTTAATGTTAGCCCAGCATCTGCGACGCTGGCCCAAAATTAAACCAATATTAACGGAGTGTACATTGGCTGTCCTGTCAATACACATTCGTGGGGTCAACTGTTTCGCAATCCCCGCAGTAATAAAGTCAGTTGACTAGACAGTTGACTAGACCTTTAAACATGTTAAATGGTTGTCAATAGACATCCTATTCTGACGTCTAAAGTCGGTCCCCACGCTGAAAGGCTTAGGGGGAAGGCCAATATTACTGGTAGCGCCTGGTGCTTGAGGGTTAGTCATTCATGGAAGCCAATATGTTACCACAGTCCCTGAGGGAGCGCCTGGTGCTTGAGGATTAGTCATTCATGGAAGCCAAGATGTTTCCACTGTCCCTGAGGGAGCGCCTGGTGCTTGAGGGCTAGTCATTCATATAAACCAAGGTGTTACCACTGTCCCTGAGGGAGCGCCTGGTGCTTGAAGGTTAGTCATTCATATAAGCCAATATGTTACCACAGTCCCTGAGGGAGCGCCTGGTGCTTGAGGGTTAGTCATTCATATAAGCCAATATGTTACCACAGTCCCTGAGGGAGCGCCTGGTGCTTGAGAGTTAGTCATTCATGGAAGCCAAGGTGTTACCACAGTCCCTGGGGGAGCGCCTGGTGCTTGAGGGCTAGTCATTCATGGAAGCCAAGGTGTTACCACAGTCCCTGGGGGAGCGCCTGGTGCTTGAGGGTTAGTCATTCATGGAAGCCAAGATGTTACCACAGTCCCTGGGGGAGCGCCTGGTGCTTGAGGGTTAGTCATTCATGGAAGCCAAGGTGTTACCACAGTCCCTGGGGGAGCGCCTGGTGCTTGAGGGTTAGTCAATTATGGAAGCCAAGGTGTTACCACAGTCCCTGGGGGAGCGCCTGGTGCTTGAGGGTTAGTCATTCATGGAAGCCAAGGTGTTACCACAGTCCATGGGGGAGCGCCTGGTGCTTGAGGGTTAGTCATTCATGGAAGCCAAGATGTTACGACAGTCCCTGGGGGAGCGCCTGGTGCTTGAGGGTTAGTCATTCATATAAACCAAGGTGTTACCACAGTCCATGAGGGAGCGTCTGGTGCTTGAGGGTTAGTTATTCATGGAAGCCAAGATGTTACCACTGTCCCTTGGGGAGCGCCTGGTGCTTGAGAGTTAGTCATTCAGGGAAGCCAAGGTGTTACCACTGTCCCTGAGGGAGCGTCTGGTGCTTGAGGGTTAGTCATTCATATAAACCAAGGTGTTACCACAGTCCCTGAGGGAGCGCCTGTTGCTTGAGGGTTAGTCATTCATATAAACCAAGGTGTTACCACAGTCCCTGGGGAGCGCCTGGTGCTTGAGGGTTAGTCATTCATGGAAGCCAAGATGTTACCACAGTCCCTGGGGGAGCGCCTGGTGCTTGAGGGTTAGTCATTCATGGAAGCCAAGGTGTTACCACAGTCCCTGGGGGAGCGCCTGGTGCTTGAGGGTTAGTCATTCATGGAAGCCAAGGTGTTACCACAGTCCCTGGGGGAGCGCCTGGTGCTTGAGGGTCAGTCATTCATGGAAGCCAAGGTGTTACCACAGTCCCTGGGGGAGCGCCTGGTGCTTGAGGGTTAGTCATTCATGGAAGCCAAGATGTTACGACAGTCCCTTGGGGAGCGCCTGGTGCTTGAGGGTTAGTCATTCATATAAACCAAGGTGTTACCACAGTCCATGAGGGAGCGTCTGGTGCTTGAGGGTTAGTTATTCATGGAAGCCAAGATGTTACCACTGTCCCTTGGGGAGCGCCTGGTGCTTGAGAGTTAGTCATTCAGGGAAGCCAAGGTGTTACCACTGTCCCTGAGGGAGCGTCTGGTGCTTGAGGACTAGTCATTCATATAAACCAAGGTGTTACCACAGTCCCTGAGGGAGCGCCTGTTGCTTGAGGGTTAGTCATTCATATAAACCAAGGTGTTACCACAGTCCCTGAGGGAGCGCCTGGTGCTTGAGGGTTAGTCATTCATATAAACCAAGGTGTTACCACTGTCCCTGAGGGAGCGCCTGGTGCTTGAGGGTTAGTCATTCATATAAGCCAAGATGTTACCACTCTCCCTGGGGGAGCGCCTGCTGCTTGAGGGTTAGTCATTCATGGAAGCCAAGGTGTTACCACAGTCCCTGGGGGAGCGCCTTGTGCTTGAGGGTTAGTTATTCATGGAAGCCAAGATGTTACCACAGTCCATGAGGGAGCGTCTGGTGCTTGAGGGTTAGTTATTCATGGAAGCCAAGATGTTACCACAGTCCCTGGGGGAGCGCCTGGTGCTTGAGGGTTAGTCATTCATATAAACCAAGGTGTTACCACAGTCCATGAGGGAGCGTCTGGTGCTTGAGGGCTAGTTATGAATGGAAGCCAAGATATTACCACTGTGCCTGGGGGAGCGCCTGGTGCTTGAGGGTTAGTCAATCATGGAAGCCAAGGTGTTACCACAGTCCCTGAGGAAGCGCCTGTTGCTTGAGGGTTAGTCATTCATATAAACCAAGGTGTTACCACAGTCCCTGAGGGAGCGCCTGGTGCTTGAGGGTTAGTCATTCATATAAACCAAGGTGCTACCACTGTCCCTGAGGGAGCGCCTGGTGCTTGAGGGTTAGTCATTCATATAAGCCAAGATGTTACCACTCTCCCTGGGGGAGCGCCTGCTGCTTGAGGGTTAGTCATTCATGGAAGCCAAGGTGTTACCACAGTCCCTGGGGAAGCGCCTGGTGCTTGAGGGTTAGTTATTCATGGAAGCCAAGATGTTACCACAGTCCATGAGGGAGCGTCTGGTGCTTGAGGGTTAGTTATTCATGGAAGCCAAGATGTTACCACAGTCCCTGGGGGAGCGCCTGGTGCTTGAGGGTTAGTTATTCATGGAAGCCAAGATGTTATCACAGTCGCTGAGGGAGCGCCTGGTGCTTGAGGGTTAGTCATTCATATAAACCAAGGTGTTACCACTGTCCCTGAGGGAGCTCCTGGTGCTTGAGGGTTAGTTATTCATGGCAGCCAAGATGTTACCACAGTCCATGAGAGAGCGCCTGGTGTTTGAGGGTTAGTTATTCTTGGAAGCCAAGGTGTTACCACAGTCCCTGAGGGAGCATCTGGTGCTTGAGGGTTAGTCATTCATATAAGCCAAGATGTTACCACTGTCCCTGAGGGAGCGCCTGTTGCTTGAGGGTTAGTCATTCATATAAGCCAAGGTGTTACCTGTTGTTAGCCTTGAACTACCATTGTGGGGAATACACATGTGCAAAATAACTCCCGGATAAGCAGCTGCCTTGTTTTTAACCATTTAACCGCCGGTGCCGAGTTTATTCGGGTTTTCATTTTTTATTGGCACATTAAGTATCATGTTTTAAACATGTTAAATATAAAATGTGACATCAATCAGCAAGATTTGAAAATACTTTACCTCAATTTTGTCAAATATTAATAATTTTCACTCACTTGAAGTTGTGGATCGCGTTTCAAGTGGGTGAAAATTCAAATTGAATAGTTTGGCGGATATAGGATTAATGAATAGGATGTTGGATATATGGGCCCTATAACTAAGTATAAATTGTGATGATGATAATTACGCCCGTGTTACAATAAATACACCTATCATCTCGCGTACCCCGACGTCTAATATACAGCTTGTATATTAAAACTAATTTGGAAAGTATATTAATTTTATTTGATCTTCTTTTATCAAATAATTGACACTGGCACGTTGTTGTTTTTATGCTGGGTGTGTGTTTGTAGCGCTGGCCTAGCATTGATCTAGCATTGGGTCAGTGTCTCGTGTTTACCGGGTATACTTGTTTCTGTAAACGGCGTATTTGTACTGAAAAGAAAAAAATGTAAGTTATAAATCTCACAAATAATGTCTAACCGCATGTCAAATCGATCTATTCCCCGAATCACTAATCACCCGGGCCTGTAAGTATCGGACGGACATTACACGGCGGAGCCGGTCGCCGTCCAATGAGTGAGACTGCATATTGAACTAAAGGGCGTCGGGCGGGCATCTGCTGGTGATCGGCCGACAAGCAGGAAAACGTTTTGGAGAAGTTCCTTTCACTTGTAGCAGCCACCTATCAAATGCTTAGCAGTGTATAGGGTGAACATTCTCAGCAACCATTATACATAGACCCATTGCTGGGTTAATGTTGGGCCGACGTCGGAGACGGCGTGATAACAATAACCCAGCATTGGGTCAATGTAGGCCTATCGTGCGTGCTGGGTTGCTGAATCCACCACAGTATGAATACGTAGCAGCGCATGGTAGTCCATTCCAAATGTCATTTTATTTTCTGTTCTATGATGTCCTGAATTCCCTTATCCTGCATCAAATCGCTACCAGGAGTTTCTGGGTAATATTACACCCGTCCGTGCGCAAGATCACTTTATCATATTTATTAATGAGGGATATTTTAGCAGTCGAGGAGCACTTCATCTATTGCTTGGTCACATGTCATGATTGTGAATTATTGGTCTAGCTGTGTAGTTTTGAGAAACCAGAAGTAGATCCAAAACTAGGAAAAAAGGGTCCCATGTGATGTGAACTAAAACGTTTACGCTTAACCTCTACAACGATGATATATTTTTGTATAAACCATTGAGACAAAGGGTTTTTAAACTTGAAAGCATCATATATGTCTTAGTTATCTCATTCCCATCCATTTTGATACCTATATTATAGGTCTACGGCCATTATACATTGTTTACTCTTTCAACGTGGGGGTCGTCTTTAGAGTTCAGAACCTGACGTCTTCATAGCCATACTCTGACATCTAAAAACGGTCCCCGCAAAAGGTGGTAAATGCAAGGCTCTGACACCGAGTTCATTATAATAAGCCCGCGCATAGGTCCTAATTATTCTGGGCCCATCTTGGTTGATGTGATGAACCTGGACATGTCATTTGTTATGAATTGATATTAGTGCGCCTCTGAGCTCTGTTCTTCGAAACACTAGGCGCGCTAGTAGTTCTATGACTGACTGACTGACTGACTGACTGACTGACTGACTGACTGACTGACTGACTGACTGACTGACTGACTAACTAACTGACTGACTGACTGACTGACCAACCGACCGACCGACCGACCGACCGACCGACCGACCGACCGACCGACCGACCGACCGACCGACCGACCGACCGACCGACCGACCGACCGACCGACCGACCGACCGACCGACCGACCGACCGACCGACCGACCGACCGACCGACCGACCGACCGACCGACCGACCGACCGACCGACCGACCGACCGACCGACCGACCGACCGTCCGACCGTCCGTCCGTCCGTCCGACCGACCGACCGACCGACCGACCGACCGACCGACCGACCGACCGACCGACCGACCGAATAATTGATTGATTGATTGATTGATTGATTGATTGATTGATTGATTGATTGATTGATTGATTGATTGATTAATTGATTGATTGATTGATTGATTGATTGATTGATTGATTGATTGATTGATTGATTGATTGATTGATTGATTGATTGATTGATTGATTGATTGATTGATTGATTGATTGATTGATTGATTGATTGATTGATTGATTGATTGATTGATTGATTGATTGATTGATTGATTGATTGATTGATTGATTGATTGATTGATTGATTAATTGATTGATTGATTGATTGATTGATTGATTGATTGATTGATTGATTGATTGATTGATTGATTGATTCTCTACACTTCAATAGTGTCTTTAACACGTTCACATCGCGAAAAATATTACTAGCTTCCTAGGTATTTCCCACTGGAAAGAAAGTTGTATTCCTAAATAATACTTTCTAACAAACTCAATCCGATGTCAAAAAGTCAAATTAGCTTGAAACACTTTCAGGACCTCTAGCCGTTCAAAATTGATTATTATTATTTATTCCGGCATTACATAAGAACGTCACTTGCAACAAAAGAGGTAGCTACATTGGCCTGTGTAGGGCATAATTTTATCCTGGTTAAAAATCCGAACAAATATGTTATACATTAGCCATTGTACCAATGTTGTTTCAATTTTTTCTGTGACTGCCAATCATTAGTCTGACAGCGGGTCTATGTCTTGACCCCTATTTGATAGCAACGTGATGTGATTCGTGATAATGCGTTTTAAATATAACCGATGTTGAACGATAATAATTATTATTTTTTTGCAGCCAAGTTTTGCCATAAACCTGTTAATGATGATAACCGTGATAATATTTTAAATCTTCCCCTTCATACTCTCGACCTCCAACACCGTAAGCATTCGTAATGTAATAGCTGTGTTCCCGACCATAGCTCCTAATATTGTACCTGATTTTTGCCGGAAAAATATGTGAAACGAAATAGTCGCAAATTTTAAAATACTCTGCCAATGATGGTTGTAAGTAGTTACATTAAAGGCCCCATGTAGTCCCGAGACCTACTCCGCATATGTCTTATTTCATACTATTTTAGATGACTTTTCAAAGACTAGAATGTTCAGCTCCCGTTTTTAAAACACTGGGAACGATTTTCCCAAAGGCCTTTAAAAACGGGATAAATTATACATACTGCTAAAAATGATAGACTGAATTTATTATTAATAACTAATTTGGCGGTTAAAGGGTTAACCCTTAAAGCGATACATAAAAACAATAAATGTTCGCCCATTTCAAGTTGTGGGTCGCGGTAGCGAGACACAATTTAAATGGGTCAAAATTATTCATTTTTGTTTAATTTGTGACAAAACATTTGTAAATGTTGATGTTTAAATATAAAGCACGTCGTGCTTAGCGGTTCTAGGGTTAATATGATTAACAACCCTATTATACGAGCCCTGGTAACGTGTGCTCGTGCAAGCTAAGATATATTAGAGGCTTCGGATTATTCTCGTAACATGTACGAGAATAAAGACCCTTCAGATATTTTTTTCATTTACCTCGAAAAGGAAATATCTGCCGCATTTCACACTTGAAGGAAGGGTAATATTACAATGTAATAACCGCCTGTGGTCGCTTTTAACCCTTTAACCGCCAAATTATTTAATTTGAATTTTCACCCACTTGAAGTTGTGTCTCGCTGACGCGATCCACAACTTCACGTGAGTGAAAATGATTCCGATTTGACAAAATGGAGGTCACCTCTTTTCAAATCTTGCTAATTGATGTCACATTTTATCTTTAACATATTTAAAATGTGGTACTTAATGTGCTAATAAAAAATAAAAACCCGAATATATGCGGCACCGGCGGTTAAAAGGTTAATCCCTTTTATTAGCCCATGCATAAAATCACTGTTAGTGGAAACGAGAGGATTGTTTGAGCATCAAAATTTGCCAATTCATGGTCGCAAATTAAACAAACACATGTGAGTAATTTTAACCACTTCAAGTTGTGGTTTGCTTAGCTAGACACAACTTCAAGTGGTGGAAAATTTAGATTAAATAATTTATCTCATTAATAGTTAATACATATTAGACAACTCAAGCTGTCGTTTTGTCTTTAAAGATTATTCAACACATTATTGCGGCGTTACATATAAATGTTGGGAGAGGGGGGTAGGTAAGGCGACGAGTTAAGCGCGAAGTGAGGCTTCTCAAATCTAGGTTTAATTTAATGATGCCGAGCGAAGCTAGGCGAACAAAATTTCCAGGGGCTATTAATATTTATTTACAACATTTCATACAAATTCAGTTTACAAATATGTATTCCCAAAATACTCCAACCCCCCCAACCCCTGGCGATTGAATGGTAACCCCCGTAGCCCATGTTGGTATATTATTACGATAAAAAGGCCTAATTAAACAAAAATACAATGTCAGTCTTGAACGTCAAGATAAACAGCCTTGGACAGGGATCGAACTCACAACCTCAGTATATCTAAGTACGTGGCTTACCGACTCGCCACCGCAGCTAATGTGAATAACTGTGAGAAGGGCGTGGCACAATGGCTAGATCATGGCGCTTTGCCGATGTCGCTGCCGGCTGTGCGGTTTCGAACCCCGCTTGGTGCAGGACTTTCAAATAAATATCAGATTTATACCCTCTCAATCTTGGGGACATTTTTATTGACATTGTGTCCTCTGCAAGGCACTTTACCCTCAAATGCTTCACTTGACTCAGGTGAAAATGAATTACCTGGTAGAACAGAGATGGCAATGTGTACGATAAGTTCAATGCGCCGCAATGGCTGCAAGACTATATGTTCTTCGTTGAGTTGAAATGACACACGAATGAACAGATCCAGTGACCAGGGGAGTAAAATGTAAAGTCGGATGATATCAAACTGTATACCTGCACCTTTACCTTTAACCATTCACCTTAATAGGGATAATTATTGGGAAATTAGTTTAGCTTTTAGAAGAAAAAAGGCGCGAGCTCAGCTCTCATATTTTGCCCAGATGTGATTATTACATTAGCGTATTTAGCCACAATTTTTGTTCTCATCATGACAACTCGGTTATGAATAATTAAATGTGATGTGTTTTTCGTGACTGAAGTGCTGATGCATATATTTATTATATATATTCAGAGTTACAGGCCGATTTATAAAGATAAAGATAAAACGTACTATTTTAGAACAACAGGTGACAGATACAAATAGAACGTACAATTTAAGCACAGCAAGTGACCTTATCGAGCACCCACATGCACGCTTGACCTCCACAAGTGCTTGGTCAAGAGCAAACATTATCACAGTTAAAACCGTTCCTAAACTTTAAATGATAAAAGCTATTCAGTTGACGTACAAATCCGTCCAATCAGTGTTCCAAATTAAGCGTCTTAGTTCTGACTTCGCGTTTCCATTCACTAGGTGACGATACCAGCGTGTCATAGACTTAAAAAAATAGATTTAAAAGCGGTAAATACATGCACGTCCGTTTAGAGAGACTACCATATGTCCAAATTTAGTGTATTTGTGCACAAATGTGTCGTAAGGCCCCATACATAAATCATCAATACATATAAACATCAAATGTAAGCTTGTAATAGTTTATTCACTGAACGAACACATATCAGACATCTGAACATATTCAACATAAAAAAACAACCATATTGAAATGATGGCCAACGTTGTTTAATTGTTATTCTTTGTGTTGCTAGGTCCGTATACTTATACATGGTTCCAAGCTTGCTTCAAGAAAAATGTCACTTAAGTTGGTCATTTATAGTTGGTGACGGATGATAAGTTTGTGAAATAATTTAATTTTGGGATGTCTATTTTACGGAAATATAAACATGGTTCTTCATGTGAAGCTCAAAATCGCGTAAGCAATTCCAATAATTTTCACCCACTTGGAGTTGTGGGTCGCGGTAGCGAGACACAACTCCAAGTGGGTGAAAATTTAAATCATCTTTAAATTAACGAATTTTAAAAAGAAGCAATTCAACTACACAATGGTTAATATTGATGCGACACTGAATCAACAGGACAGTGATTATTAACCTTTATGCATTTGACGATTGTCCAAGAATAAACCAACACAAAACGCAATAGGCCATATTATCTGGAAACATATTCCTACATTACATTATGTTATTATGAAACATACACACACATTAAATAAGTATAACCGTTCCTTTATACGTTTTCCATGTAAATGTAACACTGATTATATAGATGGTTCTTGAGTAATTATCAAGAAATGTATAAGTAATTATTAATCCATATAAATGTAAAAAACTTTAAATAATCGGGCCTTTTAAGATTATCAACCTACTCAGTCGACCTAATTCTAACCATAGCAACTCCGATCCACCTGGTTTATCTTGAAGTATAACAGATATGTTGGCGAATAGAACATTAAAACAATTGTGCTGCTAGGACCGTATACAAAACGTTTCAGAAGTAATTTTTATAGAAGATGAAATACCACTGAAACTGAACGGTCTGTGGAAGATGTTCAGTTAAAGAAATAATTCAATTTGGGAAATACTTATTTTTCATTAAAATACATATTTAGCCACGTCATTTGAAGCTGGAAATTGCGTTAGAAATTTCACCTTCAAAAGTAACCGCCAATTCAGCAGGACAACAGTTAACATTTTTTGATATACATTGTTTAATACACCCTTTTTAATAACAACACGCCACACAGTGACCATAGCTGAACTATTAAGTTGGTACTCCGGTTACACTCTTTTCAATAACAAAAGGCTACACAGTGACTAAAGCTGATTATTTAGTTGGGACTACTGTGTAATGTGCAAAATCGTGCAAAGAGTGTATTAATTTAGCAATATGAATAAAATAATCTAAACAGATTCTTGTGAAGTACTAATCCGCGAAGAAAAAATAATGTACATATGGGCGACAGCATTTCACAAAATGTGGGAGAGTGGGGAGGCATTATGTCAGTGGGGAGAGACACCGTGGTTGGACAAGTCTTTATTCCCATTCAATGAGAACGTTATGTTTTTACAACAATGATCACGTCTTGAGCCCTCCTAGACAGAGGTGTGGACGCCACTGTTGACGATAGCTGTGAGGATGCAAACATGTACTATATGGAATGATGGCTGGCAACTAGACTTATATTTTAAATTATATATAAATGCAAACATGTTTTTGTTTTCTTGATATAAGCTTATATAATGCACATCGCGATGCTAATATAGTGTATTAATAAGGGTATACATAACATAAATGTCATTACAAAACAAATAATATTATAATTTTTATTTTTATGTCAAAATATTGATCATTTGTTTATTATCAAAGTCATTTCATATTCAAATATAAGTGCATGTATTTTTCTCAAAATATTATACATGTTCGAATAGAAGTACATGCACCTGTTTTCGAAAACTAAGTGCATCTTCAAATATAAGTGCATGCACGTTTATGCGCGGGGCTACGGTATTTAATAGTATGACAGATAATATGTAACAATGATGAAGGAAATGTCCTATATACATACACTTTAAGGCATAGATTATGTTGATCGAATGATGGGAAGTAAGAATAGTAAAGTACATCTTGTCTTATGTAAGCGTAACAATGTCAGAGAGACAAGTAGCCCGTACATCTTTAAAGAGATTTAGGTTATAGTATACCATACAATTGTATACTGCAGATCTGGTAATATTCGCGAGGTTTTAATTTTAGCGAATTTCGCAAGGAGGACAGATTCGCGAATTAAAAAATCTCGCGAAAATTATTATTATAATAGCACTACTGGATAAAAATGAAAATTCGCGAATTCTAAACTTCGTGAAAAGTCCCAAAATCGGAAATTCGCGAAAATTTAAACACGCGAAAATTACCAGATCTACAGTATATCTACCAGTAATTGCAATGTATCGCATGCGAATTCAATTAGAATATCTTAACCAAACTACCAATCTAGAGACATATTTAAGAGTCAAATAAAACAATAAGAAAAATTGGTTTCGATATATTGGTCTCAGAGTTAAATGACCCTTAAACAACAACAACAACAATAACATGTAGTGGCATAATGCACGGCTCACCAATTTAACAATCAACAGTCGCGTGAAATAAATCGCTTATAATATTGTTGAAAAAAAATTGCATTTAAAAACACATTAGTTTTTGAACGAGAGTAGTATTTCCCGTACCCGATTTAAAACCAACACTAGAAGTTCATCCAATGTTGGCTTAATGCGGGCCTATCATCTGAGACGCTGTAGCAACAATAAACCAATGATGGGCTCACGTCTCGCATCCACTGCGATAACATATCAAACAAACGGGATTGAGCTTATACATGTATATACGTCACCCAATTGGATTGAAAGGGTGCATTTGCCACTTCACAGATAAACCATTTTATACAAGGGGACGATGTGTTTTACATGATTGTATTGCAATGACGTTATTTACATAGATTTAAAAAATTAAAACAAAAAAATTAAATGTAAATGTATGTTTTCTGAACATTTAAAGACAACACCATAAGCCTAATCTTGTATTTAGGGTGTGAAATGGTGTATCTGTCATTTTGTCAAGTGGTAGATACACCCTTTCGTGTCCAATAACATTATTTACTAATAGAAACCTATGTCTCCAGAATAACCAGAAGACCCCGACCCATCATCCTCGTTGTCGTCATCATCATTTGTCCCACTTAGTTTAAGTTCACATATTCTGTAGATTTGCATCCATTCACTATCTACGTCTTGAAATCCGAACCCAGTGTATACATTGTAGGACAGGACCAAGTCCAGCTCATTGCCTCTGTCATTGTCTGGCTGGCCACTGCTCCAGGGCAAGAAATCGGCAAGTACCTCTGAAAAACATAAGGAAGGTTCACAATATACCACTAGGCCTACTGATAATAATGTTACATTCACAGATATATGCTGGACAGGAAAGGGCAGATTGCACAGGTCACTATATTTCATATATTCGAAATGTATATGCTTTTGTTAAGTCCCAGGAATAGCCTTAAACAACATTTAAGGTTTGACTAACTATATATAAATAAATAAACCGACATTATACTATCGGTCTGTACCTGACCCATTAGGGTAGAACCATCACCATGGTCCTCATGTATTGTAAGCTTTGACCTGACACCTTAGGGATGACCCCATATTTTGTAAGCTTTTTACCTGACACATTAGGGATGGCGTAGCACCATGCGCCCCCCCCCCCCCATGTAAGGTAAGCTTTTAGCTGACCCATCAGCTGATCAGTGTACACCCAGCACCATGATCCCCCCATGCACTGTAAGCTTCACCATGGTCCCCCGTGTATTGTACGCTTTCACCTGACACCTTAAGATAGACCTAGCACTATGGTCCCCCATGTATTGTAAGATTTTACCTGATACTTTAGGGTACACTCACCAGTGTCCACCATGGTCCCCCCATGTAATCGACAATTTTAGCCATTTATTGTAAGTTAACCTTTGTGGTTCTAGACACTCGTATGTACAGTTTCATGTTTGAAGTCTAATTGGATCACACATAAAACGATAACATATTTGTGATAGAGTGTGCCTATGGTGTATCGAACACAACTAGATGCCTATTTGTCATAAATAGACATGTTCATTTGAAGCTGGAAATTGCGTCAGCTATTCCAGTTTTTAATGAATGAAAAACAAATCAGCAGTCCACTAAGGGTTAGTTTTATACCTGTGTCATTAGGGTAGACCCAGCACCATGGCTCGCCCCATGTGTTGTGTCTCCTGCCTGACGTCCACCACATGGCATAGAACTGGAATACATCAGAGTCACTCTGGAGAGCTGACTGTAGCTGGGAGGAGAGGTAGGTGTATTCATCTCTGGTATCAATGGCGACCAGCCCCGCCCCCGTCGTCTGCCTGCACGTGATCTCAGCCTCTTCCTTGGGCTCCTGGTTTAAAGAGATGCTGTAGCAGCTGTCAAGGTGACGAAGCCAACCTACCGGGCAGACGTCAGCCTCTGAAACAGTGTGGATTACGGGGTCAAATGTGAACACTATAGCCTATTTATCACTATCATCTTATACAGTAAGACTAAGGTGTTATTCAATCAATCACGCAGTTTGTTAACCAGTCATCTACTCTACGTTGACATGCAGAAACTAATATGCTCATAATCGAATTGATAGTTCTGTTTTCGACTGATTGACTTGTTTCTAATTGTTCATTTATTTATTAAAATTTAATGGTAGTCTATGTGATGGTAGCATTTAAATGCTATAACAGGGATCATCCTCGATTAAAATAGAAAGTGTTGTTGACTATATTTTATGTTCTCAAGATATATTTTCGAATTTTTTTTTTAAAGTACATGACCACTCCCTCTTTTCAGATGATAATACGCTAGAGCTTAACTTGTTAATAAAACAACAAAATGTTAAAAATAGTTTTAAAACTGTTGAAAAATGTGAAAAAAGCACCAGATTTGTATGGAAAAACGAGCATGTAGAAGTCTTCAGGGGGATATTCAAGTGAAGCAAATCTAATTGAACTAAATAACTTATTTGAGGCTGTCAACTCCGCAACATGTAAAAAAAAAATTATTATGTTGTACAGCAATTAACTGTTTTCTTTACAAGAAATCGCTTACCCATTTTGTGGCATAAACTTTTGTATAAATAACTGACCACTCCCTCTTTTCAGATCATAATACGCTAGAGCTTAACTTGTTGAAATGTTAAAAATAGTTTTAAAACTGTTGAAAAATGTGAAAAATGCACCAAATTTGTATGGAAAAATGAGCATGCAGAAGTCTTCAGTGGGATATTCAAAGTGAAGCAAATCTAATCGAACTAGATAACTTATTTGAGGCTGTCAACTCCGCAACATGTAAAAAATAAATTGATGATGTTGTACAGCAATTAACTGTTTTCTTTACAAGAAATCGCTTACCCATTTTGTGGTATAAACTTTTGTATAAATAACTGCTGTCATAATGTTGGAAAATAAAATAATCAACATAAGATACTTCCCCAGTGGATGTGCGAATCTTGTAAAGAACTTAGAAATACTTTTTATTTGGCATTGAACAGGTATAATAGTTCCAAACAAGCTAATGATGGGCTTAGAGAAAATATGGTAAAATGTAGAAATAAATATGTTGCTAATTCCCGTAGATGTAGAAAAGACTTTGATAGACTTCAAATAAATAAACTTTTAAAAAGTGAATGTGAAAATGTTAAAGAATATTGGATAATGTTAAATAAGAGTAATAAAGTAGCAAAAAAACCTGAATTTACAGACAATGATTTTTTTGACCATTTAAACAGATAAGTCTGCCTGATGATCCCTTCTATAGAGCATATGCCGATATTGTAGATTATGTAAATAATAAAAATTCTTTAGAAATAATGTATAATGATCTCGACAAATCTTCTACTGTTAAAGAGGTATAAAG
This sequence comes from Flabesymbios commensalis, assembly GCA_964017125.1. Lineage (NCBI taxonomy): Eukaryota > Metazoa > Annelida > Polychaeta > Terebellida > Flabelligeridae > Flabesymbios > Flabesymbios commensalis. Next base: position 63,069,478 of record OZ024914.1, on the reverse strand, counting down.
TGCACTAAAACAATTCAAACAAAATAAAGCAGCTGGCTTAGATTTCTTGTTAAATGAGTTTTTCATACATGGTAAAAGTACTTTAATTCAGATTTTAACTAAACTTTTTAATAATATATTTGCATGTGGATACTTTCCTAGTACTTGATCTGACGGGGTAATATTGCCCTCACATATAAAAGGTTCAGTATATAACGTAGAAACTATAGAGGCATAACATTATTATCGACATCATCCAAATTATTCACTAAGATGTTAAATGAGAGACTCAATCTTTGAGCTGAAAGTAACAGTGTTTATATTGAAGCAGAGAATGGTTTTCGTTCCAATTTAGGTGCTGTTGATGGCATTTTTGTTTTGCATAATATTGTGAATTGGTGTATATCTAACAAGAAACACATATACTGCGCATTATTAGATTATTCTAAGGCATTTGACAATGTTGTGCGAGAAAATCTTTGGTACAAACTTTTAAAAGTTAGGATTCGCGGAAAAATGATAACCATGTTACAAGTTATTTATTCATCTGTTAAATCTAAGGGCCAGAGGTTCAAGTTCTGTAACCAAATCGTTTCACGGTAACCTTGGGGTTAGACAGGGGAGAGCCTCTCACCAATTTAATTTGCAATGTTTGTTAATGATAGGCCTATTAAGGATCTTAGACGAACTGGTTCGAATGGTATTGACTAAGGAATTGTTAATATTTATATATTGCTGTACGCTGATGATGGTTACTCTCAGAATCGGCACAGGAATTACAGTCTGCACTAGATTATCTTTAAAGGAATTGTACTAGACGGGAGTTAACTCTAAATATAAAAAAAAACTAAAATTATGATATTTAGAAAGAATGGTGAAATTTCTTATGCATGGCTTTATAATGAAAATCCTATTGAACTAGTAAATACATTTTGTTATCTGGGAATAGTGTTCTCGTTTACTGGCTCTTTCTCAGAAACCCAGTCAGTTTTAGCACAACAAGGCAGGAAAGCTTTGTTTTGTTTAAAAAGCAAAATCAAACAATTTTTAAATATTGACCGGGTAATGAAATGTGATCTTTTTGATAAATTAGTATTGCAGGTATGGGTTTTTTTATCTCGCTAAGGCAATTGAACAAATTCGTAAAGATTTATGGAGATATATGGAGAACTGGGTCGTGTTCCACTTATGGTTCTAAGACTTTGTAGAATTATCAAGTATTGGTTAAAAATTACTAAATCAAAATCATATCTTTTAATAAAAGCTTTATATAACGTTCAGTTAAGTACTATTAATACGGATGGAACTAGAGTAAACTGTGTGAGTAAAGTCAGAGATTTACTTTGTACATATGGATTTGGAGAAGCATGGTTTAACCAAGGATTGGTGATGTTAATGCTTTTTAAAATCAGTTTCGTTTACCATGTTTACGTGCCAGATATATGTATATACAAGACTTTCATAGTAATTTACAAAACAGTAATAAAGCGTTATTTTATCGACATTTAATCAACCAGCTACAACTAAGTTTATATCTAACATGTATTAGAAATGTTAAATATCGCCAAGTGTTAATATATTTTAGAACTAGAAATCACCAACTTATGGTGCAAACTGGTAGTTGGGTCAAACCCTGGTTACTGCCCTATGACGAACTATTGTGTAACTTATGTCAAATACATGATTTAGAAGATGAGTATGATAGTATTGATTTGCCCTGTTTCTATAGAATTGAAAAAAAAAATATTATTTTATTTTATACGTCCTAATATGGATAAATTGATACAACTGGTTACAACTAATAACAAATGTATTTTAAGAAAATTAGCAATGTATCTGCACCATGCCTTCGTTTTAAGAAACACATTAGCATTGGACTGATGTCGCCTCTTTAATACATAACACCCCGCATTGTATGTATATTTACTGTAGCCTAATAGACACGTTGTAATGCCTTTGGTCTAATTAACTGTTACTGTTACTGTTATTTATGATTATTGTTATTTTTTTCTTATTGTTCAAAATAAACGATTTCCGTCTCTCTGTTAATCCGTCTTATAAGCCGTTCAATTCAGTTATTGGTAACTAAATTTGTGATTAAAAATTAAGTTTTGCAAATGTTTGGTCTCAAATTGAAGAAAATCAAGAGTAATTTGAATTATTTAATTTAGCGGTTCAAGGATTAAAGCGACTCTGTCAGGCATAAAATCATCACAAATCATCATTTGTATTTTTCCTCCTTACTATTACTATGTTCATAATGGGGGGAACATGTCCACAACAGTCTAAAATTGCTTTGGCAACGTAGCTGCGGCGGCAAGTGTACCGAAAACCCTGTTTATCACTTATTCTTCGATTTCTTATTTTGGAAATGCATGTCCTTATTTCTCTTTTAACTGGTAAATGCACAACACAAAAATTAAAATAAAGGCCTGCTGACATATTTTGGCTATATCACGGAGTCTGAGCTTGGCCTGATTGTGTCCATTTAATATACAGTACTGTACGTACCAAGCTAAATGTTAGATTTGCATGGAAAATACGAAACTCTCCACCCTTCACGGCGGTTATCCTGGCTTTGCTAATTAGCCCATTTTCGAGCTCAACCAGGGTGATCCATCAGAAAATGTTCAGTATTATCTTTGTATTGATCGGATGAATAATAGCGACTATACAGCGTTTACGTCGTCGAATTACTGCATATGATAATAATAAAAAATAGACATCTTTAGAACAATAATTTTCCACCTCATAGTGGGTGGAGACTCAAAGCTGTAGACCACTCTATTGATATTTCTGGTTTTAGTTGCGTATATCTCTCTAACCAGCGTGGTGCATTTCGGTTATGATATACATATTTGTCCCGCTGTTCTTGCAGAGTGGACTACTCCTTTAATAACATGTTGGCCTACCCTGCCCGGTGACTGGTGCAGCAGTAGTAACAGTTGTAGGCCTGGTCGTCTTGGTGGTGGTGGTGGGCTGTGTTGTTGTCACATCCTGCGCCAATGAGATCTCACAGATACTGCGGATGTAGATAAATCCCTCCACATCCACCAGCCCCCATCTGTCCGCGTAATGTAGCAAGGCCACGTACGTCTCCCCGCCACCGTGGTTGTTAGGCTCACCGGAAAACCACGGTGCGTAGTCGAATGGTTTTCCTGAAAAATGAAGACGTAGAATAAACCCACGAGTAATTATGCCTTTCAGTGCTGGGACCGCCTTTAGACGTCAGAATCTGACGTCTGATGATGGTGAAAGAGTAAAGCATTTATAAAGGCTGTAGACCCGTAGCATAGGTATTCAAGTGAACCGGAAAGAGCTAACTAGGTCATTTATGATGACTTCAAATTGGAAATGGCCCTTTATTCTCTTGGTGAATATAAACATATTTCAGCGTTGTAAGGGTTAAGTTGGTCAATCATCTACTAGTTTGGACAACTAAATCGTCATCTTGGAATTGAAAGGGTTTCCTCCACTCTGTGTAGTTGTAGATACACCCTTTCAATACCAATGATATACACCACTCTGATAACCCATCGACTCAAGAGGATCCCATGTGATGTACAATAATCACCAGGTGGCTCTGATAACCAGGCAAGTAGGTACACAAGTTGGTAATCTGGTGTAGTCTTTCTAACGAAAGAGATTCATGATATCAGGGTATTATTAACGGAACAGGGACACAGAAATTTTATTATTTGATTAAATGGTTTATAATATTCTTGAAAGCGTAGATATAATAATGACAGCCCTTTACCGTTGGATAATAAGATGGCGCATGCCATACTAACATGAGATGGCGCATATCACTCTAACATGAGAGGGCACATGTCACACTAACATAAGAGGGCGCATGTCACACTAACATAAGAGGGTACCTATCATACTAACATGAGAGGACGCATGTCACACTAACATGAGAGGGCGCATGTCACACTAACATGCGAGGGCACATGTCACACTAACATGAGAGGGCGCATGTCACACTAACATAAGAGGGCGCATGTCACACTAACATGAGAGGGCGCATGTCACACTAACTTAAGAGGGCGCATGTCACACTAACATGGGAGGACACAGGTCACACTAACATGATAGGGCACATGTCACACTAACATGAGAGGGCACAGGTCACACTAACATGAGAGGGCACATGTCACACTAACATGAGAGGGTACATGTCACACTAACATGAGAGGGCACAGGTCACACTAACATGCGAGGGCACATGTCACACTAACATGAGAGGGCGCATGGCACACTAACATGAGAGGGTACATGTTACACTAACATGAGAGGGCACATATCACACTAACATGGGAGGGCACATGTCACACTAACATGAGAGGGCACATGTCACACTAACATGAGAGGACACATGTCACACTAACATGGGAGGGTACCTATCATACTAACATGAGAAGGCGTATGTCACACTAACATGAGGGGGCGCATGTCACACTAACATGAGATGGCGCATATCACACTACCATAAGAGGGCGCATGTCACACTAACATGGGAGGGCGCATGTCACACTAACATGAGAAGGCGTATGTCACACAAACATGGGAGGGCGCATGTCACACTAACATGAGAGGGCACATGTCACACTACCATAAGAGGGCGCATGTCACACTAACATGAGAGGACACATGTCACACTAACATGAGAGGGCACATGTCACACTAACATGAGAGGGCACATGTCACACTAACATGGGAGGGCACATGTCACACTAACATGAGAGGGCACATGTCACACTAACATGAGAGGGCGCATGTCACACTAACATAAGAGGGCACATATCATACTAACATGAGAAGGCGTATGTCACACAAACATGGGAGGGCGCATGTCACACTAGCATGAGAGGGCGCATGTTACACTAACATAAGAGGGTACCTATCATACTAACATGAGAAGGCGTATGTCACACTAACATGAGAGGGCGCATGTCACACTAACATGAGAGGACGCATGTCACACTAACATAAGAGGGTACCTATCATACTAACATGAGAAGGCGTATGTCACACAAACATGGGAGGGCGCATGTCACACTAACATGAGAGGGCACATGTCACACTAACATGAGAGGGCACATGTCACACTAACATGGGAGGGCACATGTCACACTAACATGAGAGGGCACATGTCACACTAACATGAGAGGGCACATGTCACACTAACATGGGAGGGCGCATATCACACTACCATAAGAGGGCGCATGTCACACTAACATGGGAGGGCGCATGTCACACTAACATGAGAGGACACATGTCACACTAAAATGAGAGGGCACATGTCACACTAACATGAGAGGGCACATGTCACACTAACATGGGAGGGCGCATATCACACTACCATAAGAGGGCGCATGTCACACTAACATGAGAGGACACATGTCACACTAAAATGAGAGGGCACATGTCACACTAACATGAGAGGGCACATGTCACACTAACATGAGAGGGCACATGTCACACTAACATGAGAGGGCAGATTTCACACTAACACATGAGGGGGCGCATGCCACACTAACATGAGAGGGCAGATGTCACACTAACACATGAGGGGGCGCATGGCACACTAACATGAGAGTGCGCATGTCACACTAACATATCATGGCGCATGTCACACTAACTTGAGAGGACACATGCTACACTAACATGAGAGGGCGCATGTCACACTAACATGAGAGGACACATGTCACACTAACATGAGAGGGCGCATGTCACACTAACATGAGTGGGCGCATGTCACACTACCATAAGAGGGCGCATGTCACACTAACATGGGAGGGCGCATGGCACACTACCATGAGAGGGCACATGTCACACTAACATGAGAGGGCGCATGCCACACTAACATGAGAGGGCGCATGTCACACTAACATGAGAGGGCGCATTTCACACTAGCTTGAGAGGGCGCATGTCACACTAACATGAGAGGGCGCGTGTCACACTAACATGAGAGGGCGCATGTCACACTAACATAAGAGGGCGCATGTCACACTAACATGAGAGGGCGCATGGCACACTAACATGAGAGGGCACATGTCACACTAACATGAGAGGGCACATGTCACACTAACATGAGAGGGCACATGTCACACTAACATGAGAGGGCACATGTCACACTAACATGGGAGGGCGCATATCACACTAACATGAGAGGGCAGATGTTACACTAACATAAGAGGGCGCAGGTCACACTAACATGGGAGGGTACATGTCACACTAGCATGAGAGGGCACATGTCACACTAACATGGGAGGGTACATGTCACACTAGCATGAGAGGGCACATGTCACACTAACATGGGAGGGCGCATGTCACACTAACATGGGAGGGTGCATGTCACACTAACATGAGAGGGCGCATGTCACACTAACATGAGAGGGCGCATGTCACACTAACATGAGAGGGCGCATGTCACACTAACATGAGAGGGCGCATGTCACACTAACTTGAGAGGGCGCATGTCACGCTAGCATGAGAAGGTGCATGTCACACTAACATGAGAGGGCGCATGTCACACTAACATGAGAGGGTGCATGTCACACTAACATGAGAGGGCGCATGTCACACTAACATGAGAGGGCGCATGTCACACTAACTTGAGAGGGCGCATGTCACACTAGCATGATTAACAGTTCACATACCTTATGTTTCGAAATACAATTAGTCACGAATATATGTTAAAACAATAGACATGAATGCTGGCTGTCCTGTGACATTATTCAGTTTTAAATGATCCACGGGATTAGCTGTGTGAGCTGTTATGTAGTCCATTTAACCCTTTAAGCACTAAAAAGGACTATGATTAACAGGGTAAATCACAGTTATTGGTAATAAAGTGCAACTTTACACATCAATATTTGGTTAACTATACCTGCGAATATATATCACGTCACATTGAGTGAAAATACTAAAATTATGAAAATATAATAATAGTGTAATAATATCAAAAACGGAAGTTTTGTGCTTTCTCATTTTAACAGGGATGTACCATTACCTATGAAAATCCTCTCATAAAGAAATTGTGCCATGCCGTATATATATCGGCCGCAAACTGGTAAATGGTTTATAATTACTATTAACCCTTTAACCGCCGGTGCCGCCCATATTCGTTTTTTACAATTTTTATAACACATTACATATCAGCTTTTGAAACTGTTAAAGATAAAAAGTGACATTAATCAGCAAAATTTGAAATTTGTTGACTTCCATTTTGTCAAATCTGAGTAATTTTCACTCACTTGATATTGTGGGTCGCGTCAGCGAGACACAACTTCAAGTGGGTAAAAATTCAAATTGAATTATTTGGCGGTTAAAGGGTTGAGGCAAATATCTCACTATTTACCTACCCATGAATATCGTCAGATTAAATTCATTGTGAATTCACTGCATAGTTACGTGTCCCCAGCAAGTGAAGGGTCTCGTCCATCACTGCAGATCTTACCTTGTGCCACGTTGAGGTTTTCTTCCCAGAACCAGTTCTCCTCGTTTCCTACTTCCCGCCTGCCTCCTGTCCACCAGATTTCCCTGCCGAAGTAACCGCTCACTTCAATCACAGCCTCTCGCACTTTAGATTGCAAAAAAGTGTATTCGTCTTCGTTGTCGATTGCCACCAGATGCGCTCCAAGGTCCATACAAGATGACTGTGCGCTAGACCACGATCTGTCATGATCTACTTCAAAAAAGTAGCAGCTCCCCTGGAACATCTCCCATTCTACAGGACATTCGTGAACGTCTGAAGCCAAACAAACTAGTATATTCTCTGAACTATACAATTTAGCTTAAATATTAACCCGATGTATTACTCTATGAAACGCATTGACGTCACCGGAAACCCTTTTTGGTGGCTACTCGGTGAAAACAATGTGATATAAGTCGCTCTGCCCCATTGTATTAGATTGCTAGGTGAAAACTCTGCAGTTCAATGGTATTGAGTTCCACAGAATTGTAGCACATTATTTAGATTGTACCATACAAATTGATGATAAATCATCATGGTTTATTTATTGAAACAGCAAAAGGCTCCCTGGGGTTCGTATTCATTTGCAATTGATGTACAAGCAGTATGTGTGTGTGTGTCTTCGCTAAAATATCTAATCACTTTTATATCACAACGTCCCTATAGTTAAAGTAGCAGTTCAAATCATTCGAATAAAAAGGAAGTGAAATTAAAAATAATTGTACAGCGATAATGTGTCATGAGTTCAACACATTTAGACCTCTGAACATCATTATACAGTGTAACATAATCCAGTCCAACAGTAGGGAATAGCATCAGGAATACAAAAGTTACTTTACCTGTTGTAGTTTGAGCCTGATAGATTGTGGTTGGCTGTAATGTGGTGGTGGTGGCAGGTGGTGATGTTGGTGTGAGCTGTTCACCAGTTGTCAGTTCACAGATGCCTCCGAAACCGTTGCTTCCTCTGACATCAATCAGTCCTGAGCCGTAACGATCATGCCTGAGAGCCACGTAGTATTCTTGCCCCATCATGTTGTCTGGCTCAGGGGAAAGCCATGGTGCGTATGTGAAAGGTCTCCCTAAAACACGATTGAGAGAAAAGTAATATTAAATGCAATCAAGTATTTCCGAGAAATGTCTTCAGTCTACAAAAATAAACAACGAATTGTAAAAGTGTTGTCTGTGTAGAAACTGACACTCATTTTGTTTATAATGGAAAATCTGTTGTAAGGTAAATCGAACATATATTGCACTTTTACATTCTGCAATGTTGCCTAGTACTTTCACATCTCTTAATATTAAAATTGCTCATTTTGTTTTAAAATACATTGATAAAAATTAGAATGGTACTAAAAAACTTTGGATGTGGGTGGAAGTGGTACTACACCCAGTTCTTATTTAATAAAAGCCTATTATAAATGATATCACCACACTCTGAGACTCCAAGACAGACACTGAGATGGCATTGTTTTTGGCCCAGCAGTACTTGCAATACGTCTCTGAATGGATGATAGCTAGCAAATTGAAATTGAATCCTGACAAGCTTTGCACTAAATCACAACGAAAATTAATTGAGACATATGTCCCCACAAAATTGATCGGTCAGGATGTAACGCCAACCAATACGGCGATTAACGACGCGTGCAGATGTTTGACAGCGGCAGTGACTATGACAATATTGCAACGTCAATTTGTGTTGAGCAAGCTACACTACTGTAATTCTATCCTCAATAACATCCTAAATCCAAGAAGGAAACCGCTTCAGGGTGTTCAGAATTGCTTTGTTAGAGTCGCGCCCCGATCTTCACGATTCTGCAGTGTCAAACCTTTGTTAAGATCGCTACATTGGCTCCCTGTTCAAGTCAGAATAAAATCCTAACCATGCACTCCCAGATATAAAGTGATACATCAGCCAGGTTATTGCCAGATTTTTGCGTAACCTTTAATCAGACCTCCGTTTCTCAGATGGTTATGGGTCAAAGGATTTTTTTGATTTTCGTCAGCCCCCCCCCCCCCTCACCTCTAGCAGTGCATCGCTGTAGAAATGAAAAAATCTTAATCTTCAATCATTTCGGGAAAAAAATAAAATCTTATATTTCGACAAGCTTGCTCAATCAACGATTCGTAACGGTAATGGGGCGATAACAGTCAGCACTGATTCGGATTCGCCGAGCCTCTGAGCTCGGGTCACGGAAGACTTAAGCGCGTCAGAAGTCTTTATTGTTATTCCATTTCATTACACATTCTTACCACTGTTCATATTAAGTCCATTGTCCCAGAACCATTGCCACTCCCCGTCATCATCGTTTTCTGGGCGTCTTCCCCCAGTCCACCAAGGCTCCAGTCCTATGTCAAATCCCTCTATTGTCTCAGTCAGGAAAGCGTATTCCTCTGCGCTGTCTATTGACACCAGACGACCTCTAGTCCTGTTGCACATATCCAGGGTTAGAGCCCACGAGCGAACGTCCCTGGTTTCAAAAAAGTAGCAGCTTTCTTGAAATCTCACCCAGTCAGCTGGACATTCTTCAACACCTGGTAAAGAAGAAAACAATGTAAATCACAACGCCAGCAATAAGGGTGACTGATAAATTGAATAGATTTCCGGTAGAAATTTTGTTCCGTTGAAATCCCTGAAATCGGCCCAGTAAAAAATATTTGGCACGAAACTGAATAATTTCTTAGTGAAACAGGAAGGTGAACCAGTGTTTAAACTGAAATAAGGGGATCACAAAATTTGAATGTTCAGCCACTTTTATCGTGGTTGTGCATACATTCGTCGATCCCCGCACTGAAAGAGTGAAATAATAATAAAATGGCCGTGACATAGGTATTCAAATGAAACACAAAGAGATAATTACTAGGACATTTATGATGATTTCAAATTGAGAAAAATTGTCTCTATGGTGTATATTACAATATTTCAGCGCATTAAGGGTTCAATACATGAGATACACGTAGTGACCTGTTGTTGTAGCAGGCTGAAGAACTGAGGTCGGCGTCAACATAGACGACCCGTCTTCCTGGGACATTTCACAGAGAGTTTTCATGGCAAAGTTATCACTTAAATCCAGTAATCCCCACTCTCCTTGTGTGTCACGGTATAATGCCAAGGTGATGTCATTAAAACTCTCATCAAACCACAGTACAACAGCGGTGGGAGTCTCTAGAACACAGAAAAACAAAGGTACAACAACGGTGTGGATTCATCCACAGAAATAATAATGAATGAACGAATTAAAGGACGAACGAATGAATGAATGAATGAATGAATAAATGAATGAATGAATGAATGAATGAATAAATGAATGAATGAATGAATGAATGAATGAATGAATAAATGAATGAATGAATAATAAATGAACGAATAAATGAATGAATGAATGAATGAATGAATGAATGAATGAATAAATGAATGAATGAATGAATGAATGAATGAATGAATGAATGAATAAATGAATGAATGAATAATAAATGAACGAATAAATGAATGAATGAATGAATGAATGAATGAATGAATAATAAATAAATAAATAAATAAATAAATGAATGAATGAATGAATGAATGAATGTATGAATGAATGAATGAATGAATGAATGAATGAATGAATGAATGAATGAATGAATGAATGAATGAATGAATGAATGAATGAATGGGTAAATTAATACAAGAGTAGTAAAATGACAAAATGCGGACTTCGATCACTTTACCAAGTGCTAATCTCTATCAGTGTATCATAAAAGTATGTTAATACAAATAATACGAACAATTTTCAGTCGCTGCGAAATAGTTTTCCTGAAAAATATTTTAAATAAAAGTTAGAACGAGAAACTATTCACTTAGAAAGCAATAGTTTGGACGCTGTGGAACGTCCAAACTAGTAAATAGTTATTTACATGGTATGCTAGCTAACCTGGCATGATAGGGGTGTCCCACACCCATTCTCCACCTTCAATCATGCGGCCAACAGTCCACCAGACCTCCATCTCAGCTGCTCCACCACCTGTTATGGCCATACTCTGCTCCATCCTACTCTTCAAGAACTCGTACTCCTCCTCGTCGTCTATGGCGATCAGCTCAGCTCCATGACGACGACACGTTTCCAGAGAGCCTGTCCAAGTGAGAGCAGCGCTTGGCTCCAGGTAATAACAGCTGCCCTGGAAGCTCTCCCACTCCGCAGGACAGTCTACAAAATCTGAAAAGAAAACTCGTTGGCAGAGTGGTAATCACTCCAGTCTATACACACACACTCGACAACATGATGTTGAGCTAATATTTGGCCAAAATTAAAACCTGAAGCGTTTAATCACTCCTCCAGTCGTCTTCAGCCTTATAAATACAATTTGAATGAAAAATATGCTTTAAATTTAAGTTCAAGTGGGAAAAATGTAGTTATTTACTTCTAATAAAAAGTAACAGTAATACGTCAGTGATCTACAGATACAGTAAACAAGGAGTTATTGACACATAAGAATACACGTTCAATTCTATAGCTGCTGTTATGCACATGGTGTTTCTTAAATGATATAAACCCAATTATTATTACATTATGCTCTGTGCTTTCATTTAACATATTAAGCCTTTGACTATGTATTAAACAATATCGTGATTGAAATGGTATGAATCATAAACTTAAATTGACATCATTTTGATAACGTATCGTTTTCTCATAGCGAAAGCTCGTGTCCACGTATGTATAATTATTATATGTTGTATGTTATTATTATAACACTTTAGGGGGTAAAACCCTTTTTCTACTAAGTTATATTATTTACATTTTCTACCACTTTAAGTTGTGGGTCTCGCTACCGCAATTCAAAAATTCACGTGGATGAAGACTACTCATATTTGCTTGATTCGAGACCGAACATTTGCAAATGTTGATGCTTGAACACACATTCGCTCCCAATAAATGTGATTTAACCTGCTAATGAAATGGTTAAAAAACGGCTGTAGTGGGGCTTAGTGTGCAAAGGGTTAATATTGATGCATTATCTCATACCAAGGTTTGTATTGTACCAGATGCAAGCTTTTTTACTCGACTGAAACAGCTCTGATGATTTAGAGAAAACAAATAATAGTTAGAGGCTTAATGCCTAGATGTTCATTTACTTTTTAAATTGCAATTACAGTTCGCTAGTCTGGGCTTACTTTGACTGACAATGTTGGTATGAGATAAAAAGACAATACCATGGCTAAAGTTGTATCGTCCGTCACATCGGCCCTTCCTAATTGTATCGTACCTTGGTGCGATACAGGGCTCAAGACCAGAGGGAGAATATAACTAGGGAGGGCTGATATGAGGGGCGATACTACTTCAGCCATGCTATTATCTATAATCACTCACCGAAATCTGAGAAGGCTATATCAGGGGGTGAGGTAGATATGATCTCTGGATATGTTGGCAGCTCACAGATTCCTAGGATTAAGATATTTCCTCTGACGTCCACCAGTCCGGATCCGTAGCGATCGTGTCTGAGAGCCACGTAGTACTCCCCGCCCATCATGTTGTCAGGCTCAGGGTGCAGCCAGGGGGCGTAAGAGAAAGGCCTCCCTCAAAAAATACACATATATAATGACTACACGGTTAACATAAACGGTCTTTAAATGGCGGTTTAATGTTGGACCATCGTCGATGACGGCGGCCCAACATTAAACTGACATCGGATAAATGTTTTGTTTTCGATGGGGTATATGACAATAAATTGTTACAGACCCATTTATGTCTAGAGAGCCACCTTAAAACATGATGCGAAAGAGAATGCCCTTCCTTAAAAATATTAATATAACAATTGACCATGTTGACCAATACACATTGCGTCACAATTATTTTATATTTCTTACAATCCACTAACAAAACATTAGATATTTATATAAATACACAAAACTGATAGAAGTGATATAATTGGAACAGTAATATATACATATATATATTCACTAGTGATAATATTTTATCTGCTTATGGAATGCAAATAACACATTTTGTACATAAAACAAATATATGCAGAGAGTATATTGATTATTTGAGTGCAAACATATTGTTTTTCTAACCTGTAAATTAAAAATAATTGTATATATCTATATGCAACAGAGTAGATGTATTGAACTGTATATTCTAGGCTTATGATTGGTCGAGATGACAATCTCGACCAATCATATGCCTAGAATATAGGTGAACTTGTCAAGTCGAAAATATTCCTTTTGTACTTATACCAATGTCTAGATTCAGTCCGTTGTCCCAGAACCATTGCCACTCTCCGCTGTCCTGTTCTTGTCGCCTGCCGGCAGTCCACCAAGGCTCCAGTCCCATGTTAAATCCCTCTACTTTCCCTGTCAGGAAGGCATACTCCTCGGCGCTGTCTATGGACACCAGGCGACCCCCAGTCACCCTACACATCTCCATAGTATCAGACCACATGCGCCGCTCAGTTGTTTCGAAAAAGTAGCAACTGTCTTGGAACCGAGCCCAGTGCTCAGGGCAGTCCCGTGAGCCTAGAAAATCACACAAAGATCTCACCCATTAAACACCATAGGCGCATTGACCCATTAAACACCATCGGCACATTGACCCATTATACACCATCGGCGCATTGACCCGTTAAACACCATCAGCGCATTGACTCATTAAACACCATCGGCGCATTAACTCAATAAACACCATCGGCGCATTGACTCATTAAACACCATCGGCGCATTGACCCATTGAACACCATCAACGCATTGACTCATTAAACACCATCGGCGCATTGACCCATTAAACACCATCAGCACATTGACCCATTAAACACCATCGGCGCATTGACCCATTAAACACCATCAGCGCATTGACTCATTAAACACCATCGGCGCATTGACCCATTAAACACCATCGGCACATTGACCCATTAAACACCATCGGCGCATTGACCTATTAAACACCATCAGCGCATTGACTCATTAAACACCATCGGCGCATTAACCCATTAAACACCATCAGCGCACTGACTCAATAAACACCATCGGTGCATTGACCTATTAAACACCATCGGCGCATTGACCCATTAAACACCATCGGCACATTGACCCATTAAACACCATCGGCGCATTGACCCATTAAACACCATCGGCGCATTAACCCATTAAACACCATCGGTGCATTTATTCTCCAGGTGATATATTTTGAATAAAATAATTAGGAAATGAAAAATGCTATAATTCATCAGACTAGTGGCAAGCTTTGGCCGCCGTTAACGATTATATTCGTTTTTCTTTAACGTTATTATCAAATTAAATACAACTTGCAAACACGGTAAAACTTGACATCAATCAGCAATATCTCAAAATCGTTGACCTCCATTTTGTAAAATTTGAAAAATTATCACTCACTTGAAGTTGTGAATCGCTTCAACGAGACACAACTTCAAGCGACTGAGCATTTCAACATTTTAATAATGACGGTTTAAGAGTTCATTCAAGATATTATACCTCTGTGTTGTAATGCGAATACATTTTTAATCTACAGTTTAAGGATGGAATTGCGGCCGCAATTCATATTTTCAAGGCGAGTGAAAACGAGAGTAAAAAGCTGGGTTCCAGGAGTCAAAATCTGAGCATTTACCCTTACAACGCTGACAAATCCTTGTATAAAAAAGTTTTTCTCAATTTGAAATTTAGCTTTTTCTGCTTTATTTGAATATCTATGTTACTGGGTTACAGAGATCAACTTTATACGTCAAAATCCGACGTCTACAGACGTTTAAAGTCGATCCCCGCGCTGTAAGGGTTGAAACAATTTGTCCATACCTTCTGCTACCCCACTATTGTCTTCTGTGACGGTAGATGTGGGATAAACCAGAGAGACTGCTGGGGAGGCCGTCTCATAGTCGTAGCTACTTTTCTCACAGATACTCTTCATGTTAAGCCGCTCATTTGAGTCTAGCAGACCCCACACACCCCGACCATCACGAAGCAGAGCCAGGTTACGCTCGTTCCCATTCCAGTTGTTAGGCTCGCCAGCAAACCAAGGTGTATAATAAGCTGGTACATCTATAAGATTAAAGTACATATTTTAGTAATGAAAGTTGTTATATATTTCGGTTTCTATGCTTTTGGCTATATTGCAACATAAAGCTAATTAAAATATGCATCATAATTACTTAAACTCCAGCTATGCAGCATTGTCGTGATATGAAGTTCCCCGAAAAATTAGCTACTGTAGGCCTATATTTATTTATTTTTCCACACTTATATATTTCTTATCCAACACCTGAATTTGTAGGTTGTTAGCGCGACGCACAACAATGGGTGAAAATACTTATATAAGAACAATTTAAATAAAACCATTATGCTGATTAAGCCAAGACGTAAATCATATTACTTAATCATATTGTATTTTTTGAAGGAGAAAAAAGAGAGAAGCGCCGATAGACGAGATCAGAGCGTTAACCCCTAAAAAGCGCTAAAATATTTTATGCAAACCATAGCGATGAAAAGTTTTATTTTAATTTGAAATCATCATACATGTCTTATAGTCAGGGCTGTTAGGGCAATAAATGGACTGCTTGGGGCAATTTGTTCTAAAGCCACCAAATTATTATTAAGCATTTGTTTTTGTTCAATAATTGTGAGCAAATCCAATTATTTAAATAAAATAACACCAGAAGTAGCTAAATTGGCCATAACTTTTAACACATAGCGATATATCACGTGGTCACAGCCTTTTGGGTATCATTAGTAAGGTATATCTCAAATCTGAATGGCGGCCATATTTGATTTTGCTAATAAACCGGCCCTGGGCGATTCCCGTCTTGGTATCCATCGCAAATCGAAAGAGTATAATCTGTTCTATCTGTGCAAAATGTTGAAGCTTTGGAAGAATTTGCCCCCAAAATATCCCTAACAGTCCCGACTAATAATTAGCTCATTCTGGTTCATTTGAATACCCATGGTATATGGGTCTACGACCATCAGAAATATATTTTAGCGGGGATCGACTTGAGACGTCAGATTCTGATGTCGATCGTCTCAAGTCGATCCCAGCGTATATAAGGGTAAAGGGTTTAATGGTGGCCAACTGTTTGTGACACTAGCTCAACATTACAACCGCCAAGTGTAAAATGAAGTGGATTGTCGCGATCTAAACACGAAAATTAATTGCCATAATTTGCCAGCCAGCGTGTTTGTTACAGTGATGTTGGTTTTACCTCTATGCGAGGCCAGATCCCACATCCATTGACCGGCTCCACTCAATTGTCCTCCAGTCCACCAAACCTCCAGCTCATGGTGACCGCCTTCCACCATGGTGACGTTCTCCTCTATTCTGCTCTTCAAGAACTCGTACTCCTCCTCGCCGTTAATGGCGAGCAGATATGCCCCATGGAAACGACAGGATTCCTGGGCGGCCGTCCAGGATTGATGATCAACGGATTCAAAGTAATAACAGCTTCCGTGGAAGCTCTCCCAATGCGCAGGACAGTCGTCAAAACCTGAAGGCAAACGTCAAAATAATAAGACATTCGATATAAAAAATCGACGGAAGTCGGTATTTGGGAGACGGCTATAAATCCATCTGAAAACTACGAAGTTGAAAATGGCACTCGTTTAATTATGTAATATTTACATGCCACTGTATGAAATATCAAAAATGAAAAACATTTCTACATTCTACAACGACTCCATCTGTGGGGATAGTTAATATATTTTTAGGGAATCTTGTTAACGTTGTGTGAGGTCTGGCAATGGCATGGGGATGCCAGATGACCCGATCTGTATTTGACAGAAAATGACCCACAAACATTCATGCTAGTAAATCAACTCTTGTCCTGTACGATAGATCGTAACTTGGTCGACCAATCCTAAGACTACCATATATCGTAACTTGTACAAAATACGAGACAATTGGCGCATAACATTGAATTTGAAATAGCTAGAAACACGATCCAATCTAGCTATTCGATATTTATAAAAACTAAATTGGGTGAATGTCCCGTGGTACCAATCTATCACATAGTTTCCTCAGTATTAAAGCGTCGTATTTGTCACTTTACAAATTGGCATTTACAACCCTTTAACCCTTTAACCGCCAGTGCCGTTCATATTCGTTTTTTTACATTTTATATTAGCACATTACATATCAGCTTTTAAACCTGTTAAAGGTAAAAAATAACATTAATCAGCAAGATTGGAAATTTTTTGACGTTAATTTTGTCAAATCTGAATAATTTTCACTCACTTGAAGTTGTGGGTCGCGTCAGCGAGACAGAACTTCAAGTGAGTGAAAATTAAATTAAATAAATTAAATAAATTAAATAAATTAAATAAAATTAAATAATTTGGCTGCTAAAGGATTAATACAAAGGTGACGATGTGTGCATACTCATGCTTGCTGGGTAGATTCTGATTATCTGTCTCTCGGTACCAATAATGGTCACCAAAATAATTACTGTTTTTTAAGAAATTAATGTGTTTTACCATAATGTATTGTATTCACCGAATAGCGTACAATTATTTTGATTATGGTATGCTCTTATCAGTTTTACCTAATTTATTTGTGCAAAGTATGTAATAACTTGTATGATTGTATGTGTTTTAAATAATAATATTTGTGTAAATTATGTAAAGAATATTTTAAGTATTTGTATGCAATGATGTGATATTATAGGCCTGCCATTTTAGAAAAAAAGAGGAGTGTTTGTAACATGTCTCTCATAACTCAATTCGAGTGGCCAATGTTTTATCTGAAATATTAATGTCTTGTTTTATTATTATTAAGTGAGACAAAAATACAATATTTCTACTACTACTCACCAAGGTCTGACGTAGATGTGGGTGTGCCTCGTGTTGTGGTGGGGTTGTCTGGGGCTGAGGTGGGAGGGTATGTAGGTGGGACCGTATACTCCTGATCCGTTACCAGCTCACAGATCCTCCTGAGAGGGACATCTCCCACCAGATCCACCAGTCCTGATCCGTACTGGTCGTGCCGGAGAGCCACGTAGTACTCCCATCCCATCATGTTGTCAGGCTCAGGGTGCAGCCAGGGGGCGTAAGAGAAAGGCCTCCCTGCAAGTCACACATCCATTATGCATAGGATAAAGCCCGAGGATCTCTACATTCTTAGCAATAGAAAAGGCTGAGGCCTTTTCTATAGCTAAGAATGTAGAGATCCGAGGGTTTTAACTGACTTAAAACACATCCGACCTAATGAGGATTCATCATAATCAACAGCTCGGTCACACCTACCTACCATGATAGTTGGTCTGTACTTGATAAACAATAACTCTCCATTCCCGGTTTAGGATGTAGTGGTCGGACAGAGGAAATAATGTAGTGATGTGTTTAAATAATAAGCACCCTTACAATAAGCAACCGGTAAACGTCTATCCAATGTCGGTTTTGTATTGAACCAGCGTCACAGACGCCGGGTCAACACGAGCCCTTAAAGCGTTACATTATAAAATATAAAAATCACCCACTTAAAGTTGTGTTTTGCTACTGCGACTCACAGCTTCAAGTGGGTGAAAACTACTGATATTTGTTTAATTTGAGACCAAATATGTTTAAGCACTTATTTCGCTTCCAATGACAGTGATTTTAGTCGGTTGATAAAACAGATTAAAAACGACTTTAGTCGTACTTAAAGGGTTGAATATTTTTATAGTTTTCGGAAACATCTACAAGTTATAATTTCAATCATATCAAATACTTTGTTTCGTTGCCGATGACAAGTTACTACGGCTAATAAAACATATTACAAACCATCCGTGCTGAGCGCTTTAACAGGTTGAGCCGACTTTGCAGGAATGTTTTGTTTTGGTCGGGGTATGTGACAATGTGACAATGTATGTGACAATGTACATTATTTTGTTTTTTGAAGTATACCTTTTAAAAAATAAATATAGCATGTCATGCGAAGGCGAACAGCGATAACTGCTTACTTTTAAAATTAACAGCTACTGATGTTTGTGCGCGCAACGTAAATCAAAGGTGAACGTTAATTATAGTCACTGTTACATATATAAAGGCTATCTTGAAAGTCCATGGGCCAGAATTAGTCATCGTGCACCCCACTACTAACCCACACCTAAACATATAAGTCAAATATATTATATGGCCAATAAGTATGCCTTTTTAAGTCGTTTTCATCGACCATGTTGACTAGTTTGTTTTGTTGTCGATTTTAATTATTTGTAATAAAAAAAAATGTTCAAACGTATGTGTAGAGATCACTATTTAATCCACTGCATCATGCATTACATCAGTAGAACGAGAATTTAGTTAATATTTTATATGATATATTGCATGTTTAGATTGGTAAGCGGGAACCGCAACGACAGACGTTAGCGTAACCCTGCCCCCTAGTTTTAGGTTTGGGGGTACCCCCATATAAGCGGTTAAAATATATATTTCGTCCCTATTTTTTACTGGTAACATCTCAATTTATGTTATGGAGATACATGTATCAAAGTTTAAAAAAAGTTGGTGTGGGTGAGTAGTGGGGAGAGGGGTGCACGGTGAACACTTCTGGCTCATGGACTATGACAGTTTAAATTTGAATATTGGAACATCATTAATTTATTTATTAACAGATTAGTTGGTATTTGAGAGGTTGTCATTATCAAATGTATTTGCCCTGTAAACGGTTAGGCTAATTGTATATGTGTGCACTGAATAACACTGGTGATGTCTTGAATCATGTATCATCAGCTAATCGTTAAAAAGAAGACAAACTAATATTCATCTAAATTACCATTGTCCATATTGAGTCCGTTGTCCCAGAACCATTTCCACTCGCCGTTGTCTTCTTCTGCCCTCCTTCCTCCAGTCCACCACACCTCCAGGCCCAGGTGGAAATCCTCTATCTTCTCCTTCAGGAAATCGTATTCCTCTTGGCTGTCTATTGACACCAGGCGAGCTCCAAGCAAACTGCACCATGCCATGTTATTGGTCCACGTGTCAAGACGAGTTCTCTCGAAATAGTAGCAGCTTCGCTTGAAACTTTGCCATCCCGTCGGACAGTCTCCAACAGTTACAGAAGGCTCTTGATAACATAGATATCGATACACCAGGATTAGATATGACTACTCTTTTGACCCATTAGTTATCATTAACCTTGAACGGCTAAAGCTATGTTTTTGAGTGATGTCCAGATCAAAATAATACGGTTTCTCTTTTTATATTATAGACACAAATTAAGATATATAAGGTACATCGTTAGATTGCAGAATTTGACCAGTACTTATACGGGGCTTTTAACGGAAAATGTACATGTATACAAAATATTATTTTTTATTAAAGTGGAAAATATGAGGATAATAATTGCAGTTGCGTCATTGCGTCGTGTTAAATATGAAATATAAATACAAAGTCAATGTGATTATTATACAACCAAAATAAATAATATTTAACCTTTGTAGTATGTCACTTTCATACATAATAGACCTACATAAAATTCATTATTTACAGGCCTCAAAGTAAATAACGACATATATTATTATACAAGTGACAAATACACTGCTCCGGAAAAAGCGTAGAAGCAGAAGGCTAACATTAAAAAAAAACCTACTGATTATAAATATAATGTAAATATATTTCTTTAAAATAGACAAAATCAATTATATATGGTCGATATAAATTTGAGGTTGTTGCAAGCACAAGTGCATTTGTGATTTGTTGTTTTATTTAGACAGAGTGTACGGTGTTATCTGTTTACACACTCACAGAGTGTACGGTGTTATTCGTTTACATACTGACAGAGTGTACGGTGTTATCTGTTGACACACTGACAGAGTGTACGGTGCTTTATGTTTACACACTGACAGAATGTACGGTGTTATATGTTTACACACTGACAGAGTGTACGGTGTTATATGTTTACAGACTGACAGTATACGGTGTCATTCGTTTATACAATGACAGAATGTACAGTGTTATATATTTACACACTTGTGAACTGTACGGTGTTATTTGTTCACACACTGGGAGTGTGTACGGTGTGCTATGGTTACGCACATTGACAGAGTGTACGGTGTCATCTTCGCACACTGACAGAGTCTGCAATGTTATCTGTTCGCACACTGACAGAGTGTGCAGTGTTATCTGTTCGCACACTGACAGAGTGTACAGTGTTATCTGTTCGCACACTGACAGAGTGTACAGTGTTATCTGTTTAAATACTGACAGAGTGTACGGTGTTATCTGCTTACACACGGACAGAGTGTATGGTGTTATCTGTTCAAATACTGACAGAGTGTACGGTGTCATGTGTTTAAATACTGACAGAGTGAACGGTGTTATCTGTTTACACACGGACAGGGTGTACGGTGTTATCTGTTTACATACTGACAGAGTGTACGGTGTTATCTGCTTACACACGGACAGAGTGTACGGTGTTATCTGTTTACATACTGAAAAAGTGTGCGATGTTATCTTTTCGCACACTGACAGAGTGTACGATGTTATCTGTTCGGACACTGACAGAGTGTACGGTGTTATCTTTTCGCACACTGACAGAGTGTACAGTGTTATCTGTTCGCACACTGACAGAGTGTACGGTGTCATCTGTTCGCACACTGACAGAGTGTACCGTGTTATCTGTTCGCACACTGACAGAGTGTACGGTGTCATCCGTTCGCACACTGACAAAGTGTACGGTGTCATCTGTTCGCACTCTGACAGAGTGTACAGTGTTATCTGTTTACACACGGACAGAGTGTACGGTGTTATCTGTTTACATACTGACAGAGTGTGCGGTGTTATCTTTTCGCACATTGACAGAGTGTACGATGTTATCTGTTTGCACACTGACAGAGTGTACGGTGTTATCTGTTCGCACACTGACAGAGTGTACCGTGTCATCTGTTCGCACACTGACAGAGTGTACGGTGTTATCTGTTCGCACACTGACAGAGTGTACGGTGTTATCTGTTCGCACACTGACAGAGTGTACGGTGTCATCTGTTCGCACACTGACAGAGTGTATGGTGTTATCTGTTTACATACTGACAGAGTGTACAGTGTTATCTTTTCGCACACTGACAGAGTGTACAGTGTAACCTGTTCGCACACTGACAGAGTGTACGCTGTCATCTGTTCACACACTGACATAGTGTACGGTGTTATCTGTTTAAATACTGACAGAGTGTACGGTGTTATCTTTTTGCACACTGACATAGTGTCGGTGTTTTCTGTTCGCACACTGACAGAGTGTACGGTGTTATCTGTTCGCACTCTGACAGAGTGTACGGTGTTATCTGTTCGCACACTGACAGAGTGTGCGGTGTCATCTGTTCGCACACTGACAGAGTGTACGGTGTTATCTGTTTACATACTGACAGAGTGTACAGTGTTATCTTCTCGCACACTGACAGAGTGTACGGTGTAATTTGTTCGCACACTGACAGAGTGTACGGTGTCATCTGTTCGCACACTGACATAGTGTACGGTGTTATCTGTTTACATACTGACAGAGTGTACGGTGTTATCTTTTTGCACACTGACATAGTGTCGGTGTTTTCTGTTCGCACACTGACAGAGTGTACGGTGTTATCTGTTCGCACACGGACAGAGTGTACGGTGTTATCTGTTCGCACACTGAGAGAGTGTACGGTGTTATCTGTTTACACACTGACAGAGTGTACAGTGTTATCTGTTCGCACACTGATAGAGTGTACGGTGTTATATGTTTACACACTGAAAGAGTTAAGGTGTTATCTGTTTAAGCACTGACAGAGTGTGCAGTGTTATCTGTTCGCACACTGACAGAGTGTACGGTGTTATCTGTTTACACACGGACAGAGTGTACGGTGTTATCTGTTTACACACGGACAGAGTGTACGGTGTCATCTGTTCGCACACTGACAGAGTGTACGGTGGTATCTGTTTACACACGGACAGAGTGTGCAGTGTTATCTGTTCGCACACTGACAGAGTGTACGGTGTTATCTGTTTACACACGGACAGAGTGTACGGTGTTATCTGTTTACACACGGACAGAGTGTACGGTGTTATCTGTTCGCACACTGACAGAGTGTACAGTGTTATCTGTTCGCACACTGATAGAGTGTACGGTGTTATCTGTTTACACACTGAGAGAGTGTACGGTGTTATATGTTTACACACTGACAGAGTGTACAGTGTTATCTGTTCGCACACTGACAGAGTGTACGGTGTTATCTGTTTACACACGGACAGAGTGTACGGTGTTATCTGTTTACATACTGACAGAGTGTGCGGTGTTATCTGTTCGCACACTGACAGAGTGCACGATGTTATCTGTTTACACGCTGACAGAGTGCACGGTGTTATCTGTTTACACACTGGCAGAGTGTACGATGTTATCTGTTTACACACTGACAGAGTGTACGGTTTTATCTGTTCGCACACTGACAGAGTGTACGATGTTATCTGTTCGCACACTGAATGGCCAGTACATAATTAAGACGAGACAATGATAAGCAATATCTTGAAGGGGCTACGTCGCCACATGCTTCTGATAATAAGATGTACAGCCTACATGTTTCTCCTTTCAGGTTGGCCAACAATTAAGCATACATCACAGTTGTGATAAAAAGTAACACAACAGTAATATTACTAGCTCAAACACAGAGACCTCTCTTTGAAATAACCAATTTGAATGTGACATTTTGAGCAGAATCTCAAATATCATCTCTTCATTTACAAATTATGTATTAAACTACATCCCTAGAAGCTCGTGGTTGGAAATATGGTTATAAACCTAAATAATGTGACTCTAACAATAATAAATTCGATATCATGGTGATAATAGTGATTTTGTGAAATTTTGACGGCCATTTTGGATTTTCAAAAATGCCATTGGATAACATTTTACACACCCTCTAGAAATTACTACCTTTTTCGAAAATGAGTCATAAAAAACTGTATACCCTCTTTCCACCATTTGTTAAAATTCCTCCTAACTAACTTCTGTTGTAGCTGTATGCCGTTAGCGATGTTAGTGTGCCCCAAAGGGGGGTTCGTCCGAACCCCTCGAACCCCCCCCCCCCCCCTGGCTACGCCCCTGCAGGATACACACGGATACCTAGTTTAATTTTCTGGCACCTGAGATGTGAATTATTACCGAAAACTGCTTCCTCAACATGCTTAAGGTGAATGTAAAATAACTGACTTACTTTATGTGGGCTTACAACACACGATTTTTTTAAAACTGTTTATAGACATTTAAATACTGTGTAATTTCAAATATGTCAACGTCATTTGGGAAATGTTTTCGTTTTTATTGTTAGAACCATCTAAAACGAATATGTTAATCAATACAAATTAAAAATATCTCTCAATAAGAATTTTACGATTGGGAACATCATATTTTGCACATTAATACTTTTTATTGGAATGAGAAAAAATAGAGAAAGTAATCTTGGTAATGCAATGCAATTATTAGTCTCCTTCAGAATGTGGACCAGAGTATCATCTTGCTTATATCTGATCATTTATATAAAGACCTCCGGTAATCTCAATCCACAAAGAGTTTATTGGCCGATTGGCCTTGGCTAAATGTTATACATAGATGTATCAGTTTCTCTGATGATTCAAAAGGAAATAATTTCTTCGTGAGGTAAAGTATATGCAAAAACGTGTCTACAATTTTTTGAAAAAAAAAATCATTTCTCTCAATGAATTATCTCTGAACCCCAAATTGCTAATTTCTAAAAGGTGTTTGCTAAAGGCACACACGATATTCATTATACCAGTGTTGTATTTCCAGATACCGCACTCATATGGCCACCGCTGACATATCATCATAACGTTGATAACAACCTAAAAACAGGCCATTGGACTAGCTGATTAGAGCTAATGTTATATGTTTATTTTTTGCGACTTGACATAAAACTTATCTTATCTTATTTTATCTTATCTTATTATATAGTATCTTATCTTAGGCCACCTATTTCTTGGAGGAATGTGTAGTTCACTCTTATCCAAACGATACTTCACATCACGTGGTGTTATGTAACCAATTAAAAGCAACCATTCCGTTGTGATGACCAATAAAACAATTGGGCCGAGCGACCTTATTTATTTGAAATGAGAGAAATGTTTCTCCTGACCAAACACAACAATATTGATTGTTTACTTATAATAGTGTTCACTGTATAACACCTTCGGATCAGTTCAATTCATAATAAACAATGTTACGTGGCCTCACGTTTTCAACACTCGAAGTTTGTGCAGCCCTCCAAAGCCAAAATAGTTGATTGTTTGGTATTAATATATCGTCGGTTATGAGCCCACACGTCGTATTTGAGTGTGATATACGACACTAGGGCTACTAGGGTACTATGTTATCAAATGCCTGCAATGAAAATAGTACCTAGGTACACGTCAGAGTTCATCATGGCTGATAAACTAGGACAAAAAACAATGCATAACATAATTATAATAAGCTTTATCAACTTGATTCAACCAGCTTTCAGAACTTGAATATCTGGCTTCTGAAATTTATTGTCAACAAATTTAATTTATATTATTTTAAATCTATGATGCTTCGTCTCGTTTAGTAGCATAAACACAGGAACATTCGACAAATTGTTAGAGGGTTAGAAATAGTAACGGATACGGATCAAATTTAAATTGTTAAATTGTGTTCCCTGACCTCTAAGGCTCTGACCAGTGGACAACCAGTATATATTCGAAACATGCTTCAGCCACCAGGACACTTATCTGGATCCGCTGAATGTTTCACTGGTCAGAACCGCGGTAGGCAGCAGGGCCTTTTCTGTTGCTGCACATAGACTTTGGAATGAACCTCCTTTAGAAATTCGCTCTGCGAAAACACAAATTAGTTTTAGGAAGTACTTGAAAACGTATTTTTTGGTCAGGCTTTTCCGACTTGAATCCTCGGTGGTCCGGTTGGCCCAGACGAAAAACGCAAACGGTTTTGGAACTATGAGTCGGATTACGATTATGTTTGTCGCGCCTCTGCGCTCGGATCACCGATTTAGGCGCTATAGAATTTTTTTTTTTCGTGATGAAATGGTAAGTTTCATGCTGCATGCGTGCTGCCTATCATCGAGTTCCAATTGTTTATTTTAAGAAACAAACAATTTTAATCAATAATTTTGGAGCTGTAAACAATGAATAGTATAAAAAAATATAAGATAATACATTGTCATAAACATGATAAAGACGAACATAAGCATGTATGATATTATATAGATATATCTATCAATAATTGGCAAAAGTAAACTAGCATAATATAATATTCCCCTCGTTATGTTAACATAGCATCTATTTTGCGAAGCTTGCGAATATTTATTTTTTAAATAAATCAGTTCCATCACTACCTTCTGGGAACTTCCCCCTATACATTAACATTGAAATAAAATATATCTTGGTAGAATTTTTTTTAAATAAAGAAAATTGACCCGACATTTTTAGAGATATAAAGACAAAAAATGACTTTGCTCAATATGTACATGTAAATAGACAGATTGAATGAACAGAAATATGAATTATGCTTATGCATGATCAAAATGATGATTAACTTACACTTTAACCTTGAGTTGTCATGTTTAAACCAACCTGCTTCTACAATACAGTGCATAATAAACTTCCCCGAAAATTCGTGAATAATATTTGCTTGCTTTTTTATGAAAAAGAAAATTCATCCAAACAAATATTAGCCCTAGGCTTTTCTTATTAATTCTTGGACAAGAATATAATTTTCATCCCGACGAATTTTCATCTTGATGAATGTTCTTTTTAAAATGTTGTTTCATTTTCACGAATTATCGTTCATAGGAATTTTTAGTTGCGCGAATGATCATTTTCACGAATTTTCGTTTTCGCCAATATTCGTTCTGACGAATTTTCGCAAATTTGAAAACATATATGCTGAAAATAACAGCAGGTTTCTTTCAAACATAAATTGGGTTGCATTAAGAAGAATGACGGGGGCCCTAGGGTAGTGGTTAGCACCGCTGCCTTTCGCGCCAAAGTTCGGGGTTCGGTTCCCGGTATCGGCGGTTTGAAAGAAACAAAAATGTTCCTTCCCCATCCACGTGTGAAAGTCAGTATTGTGGGGAGCCTCCGTGACCGAGAGGTAGCGTGCTCGGCCTCAGACCGCCAGGGCTCGAATTTCGAATCCTGTGTCTGGAGGACAGTGTCATCTCAATCATCTCACCATCCTCAAGAGGTTCTCCTGGCCCAGTTTAGCCTATATGTGCACAAAGGTGGCCTAAAGCCCGATTCATTTCATTTGCATTAAGAAGAAAGTTCTTACTATGTTAGTACTACATTCGGAATGCAACCGTTATCACAATTCACATAATAATGTACATGATTACCAATAAATCAATAAATAAATAAAATAAGTATTTACTGTATCTAAGTATTTGTAGAAGCCCACTTTTTGTGAAATATATTGTACAAAACAATTTTACATTGTATTAGTCAATATTTATTTGTGAATAGGCATACCTACCATTATCATCCTCCATGTTGCCAGTACCAGCCGTTTCCTGATTCATTCTTTCTTCCACTCGTCTCTCTGGTGAAGCCGGTGTGATATTATCTCTATCTTTTGATGTTAGTAAATGACGAGATACCTTATTGTCCGTTTAATATCTAACATATCATTTTCGAGCTGTAACGTTAGTATTGTACATTTTTTTACTTAAATATTGCATATTTATTATCTAGTTAGTAAATGACCACCCTCCACAACGTGTTTCAGAACACAATGTGAAAGGCAGTATCAGGATTAATGGGCGGTACTACATGTAAAACGACTAGTAAGTAATAATTATATCACAGAGTTGCAGTGTTTTCCATCACACAAACATAACATGCAGAATGATGTAGATTGTGTTTTCTAAAAAGTCTAGATGTGATTTACAATTACACACTCTAACTGTTGTGTAGTGCCCTACATAGCCGCAATTCTTTCTAAGCCCTTTAACCGCCGGTGCCGCATATATTCGTTTTTTTCACCTAATTATTACCTAATTCAGTACCGCCTTTTAAACATGTTAAAGTCATAATGTGACATCGATCAGCATGATTTAAAATGAGCTGACCTCCATTTTGTCAAATCTGCATAATTTTCACTCACTTGAAGTTGTGGATCGCGTCAGCGAGACACAACTTCAAGTGGGTGAAAATTCCGATTGAATAATTTGGCGATTGAATAATAAAGGGTTAATAGTTTGTAGGTAGTCTACAAAGAAAATAATGATAATTGCTATATTTAGGTTATTGCACACCTTCATTGTATACAGTTTATCGCCTTTACGTAACCTTGGTAATCTGGTAATGTTTCTTACGCCAATAAGTATGTACATACTTTATATAAATTCAAAAATAACCTGAACAAAACCCAAATGAAATGTCTGATCAGTTTAAAATAATATTAAGAGAAGCTGTTTTGAGCAATAAATATAGTATTGGATATTAATACAAAAATATAATTCATAGCTTATAGCTTAACATATTGTCATTTGTCTCGACAACATGTATCTGTAAACAGTTAAAAAGGAAATTAAAGTCAATAGTATTGTACAAATATTATGAGTTGGTGCGCAGGACTGCAATCAAGGTCTAAGGTGGTGATATTCAAATTAGAATGAAGCTAACACCTTAAATACGGACAAGTGAACAATATAATTAAATGCTATCCTGGATGTCTAACTTATTTAGGTCACCTGTATTCGACATATTGATGTACACAATTTTACTTACAATTGCATATTTGTACGATTATTGTATAATTTGTGTATATAGAGCCTAATAAATAAATAAATAAATAAATAGCAGAGCACATAAAGAAAAAATATTGTGTTTTTATTGTTTTATTTATTATCAACTCTTCTATAAATTTTCATCGTTTTAGAAAAAAATCGACATATATATCTACTGGGTATTGCACACATGCACATATCATTATATATTTGTGTTAAATTATAAAACTATATTTTGATAATTATATTCTCTAGTGTGAAGAGATAATTTATCAAAATACAGTTTTGTCTTTTTTTGCATAATCATATATTTATTTTACAATTAAATATGTTTTAATGGCGTAAATGGTTTCAAACAGTACATGGATAAATGAAAAGGTCTATGCTTATAATTTACAAATAAAAATAAACGTTCAGCATGATCAGAAGCCACTGTT
Source organism: Flabesymbios commensalis (assembly GCA_964017125.1). Classification (NCBI taxonomy): domain Eukaryota; kingdom Metazoa; phylum Annelida; class Polychaeta; order Terebellida; family Flabelligeridae; genus Flabesymbios; species Flabesymbios commensalis. Next base: position 63,039,892 of record OZ024914.1, on the reverse strand, counting down.
TGTTTATTTGATGTTCTCACTACATATAACTGTGATTTTAAGCCGTCTTCTATTTTATCATGTATAGCATTATTGTGAGAGCCGTCGTTATTATTAACTAGACTTATTATAGAGTATTGTGTTAGTACGCATAGTATGCAGTTATTATCTTACAGGGTATTGTTGTAGCTCACATAATAACCTGTTATTATCTTATAGGGTATTGTGTTAGTAGGCATAGTAACCAGTAGCACCTTCACCGGATCCTGATCCTGATCCTGAGCCAGAGTAATCATCATCGTCTTCACTACTGTCAGAGTCAGAATCCTCGTCACTGTAATCTACTATAGTGCCCTCTTCACTGGAGTTATCTATGTTGTTGTCCACTTCCTCTTGGCTGATCTCTGATGAATCCACAATTGCGCTTTTCTCACATACAAAGTAATTAAACCATTCAGGGTCTAAGTCTATGATGCCCCACTCTTCATAGCCAGAATATCCTATAGCAATGTAGAGTTCATCACCCAGTATGTTGTCCGGTTGTCCTTCCTTCCATGGTGCATACTCAACCGGAACTCCTGAAAATACAAATTATAGAGTTCATTGAACAATATATTTGTGTGAAAATCCATGGTTGAAAACAACTGACATATATGTTACCTGACATGCATATCAATTATACATTATTTACATGGACTTCGATCTGATCTGTTCCTACTTGCACTGGGTTCTGCTTGCAGTTTAATTTTCTCTCCATCGGAGTCACTCAGGCATCGGGATTCAACATGGCATATAAGATGATCAAAAACATTAGATCACATTATGAGTAGATCAGATATGGCTAGTCATAAGCTCTTTATCGTGTAAATTTATATGTAGTTTATTCAGCCCTAGCGTGGAGGAGATCAGGAGGTAATAGAGCATTATGTAGTAGGAACCGCTCAGCCTTCCCTGAAATGCAAAATCCCACCACAGAGCAAGTTGGAATTAATGAATGAATGGGGTTTTAGGCCATATTTGTGCAGATATAGGTCCGGAAAACCTCCAATACTGAATATTTATGAGTGAGCGGGAGAAAAACCAGAGTGGGAGGGAATGCCAGACTGGAAAGGTGGTGGAGCGATCCCTGGATTTTCGACTCTGCAAGCAAGCAGCTTTAACCATTGCACCAATATAAATATAAAATAATAAAAACATGACCGGTACGTCGGGATTGATAGATTAATAAATTGATAATATCTGTTTGATGATTATAAGATTGCAATGATCACTTTGCCGGGTTTTAGTCTCACTCAGCTAGGTTTTTTTATTCATCTTTATATAAATAAAAATGACAGCATTTCAATATAAGTACATGTATTCCTATTAACACTTTCAGGCCTGAATTTACCATAGTCATCTTCATTCACTAGAAGCCGCGAATTGCTGTCGCAATTCTCGATTTGTAGTGAATGAAGATTATTTGATGTGGTTTGAAAATTAAAGAAAATTACCAAGTATTGGTAAACCAGTTTCATGGGAATTTTCGTTCTAAAACCCCTGGTTGTAGGAAAATTAGGTCTGTTTTCAGGGATGAAAGATGATGCTTAATGCATCGTGAGGGTTTAAAGTGTTTTCAAAAAAATAATATATTTTATCAATTAAAACTTCAAAACGTCCTAATTTTGATGTACGTTTGTAGTATTTTCTATAACTGAATTTGGTTAGAAATGTACTCCTGCTGCATGGATGTGAATGGACAGGCTTTGGTTTATGACTTACGTCTGCCATGAGCCTCCAGCCAGTACCAGTCTGTACTGGTCTCTGTCTGTCTGTAGCCGGAAGTCCAAAATGCTATCCAGCCAGTGAAGATGGTAGGGTTCTCATCTATCATGCCAGCAAGGTGAGAAATAAGGAAGTTATACTCCTCTGCGTTGTTTACAGAAACCAGAACTGATTGACTGTCCTGACAAGTGGTGGATGCAACTCGTCTAAGCACTTGATTAGTAGAGAACTCATAGCAGCTGCCAGCATAGTACGTCCAGCCTGAATCACAGGTAGTTCCAGCTCCACCTACGTGAAATCAGAATAAAAAAACACCATTACACGAGAAACTCCAGCAATACGATTTAACATTTGTATAAACATTTCAAAATATCTCAATTAGGTAATTTTAAGTAAATAAATGTCATGCATTATATTACGTTCATCGACTAGGCAAGGTTACTAAAACCATCACACCATAAAACTTGTCAATCATGATAATCTTAACCCATTAAAGCCCAACTTTTTAAAACAGAGCTTTCGAGTCGTAAATATAACACATTGCTACGATTAGGTCATTATTACTATTTTAATTTTTTTTTTTTTTTGGAAAGTGGTTTTTGGGACTGGCAAATGTTTTTGCCAGTGGGCTTTAGAGGGGTCAATGAAATGTGTTTATTGTGACCAGCAGTAGTAGTAGTAAATCATTACTTCACGTTACTTTTCGGCACAAATGGTCTTTGAAGTGACATTGTAATACGATAAAAACGTTGTAGTCAATTGATGAGATGATGTACAGATGATGATGTGAGGGTGGGGGTTATAGGGCATGGTGGGTTATTCAGAGTGTTTTCCTTCGCTCGCCCAATAAGGGGTTCTGGGCATGTCTAGGGGATCTACCCCCAGACATGCCCAAACGCCGGTAAGTTGGGTTTCGCTGTACAATTTAATGGTGAAACTCAGCACTTTGCATTTCGCGCAGCTCCGCTATCCTCGGGTCAGATAGTCCTTAGAAGAACAATAGGTAGGGTCACTCCATTCATCCCTTGTGACAGACCTAATATCAACAACACGCCATTGCCGGTTATTTAAGGCTACCACGGCCTACACCAGCGCCTGCACTGACGCGAGAGCTGCATTGGCACCGCAGTTGAGCGGGTTTCCGTACCATGCCGCATAGCATGCAACTGACGGAACAGATCTCTAATGACCCTCCCCGGATGGGGGCGAAAAGTACTACTACTAGCAATCATCCCAGTACCCCTAGATATGGGCGATGTAGTGATCAACGCTGGTAATCACTCCCACGAGGAGTATCATACATAAATGTATTTGATTTCATACTGAGACTAGGGGGGGTGGGGTGTTTCTAGCCCCGCAAATATACAGTTTTACGTGATACATGTATATCCTAGAGACTACAAGTTGAAACTGAGCTTTATTAGCTTCTCATGGATGACCTGCTTTGTGCCATGTTTACCAAAATAAGGTATCATGGTTTCGTCAATGCTGATATCCTCAGCCACATCTGCCTGCTTGAAAGCTCCAGTCAATTCTTCAAGTATCAGTCGAACCTTGTAGTAGGCCTATCTGTCACCTAACAAATTAGTATTATCTCTAAAATAAAGATCATTTACGATATCATCGAGCCTGTTCCGCCTCAGAGAATCAGAGACCAGAGTATTGTGAATATCTGCTGATTCTGACCAATAAAGCCGGCGATATGGTAGTCGGTTGTATCCAGATAGAAGCATGATACCTAACAATGTTAGATCATGCATCTTATCTATGTCTATACCGAGGCTTCTTTCCTATTGCTAAGAATACAGGTTGTACTCCCTCTGCATGATATCAACCAGATTGTAAGGGAACATTGAGAGAAATAAAGTCCCAGGAGATTTTGAATTCTCTTTCAATAAATCTTGTACACTTCATATACATCTTAATGACATAATCTACTTCCTCGCTTTCTGAGCTGCTTTACAGTAGTTGGCTCATCCCTCGCAGCGTATGCAAACATGGAGAGTATTTCATTCATCATATATCATAAACATATCAATCAAAGACACCATAAGTGCCCACCGGCAAATTTTCTTGTCAGAACCTACATTTTCAATTGCAATGTCTTTCTAGTATATGCCATTTAGCAGACAAACAATTATTATTAGAAAAGGATGGAAATGTGCTTAACATATCAGCATGCTCGGAGATTTAGTACCAGACAGTCTATATAATAAACATGATGTATATCTTTGCATCATTTTACAGAATGGTTCATTACTACAGACTATAATACCATGTATTATCCCACTGGCAAAGTTTTTTGCCATGTAAATTATTAGTCTTTTTATGCACATGTATGAATCTTTTCTCAGCATTACAATTACATGGTGAAAGTCACACATGACAGTTTCTTTATGAATATTGACTTACTTACTACAAAATATGTAAAAAACTACTTATTGGTCTTTTTCACCACAATGAAGTAGCATTCTGGAAGTACTATTTCCCAACAAACTTAAGCGTTGCTAAACGTTGATATCAACTATCAATTGCATAAAATGTAGTTATGCAAATCAAGACGACAAAGAAGTTTACAACGGGTTCAAGTCGTGTAGCCTTTCAATTTTGTTTTTATTGCGACGTCACACAAAAACGTCACTGGCAAAAAAACTTGCCAGTGGGCTTTATTGGGCTAATATATACAATCATGAAAAAAACAGGTGCATGTAATATGAGACCTCGTTATTTAAGCCTAGTGCGGTCCAGTAACGGTCTACCGTCCGCGACGCTGGCCCCAAATTTATTCGACAAATTCGTGAATGTCTCATGCTTGTTGGGTAACTACAGTATAATGGTTTGAATTCTCATACCGGTGGGCACAGCAGTGGAGCCCGCAGCTACAGGAGTAGAATCATTGTAAGTTATTTTGCAGATACTTCTAATGTGGATGTTTCCTTCCACATCCACCAATCCCCAATCACCGTCTCCATCATGCAGTAATGCCGCATAATCCTCATTACCACCCTGATCATTAGGTTCACCAGAATACCAAGGGGAATATCCGAATGGTTGGTCTGTAAAACATCAAGGACATCTTGTAAAAGTGACTAGCTTTGGTTTTACTTACTACCATTATTCAGCAACATATTAAAATTCACAAACTAGCCAACAACTCTGCAGCTAGCAGCGGTTTAAATTTATAATAATAACAAAAACTGAAAAAATACATACATTTAAAAAAAAAAACATTTTTATATATAAAAGTGCAAAACGTTTTCTTATATTTTGCGGTACAATAGTTCCAGTACTAAATTGTTCAAGAAAAAAATAAAATGCGAAATGCAATAATTCATGTCTACATCTGTACAACACGCCAGTTATTGAAAAAATAAGTTTTATATAAATACATTGTTACCACATTGTTAAATATCTGTAATATCTACCAGTTTCATGTTCCTGCACACAATCCCAGTACCAGCCATTATCTGATTCGCTTTTTCTCCCGCCAGTCCACCATATTTCTCTGCCAAAATAGTCGCCATTTTGTGTAACATGGCGCTCTATTCCTTCCTTTATAAACCTGTACTCATCCTCACTATTAATGGATAGGAGGTTGGAGTTCACTTCACCACAATACTCGTTAGCTCGGCTCCAGCTACGATCCAACCCTGCGATGAACAGGTAGCAGTTGCCATGGAAACTTTCCCAGTTTGATGGACACACAACAGGCACTGTGGACATATAACACATATGTAGAGGGAATAAAAGTGTAGTATAAAAGCCTATCAAGCAAGTCAAGTAATTTGAGAGAGAGTTTGATATTACATGTACATTATCTGGCTGTTATGAGTTGACATCATGCAACTCACTACATGTATCTAACAACATTGATTAATGAACATGGAGGCGCATGGTCTTCTCCACCGAATGTGAATACAAGTTTTGTTTTTGCATGGTTGATAAGAAATAGCAGCTTATATGTTTAGAGCAGTGGCAGCTAGAATCGTAGGCAAACTGCAAACATAACAGGTGGGTATCGTAGCCATTTTGTTACCAGGACAAGGGTGCTTGTATTGTTGCAGAAAAAAAACATAATAAAATAATTACATGGTTTGAGTATTAGTACCACAGCACTAATAAATCACCAATTTATATTTATATTCAGGCCGTGTACTCGATGATATAAATACAGCAAGGGTTGTACATCAATCAATCAATCAATCAATCAATCAATCAATCAATCAATCAATCAATCAATCAATCAATCAATCAATCAATCAATCAATCAATCAATCAATAAATCAATCAATCAATCAATCAATTAATCAATCAATCAATCAATCAATCAATCAATCAATCAATCAATCAATCAATCAATCAATCAATCAATCAATCAATCAATCAATCGATTAATCAATCAATTTTATCACACCTATATCCTCAGCGGACCGAGTTCAGAGGCGCACAAATCCATAGCGTGACCATGTGTCATAATCGAGGCCAAAACAGGTTCGTCAACATGCTGCTGAGAAGCTGGGGTGGGTAAGCCAGATCAACCGGGTGAGATTCAACATAGATATACAGCGATCTCACCACACTGGTTGATGTGTGAGAGCTTCCATCTGCGAGAATTGGAGAGAGAGGTATTGTTCACTTCCGCCGTTAACTGTCAACCATGTGCTTTTTGATCGTTTTTCATGGGTATGTTAACATTGTGTTGATCACAATTTCAATCACAGTCAAATTAATGATTAACATCAATATCTTTCAAATTGTAACAAATGTATTTGATAAATGAATAAATTGTAATAGTTACTCTGCTTCATTATCAAAATTATTTAAATATTACAACAAGAATAAAACATCCAAAACACATAAAGTATGCATCTCCCGTGAAAATGTGTGACCGTTCACTGCACATGTGTGGTCATAGATCATAGACATAGTAAGCACACACCATGTCCAATACACCCGGTGACAATGCTGGCAGTGTGTGAAGACAGTGTGTGAAGGAGTTTTCTCTATCTTTTAACGTGGGGAGAGCGAAGTTGTAGGCAGTCAGCAGTGGTCAGGTCAGTCACAGTACAGTCAGGCAGTTCTGAACGTGTTGTAATCTACCGATATCCTCTTCTGGTATATTGTGAAAAAGTGAGTTACAATAATCTAACTTGCTACCGACCAGTACCACTGCAATTTGCTTGGAAACATCTAAGAACAAACTTTTTTCGAATTCGACGCAGGTCACAGATATGATAGAAGCATGACCTACATGTTTGGGATATGTGTTTTCGGAAATTCAAGCTACTGTCGAATACTACACCAAAATTTTTGATCCCGATGATAAAAAGTTACTAGGATTAAGCTTCAGCTTAGACCCTGTTATCCAGACCGACATGGCCATTAAAACAATCTTGCAACTTCTCAAGAAATTCCTTAGCGTTGGCAACAGATAGAGACATGTAAATTTGATTAATATCGTCATAAAAATGGTAGTTTATGTCAAAACTGGAGATATTATTGCGCTGAGTGGTGTAGTGTATAGGGTAAAAAAACACTGGTCCCACCACTGAGCTCTGTGAAACTCCATATGAGAGTGTGACTTTATCTGACAGAGTGTCTTTAATTTTAAGGGATTGGTGCATATTTTGTTAATAAGAAGAAAAGTAAATTTAAACCTGCCCAGATATTCCACACCAATCTGAAAGTCTATGTGTTAATGTAGCATGGTCAATTGTGTCGAAATCGTAAGACAAGTCAAGCAAGGTCACAGCTGTAACCTCGTCTTTGTCCATACTAATAATAATATCGTTATGTACTTTCAGTAGAGCTCTATACGATAAATGTCAGAGGCAGGAAATGATAGGCCTGTTTCTACTGTACTGTAAAAAAACATTGAGAGAACATTTAGCAGTTAGAAAATAACGTTAGATAAACTAACATAAACTTAGGCCTACATACTGTATGAATCGGACTATAAATCAGTTCCTATTTTACTGATTATTACTGAACGCTCATGATAGCCCAAAATAAATTTCAAAATGGCAAATAAATTACCTTCAAATATGTTGATACCGTCGATGCTAAGACAGGTTTGAGACAGGCAGAATGTTAACGAAATTACCTCTCTCATTACGCAATATTTTATAAACCTGACTAGGCAATTCATTCTTAACAAAAATGTAACCATTAGAAAGGGTGACCAGCCGTGGTACACCAGCCTTCTACGCTCCAAAAAATTAGAAACGCTAAATGTAAATAAAAAACACCAGCGATGCTTGGTCAAAATATCACAGAATATAAAATGCATATGTTCATATAGTTTGGCTTTGTCAAAAGAAGCATACGAAAACAACCAAATCAGTCATTTAGAATTAAAAGATATAGGTGGTCGCGGGCGGAAGCTAAAAATTGAACATCACATTGCCTAATCTAAATGTGACAAAATGCCTCCTTTATTATTGCCATGCGGTGAAGCTGTTCATGATAATGTCAACAAAGCCCAAGCATGTGCGTTCAGCAATATTCCACAGTGCATGACTCGCGCAAAACACTGCACGCTGCTCAATTTATAACAGAATATCGATTAATATTAATACGCCTACACGAGAAGGAAGTGCAATATCTAATTATTATCCTTATCCCATCAAAAGCACCTGGCCCTGGCAGAATGAGTCCCCACGTTTTTAATTCAAAACAATATCCAAACCGCTGACTAATATTTTTAATTTATCTCTCCTACGCCGATTTTTCTCGATACATGGAAACAGGCAAATGTTATCCCAATATTCAAAAAGGGCGATCATAGCTTTCCTAATAATTACTGGCCGTTTCCTTATTAAACTATGTAGACAAAGTAATGGAAAAGTGTGTTTTTAAACATATGTTTAGCTATTTTAGAGATAACGAACTAATTTATAAAAATCAATCTTAATTGCTTCCGGGATGTAGCACCACACACCATCTGGAACATTTGTTTCACAGCATCTTTGGCGCTTTTGATATAGGATTGAAAGTAATGATAGTGTTTGGTGACATTTACCAAAGCTTTAGATAAAGTGTGACACGCAGGGCTACTATTTAAGCTAAAAAAACATCTGAATTACTGAAGAATTACTTAAAGAGATAAGTAATTACTGGTCTGGCAGACAGCAGGGGGTGTTGTTGCAGGGTGAGTCGGCAGATACAAACGCGGGAGTTCCTCAAGGTTCCGTCTTTGGACCACTTTTGTTTTTGGTTTATAATAATGATATGGAAGAATGCGTAACTACAAAACTGACTCTATTTGCAGATGGCAAATTACTTTTTTTGTATTTCATATTGTCATATACTAAATTCGCAAATACTAAATAGCTACCTCGACAAACTAGAAGCATGGGCGCAGCAATCGCTTGCTATCTTCAGTGCTTTAAAAACAAACAGTATGGTGGTTAATTATATAAATATTACTCCCCAAATAACGTATGTACGTTTAACCAAGAATTACAAAATATACTCTACTCTAAACATTTAGGTGCTACTTAACAACAAAATTTAAAATGAGATAAACACTTTGAGGAAATATCAATTGAAGCTAATAAACTTTTAGATATTAAAAATTTGATCAGCCTTAAGCTTAGTAGCTTAGTCCCGAAATTCTCTATTTTACCTGTCAGAAGCATGCTGGAATATTCGAACGAGCTGTTTTCGAAAGGAACTGAAGCAAACTATGCGTGGCACATCATCTAGTAAAACTTACACCGAACCGTCATTGGGAAGTTTACAATCCCGATGTGAAAACAAAATGATTATACCCTATTCTGACATAGGACTCTTGTTAAACCAATTAGTCAACAAACAGTTAAGGAAACAAGCCAAGGCAGATGCAACCTACGGAGTAACCCTAATTTAAGCCAAACCAACACTCGCTCAGAAACTTTTCGAAAATATTATTTCCGAGCACCACTCATTTTTGGAACAATCTATACAATTCTACCAAAAACTTGACATAAAAAAACTCACTAAAAAATATTGAAAACCAACAAACCCAATACAAATCTTTTTTTAACAAGGATTGGGTCTATGCCTCATGCCTGTTGGGTATGCTTACATGGTGTAGGCTGTATGGGGCTGGTTCCAGGTGCGATCAGCGATGCGTCCTTCTCACATATACTTCTGATGTAGATAGATTTTTCCACATCCACCATCCCCCAATCCCTGTCCTCATGGAGTAAAGCTATGTAATACTCCCTGCCTCCCATATCATTAGGTTCTCCATCCTTCCACGGGGCGTAGTCCATAGTGGTAGCTGATGGACAATCACATAAAATAAATAGGTTATGCATAAAAATTTTCAGCGATATTTGCGTTACTTCAGTGAACATGAAATGCATTGATATTATAAATTTCAAAACTAGAAACTTGATGATATACCTGTACAGTGTATAAATACTAGGCACCCCCCTTCGCTGAATAACTATCTGAATATGGTAATACGCAGCATATATGTTATACTTTGATTTGTCAAAAAATACATAAAATGGCCACAACTTTCCACGCTAAATTACCTTATTTAAATTTTCACCCACTTGAAGTTGTGTCTAACTACCGAGACCCAAACCTTCGAGTGGGCGACAATTACTCAAATTTACATTATGTTGATTTTAAGCACTAAAAGAAAACAGTCCTGACACTACTAATTCACGTGGTGATATATAGTCGACAGTGTCACATGTCAAACTACGCAAAGTATGCCACTCTCTATCGTGATCTATCGTAAACAATAATCATTAATTGTATTTACGGTTTTTGATCGAAACAAATATTGCTGTTGACTTTTTTCTGCGGCAGTCAGCTTAAGGTTGTTCTCGTATTACCAGTAAAACTTGTGAATTGATAACTTTAATTTAGTTACTTTAATACAAACGGGTCGTTTTTTGACACATTACAGGGAGAGAAATATGACATTTTCATACCTTGTTGGCGTGAAGTAGAATTGGCGTGAGGTAGAATTCTACCTCGCGCCACGAAGGTATGAAAACGTCGTATAAGTAAGACATAGTTAGACAGAGTAAAACATAGTGAAGTAATTAAAGCAGTGAAAACTATATATCAACCAACTTATTGCCACTGGAATGATAAATCAACTCTATGTAGGTTTATTGTTGAGCCTCATTCGTAGACCTTAGTTCAACATTCAATCAAAATTTGGTCAACTTCTCATTTTGCGAAAAGAAAAAATCACATCATTCGCCACATTATTTCACTAATTTCTCAGTCAGTGCTCAACAAAATTCCATGAAATTTTACATAAACTTTTTACTAGTCATGCGGAGTTTTAATAGGTATTTCAGAATTTAGACCACTTCTGAGACGAAGCTAATAGGTTTATAATAGGATGACATTCATTAAATCTTATAGTGACCAGTCTTATAAAACTGTGCAATATGTCTCAATAAAATATTCAGCATAGTCGCATCACTAGAAAAGAGAGTTTGTGAAATGTCATTATTAGAATTAGTTGAAAAATCATGATAATTCACCGAGAAATCAGCGAAAATCACCCCCACAGTAAATGTAAGCAGGTTGTGCAAATCCAAAAGGCAGTAACTGCTTAGTTCTCGTTAAGCAGTTACTGCCTTTTTTATAGCGGATCAAAAGTGACTACCTACCATCTCCGTCATCCCAATACCAGTTCCAGGCACCTGCGGTCTCACTTCTGCGCCCACCCGTCCACCAAATCTCACGTCCAAAATGGCCGCTCTGCTGCGTCACCACGAATTCTATCCTCACCTTGAGGAACTCGTACTCGTTCTCGGTGTTGATGGCCACTAGGTGGGCACCTCTGGCCTCACATGAGCTCTGTGCCGTGGTCCAGGATCTGTCATGGTCAATCTCAAACAGATAGCAGCTCTTGCTGAATCCCACCCAATCCTCTGGACACTCACGCTCTGAAAAAAAACAGGGGGTGTCAGATAGAGCAAATCAAAGTAGATGGGAACAGTATATCCGACAAAACAGAGATATAACAAATACAAATAAGTCAAAATAGAT
>OZ024914.1:62970638-63023138 GCA_964017125.1 Flabesymbios commensalis | reverse complement strand
AATTATCTACTTTTTCTTATACATGTTATTGGTCACTATTGTTCCCTTTTGACCCTGCCAACGTTAAAATATGTTTTGTATAGCCACGCAGACACCAGGTTTTTTGAAATTATCATAAATGTCTTGATTAACTCTTTCCTTTTCATTTGAATATATAGATTATGGGTCTATGGTCATTATGTATAGGATAAAGCCAGAGGAGCTCTACATTCTTAGCTGTGAAAAGGGTCGAGACCGGAGGCCGAGGCTTTTTTCAAAGCCAAGAATGTAGGACTCCGAGGGTTTTAACTTACTTAAAACACTCCCGACCATAATGAGGATCCGTCATAATCAGCAGTTCGTCACACATGACCGATTTTAATACCATAGGCCTACCATGATACTTGGTTTGTAGTTGATCAACAATAACTCTCCATTAATATATCACAAAATATGTTTTTATGTCTGTGAAATAAATTACAAATTAAGTGTAAATATACGGAATTATGTATATACTGTCACATGGACAATGGTACACATGGTTGCACAAACGCTAGTAATAATAGAACGTGATTATGTCTCGTATAACTGAGGGAAAACAGCGACAACTATTTACTGAAAAGTATGGGCAGTTACGACCGTTTGCCTTTCAACGATTGATTAATGATATATCACACATATCTAAGATATATCAAATAATAGCTTAATTGTGTTAATTTAACCCCTTTTATTCCACAGGATATTATTTGTTATTTAGGAATGGCTTTTATCTAAAGAACACTTAGTATTTTCTATAACATACATGTCCTGGTGTTTAAAATGTGGATCCTGCTCCATAATATCCATGTTAAATGTCACAAGTTGAAGTGATTAGTGATCTGTACTGCCTGTTTCCGCGATCAGGAGATATAATCACAATACCGCATATATTTGAGCCTTTAACCGCCGGTCCTGGGTATTTGTGTTTTATTTTTTTATTAGCACATTAAATACCAGTTTTAAGGCATGTTAAAAATAAAACGTGACATAAATCAACAAGATTTAAATATCGTTGACTTCCATTTAGTCAAATCACTTGATATTGTGGATCGCGTCAGTCAATTCTATAGACATCATTATGAAATATCCAGAGTGACTGGAGGTATTGAATAGCAGTCACTTTTCTCAAAAACAAGTTAAAATAGATATAGAATTAGTGGCGCACTTTTCTAATTCAATGGTCAACATGTATTTCTGGAATTAGATGGAGCTGAAGTAGCGAAGTCAGTTGGTATGATTCTAGACGAACAACATAATAACAATGTAAATGCCAATCTAATTTATATTTTACATTTCGTTGGATTTCAAAGAGGTATTGTCAAGTTTAAAACACACAAAAAAAATCCGAGTTGGGGCTTGACCCACCCACCCATTTCCGAGTTTTTATCGGATTTTTTAAATTTTTTTAACCTGACAAGACCCTTTAGTCAGATTGCATAAATAAGTGATATAAACAATATAATATGAATAGGCTTGCCTGTAGAGGGAGCGGAAATTATTATGAACTAAAGTAGGGGCTCATGTTATGATATACTATAGGCTATTAAATTGTAGGCCTATAAGTTAACCTGATAACGCGAAGGTGACGTGTAGTCGTGTAGGCCCTAGCTGTAGGCTAACTTTAGACTACGTACTATTATAGACTAGACTATGCATATAGTCTAGCTAGCCTATCTAAAAACAATCAGAAACACTGTCTGGGTGAGTACTTGCGTTTTCTACAGACTGATCGAAGCAAAAAGCAACTGGACAAATCAAATGGCAGGGTGTTGACCGATCCAACCGATATTGTCGGAAGGCCCGGGTGCTACCTAAACTAAAGTCTAAACAAGCAGTCATAGGAGCCTGCAACACTGAGTTAGATTACACTACTATTTACAGTATTGTAGTATAATCTAGGCTTACATGGTTAGCCTATTGTTTAAAAAATGCAAAACGGAAGCACATTTTTTTGATGTCGTCTAAGTATGTTGTTGAACTAGACTAAATAAACTGTCTGTGAGTTTGGTCTTAATTAGTGAATGAAGAGTTATCGCAGGGAATGTTTCCACCCGCTAGGTGGCTAACATTCACACGCAGAAATCAACAGGATGTGAGCAGATAATAAAGGTCAATGACGACAGTATGCGTACCAGCGGCTGAACCTTGACCTCAGGCTCGTCAGCTCGAGAGTCCGCTCGCTACAATATAAAAACAATATGCAATTTTGAAAGTGATTATCAGTGATTTTAACGATGTTAACGCTTTTCGTCGCTATATTATCTTATCTACATTTTAACCCACTTGAAGTTGTGTCTTGCTACCGCGACCAAAATCATCAAGTGGGTGACAAATTGTCATAATTTGTTAAATTTGGGACTAAAAGGAATGGTTTAAAAACTAGTGTAGTCGAGCTTAGCGCTTAACATAAATGGTTAACACAAGCAAGACCGATAGTTTTAACTCTTTCAGTGCGGGAATCCAGCTTAGACGTCAAAATATGACGTTTGAAGTCGATCCCAGCACTGAAAATTGTTGTATTCAAATGAAGCGGGAAGATTTCGTATAGATATATGTATCTCCAATGATTTTGATATATGTATTTTCAGGACAAAGTGGTGATTTCGTGAATAGTTAAATTATCTTTTTTACTGTGATTGATTAATACGATATAAAAGAAAATACCACGACTACGAAATAAGTAAAAATGTCAGCTAGTTTGAAAATCGTGCCAAATCGGTAATTGGCATTGCAAACACCAATTACAATATAAAAAAAAATTAAACTGGTTCATATTTCCACAAAAATAGTATGTATATATCGATGTAGTGCCTAAATAATATAATGCCACATAGTATTTTTATATGGTGTACGTATCAGATTATTTAAACAGGTCTTAAGGGCTCTACTACATACCATTGTATTATTATTGTGTTAAATATACTCTAGTTTTATGTATCCTATAGGTTTCTACGTTTTCCAGAATGTCTTTCTGCTACCATTTACAAATATCATTTAAGCATTTAATACCTGTACATATATTTACACTCTGTTCTATGTTATCATATTATACACTGCATAATATAATGTATTCTTTATTTTAATGTTCGCATAGACTTCCCGCCGTCAATAAATATCTATCTATCTAGTATATATATATATAAATATATATATGTGTTTAGGTTTTATATATTCTACCAGCCCTTCGTACTTATAAGGTGGATCCTGCTAGTGGTACACCAGGGTACTGACGTGTGGTAGTAATGTTAACTGGATCAGGGATACTGGGGATGGGAATAATTGCATCCTGCTCGTGTCCTGGTATGTGCCGGCTGGCTGCCGACTCCACAACAATCATATATAACATTTAATTACAATACTAATCGCCATGTGGAACCATCGTACTATCACATGGTGAAAATCTAAACCTAGCAAACAAAAACTGCTCACGAAATATTGGTCCAGTGTCGCAGACGGTGGATTAACATCAAAGCAGCATTGGTTCAACGCCGTTTGTCTGCTGGGAACCGCGTATATCGTATAACCCTTTCAGCGCGAGGACCGGCCTTAGACCTTAGAATCTGACGTCTATAGACGTCAGATTCTGACGTTTAAGGTCGATCTCCGCAATGAAAGAATACATATTTATAATGGCGGTGGACCCATAACATAGGTATTCAAATGAAACATAAAGAGATAATTAAAGGAACCCCTTGGGATGAGACATTTTCAATGTTTTCAATTTTGCAAAATTCAATTTATATCAAGCTATATAACCTGCTGATCATAACTAAAAATACAAAAAAGTCAAAAAACAATTTTAAAGCACCGATAAAGAGTGAAATAGTTATATTTCCAGGTCGTATATTGCCATGTTAACAAAACAAGTCAGCAATATACAGCACTTCACACCACATATTCCCATGTCTTGGACGATCAGATCAAAGCAATTGCCGCTAATTGGTGTCTTATAGTCAGGACATGGGGGGGACACACCTGCAACACTGATTGTCTGCCCAGCGATGGGCCGACGGCATCAACATGTGGTCGAATGCTGCAGGAACATTCAACCGTCCGTTAGCAAGTGTTTAGGTACACAAAATGTTTGTTTGGTTTTTAACGAAAATTGATGTCATCCCAAGGAGCTGCTTTAAGACATGTATGATGATTCCAAATTGAATAATACCTTTTGGTCTTTATGCAAAAATATTTCAGCGTTAAAGAGTTAAGGTACATCTCGGCATTTACACCCAGCATGGCACACTTTGAAATAAACTGATTAGATTTATAATCCTACAATGCATGACAATACCCAGCAAACATTTATACAACGTCGGCCCAACGTCTTAATGACATTCTGAGCTTTCAGATCAGTTAGTTTTAGTCTGGGAACTTGAAGGTGTCTTCTAATTATGTATGAACATTTTAAGTTCCACACTTTGAAATGGATAAAACATTTTATCTAAGTCGGACCAGCAGTGGTTCAGCGTACGCGTGTGTTGGTGAAGAGGATTGTAATTTAATTTTGAAATATCTAACCATTATCATAATTATTACGGTTCATGATTTTGTTGATGCGCAGTTTAACCGCAATAATTAATTTGTACAAGCCAGATAAATATAGAAATCTAATTGAGTAATGAATAGAATAAACCTGCTCTGTGGGATTACACCACTTTCGGTTTTTTATTTTGTGCTTCTAAAAATAAATTAATTCAATGATTTTACAAAGAAAGAATGAATGAATGAATGAATGAACGAACGAACGAACGAACGAACGAACGAACGAACGAACGAACGAGCGAACGAACGAACGAACAAACGAACGAACGAACGAACGAACGAGCGAACGAGCGAACGAACGAACGAACGAACAAACGAACGAACGAACGAACGAACGAACGAACGAACGAACGAACGAACGAACGAACGAACGAACGAACGAACGAACGAACAAATGAATGAATGAATGAATGAATGAATGAATTAATGAATGAATGAATGAATGAATGAATGAATGAATGAATGAATGAATGAATGAATGAATGAATGAATGAAGTAGTAGTAAATTATTGCTTTACGTCATTTTTCGGCACAAATGACCATTTAAGTGAGATTGTAATTATACGATAAAAACGTTGAGATGAATGATATACAGATGATGGTGTGAGGGAGGGGTGGTAGCACATGGTGGGTAATTGAGAGCGTTCTCCTTCGCTCGCCCGATAAGGGGTTCTGGGCATGTCTAAAGGATTTATGGATGGATGGGTGGATGGATGGATGGATGGATGGATGGATGGATGGATGGATAGATGGATGGATGGATGGATGGATGGATGGATGGATGGATGGATGGATGGATGGATGAATGGATGGATGGATGGATGGATGGATGGATGGATGGATGGATGGATGGATGGATGGATGGATGGATGGATGGATGGATGGATGGATGGATGGATGGATTGATGGGTGGATGAATGGATGGATGGATGGTTGATTTAATTAAATTATATCAATAACTGACTTTTGCACATAATTATATATATATGCCAAAAAAGGCGGTGAAATGAAAATATTTTTTGACAGACAGTGGGGCTGGTCACTATTCCAGCTCACACACTGCCCTATGAAAGCAAATAAATGTAACGGCTTTATATTCAAGTATTCAGTTTTTACTGTTTGCCTTCGCTGTGTAGCACAAACCGCATGCATCAAAGTCCCCAGCGAACTTCCGCGATTCATGAGGTTTGATAAATGTCAGAAACCGCCCACAAATGTCATTCAATCGAAATAGCGATTACATCTAGATATCAAACAGGATACTTGAAGAAGGGTCGTTATTCACATTTATCCCTGTCAGTACGGGGATCGACTTTAGACGTCAGACTCTCGCGTCTCTAGACGTCAGAGTCTGACGTCTATAGACGTCAGAGTCTGACGTCTAAGGCGGGATCGACTTTAGACGTCAAAGTCTGACGTCTCTAGACGTCAGACTCTGACGTCTACAGACGTCAGAGTCCGACGTCTAAAGTCGATCCCCTCACTAAAAGAGCTCGTAGTCCCATAACATTGGTTTTCAAATGAAGCAGAAAAAGTTAACTAAGACATTTATGATGATTTATGCTGAAATTGAAAAAACCCGTTTGGTCTCCATGGTTTATATAAAAATATTTCAGCGTTGTAATGGTTTACATATCCTAGTACTCGTTCGAGAAATTCAAACGAGTACATAATGTCGCTTTGTTCTTTGACTCGAAAAAATAATTTAAATGTAAATTTACAACTTTGTGCTCATGTGAATATTTTTTTGTGCAATATGCCTTTTAATCCAGCACGCATAAGGTTTAATACGGTAAATGTATGATTCAGAATCATAGTGCAAACATGACCTTTAAAAATCCTGATATTGCCCAATCTGTTGGACTGAATCATATCGATTATGTTTGATTGCCATCACAATATGAAGGTCAAACATGACCACTAATAGTATAGCTAACAATCATGACCCTGATGTAAAAAAATGCAGCCCGGTTGACCACGCTGTTCGAAGAAAATATGTATGTTTATAATGCATATTAACGCCGCGAAGGATACTTTAGCTGAATGAACACATTTCCATCTGTTGACGTTTCAGTTATACTCTCTGCCTTCATAGACAAGTATGGTATTATAATGTGCAGCTTGGCATGGCAAAAAGTACATTAGTTGAGGCATTGTCAGCAAATTAACATATTGGAATCTAGATTACAACTATTCAAGTTACACTTTTCTCCTGACTTTAAAAACCACGTAGTATCGTAATTGAAGCAACGTTTTTTTTCAGAATTGTACCCACTACTTTCAAATAGTGCAGCAGTTCAGCCAGTCTTGCTGCTGGTATTTTATTAAATGACAATATTTAGCAGTTTAATTTATCCTTCAAATGAATAAATACTTCAGGAGAAATGAACCTTATATTTGAGACAGTAGACAAAGTGTGTATTATGATTGAAATTGTAAATATTATCTCAGTACTGTTTACCGACTTACCCGCAAGTTCAGGTGGGTTGAAATTTCAATGCTACACATCCGTGCTTTTGCGGTCAACCCTTTCAGTTCAGAGACCGTCTTCAGACGTCAAAATCGGACGTCTAAAGACGGTCTCTGCACTGAAAGAATGATACTCTTTATATTATAATGGACGTTGACCCATAACAATTCAAAAAAAGCGGGAAGAGCTAATTAAGACATTTATGATGATTTCAAATAGAAAAATGTAGTTTCCATGTTTCATACCAATTTTCATAAATATATCATAAAAATAGATAGCAAAAGAACCATACCATTGCTGGTTTGCCTACAAATACCGCTTTGTGTCAGTTGGAATTTTATAAAAAATAAAACTATATGTTAATGTAGATTTTATGTTCGTATATAAGTTATTTGTAGGTAAGGGTTAAAACGAGGATGCTCTTTAGGGTTAACCCTTTAACCGCCGGTGCCGGTTATATTCGGGTTCTCATTTTTTATTAGCACATTAAGTACCACCTTTTAAACATGTCAAAGATAAAATGTGACATAGATCAGCAATCTTTGAAAACAATTGACTTCCATTTTGTAAAATCTGAATAATTTTCACTCACTTGTAGTTGTGGATCGCATCAGCGAGACACAACTTCAAGTGGGTGAAAATTCAGATTGAATAATTTGGCGGTCAAAGGGTTAACTGTCCTACCTGAGAAGGTGAGCCTGACGCCTTGACTGCGCAGGCGCATGCCGCTGGTGACGTTGACGGCCACACAGCGGAATGTGCCCTTGTCCAAGGCGGGGTCAGCAGAGGGGATCACCATGTCACCCCCCTCCTGGTACCTCCTGCTGGTGTTACGTGCCTGAAAAAAACAGAATATGTTACGCCCTAATGCCTGAAAAACAGAATAAAACAATATGTCACCCCACCATGTCACCCCCTCATGTCACCCCCTCATGTCACCCCCCACCTGGTACCTCCTGCTGGTGTTACGTGCATGAAAATAACAGAACAAAACAATATGGTAACTGTTGTTACATGCCTGAAAACAAAATAAAACAATTTATGCCCCCCTCATGTCACTCTCTCATGTCACCCCCACCTGATACTTTATACTGGTGTTACGTGCGTGAAAACAAAATAAAACACAATTTTACCCTATCATGTTACCCCATCCTGGTACCACCTGCAAGTGTTACGTGCATGAAAACAAAACAAAACACAATGTTACCCCTCCTGGTACCTCCTACTGGTGTTACGTGTCTGCAAGTATAAGGAGTAGGACATGGGGTTTCAGCCCCCTAGAGCTCAGAGCTATACAATTTAATATTTCGGTCATATAAAGAGGTGTCTCGCTGCCGCGATACACCACTTCATATGACTGAAAATGTATGCGATTTGTGAAATTTGAATCCAATCATATTTCAATATTTCAAGATTGAAAGCATATTTTACTTTTAACAACTGGTTACACAGGCGCTAATAAAACACAGAATGTCTACTGTAGTCGACATTGGGGGTGAAAAGGTTGTGCAATTTCAGGTTTCGGAAAGATTATGCTTTTTTTATTATTTATTATTTCAAAGATAAAACGTGACATTATACAACAATAATTCTTACTCGTTGACCTTCAGTTTGTCAAATCTAAATTATTTTCACTCAACTGAAGTGGTGAATTGTGTGGGTGACAATTCTAATTAATTAATTTCGTGGTTAAAGTGTTTAGGGGCCCAATGTATATATTACGTATATCTGCTCCTGTCTGGTTATGTCAAAGACATACAAACACGTTCAGGTGATTATGCTCAAATAAAACCACATTTGCATTTCTAGACAGGGTTGCACTACATACCGGTAAGTTGCTGTACGTCCAATAAATCATCATGTGACCCCAATCTGATAGGTCACATCGGAACTGGGTCGGTTCACCGGCCTGAGCTGAGTGACTCTGTGGAGCGACGCTGAAGAACACGCTGTCTGTCTTAAAGCCCGTCACCACAGTGACAACTGGAAAAACTGAATGCCGAAAATAAATCTATAAGGAAAATCACTATTACTTACCAGTTTTTTAAAACCATTCCAGTGACACAGAAACACGATACATATATTCAAATTTGGCTTAATGCTAGGGCAGCGTCCAGACGATGGACCAGCATTGGAACAACGTCAGGTCTATGCCCCGCGTTTGCTGGACAATGACACTTTTCTATTATTTCATACCCTTTAACCGCCGGTGCCGCATATATTCAGGTTTTCATTTTTTATTAGCACATTAAGTACCACATTTTAAACATGTTAAAGATAAAATGTGACATCAGCCAGCAGTATTTATAAACAGTTGACCTCCCTTTTGTCAAATTTGAATAATTTTCACTCACTTGAAGTTGTGAATCGCGTCAGCGAGACACAACTTCAAGTGGGTGAAAATTCGGATTGCATAATTTGGCGGTTAAAGGGTTAATTAGATACAAAAGTAAAGATACTGTTTTTCAGACAACATAAGCATGATAAGGGTTGTCTATTTGTCAGTCGACCATGTCTACATTGATAAGACCGAAATAAGACCGAGACATTACAATGTTGGCCTCCTACAATGTTACACTAGCGATACTTAAATCTGCAATAAATCGCTGTACTTGTGTGTACTTAGCAATATGCACTCAATATGTGAACACCTTACGTCTACCTAAATGCTGCAATCACTTCACGCTTTAGCGCTACATAACATCACTCTTTTATTAAAAACACGTTTTATGGCTTCGTAGCTAAAACAATGAGGCACTAATAACCCTGCCAGTGCGGGGATCGACTTCAGACGTCTAAAGTCGATTCCCCGGCCGAAAGATTAAAACATATATAATGGCCGCATAGTAGAACAATAACATATGTATTTAAATAAGGCGGAAAGAGCTGACTAAGACATTTATGATCATTTCGAATTGAAAGAAAACTTTGTTTTCCATAGTTTATACAAAACATATCTCAGCTTTGTAAGGGTTAGAACAGGGGAATTGTCAGAACAAGAAAAAGTACCATTATTTTGACCAATTTTAATTTTTTACACACAAGAGTTCTGTGAACGCAACATAAGTTAGCATAATGTTTTTTTTAAACGTTTTTTTTTGTTCTATTGGACAATCATATTATTTGATTATAGTGTAAGTTTAAACACATTTAAGCAGAACAAGGATTAACCCATACGGCGCTGACATATTGCTGTATTAACCATGGAGACCAAACCGGGGTTTTTCCATTTGAAATCATCATAAGTGTCTTAGTTAGCAGTTTCTGCTTCATTTGAATAGCTATGTTATATATCCACGGCCATTATAATCTGTTTAATTATTTCAGTGCGGGGACCGACCCTATACACGTCAGATTATGACGTCTAAAGTCGGTCCCCGCGCTGACAGGGTTAAAAAACCAAGCCCAGCAAATGTGTATTACTTCATATGTTTATTTTGTCGTTTGCATTTATAGTATTTCTCTAATTATCTATAATTACCGTTGGCTCGAATTGTTCAATAACCACGTGAAAAAATAATAATGTGGAATTGCCATGAATAATGGAGGTTTACTTTGTAGATTTTTTCTCCATTTGAAGCTAGAATGGGTAATACATTCTCTAGCTTCAAATTATAGTAATACTGGTGCTTTGGAATGATCGTAAAATATAAGCAGAGATGCATTTAGCTCTATGTATATAAGGACAAGCAATATATTGCAAAATCAAAAAATGAAAATACTCTATCCCAATAAGGAAGCAAGTTACTGCCTTTTATTTTTCAGATCAAGGTCACTGCTTTACCACCGGGCAAACGACGTTGATGCGACGTCGTCGCAACAGCGTCGTGTGCCCAGTGGGATATATTTCTTGTTTTATTAGTACTCACGGCAAATGACCAGTAGACAGAGCATGGTTGTGCACAACTTGTCCATCTGAAGGGAAGTCAGTCACTGACACGGACGTGTCCAGTGTCACAGCGAGTCAGCTACTGACACAGGCGTGTCTAGTGTCACAGCGAGTCAGCTACTGACACAGGCTTATACACTCCGCACAATATCATAATTATATAAATGTCATTTGTATCCGCGACGACCAATTACAGACGACATTTACCCGTCATCCCGGATCCATGTGGGTCAACGCAATACACGGAGCACCCCCTGCGTCCCAGAGTATTTACTACATGTCAGCGGAATACATGGAGCACCCTCTGCGCTCCAGAGTATTCACTACAATCAGTAGAATACACAGGGCACCCCTTGCGCTGTAGAGTATTCACTACAATCAGCGGAATACACGGAGCATCCTCTACAATCCAGAGTATTCACTAGACCCACAGACTGATCAATTGGGGTTATCCTGCGGTAATAAATCATCTAATCAAACTGTTCGATTTTGTGTTTCTCAATACCTCTGTCGAGAGATATACCCTGGGTAAAACAATTGACAAAACTTTTAAAATTTGAACAATTTATACAAAGTACGTTACTTTCTAGTCCATGAATTGCATCTCGAGACACTTTTTTCGCAGACAAAATTTTAAGAATTGTTTATAGATCTAAAGCTTCGCTAAAGAGTTAAGCTAGGGTATACATCAAAAAACGTTGAGCGGAGTGAGTGAATATTGCTTTACGTCGCTTTCTTTTCGGCACAATCATGGCAATTTCGCGACAGGAAGAAGCCCGAAGTCGGGACTATAGCCCTACCCTACTTTTAATCAAAATCGTCAGGGTTTTTTTATAGTGCATTATGTTAAGCGAATGCAACTAGAACCTCAAATTCAAGATGACCGTCATTTTCACTAGAATGATAGATATGTAAATGTTCTATTTCTTGTGAAAAATAGTTATTCCTCATGGGTCATGGAACATGTTTTGATGTTCATATGTAGTTTTTTTGTTCCGCATATCAGTGTGTTTAAGCTAGATCTATCAGTGCATCAGTATTTTAAGCCACAGCAAGCCTCAAACGCGATGCCAGGGTTTTTGACACACCGTATCCCCGCGCATAAACGTGCATGCACTTATAAGTGAAATTCGAATGTTTTAGGCATGGTTCTAAAAATATTCTTGTTCGCACTTATATTCGAATACTACGTGCATGCACTTATATTCGAAAATTACCACGTGTAGCACTGTGTCACTAAAGACATATACTGCATGTGAGAATAACATTGATATGACTGTATTGACTTATAGAGACTATATTGCTAGTATATGCCCATAATAAAAAAATATATATTATGTTGATCGTAAACACAAAGTACATTATTATTCGTATTTATTAACGGGTAGATATTAGGAGAGAACTGCTCCATAATATAGATATGCGCCAACAGTTCAAACCGTCAAAGCGACAGGGTACAGGTGTGATAGCTGAAACACGTGGACAAATGAGGTGTGATATGCCTATCAACACCTATTGCCTGGAGTCACCCCCGCAAGTTGACTTCAAAGTCAGTGATTTCTAGCGTTTACTTTGGATAGGAATAAATCAAATATTAACGATTTTACCAAATTGAAAGAAATTTTAAATTTATTTTTATGTTCGAATATAAGTGCATGCACTTATTTTCGAAAACTAAGTGCATCTTCAAATATAAGTGCATGCACGTTAATGCGCGGGGATACGGTAAACATACAGGCATGAACCATTTAACTGCTTTAGACGCATACATGTGTCATGGGCATATTTACAAACAATAATATTGACACAATACATGGAAATGAGGACGTTCTAAGATATTTTAGATATTTTATCAAGTTCGACGCTCGTCCCTCACTGCATGTATGCTAGGAATTGTGATAGCAATTCATAGCTAATGGTATTTTCTACATTTTCGTAAAGCACATTTTCCTCTTCTGTGATGCCCAGATCGGTTTCTATTTCGCCTGTAACGTCCTCATATAATCACTCATTATACCGTGTGATGTAGGTTGTGCTTAATCTTGAGCACAACGCATTTGGTCAGACATTTCCAACACCCCTCCCTCCCGGATTTAAGATTTAGAACCACAATAAATTAAGTATGTAAACATCGCCATCGATGACCACGAGTCACCAGTCGTCATCGGGTAGGCCTAGGTTATTAATTCAAAGATGAGAACACGCTACCTCATGGTGTTTTAAATAGGCTTAAACCGTCAAATTGGCAATAGCAATCGTATAAATGGCCTGAAGTAGCAATAGTTTTAAAGCGCCTTCTAAATATTTCATGTTAAAATTGTAAAATTCTGCAAAAAATAATGTTTAATTGTAAACACGTTTTACAACTTCACAATCAGCCGTTTTCTGGGTCTGTGACAAATATAGAACTAGTTAATATTAATATTAAATATCTTGTATTTATGTATACACAATGCTAAAAATTACATAATTAAAACTTAAAAGAAGAATTTTTAATATATAAAATGAAATTCCCCGTGTAAGCAATGCATTAGGGTCGGAAATTATGATTTCACGCTCTGTCAAAGTTTCGCAAATTTTGTTTTTGCGCACTATTGAACAAAAAATAACGTGATTTTTTCTGTCCAATGGGAAACCATGTTAATAAAAATGCGGTAAAATTAAAATATATGCAGTACCTCTTAACCACTACCTAAAGATAGAATGAATTCAAACGATATTTTTCAATATATTTGCAGATGTATATTATGCCAGAAATTCCAGCTGAAATAGAAAAAAGTGTGAGTTTACTGATGTGTAAATTATATAGTTACAACATTATACATCATTTGTCCCAAGGGAACATTATACGTCTGGTTAAATTATAAGGTTCTACACCTCCCTCGGATGGGTAAAACGGTACAGACACAGGATACAAAATTCAAGCCCTGGTGTGCTAAGGTTGAGCACGCTACCTCTCGGTTACGGTAGCTAGATATTTACCAGTAAACGAGAAAGAAACCGTTTGCTATTTTAAAGAATTGATGCCAGGGTGGGGGACGAGCCTGTGAGCAAGAACGTCTGAAACGTGCCCGCATAGTTATTATAGTTCATGTGCAATAATCAGTTACAATGAGTTTCAATGGACATAGAATCATTTGTCTGTTTTAAGGGTACGCGGACTAAAGAAAACCACTTATGAGCACGCTGAAGTATTCCAATTATGGTGAACCAAAAATATTTATATATTTTCTTTTTCGACACAATCACAATGTCTGTGTATTGAGCAACAAACAACATTATATGACATTGCATCAAAATATAAATTTTGATATGGTAATCATGATAATAAAGACTTGCATTGACAGAAAATTTGGCCCAAGTATGGTAGAATACTAAAATTGTTCCGGAAATGTTGCTTCGTGTCTCTAAACGTGTATGTTGCTGTTACCTGGTTACCAGCCTAACATCAAGAAGTACCCTACGGTGAAATAGAAAATCGAATGGAGCCATAAATTTAGTTCCAATTTACATGATCCATGTTATGCACATTGCTTGCCCAATTTCGACATGTCCTGATTCGAATTTTGCATCTGTGAATCCAAAGCACAATTAACATATGATTTTTAATCTGCATTGTAAAAAAAGACTCCAACACTTATATTGCGTATATCTACATATCTAATGATGCTAATGAGAGGGATCAATTTTTTTAATTTTGATAGCTGCATGCGCTTCACCACAGAACGAACACAATAATTGACTCATAGTCGCTTTAATCATTTTTATTATGCAATTAAATCACAGTAATTGGGAATGAAATGTGTGTTAAACAGCAAGATTTGCAAAAGTTTGGTCCCAAATTAAACAAATAATTAGCACCAACTTCAGGTGAGTAAAAATTTACATTATTTAACTTAGCGCTTTAAGGGTTAATTTTAATAAGTTTTGCCTGTGCTTTTAAGTGGCATGATGGACAATCATACCACATATTGATCCCGGGTTCGATTCCACATCTGGGGTTTTTATTAACCTATATGCTAATCTTTTTTTATACGGTTGACCCAGCGTTTTCAAACCGCCTTTTTGGACTATTTTGATTGCAATTTAAAAAAATGTATATCATTTCATCGAAAATAAACCAATGATAAATAATTAATAAGTAACAGATGTGATATAAAGAGGGGTATTTTTTATTCTTTTGATGCCGGACATTCTGTCAACGTATAATGTTATGAGTGATATGAAAAAATAAATATAAAAGTAACGTAAGGTAATGCCAATGAATAATGTACCACTCAAAAAGTGAATTATTTTAATTAAGGTGCCTTGACCATGGTTAGCATGAGCTGTGCATACATTTTAGTCTGAAGGCAAACTGTTATAAAAAAAATTGCTCACCCTGCAAGGGTAAAAGCGACCGCCAAGCTAATATCATTAAATATACCTAGTTAAACAGATATGGGGCGCCGGCCACCTTCCTAGACCATAAGTATGGTCGCTAGAGGTCATCCAAATTATGTCATCATGTAAATATTTGATCAAATTTTGGTTAAATGTTTGTGTAATTTAAGGTTTCCGTGTAATTTTGGGTCGAGAAATTCATTGCTTGGGTCTCTTCGATTACTAATCCAATATGTCTCCCACAAATCCAAGATGGACGCCGTTTTTTTATTGATAAAAATATATATTTCTTCACCACCTACAGTACAGTACATAATAAACTTCCCCTGCGAAAATTCGTAGAGAAATAAAAAAAAAAAACTTTCTTTTTCGAAATAAAACGATTTTTTATTTTATTTTTATTTTCTTTTTTTTTGAAACGAAAACAATAATTATTTTATTTTCGTGTATATGAAAATATTTTTTGTTGTCGATAACGAAAAGAAAAATAATTCTTTAATATTCTTTTATAGGAAAATAGTTTTCGTTGTTGGTAAGACTGCTCACTTGGTGACACATAATCACCCTAGTCGTATCTGTAAACCTCCACATGATATAATGGCCGGTGCTGTTCTGCTATGTGGTGTAGGCCCTATATCTGAAACTGGGAATAGGTCTACTTTTAATTATTATTGCTACACGGCTGATGATTTCCATAGGAAAAGTATGCCTAATATGACGACTGGTCGTCGAGTGACTGAATGCCGGGAAACGCTGTCGTTAAACCACTCGGCAGCCTGTATTTTAAGATGTTGCCTTATGCAGATGTTTTGGAACAGGCTTAATGCAGCGGTGTCCTTTCTTTCTGCACTGCCTTTTGGTGTAACATTCTATTTCAATTTTCGTCTCATCTGAAAAAATAACGTTATCTACAGTTTCATTATTTTTAGGCATCTCACAGCAAATTTCAAACGCTTTGCTTTGTTAGTTTCGCTAATTATTCGCTGAGTAAATCGTAACTCATTTGCTGTCAACTCGCTGTTCTTCTCTTGAACAGTTGCTGGTCTATAAAATTGAAAAATCCAATAGTGAACTTTCCTTTCCTGCTACCTTCATTTGTCGCTTTCGCATGGCCAGTTCTACGATTTTAAATATCTCCAAAATTTACATATTGAGTTTTTACAGCACGCAATCCCGTCTTCATTAATCAAGAGTTTCCGAATCTGTGTAATTGATATACCCTTCCCTTTCAAATTAATAACACGTTGTAGCGCAAACATACTTCGTCCCTCTGGTGCAACAAGGTGCCAAGTACAGTTTTGATTGTAAAGTCACTCTGAGTGCGCCAATTTACTTTAGCATATTGTTGATGGAACAGGAAGGCTTAAAAAGTAGCCAAGAAAAGGTGCTAACCTTCTTGTGCAAATTATTTTTAATCCCGACATGTCCAAATTACATATGACAGAAAGTCACATTGTTGCACTGATAACATATTTGACTTGGCCCCCTTGTTGCAGTTAAGTGGCACATGAAACATGTCCACCATAACGCCCAGGCATACAGAGCAGATAGAACTGCCTACATACAGAAAATATACAAAAATATACCAAAATATAAAATATACTAAGTTATCACAGCCTACACACACCAGCTGGTATCACGACACAGACGAAATATATACTTTTCTGAGATTTGGAAAAAAAGTCCTAAAACAAGATGGCACCTTGTTACATTTGATCTAGCCCGGGCCATTGGGGCACAAGATGGGAGATATAAATAAGTCACGAAGTTCAGTTAAGTTAATTTAAGTATTTGAACCAGGTCACTGTGATCCTCGGATGGGACGGTGATGCCTAATATGTGTACATATTTTATGTAGCTTTACCCACTGGTGAAACTAGGGGCTAAGTAATTTTTGATTACTGCAACAAGGTGCCATCTTGTTTTGGGACTTTGTTTCAAATGTCACCCAAACCTGTTAAAATGAAAGGCAATTCGCAAAAAGAGGTCTTAACTTACAATGGCACTTTTTTATTTTCTATTTTTTAACCTTTACGTTTGATCAACAATGTGTCAACGTAACATAGCACATTGTTGCACTCTGGGTGACTTTTCAATAAAAAATTGACTTGGCACCGTGCTGCTCCAGAGGGACAACGTAGTCTTATCATTTTTGTAAAGTGATTGACAAAAAAAAAACTCGTCAGAACGAAAATTAGCCAAAAAGAAAATTCGTGGAAACGAAAATTCTTGAAAACGAAAAAGAAAATTCGTGAAAAAGAAATTTCGTCAGAAAAAAAATTCGCAAAAGAGAAAATTCGTCAAGGTCAAGAATTAGAAGGAAAAGGCTAGGATAAAAATTCGTTTGGAATAATACTTTTTTTGCGAATTTTCACGAAGTTTCTTTTTCACGAGAAAAAAACAAAATTCGAAAAGTTTATTATGCACTGTACTGTAGATATGTGTGGCTCATGGTTTCTAAATGATTCGGGGTCGGAAATGTAGTTCTTTTTAATATAGGTAATTTGACCTACATTCACTCACAAATCCAAGATGGCCGCCGTTTCAATTTCAATCATTAAAAGGAATCTTGGTGACTATTTTTAGTTTAAATTCTGGCCAAATTATATGTAACTTCTCCTTTTTAAGTGAGTTTAGGGCACGAAATCCATTTCTTCGATTTTGGAGCCCGTACTGTCACCTATATTTCACTTACAAAGTCAATAAATAGGTGGCAAAATCTCAAAAGGGGCCAAATAAGCAGTGCGGTATGGACGGAATGTTAGGGGTTGGTAATCACATCAGCAATTATCTACTACCTATACTAAGCACATTTTAAGTGGATGACAAATAAATTAATCGTTCATTACAGAAATACAGCAATACAAAATGGCGGCCATTTTCAGCCCTATCAACTTATCTATAGTCAGGTCGCCGAGGGTGGAACCTTGCAAATGGGTATATACAATTTTTTTGCAGATTATTGATGCATGATATGTCTCGATTGATATTAGCAAGAAGCATACCAGACTGGCACCTTTGAGCATTTGTAATTATCACTAAAAATTCAAAATGGCCGCCGTCAACTCATGAAAAATCGACGTATATACTGAGTGTGGGGTAGAAATTTAGGTGTCAGAACTGATAATTGGCCTGAGTATCCCCAAATAGTCATATATCGCTTTCTTAAAATTTCACATGAATGCTATGTCGCGTTTGGCAAAAAACCGGCAAAAATCCAAGATGGCCACCAGCGGATATTTTGAAAAAAAAAGATTAATAACTAGTAATCCGTGAATCAAGTGTGATATGTCATTTTTGACTATTTTTGGGGCGTGGAACCCACTTCTGGACATCAAGTTACAAATATATGAAGGTCAAAACATGATCACAATCCGTTATAGTGAAATATATTTTTTATTCGTAGTTCAATAGTTGCATGTGATGTGACCATCTTTGTAGCGTTTGTATCAATAATGTCATTCTAGGCATCAATTATCCGATAAACATTAGATGTAATGTGTCATTTTAGGTGAATTTGGTGACTGTGAAGCTATTTGAGGGCATAAAAGTAGGCTACAATGGCAGTCCTTAGGATCTGTCAAATCCAAGCTTGATGTAGATAAAATTTAAACTTGGCTAGTGGAGAGTATGAAAATATGAAAACAATCGTTTCTCAGTGTTTCATGTAGCCTTTCTAGCAGGGCGCTGCGCCATGCTGTCCTTCAGGAGCGCCACGTTGCCCTTCATGGGCGCCATGTTGTCCATCATCTATTGAAAAGGTGGCATGCCCCTTTCAACTATTGTCCAACTGAAAAATCCACCCTGGTCATTGTCACTGAATAAACACCTTCATAACAATTATACTTGGCATTCACACCGATGATGTAACTAACGCCTGATTATAGATGGAGTGGAGGTGTGTTCACAGTGGTCGTCACTGGCGGTGTTTACACAAGTAACTATTTACTTTCTATAGGTGGTGAATATAATTTTAACTTGCGGGGGGTACTGGAAATGGCTCAGTGGATGCCCGGCGGGCATGACTATGTGCCCCCAATGATAGGTGCCACTTCTAAATCCAAGATGGAACACTGGTTTCTTATGGTTTCATATGCTCGGAATGCAATACCATGCAATAGTATTTTATTGATTAAAACTTGATAATCTGTCGCTCACAATGTGTTCGCTTCTTTAGAGGCATTTAGCATACGTACCATCATCTCATTATCCCTTATTGTGCTTGCTGGAGCCGTTCAGTTGCGACGCTGGGACAGCAATAAACCAACATTGGTTCAATTTTGTGTGTTTTCCGGCAGCGCTTCCAGTGGGGTAATACGAATTTTGATGCCACCTTAGCAGCTCTCTAAGGAGTTGTTACGTCTGTTGCATGCTGCATGGCATGGTAATCAACCATCCAAGTGTATATGCAGTCTCCATGAGTTCGGTCATACTTCTTCAGCAGATTTCAAGAAACCTTCGTTGATATGGCCTCAGTATAAATCATTATTATAAACTACTGCTGGTTTCTAAAAGGTAAAAGTTGAAGACGTATAGTCGTGAAAGTTTTGTAAAAAAAATCACAAACAGTTGGAATATTTCTTGATCCGCAAAAGGCCAGAAATATTTTTTTTAAAAGGGAGCAAATGTAAAGTCAGATTAGATAACACTATGTTCGCAAGAGGAAGGTGTTCGACAAGGAAGCATTGTGTCGCCAAATATATTTACAATAAAAGTTAGCACGTCAATGCTTTACCAGCAGGCATCTAAAATTATTTATATGTAGACGACTTTGCCATTTATTTGTAATCCAGCAACATGAACAGGCCTGCAAGTAGTTTCTTGTGAAAGTACGTTCTTCCGCAAAAAAATTGGGTGTACATTTATATGAGAAAAATAGCTTGCACACTGGACACTGTCCATATGGACAACCACTCCCTGTTGAATAAAATGTCAAATTCCTCAGTATTTTTTGCGAACAAACATGCTAAAACGCCAGTGATTCATATTTTGTGATGAGTCATTCTGATCATTTGTAACGAAAAATGGTCTTCAATGACAGTGTGTAAAACTTATACATTATAATCCATCGAAAACATAGTTAATCTGATGTGTGAAAAATATGGTCATATGTTAATTCAAGGATCGTCATTTATAACTATTTAAATAATTTGTCTAGAAAAGGACAAGAGGCCTAGATTCACATGAAGCTTAATTTGCGTCAGGAAATTCAGTTTAAAAATGTGAATGGGAAATAGTCAGTAGTTAATTTTCATTAATTATTCACATTTCAGTAGTTCAAATTTGAGAAAACACCTGGATGACACAATGTATCTAAATAAGTAAACAGTATGCTAAACGTGAATAAGATATGCCATGTATATGTACACACAATGTAAGTGATAGAGCTTATATAGTATACTTAATAATATAAAATTGTCTTGTACATGAATAACACAATATGTAAACACAGTAAACAGAATGTTTAAAATGTTCAGTGTGAAATATGTCCACTGTGCAGTAGCCTAGTCCTACATATGATGTAGCTAATGTGATCAATTGATCAAACAAATGTATAGTACCGTACTCTATGTGTACATCACATGCATGATTATTTACAAAATACTCTCCTGGCATTGATTATGAATAACATCAGGCCGTATAATTTTGGATATGTTTAGAATGATGGTAAACAGCAGGAACTGCTTACTTGTCAAACAAAAAATGCAGTTATTTGCTTTCGCTTGGCAGAAAGTTAGATATTCCGAAAAAAATGTTCTGAATGTTTAAAATAAAATATGCGGCACATAAAACGTGGTGGGTGCAAACTCATTTTGTTCCCTTTAAGAGTGATTTATTCGGCTAACTAAAATGATTAAAAACAACTATTGTCGTCCTTAGTGCTGTAAGGGTTAGCCCAGCATAAGGCCTACGTTTTGAGTCAGCTAAGAGATGATAGATAGTGACAATTGTCATGGGTTCACTTCGTAGTGTACCAGTCAATTGTTATTAATGACAAAGTAAGTCAATTCGTCCATCATTAAACAGTTCTGTTTTTTTCTGCATTAACCTAGTTCATCGTAGTTATCATTCAAGTGATGTCAATCATTTTGACATGTTCAGCAAAATTGTAGATTTAATGGATACATTTTCTCCAGAAGCAAAACTTAAAGCAGCTAAAATGAACGATTAAGGATAACTTATGTTAAAATAACTCCTCATTTAATACATTGTTTTCATTTCTAAAATGAATAATATCCAAAACTTGAAAAAAATATATGATTCCAGGCTCAATGTAACATAAAGTTACTCAATTCAGAATAAATACACTGGAGTAAATGAGTGAAGAGTCAGCAAATAGCTACATAGGGACACGAGTCTCAGACAGATGACTACCCATAACAAAACACATATTTTTACAGGGTGGAGAAGGTTAGATTCATTGGTAAGGTATCAACTGAGTGGCCTATTCACACCTTACCCGAACATTGAAAATAGCTTTATTCGCTGTCAGTTGTGGATAGCG
Source organism: Flabesymbios commensalis (assembly GCA_964017125.1). Classification (NCBI taxonomy): domain Eukaryota; kingdom Metazoa; phylum Annelida; class Polychaeta; order Terebellida; family Flabelligeridae; genus Flabesymbios; species Flabesymbios commensalis. The sequence goes on along the minus strand of OZ024914.1, from coordinate 63,001,331 downwards.
GTAGTAATTCACTACTGACAGCGAATAAAATCTATACACAATTTTGTAAAATATTCAAGTATAATAATTGTATCAAAAGGTAATAAGAGCGCGTTATCGTTTCGATGGCTGTGTCATTTTCTATGAAATTGCTCTCGCTAAAAAAATCACCCTTTGGCGCATAAACAGAGACTTGTTTATTTAGACACATTTAGCGTATATTTTGGACGAATTACAAGATGCATCTCTGGAGTCAAAGTCAGAATGCCACCTTTTGCATTTATGCGACGAGAGGGCTAAAAAGGTTAATATCGGTACATATCTGGGATAAATAGGGACATATTTAAAATACATCTCCCCATATAATTCGCAAGATATAAGGGACATTGTTAATTTTTTTTCATAAATCAGAATATGACAGCAGCTCGTCGTAGACGTCTTCACTGGTCAGAGGAAACTCATCGCCATTCACGCCAGCACTTTATTTTCCATGGCATATTTAGCGCCCCTGCTAGACTTTTGGTTGAGAAGGTATCTATGGTCCTATAACTACAATAAAAATGTACATGTAATTCTTGAAACTGTGATGTAACAGAAGTTCGTTAGAACATTACCACCAGTGAAAACAAAACTATCATTAAAGTATACTTTCATCGGTAAAATTAACATATACATTACACAGAGATATGTATACAGATATCTGTTTTTTCTTTATTTCTTTATTGTTGACATAGATGTGTATTTCTACAATTCAAGAGGACATTATGAATAACATATACCAATTTTTTTATTTAGAGCGAAACGGTTATGCAATTACCTTGACCAGCTAATGTGTTAATAATCCTTTTATTTGTTTAACCACTAGTAATTTGACAATATAATGCAGTCTGGTGGCCATCTATGTTTAGCAGTCGATTTAAAATCATGTAAATGCACCACTTAGCAAAATATCCATCTTGAAAATGTGTCATAGGCTTAGCTTTAAAATAGAACATATGTGATTTGGGGTGTTATGCTGTCAACTATTGCAATTAAATATCCATCGTTGGAATCAATTAGCATAACAATTATCAAATTAGATTCTGACTTGTATGTCAAACTCTCTGAGTAGTATAGTTGATACTTTGGGGCCACATTAACGTAATCTGCTCCCACCCCCTCCCCTTAGCTGTGATTGGTAGAGCCCTCCTCTCCTCCCTTGTGACACGCCCCCTTTGAATGATTCATCACGATCCCCGACCCCTCCTTGAAAAAGAGTAGTCCAACCAATATTGGGTTAATGCCGGCCCACCGTCGTAGCCCCTCCCCATGAGTCCACAGGGTTCCCCCTCCCCAGAAGAGGATAACTCATCACGGTCCCCCCTCCCCTCATCTTGGTGCTGGTTACAGTCTGGTACGCCCCCTCCCCTTGACTCCGCAGGGGTCCCCTCCCTCAGAAAATGATGACTCATCACTGCCTTCCACCGCACACAGAAAAGGATGACTCACCACTGCCCCCTCTCCCCTTCTATTGGGTCCTGTTACAGACTGGTATTCCCCCTCACCTTGGCTCCGCAGGAGGTCCTCCTCCCCTTGGTGTCTGTTACAGACTGGTATAACCCCCAGCCTATGTAATTGGGTTGATATTTGATTAATGGATTCATGTTTTGACACTGGGATCATCAATGTGCATGATTAATGAGAGTTATTGTCATATTATTATGACCCCCCCCCCCACCTATGTAATGTGAGTGATATTTGATTCATGAGCGTCAGTTGATAAATTGGGTCATGTTTTGACACTGGGAGCATCAATGTGCATGATGAATGAGCAATATTGTCATATTAATGGTATGTATGATTAATGAGTGTCAGGAGGTGGATGGTGACTCATACTAGGATGATGAATGGGTGTCAGGATTCTGCTAGAATGCTAACGTCAGCATAGGATGCTATTTGATGATGTGTCAGCTCCCGTGGACCCTTTGGACCCCTTGGGCTTTTCCACTTGTACCTTTCCCACTTGGACCTCTCCCCTACAGTGGGAATATGTATTCCAGAAGGGTTGATAGTGGGAGTTTAAATATTAGTTTCAGAGGGTCAATAACTTTGTTTTATTATCTATGTAACAGTGTATTTGCTCCATGTAGCAGTGGATAGGCCAATTAGATGATATGCGTTTATTATATTTTATGATTAATGTGTTTTGACGTGACAGGTATGCATTACACACGTCCCCTGGGTCACAATGTCACGGGTTACAACATAACATTATCTGAAAAATTCCCAAACGCGGACAACATGTATGGTATCTTTTGAAGGAATTATTGGACAAGCATGGGGTGATCTCTGGACTCTGGATCCAACTCACAGATTAGAGAGAAAATATTCATTGTTTCATATTTATTCCACTATGAATGTGACAATGTATATGTATGTATACAAAGAATTAATAATTTATATTTCTGTGTATATTGTAGTGTAGACATTGATGAAGAATGAATGATAAAACCGTGACAATTTGATGTTTAAAGATGGTACACTGCATGGAAAGGGTTAACATGCATGCATCAGCAACAACCTCTTTGATAGCAAATCACAGTATCCATAACCTTCTGTAGGCCGTGATACGTCTATTTGAAAACAAGCCACATACTCATCAGGGGAGATAATCTCTCTATCATCGCTATTTGACCCCTGTGACCTGGACCCGCCAGGGGAGGTTATTTTGCTGGTCCCGGGGCAACCCCTCTGAGCTCATGGAGCCAAAATATGACCCCTGGGCCCCAGATCGGCCTGGGGCTTCTACTTTGATTGAACTGTCGTGTAAAATGAGTTTTGATAATTGTCTATCACAGATATCACGTGGGACATTTCTATGGACTGTCATATCTCAAAATATCGGGCAATAATCAGGTCGAAAATCTTTTTTTTAGAATCAGTAACATTTCAGTTCCATGCCCGCATGTGAGCTCAGAGGTTGCACAGTCATTAAAAAGATATGGACATTTCTCTGACCATGGGGTCAAGACCGCCCTCAGTCACTGTCATGATGCATTTTCCGGGTATAGCAAATAAATCAATCCACGGCCACAGAGACAGTGCCACGGCAACCTGAGTTCAGACTGGCTTATAATGACGGCGGCGCTCGGTTCAAGTATGTACATGTATACATGTTAGGGGAGAGCAGTGGGTGTAAGAAATATCTTCTCAGCTAGAGTTAGAATAACAGTTATAAAACACAGCAATAGTGTAGTGTTGTAACCCATTGTATTGCATGATTTATGGTTTATCCACCCCCATGCGATCACCACACTTCCATTGGTCATTTGGATTTCTGTCATAGACTGGTATACCCTAATCAACAACACATTGTTCGCTAAAAAGCAGCTGTTTGCTGGCCTTTTGCCTGATACTCCATTACAGAGGCCTGATTGTTGTTGCCCTATGTCTGATATTCTGTTAATGAGGACTGCAAAGAAAACAATTTAAACAATTTAAACAAACGTTGGTACCGTTGAGGAATGGAAGTTTTAGCATTGTCAATTTTTGTCCATGCTGGCATTTGACATGTCAACAATCCCATGTCCCCCATTCCCTTTTGTCTGTGATGATTCACCACTATTATTAGGTACCCCACCCCTTGGTATGACTCATCACAGCTCCCCACTTCCCTCGTGAACATGTTGAAACTTGTTTGTGCTTTGTCAACAATAAAAGGACGCCAAACACCTCAATCTGATTGGTTCGTTTGTGTATTGCACAATCAATAAAATGACTCACCACTCCCCCCACGCCTTGGGTCCCCCTGATCTTGGTATGACTCATCGCAGCCACCCACCTTCATCATGAAGATGTATAGACTAGTGTTTGCTTTTTCAACAATAAAAAGAAGAAGAAGAAGAAGAAGTGTTTATTCAATCATAAAAAGTCAGTAAATGAAAGATGAGTGAAATAAAATTTACAGGGTGGTTTGGGAGACCTCCATTAAGACCACAAGGTCGCTAGCATGGAGGCCACCCATGATATCATCTATATAAACATATAACATTTTGAAGTTATGAGTAGTAAACATATGAGCTATACATGTGAAGAGAGCGAATATAATAGCTTTACTATAAAATTTAACCTATAGACGTAGTAGTTATATAAAAAATAAAGTATGAAAAAATAAACTTTGATTCTGCCGTGCAAAACCAAAAGGCAGCATCTGCCTGCTTTACAAATAGGCTGATCCTGCCATTTGGCTCCACAGAGCAGAATTCACTAGTTCAAATTGATACTGCATACATAGCAGTTTGAGATATTACAATCAGTAGCATATGTGTCTAAAAATATAAATTTGACATACATTGAAAACCCGTTAAAACTATGAGTGTGTACTTTATCGGTTATTGATCGTGGCATGCTATTTACAGTTTTTGTTAATTGATATCGAACACAAGCTTTGGCAAAATTATGTTTTACAAAAGGTATGCGTAATTTATGTTGATTTCTTGTATTATGAACATAGATTTCAGAATTGAGCCTAAGATTAAATACATCAAAGTATTTTGGGAGTAAATTATGCTCGTATTTAAACATTTTAATAGTTGAAGGCGATATATGTCGTTTATTTTTAGGAGGTTCAATTCTTTAAATATCGCATCTGTGTGAGACAGGCGAGATTCCTTACGTATTATTCGTACTGCTCTTTTTTGCAATTTAGAAACTCGACTGTTTTCGCTGCCCCATAAAAGAATGCAATAGTTAATATGTGGTATTATTAGAGAATTGCAGATATTAATAAGAATATTTTGAGGAAGGGTGAATTTTAGTTTGTTCATTATACCTATTATTCTGACTATTTTATTTGAGACTTTGTTTAAATGATTTTTCCAAGTAAGATTCTTGTCAATGATCACCCCTAAAAAGTTAAAATTATCAACACGTTCAATTTGTATTCCATTTATTTTGACAATTGGTAATTTAATTTGTTTCTGTGGTTTTCTGAATATCATGAATTTCGATTTAGCAGAATTTAGTGATAATTTGTTTACTTTCAACCAAGTGCTTATTTCTGCTAATTCTTTATTCAATTTGTTATTTTTGTTGAGATTGCTGAAATTAGCGAATAGTGTAGTGTCATCTGCGTATACAATGAATTTAAATAATTCACTTGAAAAAGAAATATCGTTCAAATAAATAATAAATAATAGTGGGCCCAAGATAGAACCCTGGGGAACTCCTGTGGTAATCGGTATGTATTCTGACTTAATATTGTCGTCTTCTACATATTGTAATATATTAGAGAGATAGCTTTCTAGAAGTTTTAATGGACAGTGTTTAATACCGTAAAGATTTAGTTTATTTAAGAGTATTGTGTGATTCAGGGTATCAAAGGCTTTAGAGAGGTCCAAGAATATGCCAAAAGGAGTTTCTCCTCTATCCATATCTTGTGTTGTTCTGTCAATTAATTCCATAGCAGCCAATTCGGTTGAGTGGTGCTTTCTAAAACCGTATTGACCGATATGGAACAAATTATTTAGGTTGAAATAGTCATTAATTTGGTTACAAATATTTTTTTCGAAAATTTTAGAGATAGATGGTAAGATTGAAATCGGTCGGTAATTTTCTAAAAGCGATGGATCCTCTTTTTTATGAATTGGTATTACCTTGGCGATTTTCAATTTTTCAGGAAAAATGCCTGTATTCAGAGACTGGTTAAGGGTGATAGTTATTGCTTCAATTAAGGGTTCTTTAATATACTGTAATAATTTTGTGGATAATCCATCCGGACCGGTGCTATGTCTTGTTTTAAGTTCATTGATTATTTTAGTGACAGTTGTGCTATTTGTTGGCTCAAAGTGAAATGTCGCAGTTGTGGATTTTTTAGATAATGGTTGTAAGATTTGTTAGAATCAATGATGATTGCAGATTCCAATTTTGGACCAATGTTACAGAAATATCTGTTAAAGCTATTTACAATGTCTTTTTTATTGTTTGTTAATGTCCCGTTTATATTAAACAAATCTGGGAATTTATGTTTCTTGTTATTTTTATTTAGAATGTTATTTATAGTCGACCACGTCTGTTTAATATTATTTTTATATTTGTCAAAACAGGAATTATAATACTGTTTTTTCGCTGTATAGATGCTTCTTTTCAAAATAGTAATAAAAGTTTTAAGGTTAGTTGTTCTCGTTTGAAAATCTTCAGAGTCAGGTGACGTTTTTCTCAGTTTTCTATACATATCGTTTCTGGTATTTATGGATCTTATTATGCCTATTGTTATCCATTTTGACAGCTTGTGTTTTCGTCTGTTTAATTTAGCTGTTTTTGATTTTGAAAACATTTTAATTGCCTTAGTGATAGATTCGTCAGTTATGTTGTAGTTTATGTTTGGGTCTGCTTTAGGGTCCCTACTTATTATATTTTGGAGGTTATCTGCAGTAATTTAATTTTTTATATTATCTATATCTAAAAGAGATAGTTATGTGATGAGGATTTATTGGAGTTTTATGTTTTTTTTATAGCTAATGTCATGAAGTAAGGGAAATGATCTGAGATTTCACTGACCAAAATGCATGTCTTCATTTCTGATGTGGCTTTTGAGAATTTACAAAAAAAGTTGTCAAGCAACGTGCCTTTGCGAGCAGTTAATCTGGTAGGCAGAGTGATCTTGGGGTAGAAGCTATGAGATATCATCGTGTCCAGGAATTCATTGAAAATAGATTTTTCATTTATATTTAATAGATTTATATTAAGGTTCCTTATATTAAAGTCTCCTGATAGAATCGATTCCGTGTTTGATTTTTCTAGTTCTTTTAATATTGGACCTATTTCATGAATAAATGTTTCATAATTTTTATTTAAATCACGTGGTGGCCTATACATATTTCCTATAATGACTGGTTTATGGATGTCTGAACCAGAAATTTCTATAAATTGTGCTTCAAAAATGTCAGATTTATCATAAAGTGTCAAAGATTTGTAATTTAAGTTGTCGTTCAAATATATTGCCAGACCACCATGTGCACTACATTTTTTCCCCTGTGAAATCAAGTTATAGCCGTCTATTTTAAATAATGACACATCTGATTGATCTGTTAGCCACGTTTCTTGAATACATATCGCACCAAATTCACAGCTTGATTCCTTTAATTTATGGAGGAAAATTACAAGTTCATCAAATTTAGCATTCAGGGACTGTATATTTAAACTCAAGACGCAAAACTGAAGTTGATTTTCTTTGAGAATTTTTGAAAATTCAGAAATGTTGAGGTATGGAGAATGTTTAATAGTGGTGATTTCATAGTCTATATCTTCATTTTTCCCAGCAACATCACGCCAAACACTTCAATCTGATTGGTTCGTTGGTGTATTGCACAATCAAAAAATGGCACACCACTCCCCCACCCCTTGGGTCCCCCTGACCTTGGTATGACTCATCACAGCTACCCACCTTTCTCATGAATATGTTTAGACTAGTGTTTGCTTTGTCAACAATAAAAAGGACGCCAAACACTTCCCACTGATTGGTTCGTTGGTGTATTGCACAATAACAAAATGGCACACCACTCCCCCCACACCTAGGGTCCCTATCCCCTTGTGATGACTCATCACAGACCACTCTCCGTGAAAAAATAAATGTTGATACTTGTTTGCGAATCGTGAGCTAGGTGGTATAAGACAGGATAATTCTTGATAATATATATAAAATAGGACACCACCATGGATGTATCATATAAACTCTCTGACAGTGTGAAAGGGACAATACGTAAAAAAGACCAGAACTGTTATGTTGAATTATCATCTGAAACCAACAGATACTTTATATCATCAGATGTGTGGCTGAAAACTCATTGGGTATCTAAACTAGATCATTGTCTGGATACTAACGTGTGTGTGGGATATAGAAAATTTGCTCTTCGTAAACCAAATGGACAGATTCTATTCCTAAACAGGCGTAATTCGCAATTATGCTTTGCAATATCTACTATGGAGTGGTATAAGCTACATGATATGTATGCTTCAATTAGTCATGTTTTAGAGACTTGGTTGACTGGTGTTTCTATTGAAAATCTTGATTGACTTGAAATATAATAACATTGTGTGCGCTGGAATGTATAGTGTCAAACTGAACTTGGACATTCTAGAACCACACAGCTATCGAATGTCATTAAGAGAAAATCATCACTTGTATGGAAATGTAAGAAATTACCATTTACATATATGGTATACAAAAGCGGCAAGTTGATGCTTATGGGTAACCCCAACACAGTTCTTACAGATATGGATGAATGCCAGCGATTTTGACACACAACTTTACGAAGATATGCACGGATTATTCAGTCAAAAATTGGATGTGGACAACTACTTAATGTGAAACTTGGAACAGTTACTGCAACATACGACTTTGGATTTCAAATTAAATTCAGTGAACTTTATAAGAACATAGTATGATCTTATGAGCCAGAAATTTTTCCAGCATTTATGATTAAACGCCATAATATGCATTTTAGTGTATTCACTAGTGGGAAAATGATTTGTGTAGGTTTAAAAACATCAGATGATGCTATAATTATTGTGCAATCACTATTTTTTCAAATTGAATTATTCATGTACACGATGAATGAATAAAATATGGTGTATTTAAAAAAGCAATGAACAATTGTATTTGCTCGGGGTTTAAGGTTAACCCTTTCTTTTCTAAAGAATCAATAATATATTTTTCGTGATCAATACCTGGTGGCGTGATCAACACCTGGTGGCCAGCCAGAAGCTTCTTGTTTTATATTCAGAAACATATTCATATAATTTGCAAACAAACCTCCCCACTTGGCGACTGTATTATATTGAGTTGTTTCATCCCAATGATACACCTCATATATCCTAATGATTTTATAGCCAAGTTTTAATGCTTTCTGCAACTCTGGGGTGCAAAACGTACCGTGCATGGTATGATCCGCATCATTGCATGTGCTTGGTTCAGTAGATTCTGACTCCATACATGTACGGCATAGACCAAATAATAATTTACCACCAAATTTATATGGTAATACGGGTTGAAAAAGGCCCCTTGGCAGTAATATTGTAACTTGTGCCAACCCAAAATATTTGTCTGTAGACTTAAAGTTGTTGAGGATAATTTGGGGATGTCCAACCATGTAATTGTCATATTTTTTTACTGCTGGGTAGAGTGATGTAAAATCTACATACTCAATGGTTTCATTATCTTTGATTTTATAGGGAAGGGTTGCCGCGTTCACTCTCCACCCCGAAAAATGAAACTCTGGGCTCAAGTCGATGTCTAACATCCACAGACTTGACAAATTTACTCAAACATTCATTATTTGACAGTTCATTTCGGAATTCATGGTCCCACATACATATATACATATAGCCTAATTCTTTCAAAGACGTTTTTTTTGCAAGGTGAGGTCATATAGCTCACTCATGCTCTGTTTAGTTCGCTGATGCTTAACACACTAATCATCAGGGGAGCATGTAGGACATCCATAATAAAAAACAGCCATGTTATTCATATACTGTGTTGTTTTTTTCGCAAAGCCCATCCATCCTATACCGGTTTCCAACGGCTACTTTTTCCAGAAAGACTTTGACATAACTTTTGATTGCAACTAGCAGGTACATACACATTATGTGGTTTCTGAGTGAAGATTACAATAATCAGTGTACAAACGTTCTATACGATCGATAATTTCAAGCCCTCAAATGCATAACATGATTAAATCACTTATCCCTATGTATATTTTTTCTCATTACAAATCCGCTGAGACTAGATATTTACATGTGTATGCCTTTAGTTGTAATTAGGCCCCTAAACTATTTTTTGAATTTATTTCGCATGCTCAGTCCATCTGTGGGAAATGAAAATATAAAACTATAAAACATAAAAAAACATTTGAATTTATGTGGCCGTTCCTGGTGCATTTTGTATCATATGACACATAGTCTAAATAGGACAGTAAAACACTATGTGGCCGTCCCTGGAGTACATATATCATCTAGTCTTATGGGAATACACTCTGTGGCCGTCCCTGGAGTACATATATTATCTAGCCTTATGGGAATACACTCTGTGGCCGTCCCTGGAGTACACATATTATCTAGCCTTATGGGAATACACTATGTGACCGTCCCTGGAGTACACATATTATCTAGCCTTATGGGAAGACACTCTGTGGCCGTCCCTGGAGTACATATATTATCTAGCCTTATGGGAATACACTATATGGCCGTCCCTGGAGTACATATATTATCTAGCCTTATGGGAAGACACTATGTGGCCGTCCCTGGATTACATACATTATCTAGCCTTATGGGATTACACTCTGTGGCCGTCCCTGGAGTACATATATTATCTAGCCTTATGGGAATACACTATGTGACCGTTCCTGGAGTACATATATTATCTAGCCTGATGGGAATACACTATGTGACCGTTCCTGGAGTACATATATTATATAGCCTTATGGGAATACACTCTGTGGCCGTCCCTGGTGTACATATATTATCTAGCCTTATGGGAATACACTATATGGCCGTCCCTGGTGTACATATATTATCTAGCCTTATGGGAATACACTATGTTGCCGTCCCTGGAGTACATATATTATCTAGCCTTATGGGAATACACTATGTGGCCGTCCCTGGAGTACATACATTATCTAGCCTTATGGGAATACACTATGTGGCCGTCCCTGGATTACATACATTATCTAGCCTTATGGGAATACACTATGTGGCCGTCCCTGGAGTACATTTATTATATAGCCTTATGGGAATACACTATGTGACCGTTCTTGGAGTACATATATTATATAGCCTTATGGGAATGCACTATGTGACCGTTCCTGGAGTACATATATTATATAGCCTTATGGGAATACACTATGTGACCGTTCCTGGAGTACATATATTATATAGCCTTATGGGAATACACTATGTGACCGTTCCTGGAGTACATATATTATATAGCCTTATGGGGATACACTATGTGACCGTTCCTGGAATACATATATTATATAGCCTTATGGGAATACACTATATGGCCGTCCGTAGCGTACATATATTATCAAGCCTCATGGGGATACACTCTGTGGCCGTCCGTGGCGTACATATATTAACAAGCCTTATGGGAATACACTATGCGGCCGTTCCTGGTGTAACCAAAAAATAACGACGTATGGTGAGATCAGCCCATCTCACACTCTCTCCAATACGCTTCACTGCGAAGTTTGATTTTGATATTTCAGATAGATATTTGTACGAGAAAATACATACTGCATCGCTGAGTACGGCGAGATTTGTTGATCTCAGCACTGGTCACCACATCATGTCCTCGCATAAAGGCTCGGTCCTAATGTGACCTTATTATTATCTTAGTGATGTGATGCCGAAAGATAATTATTCGGGTTTAGTGGTATTTAGGACAACCAAAACCTAACATGAAGCCGTCTGTAAAGCCCCTTATTATATAATCTTTATTCGTGATACCCCTCAAGATAATGGCTTAGTAATTGTATATTGACCAGTGCAGGAAGTGTGTTTTGTCTGTGGTGTGTATGCGGCCTGACGGCTCCTAGGCTGTCTGATTTGAGGTGCTATGAGTCCGTGATCATGTCTAAATGATGGGTGTTTACCTTGACATGATGGACAGTTGTGTTTGTATGAGCAGTTGGTGTTTTTGGGCATTGTATGCATAGCAGTAGCCCTTCGGCACTGTGTAGGGGGGGGGGCGAAAGGATTGCTTGTTCTTTGTAGGTAGGTTGGTACTGTTCTATCTTCCCCCGCAAGGCTGGCCACTCCTTAGGTGACGGCCTCGTTGTGTCAAGACTTGCTGCCCTACCAACAAAGAACAAGCACTATAATCTTCTACGTGATGCTATCTCCCGCTACCAGGTGTCTCCAGAGTTGCTGAGATAATATGGGATACAGCAGTCGCCAACACCTATCGCTACAAGTCTCCTGACAAACCACTTGACAATGCGTTGATGGAAATTCTGTAAAATTCATTACAAACATCAACCAGCGATTACATAATCTATTTTGTCAATACTGCCCACCTTGCCCCATCAGCCGGTAGCAGACAGCCGGATGGATGAAGATGATACTGCCCAAAGCGAATACATCGCGCATCGCCAGCGCGAGGCACGAATAAGTTAGAAAAACATTTAAAACGTCCCATATAGCCTACGTTATAGGGGTACTGGGATGATTGCTAGTAGTAGTACTTTTCGCCCCCATCTGGGGAGGGTCATTAGGGATCTGTTTCGTCTGTTGGATGCTGTTACGGCATTGTACGGAAGCACTAGTCTACAGCAATCATCCAAGGGCAGCTGCAGCCTCCTCGTATCTGGCTATAATCTTCGGGCGGATTGCCAGTGGCGTACCCTGGTTCCTCCTCTCAACAGCGGAGCCAATGCAGCACCCGCATCAGTGCTAGCGCTGACGTAGGCCGTGGTAGCCTTAAATAACCGGCAATAGCATGTTTGACATTAGGTCTCTCACGTGGGATGAATGGAGTTACCCAGAGGGAGTGATCCTTCCTATTGTTACTCTGAGGACTATCCGACCCGAGGATAGCGGAGCTGCGCGAAATGCCACAGAGTTTCATCATTAAATTGTACAGCGAAACTCAAGTCTCCGGCCGTCTGGGCATGTCTGGGGGTATATCCCCTAGACATGCCCAGAACCCCTTATCGGGCGAGCGAAGGAAAACGCTCTCAATAACCCACCATGCCCTATCATCCCCACCCTCACATCATCATCTGTACATCATTCATCTCATCAATTGACTACAACGTTTTTATCGTATTATAATGTCACTTAAAAGACCTTTTGTGCCGAAAAGTGACGTAAATCAATGATTTACTACTACTACCAGCGTACGTTATATGTTTGCCGGCCCTTAAATTTAGGGCACATTTTTTCTTTTTAAAAAATGGCTACATATGTACAGAACAAACTGATAAAAGTTACTACTATCGTCGACATTAGCATGCTAGGGTTTAATGCGCACTGTATGCGTCCAACGCGTTAGCAAAGCGCTGTTCATTCGCCCTTTGCAATGTAAACACGCTGTGCATACGCTACCAGCTTGCGACGTTTTTCACAATCCGGACTCAAATTGTTTATTTATTTTTGTTTATGGGTGGACTGTGCGTCGTTTATGTGTGACTGGGAAAAACCTCGGTCAACGAAAACCCAACAAATTTAGAGCGTGTGCTCTACTTGTGCCTAACGTTATACTGGCGCTGGTTTGACGTTCTTTTGGCGTCTACATTCACACGTGGAAAAACGCTCACATTTTTGAGCATGCAGAAAATGTGCACAGAGGTTGACGCACACAAAAAATGAATGACGTTCATCAGGCGTTCTCGTCAAATCATCAACGAATTCTGACGCACGCCCAGCAAATCACAACGCACTGACCAAAATTCTTCATTTTTTGTGCGCTGGACGTGCGTGATGTTAGTTTAAAACATATTTTATTGACCAATTGAAACAATACAGGATTGTAATACATAGGCTTCGCTCGGAAAAAAAAGAAAGTGAGTGATGCTTGCGGAGTCATGGTGTGAGTACTATGAGTAGCCAGTGGGTGTAAATCTCGTTGGCAGAGCTAGAAAGTGTCGTAAAGCAAATGCTTGGAATCATAACATTGGCAACATGACCTCATATTGCCAACATGGCCTCATGTTGTCAGCATGACTTCATGTTGTCAACATGACCTCATGCCGTCAACATGACCTCATATTGCCAACATGACCTCACATTCTAGCAAACACAAGACAACGACCCACAGCCAGCCGGGTGCTTGACCGACGTTGAAGATGGTGGGTCAACTCTATGGCAGCATTGGGCCGATGTCCAGCGGGATGCGTGATGTCAATGTGACAGCGCTATATCCATGTGATAACATATAATAAGCCCTAAATATATATAACATAAAATTGAGATGGAATAGCGCCATGTCTGACACATCAGCGCCGTGGATAAAGTATCGAACGCCAATGTGTCAGACATGACAGTAACTTCCAAAAAATGGTGATTATGAGTCTTACTATTTCTTTGTTAGCAAAGCAAATCGTTTAGTGGCGATGATAAAAGTATCTAGCAGGGATAACAATTGAAGGTCAAGAAGGCTGTCACGTGTACCATGGAGAAGTGTCTCTAAGTTGAAGTTTATATTTATTTGGGTTAAATTTTCTATTAGAACGACCCTGGGTAGATGGTATTGTGGACATTCGATAAAAAAATGGTTGGTTGTTTTGTTACGTCCACATGTACATAGGGGATTATCAATAATGTTCATTGTAAAAAGATGGTGGTTAAGTTCACTGCATTCCATTCTGATTCTGGCCAAGATAATATTAAGTTTCCTTTTGCCAATGTTATAGTATGACTTTGTATTGGACTTGTTTCTTTTTAGTACTTGTTTTAGTGACTCTATTGATGTCAAGTCTTTAATAGAATCGTCTAGATTGTACCAGAATTGAGTGGTGGCAGGAATATAAGATTTTCGAAAGGTTTCTGTACGAGTGTTGGTTTGGTTTATATTTGAGTTGTTTCGTAGGTTGTATCTGCCTTGACTAGTTTCTTTAACTGTTTGGGGAATAATGGGTTTTAAATAAGAAGGAGTCCTATCGTGAAGTATATCAGAATAAAGTATGATCATTTTGTTTTCGCGTCGGGACTGTAGACTTTCCCATGACAGTTCGGTGTAAATTTTAATAGATGATGTGCCACTGATACTATTTTTCCTGCTCTCTTCTGAATTTTGTCAAAAAGTTCCAGATTTTCTTTAGTTGCATTTGAAAAAATCTCGTTTGAGTATTCCAGGACGCTTCTGACAAAGGTAAAATAAAGAATTTCAAGACTATTTCTACTGAGTTTGAAACTAAGTAAATTTAGGATATCCAAACGTTTATTGGCTTTAATTGATATTTCCTCAAAGTGTGTGTCCCATTTTAAATTTTGTTGAAGGGTAACACCTAAATGTTTGCAGTAGGGTATATTTTGTAATTCTTGGTTATACATCTTAAGGTTATTTGGAGTAATATTTCTATAATTAACCACCATACTGTTTGTTTTTAAAGTGCTGAAGCTGACAATCCATTGTTGCGCCCACGCTTCGAGTTTTTCGAGGTCGCTGTTTAGAATTTGCGAATTTATTATATGACAATTTGAAATAGATAAAAGTAAATTGTCATCTGCAAATAGAGTCAGTTTTGATGTTAGGCCTTCTGCCATATCATTAATGTAAACCAGAAACAAAAGTGGTCAAAGGACGGAGCCTTGAGGAACTCCAGCGTTTATATCAGCCCAGCTAGACGACTCACCCTGCAACACCACCCGCTGCTTTCTGTCACACAAGTAGTTACTGATCCATGCAAGTAATTCCTCCGTGATTCCCATATTTTTTAGCTTGAATAATAGCCCGGCGTGCCATACTTTGTCAAAAGCTTTGGAGATGTCACCAAACACCATCTGTACTTTTAATCCCTTATCGAAAGCTTCGGAGATGCTGTGGTACAAATGTACCAGATGGTGTGTGGTGCTACATCCCGGAAGAAATCCAGATTGAAATTTATATATTAGGTCGTTATCTCTGAAATAGTTATACATATGCTTAAGAATACACTTTTCCATTGCTTTGCCTACAGAACTTAATAGGGAAACGGGGCGGTAATTATTAGGGGAGCTCTTATCGCCTTTTTTAAATATTGGGATTACATTTGCCTGTTTCCATGTATCGGGAAAGATTCCGTGTTGGAGGGATAAATTAAAAAGATTAGTTAACGGTTTTGATATTGTTTTGGCAGTTAGTTTTAAGACATGGGGACTAATACCGTCAGGGCCAGGTGCTTTTGCTGGTTTAAGTGTAACTAGAATATCTTGCACTTCCTTCTCGCTGAGGCGTATTGATCTTAACTCATAGCAGTCTAAGTCCGAGCCCAGCTCGGACCTGGAATTTATGACGCTGCAGTCTAGGTCCGAGCCCAGCTCGGACCTAGTAACAATGCTTAGACATTCACTAGATGACATCACTTGCGCAACTATGAACACGAAATGGGGAACCTAGAACATAAAGGGTTGATTTATCTGCGGCACAACCGTTTCTGAACTAAAAATAAAACTCCAGGTTCAGCTGAATACGAGGCTATCGGTATTTTACAGATAAAATGGAAATGTCATCTCAAAATATGAAATATGATATGCCCCTCAGGGAATTCAGAAAGATTACTATATCCCATGATAATACATTATTTACGCTATTAATTTGTGTGCATAGACCTATTGAATGCTTATTCGAACCCTCTGTGATGTATTTTAATATATTTTATATGAATTGGTATAATGTTGTACTCCTGAATCTCCGTGGATCCCAAAAATAACATTTTTAAACAAAATTTCCGAAAATTTGACCACCTAATTAGCATATTCAAAATGGCGGTCGGTTACCATGGCAACATTACACTCCATTTAAATGAAGTGTATTCTGGCTATATATTGTATGTCTGTTCCTGTGGTGTATGGGAAAAACATATGCCATCATTCTAAATTTCTATTTGGAGTATCAGAATATGTCTCAAAATTACAAAAATGGCCAGACCACACAGACGTCCAATGTCAAAACGGCCAGACTGCTATGAGTTAATCGACCTTCTGTGATGAATTCAGCAGCAGGCAGTGTTGTGTGCGAGTCGTCCACTGTGGAATGCGAAACAAAGAAATTGTTAAGCGCACTTGCTTTGCTGATATTGTCATGAACAGCTTCACCTGATGGCAATAATAGAGCTGGCATGTTGTCGGATTTTAAGTTCCCAATATGTTGTTTAATTGTTTGCCACCACCCGCGACCACCGATATCTTCTAACTCTAAATTACTGATTTGTTTGTTTTCGTATGCTTCTTTGGACAAAGCCAAACAATGAACATATTCATTTCGAATTCTGCGATATTTTGACCATGCTTCGTTGGTGTTTTTTAATTTAGCGTGTCTAAGTAGTCTGTCCCGCTGACGCCTTTTGGAGCGTAGAAGGTTGGTGTACCACGGTTGGTCGCCCTTTCGAATTGTTACAATTTTGTTAGGAATGAATTGCCTGGCCAGATTAATAAAAGATTGCGTAATGAGAGAGGTAATTTCGTTAACATTCTGCCGGTCTAGATGTGCTTGCCAATCGTGGTTTATGATAGCCGCGTTCAGCCCTTCCCAATCTGCTTGTGAGTACAGCCAGATGTGTCGCGATAAAGTGGTTTTGGGAGGGAGATCTACTGAGATATTGCAGGAAATTTGACAATGGTCGGTGGTCGCGAGGGGTGGGGTGATACTCACGTTGCCGGCTCGAAGCGTAGGCGTGACAATGAATTGGTCTAGTATGGTGGCGGTATTAATTGTATATCTTGTTGGTTGGTCAATTAACATAAGTAAAGAATTAGAATTGACAAAAAAGTGCAATTTAGTACCACTAGCAGTGTTCGGGTCGGCGTTAAAATCACCAGTTAAAATAATATTAATATATCCAGCTTGACGTATGGAATCATAGACATGTTGTAATTGGTCCCAAAAAATAATACCAGAATTAGGGGGACGGTAACACACACAAATAACAGTTTTTTTTACGTTTAGTTACCAACTCATACAAAGTATTTCCAATGAGGTAATTTCAAATTCAGTTTTCCGCTTGGCAATAATATTTTCATTAACATACAAAGCTACGCCTCCCCAAGGTACGTCTCCTTGACCTCTGTCCTTTCTAAATATAGGCAGGTAGCCGTTGAGTGATAGATCTAGGGTTTTGGTGTTGCATAATAAAGTTCTGTTACAACAACAAGGTCGAAGTGACCTTCGATTTCAGATTTTAAGGTGAGTAATTTATCAGTGTTAAGGCCACGGATATTGCAGTGCCACAAAGATAAACATGTTGATTGCGGTCCAGGGTTGAGCTCAACATCACCACATGGTAGGATTAAATACATCACAAGCATCATAACGGATAAAACAATGGATGTAACTAGAATGGAGTTAAATACAGATGATACAACATGAACCTTATACCTGTGTCTGTTAAATAGACCAATTCTAGCTCTGTACATTTCGAGATTCACCCCCATGATTTTCTAAGTGATATCACCGTACTCACACCACAACCCAAGCAAGCATCGGTGACAAAAATATTTGAATTGAAAAATAAACATAATTTGAGAAAGAAACATAATAGTGTCAAAATACATAAATAAATACAATAATAATATAGAAATAATCCTCGGTGGCTATTGTTATGCTAACATGCTTTCAGCGATAACTTTATGAGAGTGATTTTGGGTGAGAGGTAATACTTGTAGTCTATAGTGATTATTAGAATGGTTTTGCAGAAGAATAATAAATCAGTCGTTCATGTAATTCGACGGAATTGTTACTTATAGTCTGTAATAATTGTAAGGATGGTTTTGCATTAATAAGAATAAATCAGTCGTTCATGTGAAAAACAATTGAGAGGTATCAATATAATAAAGAAACAGGAATTGTTCTTAAATTAATTAGAGAGATCAGAACATGGTATGCTTACGGATACCAAAAATGAACTGAATTGGCTTAATATTTTGCTATGTGGAAGAAACAGCAAGCAATGGTATTTTAATCAAGTATCAGTGTGACGTATAGGGTTAGACTCATTACAAATGATCGAGTCAATTAGATATTTTGCAATCATGATAATAATAATATAAAGGCAATAATAGTAGACATACATATACATACATAATCATGAACAATATAATCGGGGCTGAAGAGAACCAAAACATGCCGGAAGATGCAGATATAGGTGTACACATATATTTATGGAAGTTTGAAATAAATCTAATAGTGTTGGCCACACTGCATGCACACCGTGTTCGCCGAGTGACCAGATGTGTCTGCTGACAGGACAGACCAGCAAACACGAGACATCGACCCAATGCAGGGCCAATGTCTCCTGCTTGCCGAGAGGCGGTTTGTTGAGTGGTTGTACAGACCTGTGGATGTTTGTAAACAGCCCGGGGTAAACAGTGCCTGTGACACGTGGTTTGAGGTGAAATCAATAATGTACATATATACTATATTGATCGTCGGGATTCCCACAAAAACATGACAGCATTAGAAAAAACAACATTGGTTCAGCGGATTGAGTTTGTTGGGGTTATAATAACAGTGGTTAAAAACATTATGAACATATATATGTGGGGTTCGTTACTAGTACGATAGGCTATACATGCTGCTACTACAATATTTCGCATTCATATTTACATACGGGTAGATTATGTACATCAACTAATCGCATAGTTTATTTTGTTGTTGTCAGGTTATTTTCACCAATTCAGCATGCAAGCACATAGTGCTCGCGGAGTGGCCAGGGCTAAATGTACAGATCTGCTGCCTGTCAGTACAGGCGGTGTTCGGAGTTGAGCAGGTGAGCTTTTGTTTGTAAACAATGGGTGTGACACCACGTGGTTGAAGGGGTGTGTCAAATATGATGGGTTTCTGTCGCTTGGGTTGCTGTCAGGGGGTTGCTGTGTTGATTATCAAGTGGTCCCAACCACTGATGTTCTTGGGTATTTCAACAGCTAATTTAAGTAGAAACAAGTTTATGGAAAATAGAAAAAAAATATATATTCAAATCAGAGAGGGTTTTGATCCACTAGTTTATTGAGCTGTGCTGTAGTTGCAACTGTGTGCACTGTACCTTTGTCCTTTACACGAATATGAATCCTACCGTCTCTGGTCCACATATGTTCAAAGCGCCATGCTCGTTTCTCCTGACGTGCACTGTAGAACAGTGTACTGCGACCTCTAGTCAGATCTTCACTGATGAAAATGTTCTTGTTCTTTTTTCTGGCATCGAAAAGTTTCTGTCTTGTTTTATACAAGGAAAACTTGACTATAACTGCTCTTGGTTTGGGGTTGCCCTCCTTGACAGCACCGACACGATGACTGCGGTCTATATCAGTAGGCTGGATGGTAACACCTAGTGTCTTGATCGGGGAATCTGTGCATTCACCCTTGTTTTCCATTTCAGGAAGCCAGACACGAAGCGAATTCCTGCGTGAGTACTGTTCTAGATCGTCTAACCTTTCTTCGCTTGCCAACAGTTTTTCGTTAGTTTTATTGAGTTCGTCTTGCAATTTCACAATCTTGCTTTCTGCCTCAACCATCTGCTTCTTTACTGCGCTGTTCCAATGTTCAAATAATACACTCACGACCCTGTCGTCTTTCAATGCCTCGACTAGTGTAGTTGTAAACAGATCCAGGCTTGATGTAGAATCATCCAGTTTTTGGCGGTTTGATGGTGGTGTAAGATTTGTGGGTGATCCATCTTCAAACGGCCGCTTGGATTATGGAGTCTGGCTGGAGTCGTCTTGTAACGTTGCTCCGCTCGAGGGTCCAGGTGTTGAGAGAACAGTAGTTGACGCTGGGTTGGCCTGGTTGTCGGTATGTGTGTTCCCCGACTCCATCTTTGTTTACAATTGATAAACAATGGCCAGATCGCGCGAGTAATAAATCTGGGATTATTTGCTTATTTCTTCAGAAATTCGTACCTATGGTGTGTGGGTCGAATCTCAACAGTTCTCGGATGGTTGTACAACACACAAAATATAAATCGCTAGTTTATTGGCCCGGTGGTTAGCCCATGTAGGGAGTAATTTACAAAGATAATTTTAAATGCGTCCATTGCTCGCACATGCGCATAACGCGTGATGTTATGTGTGACTGGGCCTTTACTGAAGGGATATTCAGAAACATCTACACAATTTGTGCCCGAAAACAGAGCGCCCTGGATCTGTGCTCACCAACCACCGCCTGATCAGCGTTTGCTGCAGGAAATTGATATCTCATTTATTACCCATTTAACTGTTTATTTCTCACAAAAACGTATTTTTATTGACTATTCTGGTTATTCAATATTTCCTTCTGGTGCACTGTGCTAAATTGGGTGCTTTTGTCCGTCCGTTAAATATAATTTCACAAAGGAACCTGACTAGATAGAGCTTACTTCACTTACTATAAGCCATTAGCTGAGGTAAATCTAATTGTATATTCGTGAAAACAAACTTAATTAACATTAAATGATTACGCACAAATGTTAAACATCAATGCTAACCACTCTGATCTGGTCTGGACTGCTCCTGAATTTATTGAAACTGAAGATATTAAACAACGTCCAGTTAGGGGTCCTGTCAAGTTAAAAAAAATCCGAGAAAAACTCGAATTGGCCAGAACACACCCACCCACACCCAATTCATTTTTTTTAAACATGTTCAAAATAAACACACAAAAAACACACGAAAAAAATCGAGTTGGGGCTTGAGCCACCCACCCACTTCCGAGTTTTTCTCGTATTTCTGCATTTTTTAAATTGACAAGACCCATAAGCTGTTTGCTATTTGCTCAAATATTCTCTATATAATATTTGTATCTTTTGAGTTTGTCCTTTGTTGGTCATATAAATTCTGCGTTTGACTTCAGTGTTTGGAATTCAGCGGAAGTATTGAACGTTTTCTTCAAAGTAGAATATAGTTTGTCTCTAAATCTGACCAATCTGATAATCCCTGTGCTGTCCATTTATTCAGAGGAAGTATTGGACGTTTTCTTCAAAGTAGAATATAGCTTGACTCTAAATCTGATCGATCTGATAATCCCTGTGCTATCCAGTCAGAAAGTTTACGTTTGTGCTTGTTAAAATATATTTAAAAAACGTAGCACAATTTTAGCTATGTTTCTCGGTGGTCAATAAATACTCCAATAATTATTTTCCTTTGTAGATTGTGGCCGATGATGTCCGGAAATTCTCCCTGTCAAATTTTAAAATATATATCCCTTCCCCCCCTGAGATATTAATGCATGCCCATTCAATTTTAGCAAGGCTGTGTCAACAGTGTTTGAGAGCCAACTGTCTTGCAGACATATCGCCTTGCAATAATAACCTAATGGAATGGAAAACAAATCAAACATAAAATGTCTCTATTATCCTTGATTTCGGGGTGTCATATCACAGAAATACAAGTACAAAATAAAATTTTTGAACAAAGTAGTACAAAAATACATCTTTATTATTGGTGTTTGTGAGTCAGCAGTTGGGAAATATTATATTCTATAAATAAGATATCAATACATAACATAAAATTATATATATTTAAGTTTAATATATATAAAAAGGGATATAATTTAAAATCATTTTTAGATGGACATGTATCGTCATATTGAACACTTGGTGTGTGGGTAGATAATACGATGATCCTTTTCCCATAACCTGATCCGACTGATATACATGTACCACCAGTATTTCACTAATTAGGTAGGGCTGATATATTAGTTGTGCACCGATTGTTTTGTAATTGGTGGAGAGATGACACCCAGCGTGAATGTGACGATGTGTGCTGTGCGGCTTATAGCTCGCTGCGGCTTATATAGCTTGATTAGGATTTCCAGCAGACATCAGACTCTGATCCCTTGTGATTTAATTACAGGTCCACCGTCTGTGATAGTCTGTTTAAACAAACAATAAATCATCATCTTGTTTTTGTTGAGGTGGTATTATCCATTTCTGTTTGCAGGGAAATGCAAAGAGAGTGAAGGGGCGCGTAACGTCGATATACTGCATGTTTCAACTTTAACTCGACGAAGCCGTCATTAACGTGATTACCTAGTCATATTGAGAGAGAAGAAATAAGGATATTTATCTAAAAAAAAAACAAGCAAGATCAGCGGGTTGCAAATTCGGGACGTATGCATGCCTGGCGTGGGTTTTTCATCCAGCCAATACACAGTTTTACAAAATAAAGATGACATAATTCCAGGAAACACAAACACAATAGCCTGCCTGGGTCGGTATTTTCATATGAGTCTACCCAGATTTTAGACATATCATTGGTTGAGTTTGACCTTCGTACCAATATAGATAGAAAGCTTAATAATGGCTTTAATCCAAAAGTTCAATAATACCACTCCGTGACACACCACTCTGTAACGTCACTGAGTGGTAACATACTATGTTTAATAATACCAATAATACAAATCATATGGATAATAATACTAATACTAATAATGTTAATAATTCTAATAATATTATCAATAATGATTACAACAACACAAAAACAACAACAATAATAATAATGTGGCTCGAAACTCAGAGTTTATATACCTACCGGGTCGGAAGTTTGTAATCGATGATGGTCATATACAATGCGCCATATATTTGGTACTGTGAACTATAAAGCACCCTTGATGTCATTTGATACGACTGGAAGACTGTCCCGAATTATCTGACTTTTTTTTTGTTGTGATATTACCATGATGTACAGAAAGCGACGTAAAGCAATAATCACCCGCTCATTCACTCATCCAGGTCATGGCGGCCATTTTTTCTGTTTTTCATGTTTATTGTCAAAACTGCTTGTAGGACTGCACAATAGGACCACATTCATCACCAGTGTGGATGTCAGTCTCAGTTTTAATGTTATTTTTTGAAATGGCGTCCAAGAGGGCATCCGGCGTATAGTAATACTTTGGAATGGCTAATGGCTAATTTTTTTAATGTAATACACAACTTCAACTAGATTAGTGGGCTGTGAATCCATTTAGACCACCCCCATATATTGTTGAGCGATATTTACCCTTTTTAGGACAAGAGGCTTTTTAGCGAGCATATCGTTAATGTAAATTTGTCCAGAATTATTTTACATAATAACTGAATAAATATGAATGGAGAATAATTGTCATCAGTACAATGATGGGACGCTTATTCACCAATTACATTTTGTTTTTAGTTCTCCAAGATGGCGTCCAAGACGGCTGCCGGCGTATAGGGAGATTTAGAATACCATGCGAACTGGTTGATTTTGCTCATTTCTGCAATAGACCATTTTAAATACATGTAGTTTGGTGTTCACCTAACTCATCTAGACCCCCATAAAAATTGTTTAGATTTTGATTCTACACATCGTCCCCTGCCAAAACCATAAATAAAACCTGGTGTGAGGGTATTTTCGTAAGGTTGACTCCATGGCTGTCAGACTATTAATACACGACACAAAAACACATTTATATCCATAGCTTCAAGCACTGTGAACATTTATTTTAAAATATGAGCCCTTCGAACACGCATGACACACCTATCATTAGACATATGTGGTATAATATGACACCAACAGACAGACAGACAGACAGTGCTACTTGTCACATGAGCATGCATATGTGCATATCTGTTCAGAGCAGCTACAATTGTAAATATAAGTATGGTAAGCTTTGCCCAAGTAATGTTGACATTATATCGCCTGGCTTCTCAGCGTCTTGATGTTTGTGATAAACTATAATATTTGCCCAAAGATTATTCGTTGTCAGGTGACACTGCTTATGGTAAATCAACCCGTTTAGACATTCATTTAGGCTAATTGTGGCATTTATAGTAATTTTGGATCTTTTTGTTTTATAATCACCACCGCTTTCGCCATAATTATCACGAAAATGAAGGCTTTCTTCTACAGCTAATATTTGTGCCCACATGCTTATCAACATTAACAAAGAGCAATATCTTGTCTCATATCAGTTTTTCAAAAAAGTTAACAAGTACGGCATGTATAATATGAAAGCAATCATAATTATGCTTATATCTATAAGGATCCGAAAGGAGATCTATAAATCTCAATATTGGGTTATTTTGTTTATCTCTTGTCACGTAGCCTATAGTTCAAATACATTTTAATTTTGACAGCACCAGATATATCTTCAGCTTATTCAATACCTGGTTATTCCTCACCTAAATGTGTAAATAGTAATTCATCTTCATATGTGGAATAGCTCAGATTGCAAATTCAAATCGATTGATTTCAATGAAATCAAGTTATAGTGTTATAGTGTATCTCAATTTTTTTCTCTATACGTAACAGCCGATTTAATAGCCTGACTTTGCTGATATAATTATGTTTCAAGTACTCTTCACAAGCTGTACACTTACCATCAATTGACCGACGGTCTGTTTGGACCCACTGATCAACTATTTTGTATAAGCAGAAATGCATTTCTGGCATAAGGTACATATTTGTTCTTTGGCATTTTTCAGAGGGTCTGATTCGCGACAACAATCGATCGTTTTTGTCAAAACGATTACTTTAAATTAGATGATTGCTTTGAATGTAATTTGTGTTCAGAGAGGCTTGAATTGGCATTGAAATCATACATGGAGGTGTTTCGTTGAACTACATAACATAAAGCATCTAGTAATGGAATATTCAACTCTTTATGCCTCTTTATGTTGTTATGTTTTTTTTTCTTATTACTTTCAACTTGATGGCATGCTCAAAGATTGCGTGTGATCTCTTTCCTATAGATGATGGAGCCATTCCAAGATACATTGATTTAATAGAGAAATATTTGTCCTTACCAATCATATTATGTTTCTTCTAAATTTGACATAGGATGCCGACCAGACTGGGTGACACGGAACGTCTTGTTTTTTATATCTATTTTCAAACACATCTCTATTACCAAATGAGCAGCAAATATTTATATTTCATAAATTACCAATATAATTATCAGACATCTCCATCTTGGATTTTAGTCCATGTGTGTTATCTTAAATGCTTTCTGGAAAATAAATACAACTGGGTGAGGCATACGATAAAACCTCATCATAGATCCTAAAATCACCCATCTATCACTAAAGTGAAATGGTTATTTATGGCTCAGCTCTGACGCAGCCAATAGCAATTTTGTTTATCATCTTGGATAATTGTCCTCAAACATAGTTATACCTTAATAATATTTTTGACAACACTAATTACAATATTCAAGTTCAAAATTTGATATTGTTTCAGAAAACTCTAATCCATTGGCACACTGATAAACCCTAAGTAGACACCAAAATCGAAATTATATGCATACTTCTATTTTTGTTCGGAATAGAAACTATGGCCATTTCTTGCAAAAAAACTAAAAACTGAGACTGTGATGCATCCATCTTGAAGATCATCAAATACTGTGATGATTTTAGATGGATCAGACCCATAATCCAGACCCGCATGATACAACCATAAAGCATCACCATACGGAGGACAAAATATACTGATAGCAAAATTATTTGGTCAATTCCGTCAAAAATTGTATTAATTTATTGTTTAGCGCTGGAAAAAGTGGCGGACATCTTGGATTTTGTCCACAATGCAATGTCTAAAGTACCTGTTTACCACACCACTATGTCTGGCATACCTGAAAACCTTATGATAGACAACAAAATCAGAAATCTGCTTCAAATATATATCAAAAACTGGCATTGATATATTGGTTGACCTTGGCAAAGTGGTGGCCATCTTGGATTTTACTCACAATGCAATGCCTAAGGTATTTTGTCCACCCAACTATGTCCAGCATACCTGAACACCCTCTGGTAGACACCATAATCAAGAATCTGCTTCAGTTATGTAAAAAACGGCATTAGTTTATTGTTTGATCTTTGGAAATGTAGGCCATCTTGGATTTGCTCAGATTTCTTAAATTCCTAATGTTGATAATTCTACGCCACACTGGATATCATTATATTATATACACACCAATTACCAATAATCAAAATTTAAAAACCGCCAAAATCTGCTAGGCTCAGCAAAAATCCTACTTTGGCCGCCCACATTTCATCTTTAGCATAGCCCTGGATACAAGTCTATTTCGCCCGAGTGCATAGCCTTCCCCGGACGAGCCCCCATATATTACGACCGGGTCTGTCTCACAGACCGAATCGTAACATGATTATGAATGAAAATGGTAAAAATAAAAATGATTCAATCAAAGAACGAGAAAAAAATGAGCGGATGCAAGTAAAAACAACACAGTACAGTTTTTTATAATGATATAATTAATGGTCCAGGAGTATAAACAGGTAATTCAGAAATTTAAACGAAGATAATGATAATGACAATTTAGCGTTTCCAATATATTAAACAGTATTTAGAGTTCAGTGTTCTTGGCTGGATACCTGTGCAGGATGAAGATGAAGTGCAGTGAGCGAGTGCAGGCTTGGTGAAGAAGTGAAGAAATGTCTATGAATCAGCTAGGAGAGCAGCATGCCGTCAGGTCCAGTAGCGGCTTGTAGTGCGAGGCTCACGCCAACGTTGCGCCAATGTTGGGTAGGCGCATAGCAGTTTAACCAAAGTCTATTTATAATTTCAGCAAAGTCATTAATCAATAATAAATTCAAAACGTCAAGCACGTCTTAACACGACGAGTCCAAACTGGAAACTGGCAATAATTATTATATTCCGCACGAGGAAGGGCTGTACATCATGGTCAGTCTGTCTTGGATGCGCCTGGCTGGATCAGTGGTCACCTGATGAGCGTACACATGGCACAGGACATCGGTCAGATAGCAGAGACAATGATTAACATATTGGAAACTTGTACATGAAGTTAATTTAATGTGGGCACGTTATACCAAAGAAAATACGTTATCACCACAGAGCCACGAATGCATACAATTACACTGCTGTGCATAATACACCTAACGGACCTAGCTACACTGCTGGACACAATGCTTCTAACAAATTATAACTATTTTAACTATGCGCATATTACACAAATATAATAATAATCTAATAAACTGAACCGTAACATCCTATAAAGTATATTGTGGGTTTCAGCTGCATGCGAGATTAGTGAGCTGCGACAACAGATCGAGTCGCTGGCTCACTTTACACAGTAACACGCGACAGGGCAGAAGCCGGGTTTGGGTTTGTCTCTATAGCTGGCATCTAGGCTATGCAGCTCGAGCGGCAAAGCCTTGTATCCGGGGCTATCTTTAGCACAGCATTGTGTCATGCATCCATTGGCAGCAATCAGGCTAAATCAGGCAAAAATCTTTCTTTTATTATTATCGAGTTTCGCATTCACCAGTCGAGCGAGATATAGAGACGAAATACGGATTTAGTGCCCTTTTCCCATTATGATATTTTACATTCTGTGTAGGTTAAAAACCACCTGGAAATATCTCTAATACGTTCCCAACTGTAGCCCAAACAATCTTTTTAAAAGATTTTGTACGATTTATAATATAATGTTTGATAAAATCATTGTTGTCGGTGACCCCTGTGAGCTCCATGCTATTGAAATTACTAAACAAAACATGATGTATCTGGATTACAGAAAAAAAAAAAAAAAGGAAAATCCATTAGTTTTCAGAAAAGTTATAATCATTTTCTTTCTCCTACTTCCAAAGACGCACAAACAATGTAAAGCAATATAACATGTGATGTGAGCAAAATTTCATCTGTTTTCGCTGCAGTTGTTGGCTGTAGCCGAGAAGTTGGGGCAGTCTCGAAACTGGAGACTTGGCCATATACCTCAAGGCACAGCAGATAGGCTACTGTGCAGCAATGCGACTTGGTGACATGCATTTCCTAATGACATTTAATTGCCAGTGTTGGCAAGCTATTTGGGGATGGAGGCCTCCTGCAGCTTCTGACAGCTGATGCCACTGCTCTTAAGATGCTTCAAAGCAAACAGTTGAACAGGGCTGTCAGGGGAATCAAGCTGGTGCTCGAAGCCTTGTCCTATGTCCACCTCACGTCAGCACAGTCGTAGTGTCACTGTCAGGGGATCCAGTGGATGGCCTTAGACACAGACCACAGTATCACAGACTTGCAGCACACCTTCGGGCTAAGGACAAGGACTCTTCCAGACAGATCATCGACAACCTGGATACGTCTGGGGTGACAGAGGCACTTAGGCAGTTCCGGGCAACGGGCAGATCCCAGTCCGCGACATTCAAATTCTTGGACAACTTCATGAACTCGGCACACATCATGCTCAGACTGCTCAGGGCAGAACGTGATGCTGACTTTTACTTGTACCTGGATGCTGTCTGTGAGACGATCCCATACTTTATATGTGGTGAGAGGAACAACAGTGCCAAATACACCCCTGTGTACGTGGGCAGCTGGAGACCCAAAAGCCCGATGCCTGCAAGCGGCTTTAAGGTGGAGCCTTTGTGGTCCGTCGATCACCCAATTATGCGCCAGTTCAACTGTGTTCCCATTGACCAGGCTCTGGAACAGACAGTCAACCGTGAGGCAAAAAGCCATGGAGGTATCATTGGCTTTATACTGCGAAAAAGAACGCCACTACGATGGCTTCTCACTAGACATGTCACTGGTTCCTCTGCAGAGGCAATGAAGATGATGTGCACCACAGCATCTATTCCAGACATCCATGATGAGCTTGACAGTTCGAGGATGAAAAGGGATGCCTCAGATAAGGGTAAGATCATCGATGCCATTTTCTTTTTAACTTGTAGAATGTGCCCACTTCTCCGATCAACATTGTAACTGTACAGGTTGCAACACAAGAAATGGAGGAATCTCTCACAGGGCTGCAAGAAACTGGCAAAGTACACATGAAAAACTTTTCAGAGAAACGATTGGTGGAGAACACTAGATCATTGAGCTTTTGGTACCCACAGCCAAGACTCAGGATCAAGATATTCGCGGACATGCGGAAACCACTACCGACAGACAAGCAGAAGAAGCTGATGTGAAGCACTGAGGTCTTGTGTCGACGTCTGCAATGCAAAGGTACATTCAATATTAGGTTATAGACATCAAGGGGTCCATTGAACACTGTTTAAAACGCCCCTGTTTAAAAAGCGAATTAATCATACATGATCATACGATTATCCCCGAAATCTATTAAAACTACAAAAATAATATTTTCTGTCACTCGTTTCCATCACTTCGGGTTAGAGTGGTGCAAAATGGCATAGATGAAGCCATGCGTGTTAGATAGAAATTAGTGATGAAAATGGTAAAGGGAACTTTTCATATTACTTCAACATTAGATAGAGATTAGAGTGGTGTAAGATGACATAAAGGGTACTTTCCTTGTCCCTCCTATACTAGATAAGATATTACATGCACACATAAGCAAGCAATATTGGGAGAAATGGGAACATACCCTGTAGCATTTTATTATTATTCTCGTTGTATTAAATATTGGCTTAAAATTATACGTATACCTGTTCACAAATATCCTAAAGTCTGTTATTTAATGTTGAAAGTTCTGAATAAGAGGTGTAGAACAACCTGGGCGTCTCATATTAGATCACTTTTGGGAAGATATGGTTTAAGTTTTGTGTGGATTAGCCAAGTTGTTGGTGATGTGGATATATTTATGGAAATATTTAAAACAAAGCTACAAGAACATTTTAAGAATACGTAGCTTGCCTCGGAAATATAAGTAAATTAGCAACTTATTCAACATTTAATAGAGAATTTGAACCAGAAAGGTATTTGAATTTTAAAATTATTAAGTCACATAGAAAGGCATTATCCAGGTTAAGATGTTCCAGTCATATGTTACAAATTGAAACAGGACGACATAAAAACTTGTTAATGGCAGATTGTGCATTTTCTGTAAAGAATTATATATTATTGTTTTTGAAGATGAATATAATTTCTTAATGCTATGTCCTGCTTATACAGAATTGGGATCGAATTGTACATGTACATGTTACAGCAGTTTTATAGAAATACTAACAGAAACTGAGGAACATGAAATAAAGAAATTCGCTTCATTTGTATAGCATACAGAGAAACTCATACAGATAAACTTAACTAATATGTATTGATATGTCCTAAACAAATACGTACTGTATTTATTTGAATCTCTTATGCATTTATGTATGTATATAACATGTGAAATTGTTTTGT
>OZ024914.1:62838157-62970438 GCA_964017125.1 Flabesymbios commensalis | reverse complement strand
ATAATAATAATAATAATAATAGATTCGTATGGTGTAAGATGGCACAAAGAGAACTTTCCGTGTTCCTTCTACCCCAGATAATGATTAGTGTGGTGTAAGATGGCACGATTTAAGGGAACTTTTGGTGTTCCTTCTACACTAGATAGAGATTAGTGTGGTGTAAGCTGGCACAAAAAGGACTTTCCGTGTTCCTTCTACACTTAATCCAGATAGAGAGTGTAGAAGATGGCATATACAGTCCTAGCAGCGCAAGGGTTAATTATATACGGTCCTAACAACGAAAATAAATTACGGTTTTAAAAACACAATGGTCCATTGTATACGGTCCTGGTAGCACAAGGGTTAATTATATACTGTCACGACAGCACATTAGGTAATTATATACGGTACTAGCAACACAAGGGTCAATTATATACGTTCCCAGCAGCACAAGAGTTAATTATATACAGTCCAGCAACACAAGGGTTAATTATTTTATATATATATATTCCGTCTGCGGTGCTTCTGACCATCAGATAGTCATTGTCTGACGTAAAAACGACGATGTTACAGTGACTGTGTGGCTCGGCATTTTAATATATTTTATTTATTAATACGGCACTTACCATTATGATCATACCTGAAAGGGTTAATTAATTAATTATACTCATTGCTAACTTAGACCATTGATAAATTTAAACAGACATAGGTTAGTTTTAGTTATGCATAATTATTTCACCTATAATCATATCTAAATTCGAAGTTCATTTGTTCTGAATAAAATAAAAAAAAATTCCAGCCAGTGTGCAAAGGGTGTGTCAATTTATTGTATATTTTTTTTTGTTTTCCGACATACATGCAACATTGAAAATATATTATGTTTTTGTTTTTTTAGTAATGTATTTCGCAACATATTCAGAAAAATCTATAGGGCTTCACGCATTTCTGTTTTCAGACACCACAGACTGTTTTTCAATAGGCCAATTTTGGGTATAAAAATGTCTGTCTTTGAACATATGTTCACAAGCAAATGTTGTCAAAGGGATTATAGAAACATTACTTTGTGTTAATTAATAATTATTTACTGCATACCATTGATTGATATAGTTATGAAGAAAACATTGGCACAATTTTAAGGACAATAATTTACTTTTGCGTGTTTTCTAGCAGTATTCATATTTTTTTTCTTTTTTCAAGTAATGGTCGGTTAAATATATGTGTTTGGTGCTGATGGATGGTTTGCTGCATATTATTTCAAGTATATATCGATGACCATAACATAAAATAAGTATGAACTAAAAATGCGATGTTGATTCACAAAGGGTTAATTTGCCAGATTTGTCTAAAATTTCGTTCTTGTTATCTCCCCCCCCCCCCTATCCATAATCTTGAGATTTTAGGCTTTCCAACGGTATATGATAACTAATGTTGTTTTTTCATGGGAGGTTGCTCATTAAATAACGTCTTTTTGGTGGGTCTGCTGCAGCACTAATTCCGGTGAAATAGTGTAGGGTCAGTAAATGTGGTTCCGAGGGAATTGCATGTTAATTCTTGACACCTATGTTCAATTTGAAGAATAATTAATACTGAACAAAATAAATCAGGGTGTAATTTTTTTCTGAAGCTCTGAAGGTCATATCCGGGGATCTTAAAAATCAGGACCCTTAAAACATTTTTGATTTTTGAAAACGTTTGTATTTCAAGGTAATATAGTTAAAGGAAATTGGCACGAAAGAGCAAAAATTCATAATTAACAAATATTCTGAAGCTTTAAAAGTCATTTCCGGTCTTTTCAAGGTCATAACTGTAAACACACATATAGTCCAAAGGCCAGAATTGGTCACCGTGCACCCGGTCACAAACCCCCTGGCCATATCGCTATTTACCGTCACCCACTATGTACCTCACGCAAAGCTTTGACATTCAGGGATGGTTGTAAAGATAATAATTTGTTTTACTCCAATTTTATATATTTTCTTAAATGAATAATATACCGCGTGACTACATGATGTGCATTAAATCGAATCTGTTGTGTTTTCATTAATTTATTTATAGATTTTGAAGTGTCACTCAAAAGGAAAACAGTAACCGACACGCATTTTTATGATTATGTGTGACCTTTTTGTGAAATTTATATGACCTTTATATAGAAATAATGATATTTTAATTTACTACTTATGGAGCGGAAAGTGTCACTGAAACAGGAAAAATACACCCATTTTTTTAATATATAGTGTACTTCTGAACATTTTGTTTCATATTACTGATACATGTATTTTTAATACAGAAACGACAGTAGAATAGCAGCCATCACATTTTTTGTATTATGAAATGTAATTATTGTGTTACTTTGATGTAGAAATTATTGTCTTTTAATTTTATATTTATTGAACGTGAAGTCCCACTAAAAGTGAAGAATGACTGACACGTTATTTTTCATGAATATGTGTACTCTCTTCCAAACACTTTCAGTTGTATTTCCTTTGTATAGTATCTTATATCATAAGATCAATGTTCTACTTGTGAACAAAGTCATTACGTGATTGTACGTTGCTGTAAAAAATGTGGTATTTTAATTTGTCACTCATTTGTCACTCAGTGTCAATGAAACCTAAATAAATAATCGCCACCCAATCTTTTAAACATTTTGTTTTATTTATCACCTGAAATAGATAGTATTAAGGGTGTTAGGTGGTGTGAAAATCATGTGTTTTTATTTTTAAATTATTGAACTTAAAGTGCTAAAATTATATGTTTTAATATTTTTTTACTTATTGCGCCTCTCTCTAGTGTCACTCTCTGAATCTAAAAAGAATATTGTTTTATTCTGTGTGCTCTTATGAACAGTGTGTGTAACATTATCTTTAATATTATTATATGACTATCTGATATGATTATGTATAATTATATAACTATAATTATGTATTTTACGTTTGTGTAAAAATTATGTTTTTTTCTACTGGACTTAAAGTGTCACTAAAACTGAAAAATTTACAATGAATAATCATCACCTGATCTTCCAAACATTTTGTTTTGTATCTCATTTGAGAAAAAAATACTATAAGGGTGTTACAGTAGTGTGAAAATCATGTGTTTTTATGTATTTTTTATTGAGCCCAAAGTGTCACTATATCTGATTTTTTTTGTTCTGAGTGGTCTTCTGAGCAATGTGTGTAATATCATTTTTAGTGTTTTATATTACATGACTATCTGAAGTTCAGAAATATAATTATTTGGGTTAAACTAGTATGAAAATGATGTTTTTTTCTCTTTTTTTCTATGGGACTTCAAGTGTCACTAAAACTCAAGAGGAAAATTGACACCCTATTTTTTCTGATTTAGATTTTAATACTGAACATTTTGGTATATAACATGATCAATTAACAGTAAAACCCCACGGACTTCTGTTTAACTACATATGTCGTAGTTAATAGCCCGACACTAGACCAATGTACGATAGTTTAGTGGGCTGTGAGTCCATTTAGACCACTCCCATATATTTTTGGGCAATATTCAACCTTTTTAGCGCAAGAGGATTTTTAGCGAAGTATCGTTAATGTAAATTTAGACAGAATCATTATACATAACAACTAAATCAATATGATGGTAATTAATTATCATCAGTACAATAATGGAATGCTTATTCACCAATTAACTTTTGGTTTTAGTTATTTATTATGGCGTCCAAGATGGCTGCCGGTGTAATTTAGCTCATTTAGTTTAGCTCATTTTTGCAATAGAATATTTCAAATACATGTAGTTTGGTGCTCACCGAATTTATCTAGACCCCCATAAAAAAATTAGATTTTGATTCTACACATCTCCCCCCGCCAAAGCCGTCAATAAAAGCTAGGGTTTTTTTTTCGTAAGGTTGATTCTATGGCTGTCAGACTATTAATAAACAACACAAAAACACATTTATATCCATAGATTCAAGCACTGCGAACTTTAATTTTAAATATGAGCCCTCCGAACACGCATGACATACCTATCATTAGACATATGGGGTATGATATGACACCAACAGACAGAAAGACAGACAGACAGCCAGTGCTCTTTGTCACATGAGCGTCTGTCCAGAGCAGCTAATATATTTATAGGAATAATGGTGTCGAGCACGCAAAACATAATAGCCCATCATACATAATAGCCTATCATTTTATTTGTTGTTACTAGTACATACATGTATGTTGTTCCTGATAAAACGGTGAACGGCGTCTTAAATAATCCATAATATATCAATTATCTTAAAGCGCCAATGTATGTGTGATAAATGGTACTAAATAATAAAATAAAATAAATATGCATTATAATTTAATTTACATAGGGTTGAAAGGCTCGGAGTCTTACAATCACCGATTGTACATAGTTGAGCGGTTTCACCCATATTATAAACGCAATGAGACATGTAGATTTATAATTAATTAAACTGACCTGAGGTGGGATCAGCATGTGAAAAATATGATTGTGAAAGAAAATCAGAAAATACGTGTTTCTGTTCCGAAGCTTTCTCTGTGCCATTAGTTGATTTGATCCGGCTCTAACGCTCTTATTGTACACCCACTTTCAAGTTATCATGCTCCAGTCTGACATCCGGGATTGACCGTGTTTACTGGCCAGTAATCTGGTGCAGGTGGAGTGTGTGAAAACGAAAAAGGCATCAGAAACATTCAGTCCAAATGTCTGAGAAAAAGGTGAAGATGCAGGTGTATAGTGACTCGGAGGCGATCACACTTAGGCCATGGAAAACAAGCATCCTATGTGCCCCCCCCCCCCCCACCCACAACTCACTCACACCAGCTTTGTTTTAAACCTTGATATGTCCTAAACATCAAATGAGATGGCAACAGCTAAAAATAGGAACGAATCCTGCCAGGGGGGTACCCCCAAACCGGTCTAAAATCAAGGGGTAGGGTTACGCAAACGTCTGTCGTTGCTATTCTAGTTTACAAATCTACACATGCATTATACCATATAAAAGGTAATCAAATTAAATTACACATATTCGAATTCAGCACAACCAAATTATGTAAAGATATGCGGAACTAATAATTGGACTCAAATGTCTAGCAAAGTTCAATGTTTCATTTTTCAACCAATGCTAAATGCACACATTTCCAAAAAGGCTGCAATAAACCCGCATTTAAAAATATATATGCCATGTAGAAATCTAAATACCGCTCAGTTTTAAGCATATACATAGCTGGGTTCAGAAAACATAAGTCAAATAGGCATATAGATATATTTCTATTGACCATGTTAACTAGCTTGTTGTCGACTTTGATTATTTTAAGATAAAAATACATGTTTCAACGTATTTGTAGACATAATTCACTGCATCATGCAATACATTAGAACGGAAATTCAATTACATTTTAGATGGTATATTTCATATGTAGATTTGTAAACTAGAATAGCAACGACAGACGTTTGTGTAACCCTACCCCCTTTTTGACAGGTTTGTGGGTACCCCCCTAGAAGGGGTCAAAATATAAAGTTCTTTCCTATTTTCTTGCTGTTAACATCAGTGAATGGCTCAGAGGTAAAGTGATCCAAGTCCAAAATTCGATTTTTTCTGTTTATGTAATTTTGGGAAAGTTAAATATATAGAAAATGATATACTAAAATATCTAAGCCATTCGTGAAAAATTGAAAGACTTATTATTCAACATATTTTTTTCGCTTTCATAATTGATACTTGTCTTAAATGGTAAAGTGATCCAAGTCCATCAGTTTATATATGGACATTTTGACTTGAATCACTTTACCTCTGCGATATACGAAAAATAGCGGCTGAAATGCTATAAAATACCCCTTATATGGACCAGTTTGTGCCATCCCAATCATTACCATTTTTTTACTGGAACAAGATGATGAGGCACTAAGCAGTTTCTATACTAGTTTGTGACTTTTTAAACAAATTATATTTCTAAATTTCAAAAATTGATTTATAAAATAAATTGAAATAAAAATTGCCAGAAATGGATTGTACGACATTGATAACTATATACCTGCTAGTAGGAATGAATGAAAAACAACAATGCAAAACTTCCCATATGCTTCTAATTATGAACATAACAAATTCGAGTTAAAAAAAAAATATATACAATTTGTGTAAATGATTTCAACTTTAAATCCTTCTACAGGAAAAATCGTTTTCAAGTATTTGCAAATACCTCGAAGTATACACAGAATATTCTGGTTACATCACGGGCGTTACATCATCCTAATCTAACTATGGTTGAATCTGTTGAAAAAAATATTCTCAAGTTAATTTAGTGGAAAATGTAGGCTTTGATTTAAAGAGTGTACAATCACTCGCCCCCCCCCCCTACAGCCTTTTTTTCTAACGATTACTGCAGCGTGTAATATTTCAGACATCTTGTAAAGGTAATAAAATATATTTTATATTGTCCTGTTGGAACCGTGTATATGCGGCTTCAAGACAGTTTTATACCAGATAAAATGTCACCGAAATTCATCAAATATTTTGTGGAGATGCTTAGTTTGATCAAGTCATTCTATTTTTGTGATAATAATTTTTCATAACTAGAACTATTTTTAATTAATTGGAGCTGGAAATTGCTTATTCGAATGAATGAATTCGAATGAATGAAAAATAGAAGCAAACAATTCAGCAGCACGAAGGTTAAGCATCAACATGATCACTGTGGGGAAATACATTGCGCCATTGACAGTGAATTGTCGAACACAAGTGAATTTCAATTTAATTATGGACAATTTATCGCGACAAAGAAAGAAGTATTCTTGTGGAATGAAGTTGATGAAAATTGTCTGGCAAATGTACATTGCTTGATGCTGAGTTAAAAAAATCCAAAAATCCGAGAAAAACTCGGATTAGTCGGACTAGCATTATCCAATTTTTTTTTTTTTTTGAAACATTTTGAAACATGAAAACAACACAAACAAACAATAAAAAACACAAAATTCCAAAAAAAAAAGTAAAATCCGTGTTGGAGTTTGACCCACCCACCTACTTCCGAGTTTTTCTCGGATTTTTGGAATTATTTAAACTTGACAAGACCCCAAAGCCATATACATCATTTCTATGAGAAAAAAGCTAAAATTAGAAATAGTAAGTAATACCACAGTTGTTATACATCCGCAAGTCATGAGCCGCCTGCACATTATGGTGAAATATGGTTATTGGGGAGAGATGCCGCCTATCACGCGTAGTTTAGTTTTCATCTTAGGAGATATTTTTATGCACATACTCGTTTACTCCTTCCAGCAAGTCATTTAGGCTAAACTTAGTAAAATGTCAACAGCTGCGCTAATGCCGGCCTGCCTGCCTGCCTGCCTGCCTGCCTGCCTGCCTGCCTGCTTTTAAAATTTAAAAACAATCTTGCCGATTACAATTACCAATGCTACTCAACATTATATATTATTTTACAAAAAATATGAGCATAGATTTTGCAACCAAAAATACTAGCCATCGTATTTCTGTTAGGTATATTTATGCAGTAGCTCATCCATCCTGTATGAGGGGGGGGGGTGTCATGTGCTATAAGATGGCTGTGGCGCTTCACACAGAAGAAGGCACCGCAGAAGCTGACTGGAGACATTGTGTAGCTTACATGGATGCACCGTTGTAAAGTAAGAATATCATAAGCCCACGATGAATTCGACAGAACCTACTTTATTAACAACTATATTTGACAATTTGTCTACAGCTGTGGCAGAAGAAGCTGTGCAATCACTCTCAAGCTATCTGAGGAGAGTCATTGTAACACTGGGCGTCATATTCAATCTGCTCGGTGCTGTTGGCAATGTTGTCATATTATGTGTGATAGCCAGAGACAAGACATTGAGAAAGCCTTACAACGCCTTGCTGGCCAGTATGGCTGTGAATGACATTGTTATATGTGGAGTATTGAATATGATACAAGTGGTAGGCATCTATCTGGGAGAATTTCCAATGACTTGGTCATCACAACTTATAATGTGTAGAATTCATAGCATTTTGGTTGTTAATCTGCATTTCACGAGCCTCCTGCACGTTATGGTGATAGCTATCCACCGCTACCTCATAGTTTATCATCAAAAATTGAATGATAGAATCACAAACAAACGCACTGTAGGAATCCTCATCTGCGCTCTGCACATTGTCTCATTTATTCTGCTCAGTGGCAGACTCAAACCGAACAATACCCAACGATTCATCGGCTCCCTTGGGAGATGCATGGGCAAGTTACCAGGTGACTTAATTATAAATACCATTTCAATAACTGTAGGTATAGCTATAGCAATATTACTGGCAAGTTATTCCAGCATTTATTATAAAGTATATTCTTCGAAAAAACAATTACAGCTAGTTACTGTTGGAAGTGGAAACTATAACAATCAGAGACGACGCATCCAGAACGACAGCCATCACAAGAAGATTCTTATGTGCATGATCATCACTGTGATAGTACTTGTTGTTGGTTACGTCCCAGGTATGTTATCAGGATGGATGGTCAATAAAGACGCTGATGTAAATGCATCCACAATCTCAATATCAATGCTCTTTGCTTGGTTCGTGTACGCAATGTGTAGTGTATCTTATTGTATTTTAGACACCGAATTTAAAACCGCATTTAAACGGTTATTTTTGTGCAACAACAAGATTGGTCGGACCGGTTCATAGTTCAGGGCTGGGTCATAGTTCACATCCTTGGGACCGAGTCATAGTTCAGGGCCGGGTCATCGTTTACATCCTTAAGACGGGGTCATAGTTCAGGGCCGTTGTAGCCGTTTCAGCGTACCCCTCTTTCAGCATACGGTGGGGGGGGGGGAGGGATACGTTAAAACTAGTTTCAGCTTACAGGGGTGTATTTTAAAACTAGTTTCAACGTACTCACCTGTTCCGGTACGCTGAAACTGGAAAAATCCCAGTTTCAAATTACCTCCCCTAGTTTCAGATTACCCCTGGGGGTACGTTGAAACAAGTTTCAGCGTACCGAGGGGTACGCTGAAACTAGGTTCAGGGTACCGGGGTGTATGTTGAAACTAGTTTCAATGTACCCCCCGATATTTTGAAACTGAAAAAATCCACTTTTAAATTACCCCCTCCCTCATTTAGGCCTATAGGGCCTACACACCAAATATGATTTTTGCTGACTTTTTAAGTAACGTTACATTACATCTGCAATAGATACATCGATAGATAATAACGACAACGATAAAAACAGCGCGAGATTAGTTTTGTACTTGTGTACTTGCTCACTCTTGCTAACTTGTATACTTGTGCAAGTACTTGTTCACTTGCGCACTTGTGCAAGTACTTGCACACTTGCAAAAGTATTTGTGCACTTGCATTCCTGCACACTTGTACACTCACGCACTTGCGCATGTATTTTCGTATTTTCCCATTTGTGCCAGTGCAAGTACTTGCGCAAGTGAGCAAGTACGCAAGTACGTGCGCAAATGATTGTGCGCAAGTGCGAAAATATATGTGCAAGTGCGTTAGTGCGCGAGTAATTGGGCAAGTTGCAACAGCATTAGGCAAAACCAATTTGATTATTTATTATCAAATCTTGCATTTGAAGGGTTAATAGGGCGCGCTAGCCTAGACAAATTGTCTGCATTTCAGCCTGACAGTACTTCATAGAATGAATGGCGCTTCACCCGACATGTACACCACTGAATCGACATCATTCCATACATAGTGATTCAGAAAATCATCATTAAATCCGGAAAAACAACTTGCAAATCTTAAAAAGCAAATCATAACAATAAACCCTAATACTTAAGAATCATAGTGCCAAGTGTTGAAGTCGATTGGGTAAAAACAATAGGAGAAATAGCACAATATAAGCCCCCGACATCTCCAGAAAATCATGAATAGATCTGGAAGAACAACTAAGAATTCTTAAAAATATAGCTTACATACTGACTATCTGAGAAACATTGTGTTAAGAAGCACTCATTGCAACAAAATGCGCCAAGTGGCAAGTACTGAATAAAGCACTGCAAAGCGAAAAGGCTGTACTCAGGTTACTGTTATATCGAGAAGTTAGGTGGCCACCATTCAATTTTCAGGGGGGGGGCAAAGTATTTTTAAAATAAACAATTTTCGACGGACACTGCGTGAAATAAACAATTCACTTCAAGAACTGTGCAATATAAACATGTAATAAAATGTAAAATTTTCAGCATGCCGCCAAGCCGGGTTGAAATAAATAATGTATTCGCGACAAAAACCACAAAGCCCCCTAGATATTGAGTGGTTGTCCCCTTACTGCCTTTTGAATTTACACGATACCATAGTGCAGCTGAATATTGTTATGATGTGTTAGATGTATCTATACATATATATTATTTTCCTTAGATAATCGTCGTTCCTTTACACTATACATCCTCTCTGCATTCCACAATTTTACAAAATAAATTTATAAATAATTGTTTGGATAGCATTGATAACTATGGTATTGTAGGCGCCCGAAGAGGCCTACTATTGTAATTATTCTTCAAGTATTGCGAATGTGACTGGAGACCAGTATACGCGATATTGCGATAAGTCGTATTTTTAGACGCAGCATTTATCCAAAGTTACAGGAATCTATCCCGCTGACTCCGACTCCTGCTCCTGTAGGAATAGATTTCTGTGGCCTAAAACTGGAGGTTGTTTGATACCATAGTCATGATCTACCCAGACTACAATATCATTAAAACTATCATCATTATTTGTAAAAATACATGTATCATCAAAATTATTTTCACCAAGCTCTACTGCACCATTATCACTCTCAACAGTATATTCAAAATAATATCCCCATCACACTCTATGAAAACATTTTCATCATCACTAACAAAATTGTTTTCGTCTCTACAATAAAACTGTCCACCAGTCATATCCTACAACTGCAACTCATTCTCTTGATTCTCTTGCACTTTATACAATAACCCATCAATAGAAAATGGATCTACCTTCAGGTAAGCTCGTTTACCAAGCTCTTGTACCTTGCCGCAAGACCGGATAGAGTCTCTTTCTCACCTCAGCAATTGATTTAGTAAGTTGTTCAGAAACACCGATTTTTTTCTTTCTGAACCGGTGTAGCCTTACGCATCATCTCACGGTCTCTAAACAAAATAAATTTTGCCACCATTGTACGTGGACGAGATACACCATTGCAATTGTTGTGTCAGGACCAATGCGATGTATCCTCTCAAACTTGATAATCCTATTGGTAATGTTCAATATCATATCCCCGGTTAAAAAACAGTTTTTAGCCGAATATCACAATCCTCACCCCAGCCTCTGATAATCCATGAAACAGTACATTATCCCGCATTGATCTACTTTCCAGCTCGATTACAGTCTGTTGTAATTTCAAATTAGCCGCCTTCAAATTGGACATTAGTTTGTTTAAAATCGCCCCAATTTTCTTGCCTTGAGCTTCAGTGCTCAAACTCATGTTATCCAGATTACCGCCATGCTTTACTGCGGTTCAGTTAAGGGTTTTTGACAAGTTAAAAAAATCTAAAAATCCGAGAAGGTGGGTCAAGCCTCAACTCGAATTTTTGTGGTGGAAATTGTGTGTTTTTTTGTGTTGTTTTCATGTTTCCAAATGTTTAAAAAAATTATTGGATAGGGAGGTGTTGATTGGGGTCTGACCAATCCGTGTTTTTCTCGGATTTTTTTTTTAAACTTGACAC
This sequence comes from Flabesymbios commensalis, assembly GCA_964017125.1. Lineage (NCBI taxonomy): Eukaryota > Metazoa > Annelida > Polychaeta > Terebellida > Flabelligeridae > Flabesymbios > Flabesymbios commensalis. Next base: position 62,958,798 of record OZ024914.1, on the reverse strand, counting down.
AACCCCCAAGTCGTGATGCATTCTGTCCAACATATCTAACTTCTCAAGCCTGCCCATCGCCTCACTGGTCAGCGGTTAAAGTTAGAGGAGGCCTATCTTGAGAATGCTCACCATCATGACCATGTACATACACAGATTTTTTCCACTTTCCATGCCGTCAATGGCGTCATTAACCTTGTTGTGTTTTTCACTCATGTCATTACGATTACCTTTCGCAGATGCCTTATCTTTATCCTGACGCTCAGATTTTGTCCTGATCGAGAAAGTTGAGCAGTTCTTTTTTTCATTATGATAAATATTTAAGAATTAAATGTGATCTTTACGCAAATGGCAACATATTTTATCTTGACATTATTTTTCGTTTTGTTTTTCTGTTAGCGAAAGTCTTTTCCTTAAACCCTAAAATACCTGTGGGGATGTCCAATGGGAATGATGACGTCATAACTCCAGCCATAGTTATTGTTTTTATACTATGACACCCACGTCCTCCATCACGCTTCGCTTGCGTGTCAAGAAGCTATCACAACCATTTGAAGTGCATCACGCTTGCTAGTTATGTAGCAGGGGCGGATCCAGGGGGTGCGACATCTGCAGTAAAAGGGTTAGGTTGGCGTTCAAAAAAATTTTAAGGATGTTAAAATTGATTTTCCCCTGAAATTACATGTAATATGGACGTTAGAGATTATTATTGTTATGTACTAGATTTCTTTATATTGCACCCAGACATGATGTATAATCATGATAATTGTGACTTTATCTGCTATTTTTGGCGGCCATTTTGTTTTTTTCTTTTAAAAGGGAAAACCAAAAAAATAAGCTTGGCATGGGGCAGATTTGGAATCAGCATAGCCGAATTGTGTAAAACAGCTACATAACAAATTTTACTAAGAAATACCTTACAAACTTCAAGAATGTTTTTTTTTTTTAAATTAGACCCTGACTAACATGCATATTTTCACTCTGAACAATTTACCAAACTCAATAATACTAGCCCTATCGCAAAATTAATGCATTCAAAAAATCTGCAGTTGTCCTTCATATGTGCAGTTTCTTCTCACTTTTCTTTAGTTTAGTTTAAGCACCTATTCACACCTCAGGCATACATGTAAGTAAAACAAACTATTTACAACTAGCTCTACCTAGTTTCAGCTGAAATTGCAAGCGCCCACCTTCACTCAGAGTAATCAGCCTTACACTTGGAAATTATACTCTGTCACACAAAGAAGCAGAAGAAGATTTCGTACTAAAATTATTGTCTTCAAATATCTCGCCCGGGTGGGGGGGGAGGGTTTTCATATTAGATTTTCATGTAAACGTAGCGAACGATATGTTGAATTTGAAATTTAAAGGGTTACTACATATAATAATGAATCCCATATTATTTTATTTGTTTTATTTTCATTTCACATAGCATCTTCTAGTAACATAAATAGTGTTTAATCTTTGGAATAAATACATGCACTTGAAAAAAATTTACTTTTATAAAATTAAATTTACCGCCTAAAATGCAGGGGGTGTATATGTTTAATGACCCGGTATTTTTATGCCCCAATATTTTGAGTGCAAACATGCAGATATTGAATAGTCATGTAACAAGGTGTCCACAAATTCCCAGGGGGGGGGGGGGGAGTATTCATATCTGGCCCATGGACTAACAAGGCAGCACTGGCCCTAATATATCAGTATTGTTTACCGGTAGTTTGTCAGTTTAACCACTCATGACCGTGATGGTAATTTTTATCTCCGTGTGTGTCGGTTACGGTATCAATCTGGATCCAGGTGCATACTTTTTAGTGTACCTTAGGCCTAATCTTGAATTAGGCGCGCTGTGATGCGCGCTGTGAAACGTCAAGGCCTGCTTCCATCGTAAGGTACAGCCATAATCTTGTCTCAGTCAGATTTCTTAAGTGACTCCCCCCTCCCAAAAAAAAAAATATATATATATTATTTATCAGCCAAATTTTGGAATATTAATGTCCATCGTGACAAAAAAATTGTTTGCACATCTGGCACTTCATGCAAAAAGGAAGAGGCCACCTCATGCCAATATGTGACCATGAGGAGGCCGACACGAGTCAGATAGTTCATATGCAGGATACAGTAAAAAATGGTTCTAGAACTTGTTTGGTTCGAACAGTAGACACTGATGTCATTGTCATTCTTGTTGACAAGTTCTACTTTTTCAAAACTCTATATGCTGTTATAGATATTTGGGTCGTCGCTTTTAGTGTAAGAAAAAAATACCACTTTAATTAGATCTACCACATGTTGGTTAAGGATAAGTGCTTGGAACTTCCTGTTTGCCACCGCTTTACAGTTAGTGACACGACATCAGACTTCTTTGGTCGTGGTAAGACAAATGGCATGGTAAGCATGGAATTGTTATCCGAACGTGAGTGAAGCCTTCGCCTGCATAATCTTAACCCTTATGTCTAGCTTTGTGTCGATGTTCAGCATTTTGACAATTAGAACATTTTACAGTTACTGTAGAACCGTATAATGTAACCGGTTACATTATACGACGCCGTATAATGTAACCGGTTACATTTTACGGCGACTGGTTACCTTATACGGTCACAGCGTCATTGTAACCAGGGGAAAAAGGTACTATACGACCTTATAATATAAATGTAACCGGGATTGTTTTCCGAAACAGAGACGTCAAAGGGCGATGGAAAGGTGTTAAAGGGCGAATAAAATGTTTTAAGTGCCGATGGAGATGCATTTAAGGCCGATGGAGAGGCATTGAAGATGCTGCAGATGTGGTAATTGGCCATGGAAAAGCGTTAAAGGGCAACAGAGGCGATAAAGGGCGAAGAGGGTCATTAAAAGGCGACAATGAAGCGTTAAATGATGATGGAAAAGCGTTAAAGGGTGATGTGGAGTAGCTAAATGGTAAAGGGGTAGGCGTTTAAAGGTGAGGAGAATGCGCTAAGGGTGATGCATAGGCGTTAAATGGCGAAGGACAGGCATTAGAGAGCGACGGGAAGGCGTTAAAAAGGCAAAGAACAAACGATATAGGTTGACACAAAAGCATTGAAAAGCAATGTAAGGTGACAGAAGGTGCCTCAGAGGTATTGAATGGCGTTAAAGAGCGATTGAGAGGTGTTAAAGATCGATGGAGAGGTGGTAAAAGGTGACGGAAATGCGTTAAAGAGCAATGGAGAGGTGTTTGGGGCGAAGTGGGGCGAAGTTTCAAGGTGAACAAAAAATCTATTTAAATTTGTGTAGTGTAGACATTTTGAGCATTTCGGCCCAACAAGTAAGTCATTGAGATATTCAGGTTTGTTGTCGAAAGCAGACGACAAGTCAAGCAGTGTTGTAACTTCACCTTTGTCCATACTAACCATTATACTTTGTGTACTTGCGTACTTTCAGTAGAGCTAATTCTATAGAATGATTGTAATGGATCAGATAGATGGCTATATTGTATATGATGTTCCAGACAATTGGCTACTACAATTCTAAGATTTTGGAATTAAAACACAAGTTGGATACATAAGTGTTATTTTTCAGTTTGTTTTTAAGAAGAGATGTTTTTAACTGGTGGTCTTATATGCGCATCTGTGAAGGAAATGTACTAGTTCCCATTGAAATGTTGATTTCATCAGTGATGGGAGTTATTAGTATGTCAAGAGAATTTTTCAGCACCCTTGTAGGAATGATGATTTTGACGATGAGTCCAAAAAAAGCTTTTTAATTTCATCTTCTGTCACACATTCAAAGTCTTTCATTTTCGATTCGATTTCAGGTTTTTTGCACTGCTGCAATATTTGGTACTTTATACACAAATTTGGAACAAATAGTTATAATTTTATGTAAAAAAAATTGATAAATGGTGTGATTTTGGCAAAGCAGGAGGTGGAATTCTACGCAGAATGTTATTTATAAAGGTGACGCGTATTGTCTGAATTGTCTGAAATAACATCAGCTAAATATTCAATTTCGCATTAGGCATCGTTCTATTATGCATGTGGCACTGGTCGTACTTTAGCTCCTCTTTGTCGCCCTTTAACGCCTCCTCATTGCCCGTTAATATTCCTCCTCATTGCTCTTCAATACCTCCTCATTGTCCTTTAACGCTTTCTCATTGCACTTTCACGCCTCCCAGTCGACCGTTAAAACGTTTACTTCAGACTTTAACACCTAAATACCGTGTAGCATATATATCATCTTTCATCCTGAAATTAACATTTTCACCTTGAGGATGACCTCAAATCACCAAAATAATAGAAGACATGGATTTTTCAGTCTGAATCCCGCGAAAAAGAGTTATTACACACTTTCCTATAGCTTTATATGTAAAATAATATTCTCCTTTACTTTACCTTGATATTAACCTTTTGACCTTGAATATGATCTTTAATCATCAAAATAGTACCAGAAATGGATTATTCAGTCAAAATTACGCAAAAAAGACGAACACTGCTTCCTACTTTTGTTACTTAAAAATCATATTTTCACATTTTTAACCTTGGAATTGACTTTTCGATCTTGAAGATAACCTTGAATCATCAAAATGATACCATAAATAGATTTGAATCCTACGAAAAAGAGGTATACACATGTTCCTAGTTTTATTTGGTAAAAATGTCATTTTTGCTTACTTGACCTTGAAATTGATCTTTCTACCTTGAAGATGACTTTGGGTTCATGAATATAATATAACAAATATATTACCCAGTCAAAATCACATGAAAATGAAGTTTAATAGCTAGATCTCACTTATGGTCAAGTTCTCCCGGTCAGTTAATTGCGGCTAAATAATGACTGTTTCTCTACGTTTTTTTAAGGCCAGATTGAAGTTGATGTAATTGTAAGGTTACCTCACGGGCAGCACGAGTTGAACAGAAGGTCACGCTTACTTTTACCTGCAAAACATATGATCTGCGCCGCTTCCATGAGGTTACCATGAGGTTGTTTAACGGTCACTTACGGGTGCCACGGTAAATGTAAGGTCTGTGTACTGTCTTTGTACGGACCCCTATTTTAATAAAAATGGACTGCTCCATTTGTGTAAATAGATCTTGAGAAAAATTAATTTTACAGTAGTGTTTATAATAAGACTCTAATAAGGACTATTTATCAGAGCTGCAGCTGCAACAGCTGAGTTGGCTTTTATTCAAGAGGAAGGAGAGACAAAGAAAAAGTGATGTGCAGAATAGCTACCTGAAAAACGTTCCACGTCTGGATGAGGACCTCTTCCAACAAATTGTGAGACATGGCATTAAAAAAAGACACACAGGCTATTTTACCAGATTTAAGGCTGGCCATATGTAATCATCTATAACCACTGGGTAAACATATCAATCTCGCTTCTGTGGCTTTCGCGTTGCCAGTAACACAATCGTCAGCATCATAACAAACAGAAGTTCGTAGAAGAGTGCATAAAATGTTCATCATCAGCTGAAGAAAGAAAATATGTATCAGAAGGTTTCCTAAAAAATGGTACTTTTATGATACATTAGGAGCCCTAGATTGGAAGCATATTACTATGAAATGCCCAGCAATTGGTGAATGCATCAATTACATTTCTAAAGGGTTTCATAGCTTGGTGTTGATGGCTTTCGTTAATTCAAATGATACATTCTTATATGTAAATATTGGAGCTTAAGGTTGCGGTTCAGATTGAGGCGCCTTCTGCGATACAAGCTTGTTCAAGGCAGTTAAGAACGATAGAAGCTGACCAGAAGCTGACACACCACCTGGAGGGACACAGCCTATACCTTATTCTTTCGTTACTGGAAATGGCTGCTAAACATGATAAAACCATCTCCACACAGGAATAGGACTCACAAAGAGACTTAGACTTAGCAGAGTGAGAAGAGCAGTTGAAAATGTCTCAGTATTCTTTCTCATCGCTTCATAGTTCTGCTTTCTGATTCTGAAGCCGGATAACGTGATCAAATATGTACTGTCTTGCTGCGTGGGAAGATGCGCTTTAAACACTTGTTCCCCAAGCTTTATTTGTTGAAAAATCATAATTAACCTTAAAATTGATCTTTGAACTTGAATTTACAAAAATGCCCAAACTTTTCAAGCTGGCACTTATCGGATTTGAATTCAGCACAAAAAAAATATATTAGAACCATCAAGAAGATGACATTGAATCACCAAAATAATACTTTGAATGGATTTTTTCCGTCAAAATTCCACGAAAAAGAGGTATTACACATGTTCCTAGCTTTGTGTTTCTGTCACCTGATCATTTCACTTACAGCATATTTAACCAATGACCTAGAAGATGACCTAGAATCACCATAATTATATTATGAATAAGTTTTTGTGTCAAATCCCATGAAAAAGAGGTATTATTACACGCGTTCTTAGCTTTACTTGTTAAAAAGGATATATTCTCTTAAATGACCGTCAAATTGACCTTTGACCTTAAAAATGACTTTATATAATTTGATTAATTAAAATAATTTTAAAAATAGATAGCCCAGTCAAAATCACATGAAGTTGAGGTCTTACACTTGTCCCTCGCTTCATTTGTTAAAAAATCATATTTGTCATTGAAATTGACCTTTGACCGTGAATTTAAAAAATGCCCAACTTTTCAAGCTGGCACTCATCGGATTTGAATTCAGCAGAAAAAAATATATAGGAAACATCAAAAAACATTGTATATGTAGCAAAACAAGGTTATGCTCAGACTAAAGCGACTATTTTTTTTAATGAATAGTTTCCCAATATGCTCAAAATAGCAAACAATGTACAGAAAAAGGGGTATTACACATGTTCCTAACTTTTCTTATAAAAATGATATTTCCTTTTACTTGACCTTGAAATTGACCTTTTGACATTGAAGATGCCCTTGCATGATTAAAATAATTTTCAAAATGGATATCAGAGTCAAAATCACATGCAATTGAGGTATTACACTTGTTCCTAGCTTCATTTGTTGAAAAACATATTTGACCTTGAAATTGACCATTGACCTTGAATTAAAAAAAATGTCCAAACCTTCAAGCTAGCACTCGTTGGATTTGAATTCAGCTGAATTCTATAAGAAACATTGAAAAATCATACCCTTAGAAAAATCATTGTATATGTAACAAAACAAGATTAGCCTCGGACTAAAGCGATTATTTGTTTAAATGAATAATTTCCCAATATGCTCAAAATGGCGAAAAATGTACAGAAAAAGAGGTATTACACAAGTTCCTAGCCTTTCTTAGTAAAAATGAAATTTCCTTTCACTTGACTTTAAAATTGACATTTTGACCTTGAAGATGACCTCAAATAATTAAAATAACTTCAAAAATGGATAGCACAGTCAAAATCACACGCAATTGAGCTATTACACTTGTTCTTAGCTTCATTTGTTGAAAGATCATATTTGACCTTGAAATTGACCTTTGACCTTGAATTAAAAAAAATGCCCGAATATTTCAAGATAACACCCATCGGATTTGGGTTCGGCAGAAAAAAATCTATAAGAAACATCAAAAAAACATTGTATATGTAACAAAACAAGATTAGGCTCGCACTAAAGCGATTATTTTTAAAAATCAATAATCTCCCAATATGTTCAAAATTGCCAAAAATGTACAGATTGGCGGCCATCTTGGATTCCATATTCTGATTCTTTGCAACCGCGAGTCATGTGACTAACATGGCTATTCTAGACCTCCAGACATCCTAGTATGTGAAAAAAATGGTGGCAGGTATAAAGAGGGGGTGAGGTATTCGACTCTAAGCCTTTGGACTATATAGAAGAACAATAATTACTTAACTGTCAACAGCTAGCAAACATAATTAATAAAAATACAACTCAACTGGATTATTATCAAATCCTAATGTATGCCATTTAACATGCCACAACGAAAAAATAATACCACTCAATTATACATTTATGGCATTTTAATTGACAATGGTACAAAATACACATGAAAAATAAACTAAAAGATTCATTTTCATTAAAAATATGTTGAATTTTCGGCATTTTGAATAACCTAAAACACTCTTCCTCTAAATAAATTACATTCGCTATATTGTAGTTTAATCGTGTTTCACCTACATCATGGTATTTTACTATGAAGTTATAATTTAAATAATTTATCAATTACAAAAAAAACATTGAGAATTATAACTGTTAGCAAATATAATGCACACACGGAACCCTCACTTAAAGCAGCACTTACATTGAACATTTAAGACTGTGAAGTACATTGTGAAGCACACGATCACAATAATTCTGTTACACCTACATGACACTGTCACTGTGAAGCACACGATCACAAATAATTCTGTTACACCTATATGACACTCTGAAACACACAATCACAAACATTTTGCTACAACTACATATCACTGTGGAGCACACGATCACAATACTTCTGTTACACCTACATGTCACTGTGAAGCACACGATCACAATACTTCTGTTACACCTACATGTCACTGTGAATCACACGATCACAATACTTCTGTTACACCTACATGTCACTGTGAATCACACGATCACAATAATTATTAATAATAATAATAATAATAATAATAATAATAATAATAATAATAATAATAATAATAATAATAATAATAATAATAATAATAATAATAATAATAATAATAATAATAATAATAATAATAATAATAATAATAATAATAATAATAATAATAATAATAATAATAATAATAATAATAATAATAATAATAATAATAATAATAATAATAATAATAATAATAATAATAATAATAATAATAATAATAATAATAATAATAGTAGTAATAATAATAATAATAATAATAATAATAATAATAATAATAATAATAATAATAATAATAATAATAATAATAATAATAATAATAATAAAAATAATAATAATAATAATAATAATAATAATAATAATAATAATAATAATAATAATAATAATAATAATAATAATAATAATAATAATAATAATAATAATAATAATAATAATAATAATAATAATAATAATAATAATAATAATAATAATAATTATAGCTTTATTTCACGAGGGTGAACCCAAAGAGAGATAGCTCATCTGCCTTGGGGCCCTCAACATATATACAAAACACACATAAATATACAATATTTCAAAATTAGAAACAAAATCGCATGTGATGACATATAGATATTTCCGTACATATGACATGTGACAATCCATAAAAAGAATAATAATAACAATACTATTGTTTTACACATTAGCTACATACTGAAAGAAACAGTATTAAAATAATATTCTGGTGAAGTTTAAAATAAAATTACAATGTGTTGGAAATATAATGACATACGACACAACAATAAATAAATACACAACATTAATTACACAACAATACAATTTACATTGACCGTTTAAGTATTTAGTACGTATAATACATAACATTGCAGAATGCAACATAACATGAAATATAAAACTGACTATGTTGTATAATACATATAACCGCATCATCTGCAAATAAACATATATCGCTCAAGTGCTCTTCTAGAGAAATATCATTAATTAAGATAAGAAACAGTAAAGGGCCAAGAATGAAGCCCTGTGGCACACCACAGATTGAACATCGCGTCTTCTACATGTCACTGTGAAGCACACGATCATAGCACTTTTGTTACACCTACATGACACTGTCTGTGAAAACAAGATCACAATACTTCTGTTACAGCTACATGTCACTGTCTGTGAAGCACATTGTGATGCACACGATCACAACACTTCTGTCTAATAAATAAATACTTACACCAGTCTGCGAATATTTTTTTATATTTTTATAGATGTGACCTCAACATGTACATAAATATTACGTTATAGAATTTGAAAAAATTGGAAGAACCTCACAAAACGCCAGATCTCGCCGACTGTTTTGGACATGTTCAAAGAACAAACAGCGAGGTCGTGCGTCAGCCCTAGACGGGATGTCATGAGGATGCAGAGTGGTCGGCGAACGATCGTGACTACAAATACCTTGTCGTGTGGAGAACGTGGTTGTAGTCGGCAGCATCGGTTTGAGAGCTTGATACACGTATCGGCATCAGGACTTTAAGGGGTTGTCACTCTATCACGATCTGTCAGATATATACCCGCACGGTGTCCGAGACGTGAGACAGGCGTGGGATATCATAAAAAGGCATGCGCTTACACGACGTCTATGCCACGTCTATGTAACGTTCGTCCCGACCTTATAGTGCGTTCTCAGCGTGATGAACGTAGTACAAACATGGGCCGTAGTGACGCATATATTCGGGTTTTCACTTTTTATAAGTACATTAAGTACCACCTTTTAAAGATAAAATGTGACATTAATCAGCAATATTTGAAAACAGTTGACCTCCATTTTTTTCAAATCTGAATAATTTTCACTCACTTGAAGTTGTGGATAGCGTCAGGGAGACACAACTTCAAGTGGGTGAAAATTCAGATTGAATAATTTGGCGGTTAAAGGGTTAACCTGTCTACTCAACGAACATGCCGTATAATACACGTCCATCGCTTCTCCCACTGCGTTGTTAACAAGTTTGTAGTAGCCAGGCGTGCTAGCAGTTCGAAAGTAGACCATGTCGGAGATGATGCACAATTCTGGAAAGGAGCTCATCAAACATAATTGCGTGGCTAGGCTCTCCCGTTCATTGTATTTGGTCTAATAAACGTTCTTCTTCTTCTTAACATAACTGTTCAGTATTCTGAGTTGTCGCATTATGCAATATGGTCTACACAAAATACCCATGGGGGTGGGATTCGCCTTTCAGCCCATGGTCTACATGTATCGCTAGATTAAACATAGTAAATCAACCATCATTAGAGGTATGAACATTTCTGATGAACAGAACATGTGCATGAAAGGGGTTATGAATATTAAAAAAAACTACAGTAAATTATATTAAAAATCAAAGTGTGCTACATTTATTACCACGTAAACATCTCTTCGCACCTAAACCTTGCAAGCTATGTTATTTAGATGTATTGGTTTTTTTTAAATAACTTGCATAATATGCGACTAGAAGAACACAACATGATTTTGAAGGGCAACAGGTATAAAATCACACTGATACACCAAGTGTTCAGTTTGCGGACTTCCAATATGTTTATGATGACAACAGTTGTGATCGGTAAACGCAGAAATATATCACCCAGTAATTCCAACAAAGACGGAAGGGAAACATTTAAAGATCTATTTGAGTGAAATGTGGTTTTAAACATAGCTGCACTTCGACTCAATCTAACAGACACTACCTGAACGCATATAGTAATCGCGCCTATCGCAATCAATTCTAAAATTGCGATAAATATGTTAAAATAAGCAAAATCTGATTTTTTACACCAAACTGTGCAAAACGCACTAAACAATAATTGTATATCTGCAGATAATAAGTATAGTACGTAGCTGACTGTCAATATGATCCACATCAGGAGACATATAAGCCACGACATCCTCACATATCTACATTGATGTTTGAATGGATAAACAATCTTTACTAACAACACATATGAAGATAGAACTTTTAAAATAATATTCACAGCCATTGATACGGTTAAAAATGCGTGCAAAATGATACAATATAAACTTGTTTGCCAAACTACCACGTCAACATTGATGTCATCGGCAATTGCTAAGCAGACCAGATATACTGATAACAGTATCTCTGATACACCTATGTTCACAAAAATAAGAAAGAAATAGTTATGCCTTCCTTGACTTCCAATACAATATACGTAGTATCCTGTAAAGAGAGTAGATAAGACAAATGTTAATGCAGTTAGGCATTTAAATATTAACTGTTGGACAGTGCTGTGTATCAGCCCATTACAGATGTAGTTTGAAACCACGTTGATATTAACAACACAATCCTTAATATGTTTATGGAAATGACAGCAGAGCGACGTGTCATCAACCACAATTGTAAAATTTAAATATTTTTGTATTTTTCCAATAAATGTTTGTTGATAAAAATACATTTGTTTCATGCTTAGGATAGTTATCTTCGTAATGTAGCCAAAAGCGTTTAGCTCAAAACGAGTGACTGGGTTTTGATCAAACTTTAACATTTTTAAACTGTATAAATATCTTAAGGAGAGATTTCCAAGAAAAGAGAAAAGGTTATTACTGAGATCTAAAATAACCAATTTGCTAAATGCGCTGTGTGTCAGTATGAAATCATTTTGAATAAAATTATTACTGAAATTGGCATGCAGAAAATTTAAAATATGTTTGAATCGGTTATAGTGCTGATTGGATATTGAACGAATTTCACATGCAGATAAATCAATATATACAAGAGCTTTTGATAACACGTTTTGAATTGAAACATGTTTTAAAGTGGTCTTGAAGACAATTGCTTTAGCATATGATGCAGCAATCAGTCTGTATGTGTCCGCATGTAATCCTGTACAGCGTGTTGTGTATCCTGTACAATTACAATACGCAGGGCATTCTACACAATACAGCTCATCATCGTACGAATAATGACAATCTACCACTCCATCACAAATCTGTTGTAATCCGACACAGCGATTCTCATTACGACATTTCAGAAAACCATTACAAGACATGTTTGAACAGTTTACCTCATCTTCACTCTCGGGACAGTCAATGTGTCCATCACACACAGATGAGAGACGAATACAAAATGATTGAATGCATTTAAACATACCGGGGCACAATAGAGAAGAACACGAAAGGCTGTATTTGCCATACGTACACCGGTGCATGTCTTCTATATAGCAATAACTTGTAAAGTTGTAATAAATATTATTTTCATTGCATAATAATTGTAAATTTGTGACTTCATATTTTTTAGATTCTGTTTCATTATAATTAGCAGATCCTTTTTGAATCAGTTTGTAGTGTTGTATTTCCTCCATAAGAGTTTCAGAAAAAAAAGTTTCTAAGTGACTATTACGTTTGTAATTAGTGTCAAGTTGACCATGATGAGAGAAAGAAAGAAATATCATTTTTCTATACGCACACTGGTCTTCACTAACAATATCACATACGTGTCTACCATCACACACTGAGTGGACATGGGCATATGTGATCAACTGTCTATCCATTCTAGCAGTTGTATTTGTATGTCTCTTAAGACAAGGAATCATCTCCGTATTGTCACTGTGGATTGTAACTATACCGTCTGTATTGTAGTCCATGAGTGGGCACTCTGCTTCGTCCTCTTTAGTGGGGCAATCATAAACACCATCACACAAATACACAACCAAAATACAGCTATCATCCTCGCATCTAAATTGATGAAGACCACAAGTCATATTTATTACACCAGGTTGTTTCTCACAAATAAAAACAGACAATTTAATTGGAGCTGAACAAAGTCGCCGTCTCATCGTATAATGTTCTTTTATCATACCATTCGGGGTGTAAAATGTAATACCTACCAAAGCCCTTATTTGTACTATCCAACAAGCATTGGTATCAAATTCAATGATTGGGAAATCAACAGCATACCCGTGAAAGAGAAACATGATGTGAAGAACAGTATCGATGTAGTAATTGAAGTTTGTAGGAAATGGAGTACCTATCAAAAGGCGCTTCATTAATGATGCATTAATTCTCTGAAAATGAGCTGTCTGTCCTATATTAAAGTCATCTTGATATGGATATGGGGACTCTACTTTGTCAACTGAAAGGAGTTTACTTCCATAAGACGCACACTCATACTGTGCTTCATTTAAAGATACACTGTCATTAAATGTGATAAAATTTAAACATTTCAAACCCAAAAAAACCCAGCCTTTTCCGCAACTAAGTTTGCTAAGATTGAACAATGCGCTGCTACGTGTGTCGTTGAGAACTGTATGTTGTTTAATACACACAACCGATGTGTGAATTATTTTCTGGCAAGAGATAGCAACCCAGCCTCTAGGTTTACAAGCAGATGGGGTAAAAACAGCTGTGCAGTTTCTTTCCATATTAGACTCAGGCTGGGGAAATATATTTGACAGATACATCAGAAAGTTTATTGTTCTTTGCATTTTCGTATAATTCAAATGACCATCACCACCATACACTGTTATATTCTGCGGCCATAAATTTCTGATTTCCCTGTGATTCCACCCAACGTTTCCTAAAGGTGAACCGTCCAGCCAGTTGGTAAATCTACCCTGAAAATATAACAATAACGTGTGTCAATCCTTGTTCTGTTGATTTCTCTGCTTCTATATTTCATTCATTCGAAGCTGGACTTGCTAACGCAATGGGCGAGGGCCCTAGGGTATTGGTTAGCACCGCTGCCTTTCACGCCAGAGTTCAGGGTTCGGTTCCCGGTCTCGGCGGTTTGAAAGAAACAAAAATGTTTCTTCCCCATCCACGTGTGAAAGTCAGTATTATGGGGAGCCTCCGTGACCGAGAGGTAGCGTGCTCGGCCTCAGACCGCCAGGGCTCGAATTTCGAATCGTGTGTCTGGAGGACAGTGTCATCTCAATCATATCACCATCCTCAGGAGGTTCTCCTGCCCAGTTTAGCCTATATGTGCATAAAGGTGGCCTAAAGCCAGATTCATTTCATTTCATTTTGCTAGCGCAATTTCCAGGTGCAAATGAAAAATAATAATTCAATTTATGACAAATAGACATCACCAATATTGAATTAATAGATTAACTGAGCATCTACCAAAATCCATTTCATCAAAATCACATCTACGGATATTTATACTGGTGTTTTAAACTGTTTGTGTATACGGTCCCAGCAGGCACAAGGGTTGATTTGAGGCCTGGCTTGCGATATTTTTAGCCCTGTTAATTTACACACGTCGTTAGAAATGAGGCATCTCAAATGTCGATTTGTAGATCATTTTAAAATTGAGAGTCCTTTACTACAAAGTCAAATGCCTCTACATCCTTTCGTCCCACAGTGATGTTGCTTGATCTCAGCTTTTTTTGGGGCCTGTAATGTGTCAGCTTTTGGATAGAAACTAGTGTAGATCACAGAGTTAATGCCCCAGCCACATATACAAGACGCACATCCCACGCCTTTGGTGTCAGAAATGAGACCAGTGCGTCCTTGTGCATCCATGAATTTTATCAGTATATGAAAATAGCTAGTGAGTCTAGGACGAATATACAGCGTGTTATCAGTGGTTATAAATAAATCAGATGCATAAATGAGCGAATATACAGCGCTGCACAAATAAATCAGAGAGTCATTTAGCACACCCATACAAATTATATGTTCGCTATACAAGCGTTAGGAACACGTTTGTTGGGCGTTAAATGTGCGCTCAGTGCCGTAATTATTTGGTATTTTGTAGATGTAAGGCTCAGTCACACGCGGCCGACGCACTGAGCATTGATATTTTTTACTAGAGTGTTAATCGCGATTCAGCATTAGCTACTGGTTTGCGGAGCGTGCTGCACAAACGCTACACATATTTCTGTGTGCACTGTTAGCGCCAGAAGAAGTTGGGCATGTTCAAAATATTGAACGCGTGAGAACGCAACAATGTATATGCCAGAAGACCGCCAGGAGCACACAGGGCGCGCTGAAGCACGTCATATCAACGCCCTATAGGTTTGCTTTGTATCATATGGCTGCCCATTGAGGGGGACGGGCAGTTGCGGGCAACATACCTGTCCTGCGATGCATGAGCGCTTGAAGCAGGAACTAGGCATACACCATCAGTTCGCCCAGCGAAAAAACGACATTTAACTTGTAATTGTTGATCTGATCAATTATTGCTTTCTCAGTTGAATGAAGGGGGCGATATGCTGATTGGAAGGGCTCGCCCACGTTTTGGTCAGTCATGTGTTTGTTCAGTTTCCGGAGTACTACTTTTTTAATAAGCTTCCCAGTATATGTTAAAATGGAGACAGTGCGGTAGTTTATTCAGCACATCCCGGTCAAATGATGTTTTCTTTACGTAACGTCTACTGTTTTCAGAAAATATACCTGTCGTCATCGACTTGTTGATAATGTAACAGACAATTAGAAGCTGAACAGTGATTGTTCTTTTTCAGCAGTGATGTTGGAAATGCGTCAAATGAACATGACTTAGTTCAGCACTGAAATTGAACAAGGAGGCCGCAAATTAACATCCCCCCGCTTAGAAACATGATAATACAACCTTTATCGCAATAAAGAGTTCAACCCTTTAAGTTTTAAGAACGATTATAGTTGTCTTAATCTGTTTTATTAGCACTGTCGTTTGGAAAGATTTGCAAATGTTTCTTATCACGTATGAATTAATTTCACCCACTTCATGAGTGAAAATTTAAATAAGATAACTTTATTAATTATCGCTTTAAGGGTTAGAACTCACATTTGGCTATATACTATATTGACTTAACCTGTAGATACCACTTACGTATTATGCCCTTCTGTGTGAGAAAATGTGACAGTACACTATATATTATAATATTAATAATAAAAATCGGATATAAAAATACATAGTTATTCCCAGCATGTATATGACGTCATTTCAACGTTGTGTTTTGATGGACACATGTCTCCACAGTGAACTCATATCACCTCATTTGAACCACATGCCTAAGATATTGTACCAATATTGAACGTAGGTTATAGATCACAGTCACAGAGTAAAAAATAATAAAAACTCGTCAAAAATGACGTCCGTGATATGTTTAAATGGGGTTGATGAAAATTTGAAATAAACATTGATAAAACAGTAATATTACGCATGGGTGAGGTTGAAAATTTGTTGAAAAAGTGATTGAAATTACGTGGATATCAGACGTTAAATGACGTTGGCAAAATTACGTTGAAGTAATTTTTGTGAATTGTCAACGTTGCTTTCATGTCAGCTGGTGACGCTTTCTGTCTGTTGGTTTTCATTGTTAATACTAGATTTACATTACATTGTCACAATTTTCATTTGAGCTACTAATCTCACCTCTTTGTTTCGACGTAATCCAAGAAATGTTATCAGACCACAATCACTATTGCTTGGAACCTTCATACCAATGACATCTTGCATCGTTTTAATTGATGGTAAAGCCATTCCAGTTTGTTTACATAAATCATCAGCTTCAGTCCATGTATAGCCACTGGAACAGTCACAAAGACGAAAAAAAAGATCATCTGAGTTAGCATAGACAAAACTGCAACATATTGTTTGATGAATGTATCAGCTTGGATGACAGGGTTCCAGTTGAAGTTTAATACTGGCAATACCTGTTAATCTCTTCTCCAAAGTTCAACGAGAACAAATCTTGAATAATTTCCCATGCCTTGTTTTAGGTCAAGACAAAAATCCATCTGTATCAGCCAAAAACATACAGGAAAGGGCTAGGTTCATCCAAACCATATACGACTCGGAACTCATAACGGACTTCGACTTGGAACGGCGAACGGACTACGACCCAGCAGGTAAAACGGACTCTTCCCAAGGTACTGACAATACAAAAAAATTCGAAGAAAGTGAAAAAATACTAAATATACTCCTAGTCAATATATGCGGTCTGAAAAGCAAGCTCAAGGCACCAGATTTTGATGAGGCAATAAGTCACCATAACATGATAGTTCTCACCGAAACAAAATTAGATGATCTTGATTCCACTCATATAAACAATTTCAAGTTGATAAATAATAATCGAAAATACAGAAAAAAGGCTTCCGGTGGAGTTTTGTCCATAACTCTATTTCTAGTTACGTCACCGAGATGGATATTCAATTTAAAGACACTCTCTGGATATCAATGTCTAAAACATTTCAAGGTAAACAGTTAGTAATCGGTGTAATATACAACCCTCCAGAGGGCTCTCCATATGCTGACCCAACAGTATTTGATTTCATAGAAGAAACTATAGCGGACATCAAAGGGAAAGACGAATCCACAGACATTTGTTTAATGGGAGATTTTAATGCCCGTACTGCAAACCTATCAGATATAATGGATAATGATGAAGATCTTGATTTTCTTAACATAACTGCGGATGCATATATCCCAGCCCTTAGAACCAATATGGACTGTCATGTATATAACAGCGACAATCACAGCAAACAATCCACTAGGAGGCGCAAAGAAACACACAGACCATGGTATAGCGCAGAATGTGAGACAAAACGACACAAATATACAAAGGGACACCCCCTTAATCTGTAAACGACTTACCACTTTTAAAAAACATTTTGAGAGTTTTAATTCTGGGAACGGAGAAGATATCATTGATAGGCCAAATCTCGACATTAACATGGATAATCAAATTTTAAATGAACCTTTTACTGAAATTGTAGTGAAAAAAGCAATGAAAACATTAAAAAACGATAAATGTGGAGGAATAGATTTAATTTTAAATGAATTTATCAAGAATTCCCCGGATATAATAATAGAAATAATAGTTAGGCTTTTTAATGTAATACTTGACAGCAAATTTATTCCCACAGACTGGTGTTTAGGTGTAATAAAACCATTTTTTAAAAACGAGGGTGACCCCAGGGACCCGTCGAATTATCGTGGAATTACTATTCTTAGTTGTCTGGGAAAGCTCTTTACAAGCTGTATCAATACCAGATTAACCTCCTATTCTAAGTCGTGTGATATTATAGGAAATGAACAAGCAGGATTTAGGCAAGGTTTTTCAAACGCTGATCACATTTTTTCCTTAAAGACACTAATTGATCTATTTTTGTTTAAGAAAAAGAGATTGTACTGCTGTTTCGTGGACTACAGCAAAGCCTTTGACACGGTGAACAGAGCTGCGCTGTGGTCTAAACTACTAGCAAAGGGTATTGGTGGAAAATTAATTAAGTCAATTTATTCAATGTATAATAGCGCGAAATCTTGCATTTCGATGTCTGATAAAACATCAGGATATTTTGCTTGCAAAACAGGTGTTCGACAGGGTGAAAATGTATCACCATTGTTATTTTCAATTTTTCTGTCCGATTTAAGAGATTATTTAAGCACCAAATACAATGAATTGTCATTTATTAACAATAACATTTCTGATCTTTTAAACGATATTAATCTTGACATGTATTTAAAGCTTTATGTTCTTCTCTACGCAGACGATACTGTCATTTTAGCAGAGAGTCCGAGATAATTGCAGTTAGCTCTAGATGCAATGGGTCAATATGTACACTATGAAAGCTCAAAATTAATGTATCCAAAACAAAAGTGTTGGTATTCTCTCGTGGCTATGTAAGAAAAAACCCAGAATTTACGTTTGGTAATGTTAAATTAGAAATTGTCAGAGATTACCAATATCTTGGGCTTATTTTTAATTACAATGGGAAATTTAACAAAGCAAAACAGAAATTATATGAGAAAGGTAGTAGGGCAATGTTCTCTCTACTACGTAAAGCTAGGTGTTTATTTTTACCTCTTGATGTTCTTCTTAAACTGTTTAACCATATAGTTGTTCCCATTATTACATATTGTTGCGAAATATGGGGAAGTGAGAACATCGATATTATCGAGAAATTACAATTACGATTTTTAATATATATATTAAATGTTATTAAATGTACATGTTCAAATATGGTGTATGGTGAAGTCGGCACTCCTCCTCTAATTGTAAATATTATTTACAATTAAATTGTAAATACTATTTTGGAGCTCACTCATCATATGTGATGAAAATAATAGATGTAATAAAATTTCTTCAATGTTATATAGATTATTACTTAAATTGCATGTTTTGGATACTTATACGTCACCATGGCTTAAGTTTGTCAAAGACACATTAAATAATATAGGTTTATCTGGTATTTGGAACAGCCAGTCTCTACCGGCAAGCCGTGAGTGGTTTAGACAGTCAATAAAAGTGAGACTGAGAGACCAGTTTATCCATCAATGGATAACAGAAATCAACAAATCTGGAAAGTGTATAATTTATAGAACGTTCAAGACCACATTTACTTTTGAAAAATTTCTTTACCACGTAAGCTGAAAATTATATTTACTAAATTCCGCTGCAGAAATCACAGGTTGCCGATAGAGACTGGCTGTAGAGAACGGGCTGTCCGGGACACCCGTGTATGAACCAAATGTGACATTGCACCAAGAGAAATTGGCAATGAATTTCATTATTTGTTCGAATGTGATTTTTTTAAGACAGAGAGAATAGAACTCCTCTTGAAACAATACCATACAAGTCCATCCACATTGAAGCTACACACGTTGCTGAATATTACGTCCGGAAATATACTCAGAAATTTGTGCACCTTTATATCTAAAATTATGAATAGTTTTTAATTCAACTGTAATTTAATGATTACATAATATGCGTTCACTTGACGTTTCTCCATATCATAATCATTTTAACTATTTATTGTGTGTATAGCTAAAATCGAGAAGAGTTGCATGTTCATTATTTGTATTAATCATGTATATTCCAGCTTTGCCTGGCACTGCATGTCTTTAAAAAAAGACAACAGTAATAAATCACTTGTTCACTTGTATTTGACTTTGAATTTAAAAAAACACATATCCCAAACATGTAGGTCATCATATCCGCAACCTGCGTCAAACTCCAAAAAGTCCTCATAGTCTATGGAATAATTCTTATATATGGACCCCCGTGTGCACTTTGTGAAGAAATCATGAAATTTGGCACAGATGAACTCTGAAATACCCTTTTTGATTTTTGATATAAGGCAGTATCTTTTAACCTCGTTTTGACCTTCTAATTTGCATATTTCCAAGATGGCCGCCAACTGATATGTGTAGGGCCATAATGCGAGTGAAAATTTCAAAATCGAGATAGCGACCTGCAAATAGGCTCAAATTGATAGTAATACCAAGTTGATTACCAATTTGAATAACATATTTTTGTTATATCTTATTTTCCTGTACTAATCTGCATATTTCCGCCAATATCCAGGGGGAAACAGCAAAAATGTCAAAATCGGGATAGAGACTTGCAAATAGGCTCAAATTGAAGGTAATATTAAGCTGATTTGAATTTCAAAAAATAATATTGTTATATATAAATTTATCAGCCTAATTTGCATATTTCCAAAATGGCTGCCAATCGCTGGGGAAGCTGTGAAAAAGCCAAAATCCAAAATATTAGATAAAAATATGGGTCAAGGTATATTAAAATATCTGTTCATATCTGTTTCTGACTCTACTAGACCTACATATATTAGAAAGAGAAATGTCCTGCTGAGTCTTAGACCTAGTCGACAATAGACAAGGCCTACTAGTATTAGTACTAGACAATTGGGGCCAAGTATATGGCCTATTGTAAACATATATGCTTTAACGTTAGCATAGAGTACATTTGCAATGTATTCAGGTTGGTCTAACGTTATCAGTCTAAGCTTAGAATAAAATATATATGACTAAAACCATGAGGGAATTAAATTATTACCTTGGAATCGTGTGTTATCTGTACTGAGAAATCCAGATATATAAAAGAGTTTGAGATATTACTTCAGAATCGAACGTCCTTCACAACCTGCTAATAAACTTAAGCACTATGGACAACCACCATCTGTACATAGGAAATATTTAACAATTGAATTCAGTTCAATTCTGTTTATTTATTTATGCTTGAAACATACATACATGCAAATAATTATAAAGATGCAAAGGAGACCTGCAAAAGGCTTCAGACAAGCCGCTCCAGGCCACCCTTCAATAAAGTAATATATTGTTTCTGAAAAAAACTGCACACGTCGCGTGGAAGACGGCGAGACAAAAAGACGGCCAATAATAAAAGAGAAAAATTAATGCGAAGGGAGAAGCAGACAAATACGATTGTAGTCTATGTATCAACGCAAAAACAGAGATACAAATAAAATATATTAAGAACGTTAAAATTATCGGACTGCGTGGATATAAAATATAATAATACGATCTTTTATAATAACCTTCACCTTGACCAAAAATAGGGCCAAAGAGGGCCAGCGTCCAAAGTGCACCGTGTATTACGAAACAGCAATTTTTAAACATATATAGCAGTTTGGTATTAAACATATTGAGTTGTATGCATTTACAAGAAGACATTTAGGATATACTGAAAATCCTTTGCGACTATGACTTTTTATTTTATCTGTTATAATGCTGCTTGATTTATTTAAAATATCCGGAATACAAAAACGCATACATTTTTGAGCAAATACATGTTTTACTCGTGCAACTGAGTAGTTTCTTTTTTGTCTGATGTTATGATGTACATTACTGGTTGTAAAAGTGAAGACATGTTAATGAAATATGCAGCTAAATTGTTATTTATCAAGTCAAAGCAGAACGTTAACAGTTGAAGCTTAAACATACCATCAATTTTAAGCACATTTAGCTTCTTAAAGAGGGGCTCGCTGTGAGAGAGGTAACCACTCGAACATATAATTCACATGGCTTTCTTCTGTAATTTTAAAATTCTTTCCTGGTTAAAACCCCAGCACTTAAGACCATAAAGTATATGTGGTTTAATCAGCCCATTATATATGGTTAAAAGAATTTCAGAAGGAACCATGTGTTTAAGCCGGTACATAATTCCTATAATATTTAAAATTTTATAAGCTATTTTGATTATGTGTGAATCCCATTTTAAATGCTTGTGTATTGTTAACCATCAAAAAATAATTCATCAGCAAATTCTATTTAGATATTTTCAATCTCTATATTTGGTATATTGACTTGTTTTTGAGGCATATGAAATACCATGAAATTGGAATTTTTCATGTTGATTGATAATTTGTTCAACTTTAACTAAATTTTTTTTTTTTTAAATATAATCACCAAAAACATCCAATGTGGAGTATAAAGTTGTATCATCAGCATAAATATTCATCTTAAACAGTTTACTGGCATTGCATAAATCATTAATATATATGATAAATAGAAGAGGGCCCAATATAGCCCAATATGGATATACGATACATATCAGAATTAGTTTTATCATAAGAAACATATTGGGTTCTATTTTGTAAATAGTCTTTAAAAAGTTTTAACTCTACTGGATATCGGTATTTTGCCTTTATCAAGGTATTGAGTGATTCTATCGATTAGTTCAATTGATGCTAACTCAGTAGAATGACCAGCCCTAAAACCATACTGACTGTCATATAAAAGTTTATGTTCATTTAAATATGAACTCAATTGTTTGAAAATTAGTTTTTCCAAAATTTTAGATATTGAGGGAAGGAGTGAGATTGGATGGTAGTTTGATATATCGTTCAAAGACCCTTTCTTATGAATAGGTATTACTTTAGCTATTTTTAGTTTTTCTTGGAATATACCGGTATTTAAATACTGATTAAAAATACATTTGAGAGCTGGTACTGTTTCTGTTTTAATTGCCTTTATTAATCTCATAATAACATCATCAAAACATGTACTAGATTTATTTGGTAGATCATTTATTATTCTAAGTATCGAAATGTCGTCAATTTTCTTACATTGAAATTTACAGTTATGCGTGCCAGTTAGAAAATATTTAACGTTAATGTTTTTGAGCATTTTTATCTTTTTGGTGAGGCTAGGTCTAACGTCGGTGAAATATTTACAAAATTTATTAGCTATGATGTTTGAATCAGTGATTTCTTTTCCATTGACCATAAAATGATTAGGAAAGTCTATTTTGCCTTTAAATTGATGAAATAAATCCTTTATATTAGTCCATGTATTTTTAATATTATATTTATATTTTTCAAATAATGAGTAGTAGTGATTTTGCTTTGCCATCCGAATGTTAGATTTTAATATTTTGTTATACGTATTTAAGTTAATTGTAATTCTATCACATGCATCTGTATCAATTATTGAAAATCTGCTTGAAGTATACCACCACACAGAAAATCCATTTATGGATGACACAAAATTAGTATATATCGTCTAGTCAACAAGGAAGTGATACCAGAAACTATAACTGCAGCCTTTATGAATGAATGAATGAATGAATGAATGAATGAATGAATGAATGAATGAATGAATGAATGAATGAATGAATGAATGAAGGAAGGAATGAATGAATGAATGAATGAATGAATGAATATATAAACTTCTATAGCGTGTAAATCCTCGGTGTCCGGAGCTCATAGGCGCGAAAATCAGAAGAGGTGTTCATTACCGTAGTCGTTATTTCATTCCGGGTCACCAACTGAGCATACCAGGACACAAAAGAACTAGGTCGGAAAAACTTGGTTAAAATAAAAAGTTTTTAATTTTTTCTAAAAGAGTGAACTTTTTTTGAACTGTGAAACACCGACGCAGGCGACGTAAGTCACAAATGTGATAGTAGCAAGAACGACAAACCAATGATATGTGTTTTCTGAAATTCAAACCGCCGTCAAGCACGACTCCAAGATTTCGAGCGGAGTCTGTTGGTGTTATTTCTTGATCTAATAATTTTGCGGGGTAATGTTTCAGAAATTATTTTACTACTTTTCATCCAGTCACCTACGTCCAACAGACAATCCTGCAACAGTGCCAATGACATCTCTGGTTCTGATTTGGACAGTGTGATGTAGATCTGAGTGTCATCAGCATAAAGATGGTGACACACATTATGTCTAGAGATTATTTTACTAAGAGGTGTTGTATAGAGTGTGAAAAGGAGCGGCCCAAGGACAGACCCCTGGGGAACACCATACTGTGTTTGGAAAGGTTCACCCACACATTCTTTAACTTTAACCATTTGCTGTCGATCCATCAGATCAGAGGCAAACCACCGGAGGGCATTTCCAGAGATGCCTTACCAATTTTCCAAGAGGCTGATGACTCCACTGTGGTCCAGTGTTCAAAAGCTGCCGAGAGGTCTAACAGAACCAAAACTGTTGTTTTGCCATCATCTAAATTCCTCAATAAATCATTCTGCACCTTCAGCAACGCAGTCTCAGTAGAATACATGGGCCTGTAAGCTGATTGATAACGATTTAGAAGGTCTTTTGACTCTAAGTGAGAGCGAATACGTTTTGCAATATTTTTTTCCAGCAATTTAGATATAAAATTTAAATTTGAAACAGGTCTGTAAATTTTCATGTCATCCTTCGATAATGACGGTTTTTTTAACAGCGGAGTCATATGCGCCATTTTGAGAGTGTCTGGAAAAACACCCGATTTCAGAGACAGGTTAACTATATTGGTAATAGGGGTCGGCAGTACATCCACTGATCCACACATGATTTTGCGAGACAGTTTTGGTTTTAAGAGGAGCATGACAATCAAGTAAAGATTCTAGTGTTTTGTGAAATTGATTGTATAGTTCCGCAACTGAATGTTTCGGGTCTGTAATAAGATCAGATTTCTGAATATCTAGTTTAAATTTATCAAGATCAATATTTTTTGTATTTCTTTCAGTAATTCTATGTTTGAGATATTTCTTCTGTATGTTTACTTTCATATGGTCAGACAGCCCATCAGATGGATATATAGAAAAGAGTGTTTGAGTTGTTGAACGGCTGATGAATAGGTCAAGCCAATGCCCATAGATATGAGTGGAGAAATTTACGTGCTGATCGAGGCCAAAAGTTGACAATACATCAGTAAAATTGTCCGTTTGACTAGATGGCGTATCCAGAAGTAAATTAAAATCTTCTAAAATAAATAACTCTCCTGGCACAGATGACATGTTAACAAAAAGGTCTTCAAATTGTTTGAAAAATTCTGACGGATAATCTTGCAATCTATACAAGCATATTACATGTGCAGAGAACGAAGACGTCGCTATCTTACAGGCTACTGCCTCAAAGCTTGTGTAAGTTGGGAGCAGAAGCTGAAGGCAGATGCCAATTCTCCGTATATGATCAAACTTTTATTACACACGACGTAAACATACATTAATAACCAAAACCTTAATATGGTAATTTGTGATAGAAACATAAGATTCGGTACATATGTTCTTCGAATGATGGGTTTGCAGAAAACTGTGTTGGCCATTTAATGTTTCTTAAATGACGGCAAAATCCAAGATGGCCCTCATTTGTGCAAGAGCAAACAATTATTTGATGTAATTTTGGACAGAATAGAAGCAGATTCGTGATTTTACCGTCTACCATAGGGTTTTCGGGCATGTCCGACATAGTGGTGTGACCAGAAAATACTATAGGTATAAACAAATGCGTAAAATTCCAAATTGCCAAGGTCAAACAATAAATGTATTTCATTTTGGTCGAATATAAATATATTCATTATTTTCTTTGAAAGGAAACTATAACCATCCAGCAGCTTAGGTCACATTGCCCAAACCCAAGGGTTGTCATTACCCCGTTGGTATCTCATGTCATATTTTTGGGGGCCTACTCAAAATGTCTAAAATGTAATTAATATCTGGTTAATTTGCCAACACATATCATAAAATAACACATAACAAAAAATTTAGTTTGTTGTAAAAATTCTTATAATATTCAAACACAGCTTTTTTTAGATTTATAACTCCTTGTTTTAAAAAAATATTTTGTAAAAAATTATAAGAAAAACACAAACTAAAAAATATCATGTTGAAAATTTGGGTTTTGACCTTGGAAAAATTTGGACTTTTGAACTTCACATTGCAGTGTCTAAAGTATTTATTTGGCCACACGACTTTGTCAGGATTACCCAAGATCCAACCCTATGATAGACACTAAAATCATGAATTTGCTCCTATGATTAAAAAATGAAAAGAATCGGGCTTTAGGCCACCTTTGTACATTTATAGGCTAAACTGGGCCAGGAGAACCTCCTGAGGATGGTGAGATGAATGAGATGACACTGTCCTCCAGACACAAGATTCGAAATTCGAGCCCTGGCGGTCTGAGGCCGAGCACGCTACCTCTCGGTCACGGAGGCTCCCCACAATACTGAGTTTCACACGTGGATGGAGAAGAAACATTTTTGTTTCTTTCAAACCTCCGAGACCGGGAACCGAACCCCGAGCTCTAGCGTGAAGGGCAGCAGTGCAAACCACCACCCCAGGGCCCCCGCTCCTATAATACTGCGGGCCTATGACTTGTGCTCAGCAAAGCGTGGCGACTCGCCTCAGCCCAGTCTATACACAGTTTTAGACAAACGTGGTGGCCTAAAAAACTTAACTCAGTTTTAAATGTTTTTTTGTGAGTTTTATGTTCTGGACTGGTTACCAGTAGGTCGTCTAAATACACAAAAACAAAATCAAGTCCGCGTGTAATGTGGTCTATGAAACGCTGAAACGTTTGGCCGGAATTTCGCAGACCAAACGGTGTCCTGGTAAAATTAAATAGACCAGAAGGTGTAGTGACGGCTGTCTTGTGTATGTCTGACGGTTCCACAGGAATTTGGTAATAGGCTCTAACCAAATCAATTTAAAAAAAAAAATATGAGCCAGCCAATCGCTGCGTGAAATCCTGAATATGTGGGATTGGGTAACGGTCGGGTACGGTCTGAGCTTTCAAGCTTCTGGAATCTCCACATGGTCTCCAGTCGCCATTTTTCATTGGTACCATATGAAGCGCTGAGGACCATTCACTGTCGCTGGGTTCGATAACCCCTAACTTGATAATGTCGTCGAACTCGCGTTTCGCAGTGACAAGTTGATCGGGTGTCAGTCGTCGTGGGCGCGCAAACACCGGGTGTCCTTTCGTTACGATTTTATGTGTAATGCCGTGTTTAACAGTCTCACCCTTTGTCGTAGGGCGAGTCAGTTCCGGGAACTGACCTAAAAGTTTAGTGTATTCATTATGAACAGTGTCCACTCTGTTCAAGGACAGTGGTCTGATTGACGACAGTGAAGCCGGAATAGCTAAACCGGTTTTCATGTCTCTAAGACATCGACTTCTTAGGTCTACTAGCAAATTATAATGAATAAAAAAATCGGCCCCTATGATGGGTTGTTGCACGTCCGCCACAATAAATGTCCACAGATAGTCGCGTTTTAAGCCGACGTCGACGACGCGTTTACTGTTGCCGTAGGTATTGATAGTAGTGTTGTTAGCGGCCACCAGGGGGAGGCAGTCTGCGTCCGAAATCCTGTTAGCGCAAGATTTCGGCAAAACGCTGACCGCTGCGCCCGTGTCAATCAAATATTTGCATTTATTATTCTTGTCTGCGACGTACAATAACTTAGAGTGAAACAACTTGGGAAGGGTAGCTTCCACGAAGTCATGTCGCGTCTCGGTTATCCCGCCAGATGCAAGAGTCGCTACCTTGCTCTGGCTTAGCAGTTTTAAAGAAAATGCGCAAGGGTTTCTGCACGTGCGTGCCTTATCACCGGAAGTTTGGTGAAAGTAGCAAACAGGTGCATTAGCCGTATCGATCCGGCTCGCAGCATTATTTTGCTGTGTGTTCTGCGGCGGTACGTATGGACGAATATTTTGCTTGTCATTGTTAAAATTACTTTGTTTGTTAGGAACAAATTCTGTGGCCTTAGCGTTTGGAATGAATGGGGGCCTAGGTGCATAATTATTATTTGCACGTCCACGTCCTGAATTCCTCTTCTTTTCTGCTGCTGTCGCGGTCTCTAATTTCTTTAATCTTTTTGATAAGTCCTCGAGCAGTCCCACTAATTTAGCAGTTTCGTCGATCTTAATCTCTGCAACCCCGGCTTACTCTCTTCCACATCCGTCTCCAAAGCTAGGGCCCTGTCGGCCAACATGGCCAAACTCTCCAATGTAGCACTATCTGGCTGTGTGGCCAAATGGGCACGAATTGAAGTTAGCATTTGCCGAATAAATGCCTGGCGTATAACCGCCTTTCCGACCACTGCCTGGGTTCCAAAACCTGCCGTCTTCTGGAGGCGTCTTAAAAATCTTGAGGGGATGTCCGAGCCCATCTTTTCTCCGGAAATCACCTTATTTACCCGTTCGGGTGTTGTTAAACCTCGTCGCACAATTAATATACTTTTCAAGCTTTCGTACTTGTGCGACCTGAAAGGTTGGAGTAGGACATTTCTCACGTCAGAGGCAACCTCGCCTGAAAGAGCTGCACATGTCAGACTGTACCGCTCATCATCGTCATTGATTTGATGAAGATCGAACTGTGTTTTGATCTGATTGAACCAAAGTTCAACATCTGTAGCGTAAGAGGTTGCTATCTTGAACTTAGGTAAGTTCGTTGAACGTCTCGGAGGCTGTCTTCTGCGTGGTGAAGGGCTTTTTGACGAATCACTCCTAGAGTGATTTCTTGTTCGTCAATTTCGAGCGATTCGAGCAAAATCCTCTTTAAGCCTTTTGTACTCATTGTCAGCCTCGTGGAAACGAACTTCGTTCTCTTCGCTTTCCAAGTAATAATTGTGTTTTCGGCGAGCTCCCTGACCTTCCAGAGGCGTAGAAACTTTCACTTTCGTGTGTTGTAGACATTTTGAAATGTTTGTTTGAGTAAAATTATTTAACTAATAAAACGTTTGAAAATGCAGGCCGATTGGCTCTATGCACTATCTCAAACGGTGTTGAAATGGTATGTCATATTAACACATACCAGCTATTTCGGTGACGTGTCGTGCGCGGGTTAGACTGTACATTGCCGTCTAGACTTTATTAAAAATGTCAGTATTTGTTGAATCTGTAGCAGTGTAGGTTTTTGAGATTGTCCATGCTATGTCGCATGTTGCGAGATACAGGGGTTGCTGAGATGTTTGAATATTCTTCACTGAGATTGCACATAATTTCTTTTCACTTAATCACACATATATATATATTGTGAAAACTGTAGGTCAAGATTTTATATAGAATGCCAGGAATAATTACTACATGCTATGCTAAGCTATGATAATAGTATATAGCAAATCGACTTGGGTGAAAAAACAATTTCGATGCAAGTCGAAAAACACATGCATTAAATGTTGAAACTGTTTCGCTATAGCGCAACTGTCAAATCGAATATTTCGTTATTTATATAAGTTTGGTCTACTGAAATCAACTATCATGAGAAAATTTCGTTCTCTGGCTGATAGGATAAATGTGACTGCGATAAAAACAGCTACATTTGTTTTTAAAATATTATTTTAAAACATGACTGACAGTAGTCTACGCGAATTGATGATATAATATATCATTTCACTGATGAATGATTTCTGCAGTGAACATTCCACTTTTTTTTTTATATGGTATGTTCATTGCCGATTCACTCTTGATGACGTCCGAATCGATCGCTCGCTTCGTTTCATTTATTGTCGTGTAATTCGGTTGTCGTCGTAGCGGTTGTGTTTATTTGTTTTTGGGCGGGTGTGGTGTAGTGTATGATTGTTTGCTGTTAACGTGTGGCCGGTGGCACACGTGTCAGCCTGTATCGGTTTGTACATATGGTTTGTAAATATGGCGTACGTGACCACAGCCGCGTAGACCCAGCCAGCAGCTCGTGGGCCAGCAGGCCTGTAATATGGGTGTATGTGCAAAACTGAGCAGTAGACGCGTCTCGCCTCACATTAGCATATTCATGAGCTACCCTGTACCAGAAAAGGCGCGAGGAGTAGGCTAGAACGACGCCGAACACCAGGGGGCGTTTCGACGTGAAAAATTAGACTATGAAATTTATCAAAATCTCGCACAGTTTGTGCTATAATTTCTTTTCCGATACTGCGTATTTTTATTTTCTCTCACTTTAATGGTTTTGAAAAAAAAAATTTGTATATATGTAAAAAAAATATTTGAGGCTAGACCGTGTATAGTCTTGACACGTGAATAGGCTGCGCCACGAATTCAAAATGGCGGCCTAATTTATGCTAATGTGATGAGGTGACATGGGTCCACTGTCCAGGTGCATGCCGGGTATGGCGGGACGCGTTTTGCCCACGACGGGCGAGTAGCTAAATTAGGGAAACCAGCGTCCAATATGGCGCTCACTTACCAAATACATTCATTATTAACAGCATTCCCTGAAATAAAATATTGTTATAATGATAAAATATTGACCTACGGTCCTGGAAATATGTTTTACAGACCAACTAGGACCGTTTATTCACATTTATTTTCAGGCGAACAATTTTATTTGGCCCTAATCCTATTAAAGGTTATCTGAGTCGAAGCGATATTTTTCGAAAAAATTTTCTTCGTCTATTGGACTTTAAAATCGAGTCACCCAATTATGGCGAACAACGATAAAAATGGAGTTTTCAAAAATACCCGCTTCCTACTCGCCTACAGTGACATTAATAGGAAAAAGCATTCTAGGAACTCGTACATTGAAAGGATGAATGAGAAAAAAAAATTCCAGTCTTTCTGGAAAAAACCTACATGTCGGCCATCTTGAAAAGGCGCCAAGCACGTGGAATTCGTTCAAAAAATGTGAAAATTACGCCGTTTTGGGCGTAAAAACGCGTACTTCTCTTCTGATAACTTTTCTAGCTAGTTCTAGCTGGCATATTTAGCGTGACCTACAATTTTCACGTACCTTTGCGAAAAAAATGCTCATGATTTTTTCGAAAAATCCCTTAAAATTTTAACAAAAACTATCCTTGAAAACAGAGGTTTTCATCTTGTTGCTTGGTGAAAATGCTGTTGCGATCACGATCAAACGTCAGGGGTCACCAGTATGGGAATGTTAAGTGGGTCTACCAGTAGGGTGAATGGCAAGACCCGCCTATCATTCACCATTTTATTTCTTCTTTCCTTCCCCGTCAGGTCGACGGTTCCCATTGACTTCACAAAACTCTTCTTCAGTTCATTGTATTTATTGGTCTAGACACAAAACATTGGCAATGTACAGTCCCACGCACGACACGTCCCTAGGCTAACTCTAAGCGGACGACCTGCAACACGTCTGCAGTTGTCAAGGGCTAGACTAAAAGTGCGGGAAAAAGCCACGACAGCATGGTGATTGGGTTTATGCACACGGCACTGAAGTACTGAAACAAGGCAGCCGTCCCGCTGTCCCCCCGCGTCCGGGGAGACTGGGGTCGACTGTCACAGTGATCTAGCGAGGCAAGGATCCTACAGATACAATAGTCTCTATAAAGAGATAAATACCAACAACTTGATATTTTCTTATTTTGTGCTGAGTCACTGTTTCCTTTTAACAACTATTCTGATGACGATGAGTTCAATAAAATAATTTCTGAGTTATCTACTTCACCCAAACAGGTGCAACTGAATATTTTGGATGATATGCTATTTGATCCTTTTCAACGAATTTGATACTGATGTACATCTTTTTTATATAGACCCAGATTACAATATTTTAATATTAAGAACTACAATGATAAATTGCGAAAATGTACTTATTATTTCGAAGACTCACTCAATAAGAAATGTTATCCTTTAGTAAAAGATGGCAACTTCTTGTCATTACTTCATGTCAATGCAAAGTATGTTTTGATGTTAGTTTTACATGTCATAGGCTTAAACGAGCGTTAAAAAAATACTTTTGAATCAACTATATCTCTTTGTTACAAATCATATCATCTGATGTATCATACATTATTTTTTTGTATCATGCACTTCTGCACTAGTATTTTTTTTCAAATTCGAAAATGTAACTTTTTGAGGGCGCATATGTCAGTGGGTGTTTTGTCCTCTTTGTCATTGGATGCGACATATTGTATTTATTATTTTATATGCATAATATTGTTTTGTTCTCATATTGTATTTCTAATGACAATAACTACCTTTGAATTTGAAAGAAACGAAATATTTCTTCCCCGCTCATCCGTAAATATTCAATATTTTGGGGAGCCCTTGTGACCGAGAGTAGCGTGCTCGGCCTCAGACCGCCGTGGCTCGAATTTCGAATCCCGTGTCTGGAGGGCAGTATCATCTCATGCGTCTCACCATCCGCAGAAGGTTCTCCTGGCCCAGTTTAGCCTACATTTGCACAAAGGTGGCCTAAAACCCCATTCATTCTTTTATTCATATTTTATGCTGATAAGGATTTGTAGATGCAACGTTGCACACTCACCTGTTGCTGTGGTGGTAAATGAACTGCAGGTTAGAAGTCATTGTCATGGATTGATGCGTTTTATATAAAAATACATTCACCGCACATGGTTCAGAACATAGTGCCGGGGGTATTATTCTCAAAAGGAAACCATCTTGTCTACTAGACGTCCAGCAGTCGAAATTATCCACCAGCGTAGCAGAATATTCATAGATGACACCATCATTAAGTGTTTTCTCGTGTAGTGTAATTCTGTGGCCTCTGCATGTCAGAGAACAGTCGTTCTTGTAATTGACAAAAATGAAAAGCGGAACACCAACAGTTTCAAAACTGTAAACAGTAACACTTTGCAAAATCGGTATTATCACATCACATATTGCAGATGGTGAAAGGCTTGCCACAGTAAGAGACATACATTGACATTCCAACGGGTGATTCAAAACAGGATAAAACAGAAACGGAAGCATTGTGTAAAAACTGTATATTTTCTGTGAGGGCTTCATGATTGGTTTTGGTGTGTTTGTATTTGATTCTTTTCAGATATATATCACGTTTTAGAGGCCAATGTTGAAATGCTAAATACATCATGTGTATTTCACTACTACACGTTATAGGTACTTTAAGGTCCACTAACCTTGCATCTGCTTTCAATGTTTGAGCCCCAGACAGCTTTAGTACAATAGGCCATATTGGGCCCTTTTTCCTAACTAAAATTATTTTGCATGCACTCACTTTGCATACGAAATGTCTGCAAGTTTGTTCTGTGTTGAACGTATCCTTGAAAACATTATTCACATAGGTCGTAGGGCATACTCTGTAGAGTATGCGAGCCACCGTGTTAACTGAATGATAACCAGCAAACGAAATTACAAATATTTTAAATTTGATTGTCTCGCTGTATATAACAGTACGACGAGTTGAACGACAAAAACTCTTATGAAAGTTTGAAGTATTATTTCTAAATTCCTGAATAAATATCCCGCCATAGTCACATCCCTGATTTGAAGATGTGATTGTATCAGGTCCTTCAATCGTAACCGATAAAAAATGAAATAAAGGAAACAGACGACCACTCAAAATTGGAGCGACATATATTTCTTTACGGCAAGCATAATTATACTCTGTATTGCGTGAATGGATTTTCAAAAAAACTAATTTTTTGCGTTGATTTGTCCTATAAGGGCATTTAACATGTCCAGATAATAGTGTTCCAATGCTGATTGTTGCCTGATACAGATTGATTGGAGTGTGCTCAATAAGTATATACACACAATATGCACTTGATAAAGCATAATATGGACCAAAATAAGAAGATGGCGTAACTTGCAAGATAGATGAAGATCGTCGTCCAGGACCATCATATACAGTCATCAGCTTGTATTGCTGCTTCCATTGTATATCCACACGGAGAGCTAGATGTGGTGAAGTACAGTAAACAATACCATGAGAAAATAATATATATGAGTATACAGTCTCTGAAGGAGACTTTGACAAGAACTGCCATTGCATTTCTTTCTTGACACTGTGAATATGACTCAAGTGTTGAGCACTGTAGAACACCAAGAGATTAGAGCGACGATTGTCGTGCACATTTATTGCTAACTGACCCTCTTGACCAGTGGTTATTACTGACCATGGTATACGTCTGTCACAGAAGGTATGTATTTGATTCATCGCCACGTCTGTTAATTGAACGTTATCTGGTCCACACTCTTCAAAAGTACGATACAAATTAAACACCACAAACTTAAAAAGCACAACATGTCGATGCAAAAGATTAACATAAACGTG
The DNA here is from genome assembly GCA_964017125.1 of Flabesymbios commensalis. Classification (NCBI taxonomy): domain Eukaryota; kingdom Metazoa; phylum Annelida; class Polychaeta; order Terebellida; family Flabelligeridae; genus Flabesymbios; species Flabesymbios commensalis. The sequence continues at coordinate 62,924,363 of OZ024914.1, read as the reverse complement.
TGCTTGTAGTGCTCTCGAAGTGACTGCAAGTTTACCACAAAATGTTACTTTTACTTTCACTGGTTTTGCGAAATAATCAACGCAATGTGTTATGTATTTTACCATACAATCAAGCATAAGCTGACGTTGTTTCTGTAGGTTGATAACAGATGTTTCTGTGGATTGAGAACATAACTCTACCTGTCTGCGTAACACAGTATATCCTGTGATGTCTATTATGCCGGATCGAATGGTAAAATGACTCCCGTCTATAAAACTAACTGAACTGCTCAATGCAAAAAGGTATATACACAGGCACCCAATAGAAATATATGATTTAGTTGTCATGTTTTTGAAAGGAAATAAGCATGTAAACGTAATCAATATCCAATCTCCACAATATATGATCCTAAAATTACAAAGGAATGTATATAATATAGGCCTAGACACCTAAGGTCCCGGGCCTAAGGTAAATAAATAGTTGATGTTTGCATGAACTTTGAAATGCAGAATTAACGTAATTAATAATAGCTATCAATGTTAATGTACAATACTCATACATAATTGTGCAACCGTTCATATAAATGTTTTTGTTATCTACATATTACGAAAATATTTCAACTTATTTAATAAAATCTATTACTATATTTTGTTTTCCTTTACAACTATATTGTTAACCCGCAGCATTTACGTCTTATTATATTTTTACATTTCTTTCTTGACACTGTGAATATGACTCAAGTGTTGAGCACTGTAGAACACCAAGAGATTAGAGCGACGATTGTCGTGCACATTTATTGCTAACTGACCCTCTTGACCAGTGGTTATTACTGACCATGGTATACGTCTGCCACAGAAGGTATGTATTTGATTCATCGCCACGTCTGTTAATTGAACGTTATCTGGTCCACACTCTTCAAAAGTACGATACAAATTAAACACCACAAACTTAAAAAGCACAACATGTCGATGCAAAAGATTAACATAAACGTGTGCTTGTAGTGTTCTCGAAGTGACTAGTTTACCACAAAATGTTACTTTTACTTTCACTGGTTTTGCGAAATAATCTATGATGGGTTGTTGCACGTCCGCCACTATAAATGTCCACGGATAGTCGCGTTTTAAGCCGACGTCGACGACGCGTTTACTGTTGCCGTAGGTATTGATAGTAGTGTTGTTAGCGGCCACCAGGGGGAGGCAGTCTGCGTCCGAAATCCTGTTAGCGCAAGATTTCGGCAAAACGCTGACCGCTGCGCCCGTGTCAATCAAATATTTGCATTTATTATTCTTGTCTGCGACGTACAATAACTTAGAGTGAAACAACTTGGGAAGGGTAGCTTCCACGAAGTCATGTCGCGTCTCGGTTATCCCGCCAGATGCAAGAGTCGCTACCTTGCTCTGGCTTAGCAGTTTTAAAGAAAATGCGCAAGGGTTTCTGCACGTGCGTGCCTTATCACCGGAAGTTTGGTGAAAGTAGCAAACAGGTGCATTAGCCGTATCGATCCGGCTCGCAGCATTATTTTGCTGTGTGTTCTGCGGCGGTACGTATGGACGAATATTTTGCTTGTCATTGTTAAAATTACTTTGTTTGTTAGGAACAAATTCTGTGGCCTTAGCGTTTGGAATGAATGGGGGCCTAGGTGCATAATTATTATTTGCACGTCCACGTCCTGAATTCCTCTTCTTTTCTGCTGCTGTCGCGGTCTCTAATTTCTTTAATCTTTTTGATAAGTCCTCGAGCAGTCCCACTAATTTAGCAGTTTCGTCGATCTTAATCTCTGCAACCCCGGCTTACTCTCTTCCACATCCGTCTCCAAAGCTAGGGCCCTGTCGGCCAACATGGCAAAACTCTCCAACGTAGCACTATCTGGTTGTGTGGCCAAATGGGCACGAATTGAAGTTGGCATTTGCCGAATAAATGCCTGGCGTATAACCGCCTTTCCGACCACTGCCTGGGTTCCGAAACCTGCCGTCTTCTGGAGGCGTCTTAAAAATCTTGAGGGGATGTCCGAGCCCATCTTTTCTCCGGAAATCACCTTATTTACCCGTTCGGGTGTTGTTAAACCTCGTCGCACAATTAATATACTTTTCAAGCTTTCGTACTTGTGCGACCTGAAAGGTTGGAGTAGGACATTTCTCACGTCAGAGGCAACCTCGCCTGAAAGAGCTGCACATGTCAGACTGTACCGCTCATCATCGTCATTGATTTGATGAAGATCGAACTGTGTTTTGATCTGATTGAACCAAAGTTCAACATCTGTAGCGTAAGAGGTTGCTACCTTGAACTTAGGTAAGTTCGTTGAACGTCTCGGAGGCTGTCTTCTGCGTGGTGAAGGGCTTTTTGACGAATCACTCCTAGAGTGATTTCTTGTTCGTCAATTTCGAGCGATTCGAGCAAAATCCTCTTTAAGCCTTTTGTACTCATTGTCAGCCTCGTGGAAACGAACTTCGTTCTCCTTGCTTTCCAAGTAATAATTGTCTTTTCGGCGAGCTCCCTGACCTTCCAGAGGTGTAGACACGAAACCTTCACTTTCGTGTGTTGTAGACATTTTGAAATGTTTGTTTGAGTAAAATTATTTAACTAATAACACATACCAGCTATTTCGGTGACGTGTCGTGCGCGGGTTAGACTGTACATTGCCGTCTAGACTTTATTAAAAATGTCAGTATTTGTTGAATCTGTAGCAGTGTAGGTTTTTGAGATTGTCCATGCTATGTCGCATGTTGCGAGATACAGGGGTTGCTGAGATATTTGAATATTCTTCACTGAGATTGCACATAATTTCTTTTCACTTAATCACACATATATATATATTGTGAAAACTGTAGGTCAAGATTGTATATAGAATGCCAGGAGTAATTACTACATGCTATGCTAAGCTATGATAATAGTATATAGCAAATCGACTTGGGTGCAAAAAAACAATTTCGATGCAAGTCGAAAAACACATGCAAATGTTGAAACTGTTTCGCTATAGCGCAACTGTCAAATCGAATAAATCGTTATTTATATAAGTTTGGTCTACTGTAATCAACTATCATGAGAAAATTTCGTTCTCTGGCTGATAGGATAAATGTGACTGCGATAAAAACAGCTACATTTGTTTTTAAAATATTATTTTAAAACATGACTGACAGTAGTCTACGCGAATTGATGATATAATATATTATTTCACTGATGAATGATTTCTGCGGTGAACATTCCACTTTTTTTTTATATGGTATGTTCATTGCCGATTCACTCTTGATGACGTCCGAATCGATCGCTCGCTTCGTTTCGTTTATTGTCGTGTAATTCGGTTGTCGTCGTAGCGGTAGTGTTTATTTGTTTTTGGGCGGGTGTGGTGTAGTGTATGATTGTTTGCTCTTAACGTGTGGCCGGTGGCACACGTGTCAGCCTGTATCGGTTTGTACATATGGTTTGTAAATATGGCGTACGTGACCACAGCCGCGTAGACCCAGCCAGCAGCTCGTGGGCCAGCAGGCCTGTAATATGGGTGTATGTGCAAAACTGAGCAGTAGACACGTCTCGCCTCACATTAGCATATTCATGAGCTACCCTGTACCAGAAAAGGCGCGAGGAGTAGGCTAGAACGACGCCGAACACCAGGGGGCGTTTCGACGTGAAAAATTAGACTATGAAATTGATCAAAATCTCGCACAGTTTGTGCTATAATTTCTTTTCCGAAACTGCGTATTTTTATTTTCTCTCACTTTAATGGTTTTGAAAAAGAAAATTTGTATATATGTAAAAAAAATATTTGAGGCTAGACCGTGTATAGTCTTGACACGGGAATAGGCTGCGCCACGAATTCAAAATGGCGGCCTAATTTATGCTAATGTGATGAGGTGACATGGGTCCACTGTCCAGGTGCATGCCGGGTATGGCGGGACGCGTTTTGCCCACGACGGGCGAGTAGCTAAATTAGGGAAACCAGCGTCCAATATGGCGCTCACTTACCAAATACATTCATTATTAACAGCATTCCCTGAAATAAAATATTGTTATAATGATAAAATATTGACCTACGGTCCTGGAAATATGTTTTACAGACCAACTAGGACCGTTTATTCACATTTATTTTCAGGCGAACAATTTTATTTGGCCCTAATCCTGTTAAAGGTTATCTGAGTCGAAGCGATATTTTTCGATAATTTTTTCTTCGTCTATTGGACTTTAAAATCGAGTCACCCAATTATGGCGAACAACGATAAAAATGGAGTTTTCAAAAATACCCGCTTCCTACTCGCCTACAGTGACATTAATAGGAAAAAGCATTTTAGGAACTCGTACATTGAAAGGATGAATGAGAAAAAAAAATTCCAATCTTTCTGGAAAAAACCTACATGTCGGCCATCTTGAAAAGGCGCCAAGCACGTGGAATTCGTTCAAAAAATGTGAAAATTACGCCGTTTTGGGCGTAAAAACGCGTACTTCTCTTCTGATAACTTTTCTAGCTAGTTCTAGCTGGCATATTTAGCGTGACCTACAATTTTCACGTACCTTTGCGAAAAAAATGCTCATGATTTTTTCGAAAAATCCCTTAAAATTTTAACAAAAACTATCCTTGAAAACAGAGGTTTTCATCTTGTTGCTTGGTGAAAATGCTGTTGCGATCACGATCAAACGTCAGGGGTCACCAGTATGGGAATATTAAGTGGGTCTACCGGTAGGGTGAACGGCAAGACCCGCCTATCATTCACCATTTTATTTCTTCTTTCCTTCTCCGTCAGGTCGACGGTTCCGATTGACTTCACAAAACTCTTCTTCAGTTCATTGTATTTATTGGTCTAGACACAAAACATTGGCAATGTACAGTCCCACGCACGACACGTCCCTAGGCTAACTCTAAGCGGACGACCTGCAACACGTCTGCAGTTGTCAAGGGCTAGACTACAAGTGTGGGAAAAAGCCACGACAGCATGGTGATTGGGTTTATGCACACGGCACTGAAGTACTGAAACGAGGCAGCCGTTCCGCTGTCCCCCCGCGTCCGGGGAGACTGGGGTCGACTGTCACAGTGATCTAGCGAGGCAAGGATCCTACAGATACAATAGTCTCTATAAAGAAATAAATACCAACAACTTGATATTTTCTTATTTTGTGCTGAGTCACTGTTTCCTTTTAACAACTATTCTGATGACGATGAGTTCAATAAAATAATTTCTGAGTTATCTACTTCACCCAAACAGGTGCAACTGAATATTTTGTATGATATGCTATTTGATCCTTTTCAACGAATTTGATACTGATGTACATCTTTTTGATATAGACCCAGATTACAATATTTTAATATTAAGAACTACACTGATAAATTGCGAACATGTACTTATTATTTCGAAGACTCACTCAATAAGAAATGTTATCCTTAGTAAAAGATGGCAACTTCTTGTCATTACTTCATGTCAATGCAAAGTATGTTTTGATGTTAGTTTTACATGTTATAGGCTTAAACGAGCGTTAAAAAAATACTCTTGAATCAACTATATCTCTTTGTTACAAATCATATCATCTGATGTATCATACATTATTTTTTTGTATCATGCACTTCTGCACTAGTAATTTTTTTCAAATACGAAAATGTAACTTTTTGAGGGCGCATATGTCAGTGGGCGTTTTGTCCTCTTTGTCATTGGATGCGACATATTGTATTTATTATTTTATATGCATAATATTGTTTTGTTCTCATATTGTATTTCTAATGACAATAACTACCTTTGAATTTGAAAGAAACGAAATATTTCTTCCCCGCTCATCCGTAAATATTCAATATTTTGGGGAGCCCTTGTGACCGAGAGTAGCGTGCTCGGCCTCAGACCGCCGTGGCTCGAATTTCGAATCCTGTGTCTGGAGGGCAGTATCATCTCATTCATCTCACCATCCGCAGAAGGTTCTCCTGGCCCAGTTTAGCCTACATTTGCACAAAGGTGGCCTAAAACCCCATTCATTCTTTTATTCATATTTTATGCTGATAAGGATTTGTAGATGCAACGTTGCACACTCACCTGTTGCTGTGGTGGTAAATGAACTGCAGGTTAGAAGTCATTGTCATGGATTGATGCGTTTTATATAAAAATACATTCACCGCACATGGTTCAGAACATAGTGCCGGGGGTATTATTCTCAAAAGGAAACCATCTTGTCTACTAGACGTCCACCAGTCGAAATTATCCACCAGCGTAGCAGAATATTCATAGATGACACCATCATTAAGTGTTTTCTCGTGTAGTGTAATTCTGTGGCCTCTGCATGTCAGAGAACAGTCGTTCTTGTAATTGACAAAAATGAAAAGCGGAACACCAACAGTTTCAAAACTGTAAACAGTAACACTTTGCAAAATCGGTATTATCACATCACATATTGCAGATGGTGAAAAAATATAGTGGTTATGTTGATATGGCGAAGGCTTGCCACAGTAAGAGACATACATTGACATTCCAACGGGTGATTCAAAACAGGATAAAACAGAAACGGAAGCATTGTGTAAAAACTGTATATTTTCTGTGAGGGCTTCATGATTGGTTTTGGTGTGTTTGTATTTGATTCTTTTCAGATATATATCACGTTTTAGAGGCCAATGTTGAAATGCTAAATACATCATGTGTATTTCACTACTACACGTTATAGGTACTTTAAGGTCCACTAACCTTGCATCTGCTTTCAATGTTTGAGCCCCAGACAGCTTTAGTACAATAGGCCCTATTGGGCCCTTTTTCCTAACTAAAATTATTTTGCATGCACTCACTTTGCATACGAAATGTCTGCAAGTTTGTTCTGTGTTGAACGTATCCTTGAAAACATTATTCACATAGGTCGTAGGGCATACTCTGTAGAGTATGCGAGCCACCGTGTTAACTGAATGATAACCAGCAAACGAAATTACAAATATTTTAAATTTGATTGTCTCACTGTATATAACAGTACGACGAGTTGAACGACAAAAACTCTTATGAAAGTTTGAAGTATTATTTCTAAATTCCTGAATAAATATCCCGCCATAGTCACATCCCTGATTTGAAGATGTGATTGTATCAGGTCCTTCAATCGTAATCGATAAAAAATGAAATAAAGGAAACAGACGACCACTCAAAATTGGAGCGACATATATTTCTTTACGGCAAGCATAATTATACTCTGTATTGCGTGAATGGATTTTCAAAAAAACTAATTTTTTGCGTTGATTTGTCCCATAAGGGCATTTAACATGTCCAGATAATAGTGTTCCAATGCTGATTGTTGCCTGATCCAGATTGATTGGAGTGTGCTCAATAAGTATATACACACAATATGCACTTGATAAAGCATAATATGGACCAAAATAAGAAGATGGCGTAACTTGCAAGATAGATGAAGATCGTCGTCCAGGACCATCATATACAGTCATCAGCTTGTATTGCTGCTTCCATTGTATATCCACACGGAGAGCTAGATGTGGTGAAGTACAGTAAACAATACCATGAGAAAATAATATATATGAGTATACAGTCTCTGAAGGAGACTTTGACAAGAACTGCCATTGCATTTCTTTCTTGACACTGTGAATATGACTCAAGTGTTGAGCACTGTAGAACACCAAGAGATTAGAGCGACGATTGTCGTGCACATTTATTGCTAACTGACCCTCTTGACCAGTGGTTATTACTGACCATGGTATACGTCTGCCACAGAAGGTATGTATTTGATTCATCGCCACGTCTGTTAATTGAACGTTATCTGGTCCACACTCTTCAAAAGTACGATACAAATTAAACACCACAAACATAAAAAGCACAACATGTCGATGCAAAAGATTAACATAAACGTGTGCTTGTAGTGCTCTCGAAGTGACTGCAAGTTTACCACAAAATGTTACTTTTACTTTCACTGGTTTTGCGAAATAATCAACGCAATGTGTTATGTATTTTACCATACAATCAAGCATAAGCCGACGTTGCTTCTGTGGGTTGATAACAGATGTTTCTGTGGATTGAGAACATAACTCTACCTGTCTGCGTAACACAGTATATCCTGTGATGTCTATTATGCCGGATTGAATGGTAAAATAACTCCCGTCTATAAAACTAACTGAACTGCTCATTGCAAAAAGGTATATACACAGGCACCCAATAGAAATATATGACTTAGTTGCCATGTTTTTGAAAGGAAATAAGCATGTAAACGTAATCAATATCCAATCTCCACAATATATGATCCTAAAATTACAAAGGAATGTATATAATATAGGCCTAGACACCTAAGGTCCCGGGCCTAAGGTAAAGAAATAGTTGATGTTCGCATGAACTTTGAAATGCAGAATTAACGTAATTAATAATAGCTATCAATGTTAATGTACAATACTCATACATAATTGTGCAACCGTTCATATAAATGTTTTTGTTATCCACATATTACGAAAATATTTCAACTTATTTAATAAAATCTATTACTATATTTTGTTTTCCTTTACAACTATACTGTTAACCCGCAGCATTTACTTCTTATTATATTTTTACATTTATAATATTATTAAATCACCAATAAATATTCCGCTATACGACACATGACATAAGTCATATCTGGAGCTGTCCGTGTCAACTACAATATGTACAAAAGATATCCTGAGTGTTGTGCAAGTCATAATTGCCGCAAGCATTGTGAACGTGATGACGACAAACTCTTCAATTGAATTACGTACGTAGTAATATAATCAACCCTCAAAGTGATGAGTAAGTTTATTTGTATTTTCGCCCGCTACCGCGACCCACAACTTCAAGTGGGGTGAAACATAGCCTACTCATGTTTGTTTAATTTGAGACCAAACAATCGCAAATCGTAATGTTTAAACACTTACTTGAGTTTCCAATAACTGATTTCGATCGACTAACAAAACAGATTTAAAACAACTATAGTCGTGTTTAGCGCATGAAGGGTTAAAAAGGAAACAAAGCCACATTCATCGTCTTTTCTGTTTGTCAGTCATTCATTCCTTTAGACGCAATATCAAAAGGATTGGGAAAGCGTAGTGGGAAAGGTAAATAATTAAATTACGTTCAAAGAGATATTGTACGCGTAGTAATAACACCTTTGAAAACCTGACAATGGTAATTCTGGCTAAATTCATGAAGACACAATGCAGTTAATGGCGAAGATGAACACCTTTAGAATACACGTTTGTTTTACCAGTGTCGCATAAATTATAAATATGTCACATTTCCTTAGATTTAGGTGCGCCTTGGCCAACTGCGATAAATATACTGAGCAAGTAGTGTTCTATATGTAATATTACCTTCTATTCATCAATTATTCGTATGCATTATCATGATGACCATAATATCGCCATGGCAAGTTAATATTTGTACGTAAATTTAAGCAACAGCCGCCGCCGCAGTTATTATTATTTTAAAATAGCAGCTAATCTAGCTAATCTAGTAGAGCTGTGAGTGGTGTAAACCACTCTCAGTCCTCCATACAGTGTATGTAATAAGCTAAAAATAGTTTAAAATTGTGCTAAAGCTCTGAAATTTTGATACAGTATAGGTATGATGATGTTATATCAGTTTAAGATGGGAGCCCACGAGGAAATTTTTTTGCGATTTTTAAATTTCATATTTAATGTTTTTTTAATTTATAAAAAATACCACAATCGCCTTTAATTGTAAATTGTAACGATTTTTTTTTATTTGGAATTATCGGGCTTAATATGAGGAATCCAACTTATTGAGTTCCGAAATAAAATTAAAATAATCCTAATCTAAATTCAAAATATGTCCACCGCCCCCCTTTTTTCAGTTAAAATTACAGCTATGTCCCTTCCCTTGCAAATTATAGGCGTGGACTTCACATGCATAAGAAAATAAAAAATGTTGTCAAATAAAATTGTTTTCCTTCATTTTTCTTTACACAATGGGCGCGAAAACGATAATATTAGCAAAAATAAATGTAATACAATTCATTGAATTGTGCTGCAATGACAAAATTGACGTTGGTATTGAAACGCTTTAACCATATTATTTGGTTAATTTTAGGCCTACATTTATTATGTTTACATTAACAGATTAGAAGAAATAAATATATGTGTTTTCTATGTCTAAAAATTAAATATATTGAGCAAATTAGAGCCATGTTGACTGTTCCCTTTGCTCATTCAAAATGAACCTTCGCATCCTTGACCGTCCTATAACCTCCGTTGCTTCAATCTAGTGCAGATAAAACCGTTCGTAGTAATATTGTATACGGACAAAATAATAAAAAAAAATAGCAAATACCAATTTAAATAAAAGAATAAACCATCTTCTGTTCTCGTCCAATTATGATCAAAATCTGGTCAAAAAGGGATTAGTTAGCTGAAAAATAGTTCAAAGTGTGACACATTCAAATTATATTTTATATGGCCCAGTGGCAGATCCAGGGGGGGGAGGGGGCGTAGGAGACGCGTGCCCACCCCCCTATTGTTCGTCAAATACTTTATAAAGTCCCCTAAATTGGCTAAAATTTACAAAAAAATCTTGGAAGCAAGCCCCCAAAACCCCGGGCGCCCCTTTTTTTCAGATCCTGGATCCGCCACTGTGGCCAATATAAAAAGAAATTTTAAAAATAATAAAATACTCACTTATTATATATACGGACCATTCTATGACCATGATGGTTTGTCAAATCTCGCTATGTGTATACGTTATCTAAAGCAACAAAACTATGCCAAATGCCTACGCTAATGATTCTAAAGAGAAGCTGCGTATTGAGGTGAAAATGGTTTGACAATACCTCTTCAGTACTTCATTACTGCAGCGGTTTACAGTGAGCCAACTATTGACAAAATATCGATTTTATTGTTTAAAGAACACATGATATCTTTTGAACATGATAAGCTCAATAATTACACATATTGAATTCAAATGTTAACAATGATCAAGTCATTTGAGAATCATCACAAAAAATGCAAATGCATAGTTGACTTATAATTATTCTAAAATTCAAATACACTATAAATTGCAATAATGTATCTCCATGTATTATCATGTCAATTATAAAGTATTCCTACTTGATATGTTCAGCAGCGCGTACTGGATATGTCACTTTGTTGTTGCTGAATTCTTAAGTTATCATCATTATAACACACACTGTAAACTGATATCAATGCTTCAAGACGCTTTTTAATCCCAGTTAGAGCGATAGAGTGACTTTTAATTTTTGGTTCTGTTTTAATATTTATGTTATATCACTTTCCAATTAACTAGCAATCAATGAAAGTTGTGCCATTTCGTGTCAATGGGGTAACACATATTATAATAATTATTGACCAACAGTTATACAATATAAAAAAAATACAATTGCAAGCTTAATATCAAAAAGCAATGTTAAAATTAATAAAAAAAAATCTAATTCATATTACATAAATTACACATGATAAAACTTTTGTTTCATCCAAGATACATGTAGCTATGCATAGATGACATCATTATATCCCACCATGTCTAAGACATATATTTTGCAGCCTATATAATAAACACTTTTAAATTTTAAGTATTATTATTCTTTTTTAAATTTATTTTTATTTTTTATTCAATCTTCTATGTTATCTAGTTTATTTGGTATTATAAACATATTTTTATTCACCAATTACAACAGCACGAAAAACAATATTTTAGTACAATATTCCTCTTATTATGGGCATAATGCCAGTCGGCTGTGTTGAAGCAGCTGACCACATGATCACAAAAAAACAGCGGACTTCTCTATTCCTTTTTTCTTTGCCACATACATGGTATTGTTTGATACATGTATTTATTGTCTTGTGCATCTTTATCTGTATTAGACAGGCACACAACGGGCTAAAATATGTAAAAACTGATCAATATAGGGCCTAACTCTGAACGATTTACATATAAGCATACAAATATTAAATTCTTTCTTAAGCATAACAATATTACAAATGTGTCTAATGAGTGTAATGATAATATTAAACTCTTTACAAAATAAGCGATAAAAACGGGGGTTTCGCGAGTATTATAAATAAAGTGTATCTCTGCTTCTAATTAAGCTAGATATGATTCATATAGTGACTTTCAAATTTGAACTATATGACATGATATATATCTATAATCAGATAAATTATATTAGAATAATTTACTTCATTTTGTTTAATACACCATGTTCACATACCCTGATGACATCGCAAGGCTCTGACACAGTGACCTACATTTTTAAATGCGATAATTCCAATACGATCACAAGTTTACGCCTGCTGAAAATGACCTAGTTTTCATAGCAACTTGAAATATTCGTCTCAATTTCTTGGCATCCGAGTATTTTGGTAGGCAGCGCGAGTGTCGTTTTACACCGCTGGCTGTGTAAACAAAATCGCTGTCGGTGTGACTGGGCCTCGCGCAGTAAATGAGTTAGGCGGCCCAGTCATACCGGGTAATGTTCACATGCTATTTAAGTTAAAAAGGAAAATTAGAATAAGAGCGTTTACACTTTTATCATGAAAGTGATCTATTCGCTCAATATAATGCAGCTCACGAAATATATTTCGTATAGCCCAAACTGTATCTGAAACTAAAGGTTAGAGCCACAGATTGCGACGGTACAAATACGCGTAGTAATTCCTATGGTCGCTCACGGCTGAGGCTTGGCCGAGACTTATCAAGTCAAAAATAGCTTTGTTAGAATCAGTAACATTTTACCTCTATTTAGCCATTTTAAGCTTGTTTTCAGCTACGTCGTTAACATTTTGTGGGGATGTTTTCAAAATTCGTGTGTAGATCGCTCTCATGCATCGCCATGATAATAAAATCGATTTCCTTGTTCAACCAAATTTCACAATCCACGCCCACATCTTCGCGGTGTACAGCTGTCCACGATTACACTTCATAGACCCCACCAACATAAACAGAGCCAAACATTACTTTCTCATTTTTTCAGAGGGCTCCCATCTTAATATTAAAGAGGATATATTGAAGTGCAAGTTCTCAAATTTTGACAGCTTTATCATTTTTTTAAACTATCAGGTCTAAATGTCGAGCTTATACTAACAAGGCTATAGCTAATCTATGAACGCCTGTGATTTTATTTCAGCGGGGTTTAACTGGGATCTTCTTTGATGACATTTGGATCCTCAAATAATCAACTCTTCAATTATTATGGGGCGACTAACGAAGATAGGCTCGTGAGCTCGTTTGAGTGATTTTTTTCAACATTTTTTCAACATTTCAACACGTTTATTTAAAGCAACACGACCAGGCCGTGTTGGTCGTGTTGCTTTAAATAAACGTGTTGAAATGTTGAAAAAATATTGAAAAAATCACTCTCATGCAAAAAGTAGTATTTTTATTTTGGCTTTTTTTATATGGCCAAAATATGCGAACATGTCCATATACTAGAATTGTCTTTTAAAATTTTGGGTTGTCGTGGCAACGTAGCAAATGTGCCGAAAGTCCCATTTATCAGATCTTCCTGGATAACTTATTTTGGACATATATATACATATGTATTTGTCAAAGAACGTGTACTTGCACTTTAATACTTTTGAAAATCAAGCTGTACTTGTACATGTCCTCGTGATTTTTTACTAGAGCACCTTTGTCCAGTACTCGCTCCAAGCCTGGTTTATACTGATTTTAGCTATTTATTTCACACTTTCAATACACTCTTTGCACAATTCTGCGCGTAGACACCACTTCATATACCTATACAGACATTGGGACCGATCCAACCACTTTTTAGTACTAGCGATTCCACAGAACATCGTTCAAAAACTTACAATACAACAAGATCCGGCTTGTCTGGAGCATCTTCATAATTGCTCAAGTAAAATTACGTATATTTCTGTGAATATTTGTATTATTATCTTGTAATTTTCACAATTAAAATCACCCGCCGAAAGCGTCTGAGCTGCAAATTTGTATACTGACATTATGACAATTTAGATATTATTCTGCTGTGTGACAGGAGTATTCAGTTTTCGCAAGCATGAGCGAATTCGTTCGGTACCCAAATGAAATGAAATGAATCGGGCTTTAGGCCACCTTTGTGCACATATAGGCTAAACTGGGCCAGGAGAATCTCCTGAGGATGGTGAGATGACTGAGATGACACTGCCCTCCAGACACAGGATTCGAAATTCGAGCCCTGGCAGTCTGAGGCCGAGCACGCTACCTCTCGATCACGGAGGCTCCCCACAATACTGACTCTCACACGTGGATGGGGAAGAAACATCTTTGTTTCTTTCAAACCGCCGAGATCGGGAACCGAACCCCGAACTCTGGCGTGAAAGGCAGCGGTGCTAACCACTACCCTAGGGCCCCCGCCCGTTCGGTACCCAGCAAACAGCGTCGCAGAAGATGGGCCAGCATCACATCAATATTGTGTCTCGTGTTTGCTGGGCCTCTCAAAATATTGATCCTTCCCAGCAGGCACAATAAGCTGAATCAATGTTAATTAACCTCTTGAGTGCCACTATGATGACTTAAGTCGTCATACTTTTGTCGCTCCCCTGTGCCGCAATGACGACTTAAGTCGTCATTTGTCAAGTATTTACCAATAGTCCCCGTGGCACGAGTAGGACCCGTAATACATTTATGTCTGCCTCAGAGTAAAGGGTGGGGAGTTCGCGGGGATCCCATGCTTAGCGTCACATGATCACTGCATTTGGTCACATGATCACACAGAGATCACGTGGTACACTTTTTCCCTCCTTGATATGCTTATTTGCATAAATTCATGGATTCCGTCGGCCATATTGAATTTTTTACCTTTGAAAGAATATTCCTAGAATCTTATGTAATACCTCATTTCTGACTAATTTGTGTACACTGATTCCATTGGCATGGTTATTTTTACGATTTAAGGTCATCTAGAGGTCAAAAACAAGATGGTTGCCATCGCGGCCATCTTGAATTTTTAACTTTTGACAGAATAGCCCTAGAATCTTGTGTAATATCTCATTTTTGACTAAATTAAATACACTGAATTCAGTGGAATGGTTATTTTTACGTTTCAATGTCATCTGAAGGTTTAAAACAATATGGCCATCAATAACCAGAAAATACTTGAAACTGTAAAAAGTGTTCCTATTCAATAATTTATCTGCTTTGCCCTTGAAATTACCTTTATATGACCTTGTCATAACCCTGGTATAGAACCCCAGTAAAGGGCAACCTCATGCCATGTCACCTTTATTACCTAGGTGTGGTTGCCTCAGGTGTTTTTTGACTTGAAGCCCATGTTCTATAAAACTCCAATTGACTTCATTTTGCACTGATGTTACGCGCTGGTACAGGGTGTGATATAAGAGGGGACGGGTGATATAAGAGTGGGTTATTACCCCTCCAAGCCACGTATAATCACTGTACCCCCTAGGATGCGTGTTTGAAGGCTTCCCAGTCACAATATGTCAACTGCAGCCTTGTGGAAAAAACATATGGAAACTGTAAAATATGTTTTTATTCAATATTATAGCTGGTTTGACCTTGAAATGACCTTGATATGACCTTGACCTGACCCTGCAGTAGAACCCCAGCAAAGGGCAACCCCAACCCATGTCACCTTTAGTACCCAGGTGTGGGTGCCTCAGGTGTTTTGTGACTTCAAGCCCATGTTCCACATGACTCCAATTGACCATTTTTTGCATTGAATTTAGTGTTGATAGAGGGTGTGATATAAGAGGGAAAGGGGCATAAAAGAGTGGGGTATTACCCTTGCAAGCCACTTAATATTCACTGTACCGCCCCTAGGATGCGTGTTGGAAGGCTTTCCAGTCAGAATATGTCAGCTGCAGCCTTGTGGAACACTCCTTTGCAACAAAAAACTGTAAAAAATGTTTTTTATTCAATATTTTAGCTTGTTTGACCTTCAAATGACCTTGACATGACCTTGACATGACCTTGGGGTAGTACCCCTGTGAAGTCTAACCCCAACCCAAGTCAGTTTATAGCCAGTTGTGGGCCCATCAACTGTGGGCAAAGATAATTCACATGGAAGAGTGTTCCCCTAAAACTCCCTGTGTTGGCCTTATGTTGCGTGGCACAGGGGAGCACAATAGGCCTGGCACTCAAGAGGTTAACAACGTTAAACTGGCATTGATTCAATGGCTTGGGCCTGAAGGGTTATTACGTAATGAACCCTCATTCCAACAAACTCAACTCGTTAAAACAATATTTGGACCGATCGGTTCACCGTTGTAGAAGGTGGGCCTATGTTCGACCAGCATTGGTTCAAAATTATTATTCCCATGCTGATTCTACATTAACCATTCAGTCGCTTACATTAACAATTTAATCGTTTGAAATATGTTTCACTAGGCAAAAATAATATCACTGTTATTGTAATTGTAATTGCTTAAACATCAAGTTATGAAAATATCATTACTTTTCATCCACTTGAAGCTGTGGGTCGCGGTAGTCAACATTGGTTTATCTCAGCGTGTTAACATGTTTAAGGGTAAAAGCCCCATAGGGAAAGTTATGCATTTATATTACTGTACATACTATCGTATGCCATAGAGAAAATAAAACATGATATCTGTATGTGCGCACTGATGAATGAAATCTACAATTTTGCACGAGACATGCACAGTTACCAGCAAAATGTTTGATCCCTTCGGGCTTTGACCGTTCAAGTACAGTCAGCACATGATATCAAATATGTCAGTATATTATTGTTATTTTCAATACTCATTTAGCAAAATGTGGGATAAGTGCAGTTTTCTAGGGCCGGATAAAAAGCGTAAACATTTTATTTTCAACCAAAAATAACCTAATAACCTTATATTGCAAACAGATTCTAGATGTCTAGTCAACACCGGTTCTAGAATATATTTGAATAAAAAAAAACATTTATATCATAAAAAATGATCTGATTGACAAATATTTTTACTATTTATGGAGAAGTGTGAAAAGTTTAGAAAATTAATGGCTTGTTTTGTTGTACATTTCGTTTTTAACAAAAAGCACATGTTTTATGTCCACATTATTGCACTAGATACTAGCAGCTTTAAAATATGTTGGTATGTTATTTTAAATTTGACTACTTATTGGGTAAAAATGTGGAATTCGGTCGATTTTCTCGATTCGGACGAAAAGTGCAAAAATGTACGTGCAACTCAAAAAACATGTGTTAACAATGTTAACAATGTGTTAATTTTAGGAATATTGTTTAATCAAAAAAATTATACCATACAAAATTAGGAAGATAAACAATTATTGTCACTTTTTTCGCCAAATTTCCAAATCACCAAGCTATTATACATCAGTACCAGCTATGGTGACAAGCAAGAATCCACACGCTCCCAAACTAACAGACCTCACTAAACCGGAGTTTACTCAACATGTATATGATGGTATTAGTCAGCCAATTACCAACAAAGATGAACACGAGGTGGACCATGTATCATGATCATTGGCAGCATATCATAGCAATCGAATTGATGATACTAGGAAAACGTAAATTATTGTTCTGTTTCCATTATTTCCAAAGTACTCAAAATATGTTGCTATGATAAAACATTTAATGGACTTAGTAAGGAATGCTGTCAATATCGTCAACCATGGGTAGACATCTGTTATAGCATGTGAACAACCAAAGCTTCACATGTCAAGAAGACAGCTACGGCTCAGCAAGTGACAGCTTGCGCCCCAATACGACAAGATGCCTACACCAAAAAGCCACTGAAATATCTAGAGAAAATTGGTCCAAGGAGTGAAGTACAAATAGTGTACAGTTCGAATTTTGGGAAGCGCATTTAAAAAATTGAGTTACCAATTCTCATATGGGACAAAACCATCCACGAGGGAAATTTGCCATTGTATGTGGAGACTTTATCAGCTGTGGACTGGTTGTTTCATGCCCTTAACCATTACTTCCTGCAACATGTCATTATTATCTGACAAGAACTATGTCACCTATGGTGAATCCTTTCATGGATACTAGTGGAGATCTACTGGTTCTAGACACTATAATTATTGTTGACTTTACTGTGGTTGATTTCTATCCATTTATACTATATAAAGACCTATATCTTTGGTCTAAGATAGTGATTGTCATGATTATGTTGTAGACTTGACGACCGAAGCCTGATACGTTGAAACAGATACCATATTTGAAATCATTGGGCCTGACATTGGGTATAGACACCAAAATCAAGTTTCTATATCCAATAGTAAGCGTTATTTATACGATAGTCCGAAAATTGGTACGGCCGCCATTTTGAAAAATAGCCGCTTCCGCCGCCACAGGTTGAATCTGATTAGGGTCCTGCTTTAAATAAGTCATTGGTGCTTATACTAGAGTAGTTGTATCACAAAGTGCCAATTCTACATGGATGAGCTAAGAGACGTTGATTTGTCATCATTTATACTGATAAAAAATACATATTTGAAGCATAAAATAGTAATTATGTAGACAAATAAATAACCAAAACATGCGGAGTTGAAAGTGATACAATATTTAAAATATATGGGTATAGACACCAAAATCATGTTTGAATCTCCAATAGTAAGCGATATATGACACTCTGATAATTGATACGGCGGCCATTTTGAAAAATGGCCACTGCTGCCGCCACAGGTCAAATCTGGTTGGGGTCCCACCCTAAAATAAGGCATTGGTGGTTATATTAGCTGTGTGCCAAATGTCATACTTGTATCACAAAGTGCACAATTTTTTGCTAAGCCTCTGGACTATAGCTGTGATAAACAGCTACTGAGAGTGGGGTGTGATGAACAGCTACTGAGAGCGGGGTGTGATGAACAGCTACTGAGAGTGGGGTGTGATGAGCAGCTAGAGCGGGATGTGATGAACAGCTACTGAGAGCGGGGTGTGATATAGAGATACTGAGGGCTGGCTGTGATGGAGAGCTACTGAGGTGTACTCCCCCTGTGATGCAGATTTATTATCTTAGACTATCTTTGCCCCACCGCCTACATACTTCTGCCAATGGGCCTATTCGTGTTCTACTTGTACTAGTGTCAACAGAGATTAAGACAAGCTTTATCATTAAATGTTAATTACTTTACAGATTGATGGTTTTATGGTGATCAGATTATCGATTAGCTTGAAATGAAATTTTACGTGGAATGCAAAACCTCCTCACTGTCAAAATTAAATTCAGACAATTTAAGGTCAAAAACACCTATCTGATGCTATTAATGTATCATTTATTTATTTTTGTCAATATATTTCTACAAAACGTGTATATAATAATTATTAATATACATAGTCATTTTCGAAAAACAATATCCATGAATAGTTAAAATCTAAAAGATAGGAGGTTTAGCGTTTGCATCATCTATCTGTTAGATAGTTGTTTTTGCGCTTCCACCATTGATATAATACGCTAGCCAAACCTCTGTGTGGCTAGTGTACTGGTAACGTATTTTTGCGTGGGCAGCCCGCATGTCCAGCGTTCCAATATCAGATGCGAAGTGGATTATGAACAGTATTTTCCCACATCGCGATATTAATACGCTAAAAAAATCATAGTGCACATAGGTTGAGAAACTTGTGACTACATTTTGATCCTCAATATATTCATAGACCTCTAGATATGGATTATCAACTGGCGCGAGATCGTCGTGAACTTACGGCGCGCATTCGCGGCTAGGAAAAGGGATAACTGATTTCTGGTCTACCTTTCCTGCTGTTAATATATTTTTTTTATCGGCTTGAAAGGCGAGTAATTTGGTCTATTTTTTATGTTTATGCTAAATATATACATTAAAAAATGACAATTGAGGTTTTCAATTTAAGTTAGACGCCAAAGTGAAGCTGTTTCAAACTTTACTGTAGTGTATACTAAGCCAGCATGTCAGTAGACCTTAATTCGGACAATTGTCATATTGAATTGAATACATGTATATACCCCACATGTGCTCTGAACGATAGCACATTTTCACGGGAGAAGGATATTTTATATGCTTGGATGTTTTATTCTTGCTGTAATATTTAAATACTTTTGATAATGAAGCAGAAGGAACTACTGTAATTTATTCATTTATCGAATACATTTGCTACTATTTGAAATATATTGATGATAATCATTAATTTGACTGTGAGTGAAATTGTGATCATCACAATGTTAAAATGTGTTAGCATACCCAAGGATAATGATAAAAAAAACACATGGTTGACTGTTTACAGCGGAAGTAAACCATCCATTCTCTCGTCAATTCTCGCAGGCGGAAGCTCCCACACATGAATCAGTGTCGTGAGAATTCAAGTTAGTAGTCCATGGCTAGAGGTCTATGATATATTTGGCACATGTTGTCAAAAAATCTGCTTTTACCTATTTTTTCTGGGTTGAACCCTAATCCTCCTGGAGGAACTGGGTCATCCTACAAAAAACCTATACCTTCAGGTCGGAAAATAACTATGAAGAGAAAAAGTATTCATATTCTGCAAAGTAGGCCAGGGTTTTGTCCATATTGATCCTATTGAATAATTCTATGATCCATCTTTTCTCGGTGAATAAAAAAATCTACTTTATCTGACTATGCTCTGAACGGACGGGTGGACAGGCGGACAGGTGAATAATTAATTGCTTCAGGTATGTATGCAAATATTATATTCGTCCTAATACAGATACTAATTTATGTATCACATGTTGTTTTGATGACTCCTGATTAAGATAATGATCTATGCACCACATGTTGTTTTGATAATCTCACTCCTGACCTCACTAATTTGGTTGACCCCTCTAATTAACATAATTTTTTACGTAATTGACCTTTCCCTCCCTTGGTTGATCTCACACTAATTAGATTGACAATAAGATAAACATCTCATTTGACCTCACTAATTAGGTTGACCCCTCTAATTAGTCCTCACCCCTCATGAATAATTAATGAGGTCTCCTTGCGCCTATTCTGTGAAAAGCAGTGACGTCACTCGGTGAAAACAAGGTTATATAACACCCCTTCCCTCCTACTTCATTCTGTGAAACGCAGTGATGTCACTCGGTAAAAATAAGGTTATATAACAACCCTCCCACCTACTGCATTGTATTAGCCAGCTCGGTGAATACAAAGGAGGTCGAGGTCATTGAGTTTCACAGAATCTCTCCTCTTTGAATCCCATTATATTGACCTATCTATCACTACTACTGTCAGGCGCTCTACCAATGCTCTTAATCACCCTCTCTCAACCTATGTGCATTATGATTTTTTTAGCATATTAATATCGCGATGTGGGAAAATACTGTTCATAATCCACTTCGCATCTGATATTGGAACGCTGGACATGCGGGCTGCCCACGCAAAAATACGTTACCAGTACACTAGCCACACGGAGGTTTGGCTAGCGTATTATATCGATGGTGGAAGCGCAAAAACAACTATCTAACAGATAGATGATGCAAACGCTAAACCTCCTATCTTTTAGATTTTAACTATTCATGGATATTGTTTTTCGAAAATGACTATGTATATTAATAATTATTATATACACCTTTTGTACAAATATATTGACAAAAATAAATAAATGATACATTAATAGCATCAGATAGGTGTTTTTGACCTTAAATTGTCTGAATTTATTTTTGACAGTGAGGAGGTTTTGCATTCCACGTAAAATTTCATTTCAAGCTAATCGATAATCTGATCACCGTAAAACCATCAATCTGTAAAGTAATTAACATTTAATGATAAACCTTGTCTTAATCTCTGTTGACACAAGTACAAGTAGAACACGAATAGGCCCATTGGTAGAAGTATGTAGGCGGTGGGGCAAAGATAGTCTAAGATAATAAATCTGCATCACAGGGGGAGTACACCTCAGTAGCTCTCCATCACAGCCAGCCCTCAGTATCTCTATATCACACCCCGCTCTCAGTAGCTGTTCATCACACCCCGCTCTAGCTGCTCATCACACCCCACTCTCAGTAGCTGTTCATCACATCCCGCTCTCAGTAGCTGTTCATCACACCCCACTCTCAGTAGCTGTTTATCACAGCTATAGTCCAGAGGCTTAGCAAAAAATTGTGCACTTTGTGATACAAGTATGACATTTGGCACACAGCTAATATAACCACCAATGCCTTATTTTAGGGTGGGACCCCAACCAGATTTGACCTGTGGCGGCAGTAGTGGCCATTTTTCAAAATGGCCGCCGTATCAATTATCAGAGTGTCATATATCGCTTACTATTGGAGATTCAAACATGATTTCGGTGTCTATACCCATGTATTTTAAATATTGTATCACTTTCAACTCCGCATGTTTTTGTTATTTATTTGTCTACATAATTACTATTTTATGCTTCAAATATGTATTTTTTATCAGTATAAATGATGACAAATCAACGTCTCTTAGCTCATCCATGTAGAATTGGCACTTTGTGATACAACTACGCTAGTATAAGCACCAATGACTTATTTAAAGCAGGACCCTAATCAGATTCAACCTGTGGCGGCGGAAGCGGCTATTTTTCAAAATGGCGGCCGTACCAATTTTCGGACTATCGTATAAATAACGCTTACTATTGGATATAGAAACTTGATTTTGGTGTCTATACCCAATGTCAGGCCCAATGATTTCAAATATGGTATCTGTTTCAACGTATCAGGCTTCGGTCGTCAAGTCTTCAACATAATCATGACAATCACTATCTTAGACCGAAGATATAGGTCTTTATATAGTATAAATGGATAGAAATCAACCACAGTAAAGTCAACAATAATTATAGTGTCTAGAACCAGTAGATCTCCACTAGTATCCATGAAAGGATTCACCATAGGTGACATAGTTCTTGTCAGATAATAATGACATGTTGCAGGAAGTAATGGTTAAGGGCATGAAACAACCAGTCCACAGCTGATAAAGTCTCCACATACAATGGCAAATTTCCCTCGTGGATGGTTTTGTCCCATATGAGAATTGGTAACTCAATTTTTTAAATCCGCTTCCCAAAATTCGAACTGTACACTATTTGTACTTCACTCCTTGGACCAATTTTCTCTAGATATTTCAGTGGCTTTTTGGTGTAGGCATCTTGTCGTATTGGGGCGCAAGCTGTCACTTGCTGAGCCGTAGCTGTCTTCTTGACATGTGAAGCTTTGGTTGTTCACATGCTATAACAGATGTCTACCCATGGTTGACGATATTGACAGCATTCCTTACTAAGTCCATTAAATGTTTTATCATAGCAACATATTTTGAGTACTTTGGAAATAATGGAAACAGAACAATAATTTACGTTTTCCTAGTATCATCAATTCGATTGCTATGATATGCTGCCCATGATCATGATACATGGTCCACCTCGTGCTCATCTTTGTTGGTAATTGGCTGACTAATACCATCATATACATGTTGACACTATAGATTTTTTATTACGATCAAGAGTAAACTCCGGTTTAGTGAGGTCTGTTAGTTTGGGAGCGTGTGGATTCTTGCTTGTCACCATAGCTGGTACTGATGTATAATAGCTTGCTGATTTGGAAATTTGGCGAAAAAAGGGACAATAATTGTTTATCTTCCTAATTTTGTATGGTATAATTTTTTGGATAAAACAATATTCCTAAAATTAACACATTGTTAACATTGTTAACACATGTTTTTTGAGTTGCACGTACATTTTTTGCACTTTTCGTCCGAATCGAGAAAATCGACCGAATTCCACATTTTTACCCAATAAGTAGTCAAATTTAAAATAACATACCAACATATTTTAAAGCTGCTAGTATCTAGTGCAATAATGTGGACATAAAACATGTGCTTTTTGTTAAAAACGAAATGTACAACAAAACAAGCCATTAATTTTCTAAACTTTTCACACTTCTCCATAAATAGTAAAAATATTTGTCAATCAGATCATTTTTTATGATATAAATGGTTTTTTTTATTCAAATATATTCTAGAACCGGTGTTGACTAGACATCTAGAATCTGTTTGCAATATAAGGTTATTAGGTTATTTTTGGTTGAAATTAAAATGTTTACGCTTTTTATCCGGCTCTAGAAAACTGCACTTATCCCACATTTTGCTATTTGAGTATTGAAAATAACAATAATATACTGACATATTTGATATCATGTGCTGACTGTACTTGAACGGTCATAGCCCGAAGGGATCTCTAGATGCAAAAACTGGATGATGCCACCCTGGCATCCTTGAGCGTTTTGAGAAATATGCAAATTAGTGCGGCCATCACCGGAAAATCTATTTTCCCCAATATCTCTATGACTAGGCATGATATCACCACAACATTTGTTTCTATACCTATGTTTTCATGGTCAGGGAATACGAAGGAAACGTTAAAAATGACCTAACACTTGAAATAAAAAAAAATAGAGAATATTATGATTTTATTTAAAGAACATCCAAGCCAATTAAGCATCCTGAAAACTTGTATACATTAACTTACATGACAAATAAAAGCCAAGGATTACTATATGCAATGTATTTTTTTCTTCAATACACTTTTGTTAGGAACCAAAGTGTGATATAATTGATTGATTTTCTAAATAGAGTAATGACGCTTGATACAATGGTGGTGCAGTTTAATCGTTTAGTAAGCATGAATTTTACAAGTAAGCGGAATTGTGATGATGACATTGCTGCAATAATGAGTTGTTTAAGGGCTTGACAAGTAATGCTCAAATATTTGTATTCGGCATATTGTGTTCTTAGTAATCTCCCTCGTATAATTCACTAGTTTGTGCGGCTGTGTTACTCTCATTGCCGCAAACAGCTTCACCATGGCAGGTACACAACAATGTAAAGGATAGCTTAGCAACTGAGCATCTACACTGTGCTGTCGAACATGGGGTCTGAGAAAAGCAACCACATCTGATAAGCTCCAATACCTCAGGTGGAGCCAATGCAACGTCAGGGGGGCAGAGTGATCGGTACTAGTGACTTCGAGACCACGTCACGTTCCCATCCTTACGTCGTGGGTTCAAGCTCTGGTGGACGAGAATCATTAGCAGATTTCTATATGGCAGTTTGGATGTGTGCCCTTAGAAAATGTAGTTCAAATGCTTCCTTAGTTGGCGGCAGAGACTTCAACTCAGGTGCTTTCGTTAACTTTGGCTTGGCCATTTTTTTTGACGAAACATCTGCACGTACCAGTGACATATTCACACCCTTTTTGCAGCTATAACATGCAGCAATGAACTGAATACATTCTGCAGTGATATCATCCGCCTAGCTTTTTTATTTGCTGACCGCCAAGTAATGCCTTGATTACCGTACCTTTTCCTATGCCATACAGTTGTTCCCCAGTATCACAACCTGAAATTGCATGCGCAGTCAAGAGTTGGGAGATTATAGGCCCATGTTTCTTAGACGTTGCTGCAATGTCTACTAACATCCTGTTAGAGCTAGTACTTTCCATTGTAAGAGTACATGTTAGGTGACACTGCACGTAATAGTAGAGGAGCAGGGCAAAGACATCGGTATCATCACATAGAATGTTAATGCAGCTTATTCCATTGGTGGCTAACTCGAGCATCTGTTGAATGATGATCACATCTGCTTCTTCATGAAATGTTTTACAGTCATTGCGATTGATTGCGAATATTATGATGTCAATCAATTGAATCTTGTTTTCCAGCACTGTCAACACAACTTTTTGTGGGGGCAGTGGAGTTTGAAGACTCAGTTTATGGCGTCTGTTTGCGTGCTGACCAGCTCGTGCAAGACGTGCCTCACCTTTAATACTGTAGCTGACATATCTATCAAAAACCAAATAGATGTCACATGTTCTAGTCTTGGTCGATAATAGCTGGCAAAATTGTGTACATAGTCATGAACAGTACCTTTGCTTGGCCAATTAATTATCCATAGTATTGCACATCCATCCATGATGGTGGCTTGAGGTTCATGTGTAAGTCTCCAGGGTACTTCCACTTGCAGTTTGTTCTTGAGAGTAGATTTTGTTGTTGAGAGTCTCATTATACCTGTTTCATCAAACATTGATGTTGGTAGGGGTGCTAGATCGTGATGCAGTACTTTATCAAGCTGAATACCCCGTGATTGATGAAGTCCAAGGACTCTATTGTAGATAAGGTTTGCATCAACAACGCGAGTAGATCCAACTTTCAATGCCTTTCTATTGACAGACATGGTCACAACTTTTTTGGATATTGTGCTGTTGAAACCATCCGGCAGACTTTCTTCAAATTCTCTGAGCTGCGCTGTTCTAATCTAAACTGACAATCCTGCATTAACAGTGCCTGGGGCTACTCTGCCAGTCACTATATTAACGAGTTCATCTGGATGATTAGTTGGATCCATGGGATCTATGCAGGACTGGAGCTTATGTAGAATGTTTCGCCTGTATTGAGCACCTGATTTTATTCGCGCAGGTCTTTCTTCTTTGTGAATCATTACCTCCTTTTCTGTGTATCCTTTGTCCATATCTGCCACGTCCTGGACAAGCCAACTGCATGTGTGCATGCTGAGTGCCCACCGTTTTAAAGCAGATGGTTGCAGCGTAATACCAACAATGCCATTTGGACCATGGCCATATCGCATGAATGTAGTTTCTATGTACATATCACTCCATATGGCATTCTATACACCAGGTTTTACACTGCCCACCCTAGACACTGCTACTTCGCATGTTAAAATGTGCAGATGGTTGACGTCATATGTCCCCGCTCTCAATTTCAAGTATTGTAGTAAGCTTGTGATTGGCCGGCTGTCTTGCTAATAGTACCCTGATCGGCTGGCGAGAATATTATGGTAGGGGCGGGATGGGTGTAGACAGACACCTGTGTGGAGCCCAGCAAAAGCGAGGATTTGACCCAATGCTGTTTCAATATCGGCCCACCGCCAATGGCGCTGGACCAACATTGAAACAACATTGGGTCAAGTCTTCGTGTTTGCTGGGAGAGCTGTCCGCATTTTGATACACGCGGGACAGGCGGCACAGTGCTCTGTGTAACCAGGTTTATGCCGCATCACATGTTCCCCTTTCATGAAGCATCGGAACACTTTTTTTGAAAGTTACTCTATCGAATGCAGGTAGTATGTAGCATACCTCGCATAGTTACAATGGCCTGCAGCGAAGAAATAAGGTATCATTTCCTTCACTGCCCAGAGGTGTAAAGGCCAGTCTGCCTCCCGTTCTGCCCGTTTAAAAAGCATCATGATGAAGATTGGTTTAACCAAGTTTTCAACCCACCACTGAGTAGTCTTGCTTTGTGATGCTTTGGTTTCTAAAACTTCCATTATGCTTTCATAAGTATCTACTTTAGACAGCATGTCACGGAGCAGTTCTTCAACTACTATTCTCAGGGCTCGGAAGTTCTGTGGCAATCGTTTCCTTGCAAGCATGTTGGGCGCACCACCAAAGCTGGAATTTAGAATTTCTTTTAAGCCACTGTCTGTCATCAGCCCCCCCCCCCCCACCCCACGGAACCGATAAAACTCATCAGTAAATGCATGCGACCCAGTCGTAGTATCAATAGCGAAAATCTTTCCTGATATACTCAGGTCACAAAGACTGCAACTTTGTATAATTGTTTATCATTTGTGAAGATGGTGATCTCCTGTCCACATTCCTTTGTCAGTTTTTGTGCCTGTACCATGGCAGTCATCATGGTATCCGAATCTGCTGGGGTCATGTCTATAAGGGGAGTATGAATTGCTCTAGTTGCAGGTTGAGCTGATTGACCCTGCTCTCTTGATAGCTCCGTGTTGAACCCACCAGACTCTGTTGTGTTAGGTTCTGTGATAACACGTTTGAGGAAATCAAAATCCAAAACATGAGCTCGTGAGAGCTGTATGGCCTAGTGTGCTATTACATGCAGAGGTAGTACGACACGAGTTGCTTCCTCTGGAAGCATCTGTGGTTTCTTTGGACTGTTGAATCTCGGGACAGGGACACCACACTACAGTAACTGCCTGTTTCATTTCGTCTGTAGTCACACGTTTGATAGTGCCATAATCTGCAGTCGTGTCATGTGTATCTGGCATGGTTAATAGGACAGCCAGGGAATGTGTAGCATCAAAATTGTCCGATACAACTTGCACCAGTCCAGGCAACTCCTTCACAATTCCTTTACCTTTAGAATCTTTAACAGCTGCAGCTGCAACTGAAGCTTTAAAACGGCGAGCTTCACTATATGAGCATGTAACAAGGAAAGCATACATCTGTTCAATAAACATTTCCTATATAGGACATTAGCTAATGCTATCTGGAGCATTGTGGCCTGGTTAATTAGCACACTAGTAATTATGTTCCCAATCAGAACAGCTGGTATGGTGTGATTTAACTTAGACGATAGCTTGCCAAGCAGTGATAAGGCTGTAGCACTCACTGCGTCTAGAGCGGTGTCTATGTTTACTCTGCTCTGATATGAGTTTTTAGCACGATATTTTGACAATTCCTTAGATTCATGGATTATTTGGTTAGCAGCTTTGTCTAGGGCCATACCAAGATTATCATCATCTTCATTGGTTGCAACTATATTAATCAATTTAAATGCTCTAACTCGTAACAAAACTAAAGAAGCAACACCACATCAGAAAGAACCAACAGATCTGGACCAAAGTTTTGAGAAATTTTTTTATAAGTGTCCGTCTAGAACGATTGACGCCACCATGGGACAGGTACATGTTATGTAGCTCCAATGAGTTCCAGATTCGTGATGGATTACTTCTTATCTCAGACACGGTCAACTCTAGTGCTTCATATCCCACCGTACTTGGTTCAACACTGCCAGATGCAGATTTGACTGACCGAGGTACCATAAAGGATGACCTACAATCCTCATGGTATCTGGCATCAGCTGCATGCAGCTCACTAAAAGCACCTTGTACCATGATTTTGACCTGGACAAGAGTCTATTTAATTTTTAAACAAAAGCTTGAAACAGTTCAGTGTTCAATAACTTTCTGCTGTCTCAAATATCGAAATTAATTGGGATATACATAAAATCGGAAATTAAATATGTTGGTAATGCTCATTTTTTATCGGTTTTGGCTATGTTTCCCCGGGATTTTTATGCTAAGATATTGAAAAACACATTTAAGTATTTTTATAGTATTCTGCGACCATGAAAACATGGGTATAGATGTGAAAAGTAATACTGTAGCATGATTAGTCATGGAGATATCAGAGGAAATAGGTTTCTCATTAATGGCCGCACTAATTTGCATATTTCTCAAAATGCTCAAGGGTGCCAAAGTGGCATCATCCAGTTTCTAAATCTGGAGAATGTCTGGATATAAAATGTGCAAAAACATTTTGTGTGGACCCCATTGCATCGTATCACCCTCAAACCATGTTTCATCCCCGGACTACTAGGTATGACAGGGATTTAGAATGTGCTCTTGGTAGGTACAATTTATTTTGAGCTGATGATCTGAGGCTATAACTTACACAATCTGCTACGTTTGTAAACAAATCTTGAATATAAGAAGGCGTTTAGTTTGTTGTACTTTTATAAATCAGACAAGCTTGTGTATACTTGACTAATTCTTTAACTTTTCAAACATTTCTTTATTGGTGATAATGGATCAGCATCTAAAATTAGTCGGGCCGCTTTCTTCTGCAATTTCGTTATGACATTTTCATTTTCTCTACACCCAGCTCCCCAAACTATACAGCAAAATTCGATAATAGGTTTTATATAAAAATTGTAAAATAAAATTCGAATTTCAAATGGGGGATAGTTGCGTATTCTACGGAGAAGTGAAAGTTTAAAAGAGACACATTGTTTAACATTAGCAATTTGTTTTTTCCACGAAAGTATACTGTCAACAAAAACACCCAACAATTTATCATTTTCTACCTCTTCCAAATTATTTTGGTCAATCATTACTGAACTAGTGGTGATGCAGGTGACTAGGAATTTGTGTTTACTGGATATGAATGAGGTGTTTGTCTTTTCGATACTAAGAACCATTTGATTTTGGCAACACCATGTATGTATACTGCTGCCACAAGGTTGTAATTTATCTTTAATTTCGTTTTTGTACCGTACAGATTTACCTATAACCGCATCATCTGCAAATAAACATATATCGCTCAAGTGCTCTTCTAGAGAAATATCATTAATAAGAAACAGTAAAGGGCCAAGAATGGAGCCCTGTGGCACACCACAGATTGAACATCGCTTCTTCTACATGTCACTGTGAAGCACACGATCACAGCACTTTTGTTACACCTACATGACACTCTCTGTGAAACACAAGATCACAATACTTCTGTTACACTGTCTGTGAAGCACATTGTGATGCACACGATCACAACACTTCTGTCTAATAAATAAATACTTACACCCGTCTGCGAATATTTTTTTATATTTTTATAGATGTGACCTCAACATGTACAGAAATATTACGTTATAGAATTTGAAAAATTTTGGAAGAACCTCACAAAACGCCAGATCTCGCCGATTGTTTTGGACATGTTCAAAAAACCAACAGCGAGGTCGTGATATACGTATCGGCATCAGGACTTTAAGGGGTTGTCACTCTATCACGATCTGTCAGATATATCCCCGCAAGGTGTCCGAGACGTGAGACAGGCGTGGGATATCATAAAAAGGCATACGTTTACACGACGTCTATGCCACGTCTATGTAACATTCGTCCCGACCTTATAGTGCGTTCTCAACGTGATGAACGTAGTACAAACATGGGCCGTAGTGACGCATATATTCGGGTTTTCACTTTTTATAAGTACATTAAGTACCACCTTTTAAACATGTTAAAGATAAAATGTGACATTAATCAGCAATATTTGAAAACAGTTGACCTCAATTTTTTCAAATCTGAATAATGTTCACTCACTTGAAGTTGTGGATCGCGTCAGCGAGACACAACTTCAAGTGGGTGAAAATTCAGATTGAATAATTTGGCGGTTAAAGGGTTAACCCGTCTACTCAACGAACATGCCGTATAATACACGTCCATCGCTTCTTCCACTGCGTTGTTAACAAGTTTGTAGTAGCCAGGCGTGCCAGCAGTTCGAAAGTAGACTATGTCGGAGATGATGCACAATTCTGGAAAGAAGCTCATCAAACATAATTGCGTGGCTAGGCTCTCCCGTTCATTGTATTTGGTTCTAATAAACGTTCTTCTTCTTCTTAACATAACTGTTCAGTAGTCTGAGTTGTCGCATTATGCAATAGGGTATACAAAAAATACCCATGGGGGTGGGATTCGCTTTTCAGCCCATGGTCTACATGTATCGCTAGACTAAACATGGTAAATCAACCATCATTAGAGGTATGAACATTTCTGATGAACATAACATGTGCATGAAAGGGGTTATGAATATTTAAAAAAACTACAGTAAATTATATTAAAAATCAAAGTGCGCTACATTTATTACCACGTAAACATCTCTTCGCACCTAAACCTTGCAAGCTATGTTATTTAGATGTATTGGTTTTTTTAAATAACTTGCATAATATGCGACTAGAAGAACACAACATGATTTTAAAGGGCAACAGGTATAAAATCACACTGATACACCAAGTGTTCAGTTTGCGGACTTCCAATATGTTTATGATGACAATAGTTGTGATCGGGAAACGCAGAAATATATCACCCAGTAATTCCAACAAAGACGGAAGGGAAACATTTAAAGATCTATTTGAGTGAAATGTGGTTTTGAACATAGCTGCACTTCGACTCAATCTAACAGACACTACCTGAACGCATATAGTAATCGCGCCTATCGCAATCAATTCTAAAATTGCGATAAATATGTTAAAATAAGCAAAATCTGAATTTTTACACCAAACTGTGCAAAACGCACTAAACAATAAATGTATATCTGTAGACAATAAATATAGAACGTAGCTAACTGTCAATATGATCCACATCAGGAGACATATAAGCCACGACATCCTCACATATCTACATTGATGTTTGAATGGATAAACAATCTTTACTAACAACACATATGAAGATAGAACTTTTAAAATAATATTCGCAGCCATTGATACCGTTAAAAATGCGTGCAAAATGATACAATATAAACTTGTTTGCCAAACTACCACGTCAACATTGATGTCATCGGCAATTGCTAAGCAGACCAGATATACTGATAACAGTATCTCTGATACACCTATGTTCACAAAAATAAGAAAGAAATAGTTATGCCTTCCTTGACTTCCAATACAATATGCGTAGTACCCTGTAAAGAGAGTAGACAAGACAAATGTTAATGCAGTTAGGCATTTAAATATTAACTGTTGGACAGTGCTGTGTATCAGCCCATTACAGATGTAGTTTGAAACCACGTTGATATTAACAACACAATCCTTAATATGTTTATGGAAATGACAGCAGAGCGACGTGTCATCAACCACAATTGTAAAATTTAAATATTTTTGTATATTTCCAATAAATGTTTGTTGATAAAAATACATTTGTTTCATGCTCAAGATAGTTATCTTCGTAATGTAGCCAAAAGCGTTTAGCTCAAAACGAGTGACTGGGTTTTGATCAAACTTTAACATTTTTAAACTGTATAAATATCTTAAGGAGAGATTTCCAAGAAAGGAGAGAAGGTTATTACTGAGATCTAAAATAACCAATTTGCTAAATGCGCTGTGCGTCAGTATGAAATCATTTTGAATAAAATTATTACTGAAATTGGCATGCAGAAAATTTAAAATATGTTTGAATCGGTTATAGTGCTGATTGGATATTGAAAGAATTTCACATGCAGATAAATCAATATATACAAGAGCTTTTGATAACACGTTTTGAATTGAAACATGTTTTAAAGTGGTCTTGAAGACAATTGCTTTAGCATATGATGCAGCAATCAGTCTGTATGTGTCCGCATGTAATCCTGTACAGCGTGTTGTGTATCCTGTACAATTACAATACGCAGGACATTCTATACAATACAGCTCATCATCGTACGAATAATGACAATCTACCACTCCATCACAAATCTGTTGTAATCCGACACAGCGATTCTCATTACGACATTTCAGAAAACCATTACAAGACATGTTTGAACAGTTGATCTCATCTTCACTCTCGGGACAGTCAATGTGTCCATCACACACAGATGAGAGACGAATACAAAATGATTGAATGCATTTAAACATACCGGGGCACAACAGAGCAGAACACGAAAGGCTGTATTTGCCATACGTACACCGGTGCATGTCTTCTATATAGCAATAACTTGTGAAGTTGTAATAAATATTATTTTCATTGCATAATAATTGTAAATTTCTGACTTCATATTTTTTATATTCTGTTTCATTATAATTAGCAGATCCTTTTTGAATCAGTTTGTAGTGTTGTAGTTCCTCCATAAGAGTTTCAGAAAAAACATTTTCTAAGTGACTAATAGGTTTGTAATTAGTATCAAGTTGACCATGCTGAGAGAAAGAAATAAATATCATTTTTCTATACGCACACTGGTCTTCACTGACGATATCACACACGTGTCTACCATCACACACCGAGTGGACATGGACATATGTAATCAACTGTCTATCCATTCTAACAGTTGTATTTGTATGTCTTTTAAGACAAGGAATCATCTCCGTATTGTCACTGTGGATTGTAACTATACCGTCTGTATTGTAGTCCATGAGTGGGCAATCTGCTTCGTCCTCTTTAGTGGGGCAATCATAAACACCATCACACAAATACACAACCAAAATACAGCTATCATCCTCGCATCTAAATTGATTAAGACCACAAGTCATATTTATTACACCAGGTTCTTTCTCACAAATAAAAACAGACAATTTAATTGGAGCTGAACAAAGTCGCCGTCTCATCGTATAATGTTCTTTTATCAGACCATTCGGGGTGTAAAATGTAATACCTACCAAAGCCCTTATTTGTACTATCCAACAAGCATTGGTATCAAATTCAATGATTGGGAAATCAACAGCACGCCCGTGAAAGAGAGACATGATGTGAAGAACAGTATCGATGTAGTAATTGAAGTTTGTAGGATATGGAGTACCTATCAAAAGGCGCTTCATTAATGATGCATTAATTCCCTGAAATTGAACTGTCTGTCCTATATCAAAGTCATCTTGATATGGATATGGGGACTCTACTTTGTCAACTGAAAGGAGTTTACTTCCATAAGACGCACACTCATACTGTGCTTCAGTTAAAGATACACTGTCATTAAATGTGATAAAATTTAAACATTTCAAACCCAAAAAAACCCAGCCTTTTCCGCAACTAAGTTTGCTAAGATTGAACAATGCGCTGCTACGTGTGTCATTGAGAACTGTATGTTGTTTAATACACACAACCGATGTGTGAAATATTTTCTGGCAAGGGATAGCAACCCAGCCTCTAGGTTTACAAGCAGATGGGGTAAAAACAGCTGTGCAGTTTCTTTCCATATTAGACTCAGGCTGGGGAAATATATTTGACAGATACATCAGAAAGTTTATTGTTCTTTGCATTTTCGTATAATTCAAATGACCATCACCACCATACACTGTTATATTCTGCGGCCATAGATTTCTGATTTCCCTGTGATTCCACCTCACGTTTCCTAAAGGTGAACCGTCCAGCCAGTTGGTAAATCTACCCTGAAAATATAACAATAACGTGTGTCAATCCTTGTTCTGTTGATTTCTCTGCCTCTATATTTCATTCATTCGAAGTTGGACTTGCTAACGCAATTTCCAGGTGCAAATGAAAAATAATAATTAAATTTATGAAAAATAGACATCACCAATATTGAATTAATAGATTGACTGAGCATCTACCAAAATCCATTTTATCAAAATCACATCTAGGGATATTTATACTGGTGTTTTAAACTGTTTGTGTATACGGTCCCAGCAGGCACAAGGGTTGATTTGAGGCCTGGCTTGCGATATTTTTAGCCCTGTTAATTTACACACGTCGTTAGAAATGAGGCATCTCAAATGTCGATTTGTAGATCATTTCAAAATTGAGAGTCCTTTACTACAAAGTCAAATGCCTCTACATCCTTTCGTCCCACAGTGATGTTGCTTGATCTCAGCGCTTTTTGGGGCCTGTAATGTGTCAGCTTTGGGATAGAAACTAGTGTAGATCACAGAGTTAATGCCCCAGCCACATATACAAGATGCACATCCCACACCTTTGGTGTCAGAAATGAGACCAGTGCGTCCTTGTGCATCCATTATTTTTTTTAGTATATGAAAATAGCTAGTGAGTTTAGGACGAATATACAGCGTGTTATCAGTGGTTATAAATAAATCAGATGCATAAATGAGCGAATATACAGCGCTGCACAAATAAATCAGAGAGTCATTTAGCACACCCATACAAATTATATGTTCGCTATACAAGCATTAGGAACACGTTTGTTGGGCGTTATATGTGCGCTCGGTGACATAATTATTTGGTATTTTGTAGATGTAAGACTCAGTCACACGCGGCCGACGCACTGAGCATTGATATTTTTTACTAGAGTGGTGATCGCGAGTCAGCATTAGCTACTGGTTTGCGGAGCGTGCTGCACAAACGCTACACATATTTCTGTGTGCACTGTTAGCGCCAGAAGAAGTCGGGCATGTTTAAAATATTGAACGCGTGAGAACGCAACAATGTATATGCCAGAAGACCGCCAGGAGCACATAGGGCGCGCTGAAGCACGTCATATCAACGCCCTATAGGTTTGCTTTGTATCACATGGCTGCCCATTGAGGGGGCCGGGCAGTTGCGGGCAACATACCTGCCCTGCGATGCACGAGCGCTTGAAGCAGGAACTAGGCATACAATTATTGCTTTTTCAGTTGAATGAAGGGGGCGATATGCTGATTGAAAGGGCTCGCCCACGTTTTGGTCAGACATGTGTTTGTTCAGTCTCCGGAGTACTACTTTTTTAATAAGCTTCTCAGTATATGTTAAATTGGAGACAGTGTGGTAGTTTATTCAGCACATCCCGGTCAAATGATGTTTTCTTTACGTAACGTCTACTGTTTTCAGAAAATATACCTGTCGTCATCGACTTGTTGATAATGTAACAGACAATTAAAAGCTGAACAGTGATTGTTCTTTTTCAGCAGTGATGTTGGAAATGCGTCAAATGAACATGACTTAGTTCAGCACTGAAATTGTACAAGGAGGGCCTCAAATTACCATCCCCCCACTTAAACTATATACTATATTGACTTAACCTTTAGATACCACTTACGTATTATGCCCTTCTGTGTGAGAAAATGTGACAGTACACTATATATTATAACTATAATAAAAATCGGATATAAAAATACATAGTTATTCCCAGCATGTATATGACGTCATTTCAACGTTGTGTTTTGATGGACACAAGTCTCCACAGTGAACTCATATCACCTCATTTGAACTACATGCCTAAGATATTGTACCAATATTGGACGTCGTTTATAGATCACAGTCACAGAGCCAAAAATAATAAAAACTGCCGTCCGTAATATGTTTAAATGGGGTTGATGAAAATTTGAAATAAACATTGATAAAACATTAATATTACGCATGGGTGAGGTTGAAAATTTGTTGAAAAAGTGATTGAAATTACGTGGATATCAGACGTTAAATGACGTTGGCAAAATTACGTTGAAGTATTTTTTGTGAATTGTCAACGCTGCTTTCACGTCAGCTGGTGACGCTTTCCCTCTGTTGGTTTTCATTGTTAATAGTAAACTTACATTACATTGTCACAATTTTCATTTGAGCTACTAATCTCACCTCTTTGTTTCGACGTAATCCAAGAAATGTTATCAGACCACAATCACTATTGCTTGGAACCTTCATACCAATGACATCTTGCATCGTTTTAATTGATGGTAAAGCCATTCCAGTTTGTTTACATAAATCATCAGCTTCAGTCCATGTATAACCACTGGAACAGTCACAAAGACGAAAAAAGAAAGTATAATCTGAGTTAGCATAGACAAAATTTCAACATATTGCTTGATGAATGTATCAGCTTGAATGACAGGGTTCCAGTTGAAGTTTAATACTGGCAATACCTGTTAATCTCTTCTCCAAAGTTCAACGAGAACAAATCTTAAATAATTTCCCATGCCTTGTTTTAGGTCAAGACAAAAATCCATCTGTATCAGCCAAAAACATTGTGTAGTATTTGACTTTGAATTTAAAAAAACACATATCCCAAACATGTAGGTCATCATATCCGCAACCTGCGTCAAACTCCAAAAAGTCCTCATAGTCTATGGAATAATTCTTATATATGGACCTCCGTGTGCACTTTGTGAAGAAATCATGAAATTTGGCACAGATGAACACTGAGATATCCTTTTTGATTTTTGAAATAAGGCAGTATCTTTTAACCTCGTTTGTACATTCTAATTTGCATATTTCCAAGATGGCTACCAACTGATATGTGTAGGGCCCTAATGCGAGTGAAAATTTCAAAATCGAGATAGCGACCTGCAAATAGGCTCAAATTGATAGTAATACCAAGCTGATTACCAATTTGAATAACATATTTTTGTTATATTTTATTTTCCTGTACTAATCTGCATATTTCAAAAATGGTCGCCAATATTCGGGGGAAAACAGCAAAATATCAAAATCGAGATAGAGACTTGCAAATAGGCTCAAATTGAAGGTAATATTAAGCTGATTTGAATTTCAAAAAAATAGTATTGTTATATATAAATTGATCAGCCTAATTTGCTTATTTCCAAAATGGCTGCCAATCGCTGGGGAAGCTGTGAAAAAGCCAAAATCCAAAATATTAGATAAAAATATGGGTCAAGGTATATTAAAATATCTGTTCTTATCTGTTTCTGACTCTATTAGACCTACATATATTAGAAAGAGAAATGTCCTGGTGAGTCTTAGACCTAGTCGACAATAGACAAAGCCTACTAGTATTAGTACTAGACAATTGGGGCCAAGTAAATGGCCTATTGTAATCATATATGCTTTAACGTTAGCATAGAGTACATTTGCAATGTATTCAGGTTGGTCTAACGTTATAGGTCAAAGCTTAGAATAAAATATATTATGACTAAAACCATGAGGGGATTTAATTATTTCCTGGGAATCGTGTGTTATCTGTACTGAGAAATCTAGATAGATGAAAGAGTTTGAGATATTACTTCAGAATCGAACGTCCTTCACAACCTGCTAATAGGGGAAGACAGAGAGACAAAAAGACGGCCAATAATAAAATAGTAAAATTAATGCGGAGGGAGAAGCAGACAATTACGAGTGTAGTCTATGTATCAACGCAAAAACAGAGATACAAATTAAATATATTAGGAACGTTAAAATTATCGGACTGCATGGATATAAAATATAATAATACGATCTTTTATAATAACCTTCACTTTGACCAAAAATAGGGCCAAAGAGGGCCAGCGTCCAAAGTGCACCGTGTATTACAAAACAGCGATTTTTAAACATATATAGCAGTTTGGTATTAAACCATTTGAGTTGTATGCATTTACAAGAAAACATTTAGGATATACTGAAAATCCTTTGAGACTATGAGTTTTTATTTTATCTGTTATAATGCTGCTTGATTTATTTAAAATATCCGGAATACAAAAACGCATACATTTTTTAGCAAATACATGTTTTACTCGTGCAACTGAGTAGTTTCTTTTTTGTCTGATGTTATGATGGTAGATTACTGGTTATAAAAGTGAAGATATGTTAATGAAATATGCAGGTAAATTGTTATTTATCAAGTCAAAGCAAAACGTTAACAGTTGAAGCTTAAACATACCATCATTTTTAAGCACATTTAGCTTCTTAAAGAGGGGCTCGCTGTGAGAGAGGTAACCACTCGAACATATAATTCACATGGCTTTCTTCTGTAATTTTAAAAAATTTTCCTGGTTGAAACCTAGCACTCAATTTCAGAAGGAACCATGTGTTTAGGCCGGTACATAATTCCTATAATATTTGAAATTTTAGAAGCTATTTTGTTTATGTGTGAATCCCATTTTAAATGCTTGTGTATTGTTAACCCTCAAAAATTAAATTCATCAGCAAATTCTATTTTGATATTTCTATATTTGGTATATTGACTTGTTTTTGAGGCATATGAAATACCATGAAATTGGAATTTTTTATGTTGATTGATAATTTGTTCAACTTTAACCAGTCTGCAACTTTTGTTAATTCTAAATTTAATTTTTTGACAATATTATCACTAAAAACATCCAATGTGGAGTATAAAGTAGTATCATCAGCATAAATATTCATCCTAAACAGTTTACTGACATTGCATAAATCATTAATATATATGATTAATAGAAGAGGGCCTAATATAGCCCAATATGGATATACGATACATATCAGAATTAGTTTTATTACTAGAAACATATTGGGTTCTATTTTGTAAATAGTCTTTAAAAAGTTTTAACTCTACTGGATATCGGTATTTTGCCTTTATCAAGGTCTTGAGTGATTCTATCAATTAGTTCAATTGATGCTAGCTCAGTAGAATGACCAGCCCTAAAACCATACTGACTGTCATATAAAAGTTTATGTTCATTTAAATATGTACACAATTTTTTGAAAATTAGTTTTTCCAAAATTTCAGATATTGAGGGAAGGAGTGAGATTGGATAGTAGTTTAATATATCGTTCAAACACCCTTTCTTATGAATAGGTATTACTTTAGCTATCTTTAGTTTTTCTTGGAATATACCGGTATTTAAAGACTGATTAAAAGTACATGTGAGAGCTGGTACTATTTCTGTTTTAATTGCTTTTATTAATCTCATAGAAACATCATCAAAACATGTACTAGATTCATATGGTAGATCATTAATTATTCTAAGTATTAAAATGTTGTCAATTTTCTTACATTGAAATTTACAGTTATGCGTGCCAGTTAGAAAATCTTTACCGTTAATGTTTTGGGGCATTTTTATGTTTTTGGTGAGGCTAGGTCCAATGTCGGTGAAATATTTACAAAATGTATTAGCTATGATGTTTGAATCAGTGAGTTCTTCCCCATTGATCATAAAATTATTAGGAAAGTCTATTTTGACTTTAAATTGATGCAATAAATCCTTTATATTAGTCCATGTATTTTTAATATTAAATTTATATTTTTCAAATAATGTGTAGTAGTGATTTTGCTTTGCCATCCGAATGTTTGATTTTAATATTTTGTTATACGTATTTAAGTTAATTGTAATTCTATCGCATGCATCTGTATCAATTATTGAAAATCTGCTTGAAGTATACCACCACACAGAAAATCCATTTATGGATGACACAAAATGAGTATATATCGTCTAGTCAACAAGGAAGTGATACCAGAAACTATAACTGCAGCCTTTGTGAATGAATGAATGAATGAATGAATGAATGAATGAATGAATGAATGAATGAATATATAAACTTCTATAGCGCGTAAATCTCGGTGTCCGGAGCTCATAGGCGCGAAAATCAGAAGAGGTGTTCAGTACCGTAGTCGTTATTTCATTCCGGGTCACCAACTGAGCATGCCAGGACACAAAAGAACTAGGTCGGAAAAGCTTGGTTAAAATAAAAAAGTTTTTAATTTTTGCTGAAAGAGTGAACTGTTTTTGAAGTTCTAATTTCACCGGGGAGATGATTCCAAATGTTGGTGCCGCCACAGAAAAAGACCCTTCACCCTTCTTGGTCTTAATCCGAGGAACAATTAACACATTTTGGTCAGATGAGCGAAGACCACGAGTATGTTTCGGAGGTTCAAGCATTTCTTTAAGATAGATTGGCTGATTGTTGCATAAGGCTTTATAGGTGACTAAACAAATCGTAAATTGTATTCTAAAACAGACAGAAAGCCAATGCAACGACTTTAGAAGGGGTGTTGTTCTGGAAAAACGAGGAGAACGTGTCACTACCGGGGCCAGACAATTTTGAACTCCCTGAAGTCTGTTTAATTCTTGGTTTGTAACATTATAGGGGAGACCATTGCAATAGTCCAGTTTACTTGAAACAAACGCTGTTGCAATGGTTTTAGAGACTTCCGATGTGAAACACCGACGCAGGCGACGTATGTCAGGAATGTGATAGTAGAAAGAACGACAAACCAATGATATGTGTTTTCTGAAATTCAAACCGCCGTCAAACACGACTCCAAGATTTCGAGCGGAGTCTGTTGGTGTTATTTCTTGATCTAATAATTTTGCGGGGAAATGTTTCATAAATTCTTTCTGATGTTATGTTGTTCCAAACAGTAAAACCTCTGTTTTAGCTAGGTTTAATTTGAGTTTACTACTTTTCATCTAGTCACCTACGTCCAACTGACAATCCTGCAACAGTGCCAATGACATCTCTGGTTCTGATTTGGACAGTGTGATATAGATCTGAGTGTCATCAGCATAAAGATGGTGACACACATTATGTCTAGAGATTATTTTACTAAGAGGTGTTGTATAAACTGTGAAAAGGAGCGGCCCAAGGACAGATCCCTGGGGAACACCATACATTGTTTGGAAAGGTTCACCCACACATTCTTTAATTTTAACCATTTGCTGTCGATCCATCAGATAAGAGGCAAACCACCGGAGGGCATTTCCAGAGATGCCATACCAATTTTCCGAGAGGCTGATGACTCCACTGTTGTCCAGTGTGTCAAAAGCTGCCGAGAGGTCTAACAGAACCAAAACTGTTGTTTTGCCATCATCTAAATTCCTCAATAAACTATTCTGCACCTTCAGCAACGCAGTTTCAGTAGAATGCATGGGCCTGTAAGCTGATTGATAACGATTTAGAAGGTCGTTTGACTCTTAAGTGAGAGCGAATACGTTTAGCAATATTTTTTTCCAGCAATTTAGATATAAAATTTAAATTTGAAACAGGTCTGTAATTTTTCATGTCATCCTTCGATAATGAAGGGGTTTTTTAACAGCGGAGTTATATGCGACATTTTGAGAGTGCCTGGAAAAACAGCCGATTTCAGAAACAGGTTAACTATATTGGTAAAAGGGGTCAGCAGTACATCCACTGATTCACACATGATTTTAATAGACTGGTGGGTATTGGATCCAACGCACATGTCTTGGTTGGAGATGTCAAAATTAATTTTCTTCCCTCCTCTGAGGTAGCTGGTTCAAAACCTGTCAAATGCCATTTTATTTCAGGAGGTGGAATAAATTCGGGTTTACGGTTATCAGTGCAGAACTTCAATCGAATTTGTTCAATCTTGCACAAAGAAAGTTGAAAAACTTGCGCAAAGAGAGGGTAGATCTGTTGAATCTGGCATAGTTGGCATAGCCGTTCTGTGCAGGATGTTGTTTACAGTAGCCCATAACTTATTTGGATTTTTTCACTTCCAGTTATTTGTTTGCGGATGTACTGCCGTCTCTCATTAGCCATCAATCTGTTACACAGATGTAGTTGTTTAGAATATTTCCACCTGTCAGTCGGAAGATGGGTTCTCCGCCGGACTCGCTCAAGTTGACGGCGCTTGCGTTTAGCAACATCAATTTCGTCTGTCCTCCAGGGATTTTGTGGCTTTTGCGAGACAGTTTTGGTTTTAAGAGGAGCATGACAATCAAGTAAAGATTCTAGTGTTTTGTGAAATTGATTGTATAGTTCCACAACTGAATGTTTCGGATCTGTAATAAGATCAGATTTCTGAATATCTAGTTTAAATTTATCAAGATCAATATTTTTTGTATTTCTGTAGGTAATTCTCTGTTTGAGATATTTCTTCTGTATGTTTACTTTCAAATCGGCAATTACAAGCATATGGTCCGACAACCCGTCAGATGGAAATATAGAAGAAAGTGTTTGAGTTGTTGAACGGCTGATGAATAGGTCAAGCCAATGCCCATGAATATGAGTACAGAAATTTACGTGCTGATCGAGGCCAAAAGTTGACAATAAATCAGTAAAATCGTCCGTTTGACTAGATGGCGTATCCAAAATCTTCTAAAATAAATAACTCTCCTGGCACAGATGACATGTTGACAAAAAGGTCTTCAAATTGTTTGAAATTTCTGACGGATAATCTTGCAATCTATACAAGCATACGACATGTCATCTTCATCTATCCAGTTGTCTGCCACCGGTAGTCTGACGGTCAGACCTGATACGGCAAGATGATGACATGTGCAGAGAACGAACCGTCGCTATCTTA
The DNA here is from genome assembly GCA_964017125.1 of Flabesymbios commensalis. NCBI lineage: Eukaryota > Metazoa > Annelida > Polychaeta > Terebellida > Flabelligeridae > Flabesymbios > Flabesymbios commensalis. Next base: position 62,881,414 of record OZ024914.1, on the reverse strand, counting down.
CAGGCTACTGCCTCAAAGCTTGTGTAAGTTGGGAGCAGAAGCTGAAGGCAGATGCCAATTCTCCGTATCTGATCAAACTTTTAATACACACGACGTAAACATACATTAATAACCAAAACCTTAATATGGTAATTTGTGATAGAAACATAAGATTCGGTACATATGTTCTTCGAATGATGAGTTTGCAGAAAATGTGTTGGCCATTTAATGTTTCTTAAATGACGGCAAAATCCAAGATGTGCAAGAGCAAACAATTAATTGATGTAATTTTGGACAGAATAGAAGCAGATTCGTGATTTTACCGTCTGCCATAGGGTTTTCGGGCATGTCCGACATAGTGGTGTGACCAGAAAGTACTATAGGTATAAACATTGCATTGTGGGTAAAATTCCAAATTGCCAAGGTCAAACAATAAATGTATTTCATTTTGGTCGAATATAAATATATTCATTATTTTCTTTGAAAGGAAACTATAACCATCCAGCAGCTTAGGTCACATTGCCCAAACCCAAGGGCTGTCATTACCCCGTTGGTATCTCATGTCATATTTTAGGGGCCTACTCAAAATGTTTAAAATGTAATTCATATCTGGTTAATTTGCCAACACATATCATAAAATAACACATAACAAAAAATTTAGTTTGTTGTAAAAATTCTTATAATATTCAAACACAGCTTTTTTTCGATTTAAAACTCCTTGTTTTAAAAAAATATTTTGTAAAAAATTATAAGATAAACACCAAAATAAGAAATATGTTTCCATCATGTTGAAAATTTGTTTTTTGACCTTGGCAAATTTTGTACTTTTGGACTTCACATTGCAGTGTCTAACGTATTTATTTGGCCACACGACTTTGTCAGGATTACCCAAGATCCAACCCTATGATAGACACTGAAATCATGAATTTGCTCCTATGATAAAAAAATGAAATAAATCGGGCTTTAGGCCACCTTTGTACACTTATAGGCTAAACTGGGCCAGGAGAACCTCCTAGGATGGTGAGATGAATGAGATGACACTGTCCTCCGGACACAGGATTCGAAATTCGAGCCCTGGCTCACGGAGGCTCCCCACAATACTGAGTTTCACACGTGGATGGAGAAGAAACATTTTTGTTTCTTTCAAACCTCCGAGACCGGGTACCGAACCCCGAACTCTAGCGTGAAGGGCAGCGGTGCTAACCACTACCCCAGGGCCCCCGCTCCTATAATACTGCGGGCCTATGACTTGTGCTCAGCAAAGCGTGACGACTCGCCTCAGCCCAGTCTATACACAGTAATAAATGTATTTGTATTGAAACTATTTTAATTTACAACACAATGATTGTATCTTGTCATAATTGCTCTAAACATATTTTAGCCCAATCATTAAGTTTAACATGTTCAATATGTTTTAATATTTTGTTTATATGGCATAAGATGAGAAAATAGTCTCTATAAAGAGATAAATACCAACAACTTGATATTTTCTTATTTTGTTTTCAATATGGTATATTTACCATTCACGATGTCTATATTGCATAAGAAGAAACAATAGTCTCTATAAAAAGATAAATACCAACAACTTGATATTTTCTTATTTTGTGCTGAGTCACTCTTTCCTTTTAACAACTATTCTGATGACGATGAGTTCATTAAAATAATTTCTGAGTTATCTACTTCACCCAAACAGGTGCAACTGAATATTTTGGATGATATGCTATTTGATCCTTTTCAACAAATTTGATACTGATGTACATCTTTTTGATATAGACCCAGATTACAATATTTTAACATTAAGAACTACAATGATAAATTGCGAAAATGTATTTATTATTCTGAAGACTCACTCAATAAGAAATGTTATCCTATAGTAAAAGTTGGCAACTTCTTGTCACTACTTCATGTCAATGCAAAGTATGTTTTGATGTTAGTTTTACATGTTATAGTCCTAAACAAGCGTTAAAAAAATACTTTTGAAGCAACTATATCTTTTTGTTACAAATCATATCATCTGGTGTATCATACATTATTTGTTTGTATCATGCACTTCTGCACTAGTTATTTTTTACAAATTCGAAAATGTAACTTTTTGAGGGCGCATACATCAGTGGGCATTTTGTCCTCTTTGTCATTGGATGCGACATATTTTATTTATTATTTTATCTGCATAATATTGTTTTGTTTTCATATTGTATTTCTAATGACAATAACTACCTTTTAATTTGAATAGAAAAGAAATGTTTCTTCCCCGCTCATCCGTAAATATTCAATATTGTGGGGAACCCTTGTGACCGAGAGTAGCGTGCTTGGCCTCAGACCGCCAGGGTTCGAATTTCGAATCCTGTGTCTGGAGGGCAGTATCATCTCATTCATCTACCATCCGCAGAAGGTTCTCCTGGCCCAGTTTAGCCTACATGTGCACAAAGGTGGCCTAAAACCCCATTCATTTCTTTTATTCATATTTTATGCTGATAAGGACTTGTATATGCAACGTTACACACTCACCTGTTGTTATGGTGGTGAATGAACTGCAGGTTAGAAGTCATTGTCATGGATTGATGCGATTTATATAAATGTACATTCACCGCACATGGTTCAGAACATAGTGCCGGGGGTATTATTCTCAAAAGAAAACCATCTTGTCTACTAGACGTCCACCAGTCGAAACTATCCACCAGCGTAGCAGAATATTCATAGATGACACCATCATTAGGTGTTTTCTCGTGTAGAGTAATTCTGTGGCCTCTGCATGTCAGAGAACAGTCGTTCTTGTAGTTGACAAAAATAAAAAGCGGAACACCAACAGTTTCAAAACTGTAAACAGTAACACTTTGCAAAATCGGTATTATCACATCACATATTGCAGATGGTGAAAAAATATAGTGGTTATGTTGATATGCCGAAGGCTTGCCACAGTAAGATACATACATTGACATTCCAACGGGTGATTCAAAACAGGATAAAAGAGAAACGGAAGCATTGTGTAAAAACTGTATATTTTCTGTGAGGGCTTCATGATTGGTTTTGGTGTGTTTGTATTTGATTCTTTTCAGATATATATCACGTTTTAGAGGCCAATGTTGAAATGCTAAATACATCATGTGTATTTCACTACTACACGTTATGGGTACTTTAAGGTCCACTAACCTTGCATCTGCTTTCAATGTTTGAGCCCCAGACAGCTTTAGTACAATAGGCCCTATTGGGCCCTTTTTCCTAACTAAAATTATTTTGCATGCACTCACTTTGCATACGAAATGTCTGCAAGTTTGTTCTGTGTTGAACGTATTCTTGAAAACATTATTCACGTAGGTCGTGGGGCATGTTCTGAAGAGTATGCGAGCCACCGTGTTAACTGAATGATAACCAGCAAACGAAATTACAAGTATTTTAAATTTGATTGTCTCGCTGTATATAACAGTACGACGAGTTGAGCGACAAAAACTCTTATGAAAATTTGAAGTATTACTTCTAAGTTCCTGAATAAATATCCCGCCATAGTCACATCCCTGATTTGAAGATGTGATTGTATCAGGTCCGTCAATCGTAACCGATAAAAAATGAAATAAAGGAAACATACGACGATCCAAAATTGGAGCGACATATATTTCTTTACGGCAACCATAATTATACTCTGTATTGAGTGAATGGATTTTCAAAAAAACTAACTGTTTGCGTTGGTTTGTCCTATAAGGGCATTTAACATGTCCAGATAACAGTGTTCCAATGCTGATTGTTGCCTGATCCAGATTGATGGGAGTGTGCTCAATAAGTATATACACACAATATGCACTTGATAAAGCATAATATGGACCAAAATAAGAAGATGGTGTAACTTGCAAGATAGATGAAGATCGTCGTCCAGGACCATCATATACAGTCATCAGCTTGTATTGCTGCTTCCATTGAATATCCACACGGAGAGCTAAATGTGGAGAAGTACAGTAAACAATACCATGAGAAAATAATATATGTGAGTATACAGTCTCTGAAGGAGACTTTGACAAGAACTGCCATTGCATTTCTTTCTTGACACTGTGAATATGACTCATGTGCTGAGCACTGTAGAACACCAAGAGATTAGAGCGACGATTGTCGTGCACATTTATTGCTAAGTGACCCTCTTGACCAGTGGTTATTACTGACCATGGTATACGTCTGCCACAGAAGGTATGTATTTGATTAATCGCCACGTCTGTTAATTGAACGTTATCTGGCCCACAATCATCAAAAGTACGATATAAATTAAAAACAACAAACTTAAAAAGCACAACATGTCGATGCAAAAGATTAACATAAACGTGTGCTTGTAGTGCTCTCGAAGCGACTGCAAGTTTACCACAAAATGTTACTTTTACTTTCACTGGTTTTGCGAAATAATCAACGCAATGTGTTATGTATTTTACCATACAATCAAGCATCAGCCGACGTTGTTCCTGTAGGTTGACAACAGACGTTTCTGTGGATTGAGAACATAACTCTACCTGTCTGCGTAACACAGTATATCCTGTGATGTCTATTATGCCGGATTGAATGGTGAAATGACTCCCGTCTATAAAACTAACTGAACTGCTCAATGCAAGAAGGCATATACACAGGCATCCAATAGAAATATATGACTTAGTTGCCATGTTTTTGAGAGGAAATAAGAATGTACACGTAATCAATATCCAATCTCCACAATATATGATCCTAAAATGACAAAGGAATGTATATAATATAGGCCTAGACACCTAAGGTCCCGGGCCTAAGGTAAAGAAATAGTTTATTTTCGCATGAACTTTGAAATCCAGAATTAACGTAATCAATAATAGCTATCAATGTTAATGTACAATACTCATACATAATTATGTAACCGTTCATATAAATGTTTTTGTTATCTACATATTACGAAAATATATCAAATTATTTAATAAAATCGATTGCTATATTGTGTTTTCCTTTACAACTATATTGTTAACCCGCAGCATTTACGTCTTATTATAATTTTACATTTATAATATTATTAAATCACCAATAAATATTCCGCTAAACGACACACGACATAAGTCATATCTGGAGCTGTCCGTGTCAACTACAATATGTACAAAAGATATCCTGAGTGTGGTGCAAGAGATAATTGCCGCAGGCATTGTGAACGTGATGACGACAAACTCTTCAATTGAATTACGTACGTAGTATTATAATCAACCCTTAAAGTGATGAGTAAGTTTATTTGTATTTTCGCCCGCATGAAATTGTGTGTCGCTACCGCGACCCACAACTTCAAGTGGGGTGAAACATAGCCTACTCATATTTGTTTAATTTGAGACCAAACAATCGCAAATCGTAATGTTTAAACACTTACTTGAGTTTCCAATAACTGATTTCGATCGACTAACAAAACAGATTTAAAACAACTATAGTCGTGTTTAGCGCCTGAAGGGTTAAAAAGGAAACAAAGCCACATTCATCGTCTTTTCTGTTTGTCAGTCATTCATTCCTTTAGACGCAATATCAAAAGGATTCGGAAAGCGTAGTGGGAAAGGTAATTAATTAAATTACGTTCTAAGAGATATTGTACGCGTAGTAATCACACCTTTGAAAACCTGACAATGGTAATTCTGGCTAAATTCATGAAGACACAATGCAGTTAATGGCGAAGATGAACACCTTTAGAATACACGTTTGTTTTACCAGTGTCGCATAAATTATAAATATGTCACATTTCCTTAGATTTAGGTGCTCCTTGGCCAACTGCGCTAAATATACTGAACAAGTAGTGTTCTATATGTAATATTACCTTCTATTCATCAATTATTCGTATGCATTATCATGATGACCATAATATCGCCATGGCAAGTTAATATGGGTACGTAAATTTAAATTTAAGCAACAGCCGCCGCCGCAGTTATTATTATTTTCAAATAGCAGCTAATCTACCCCAGTAGAACTGTGAGTGGTGTACACCACTCTCAGTTCTCCATACAGTGTATGTAATAAGCTAAAAATAGTTTATAATTGTGATAAAGCTCTGCAATTTTGATACAGTATAGGTATGATGATGTTATATCAGTTTAAGATGGGAGCCCACGAGAAATTTTTTTTGCGATTTTTAAATTTTCACATTTAATGTTTTTTAATTTATAAAAAATACGACAATCGCCTGTAATTGTAAATTGTAACGATTTTTTTTATTTGGAATTATCGGGCTTATTATGAGGAATCCAACTTATTGAGTTCCGAAATAAAAATAAAAATAATCCTAATTTGAATTCAAAATATGTCCACCGCCCCCCTTTTTTCAGTTAAAATTACAGCTATGTCCCTTCCCTTGCAAATTATAGGTGTAGACTTCACATGCATAAGAAAATTAAAAAAAATTGTCAAATAATGGGCGCAAAAAACGATAATATTACCAAAAATAAATGTAATACAATTCATTGAATTGTGCTGCAATGACAAAATTGCCGTTGGTAGTTAAACGCTTTAACCATATTATTTGGTTAATTTTAAGCGTACATTTATTATGTTTACATTAACAGATTAGAATAAATAAATATATGTGTTTTCTATGTCTAAAAAGGAAATATATGGAGCAAATTAGAGCCATGTTGACAGTTCCCTTTGTTCAGTCAAAATAAACCTTCGCATCCTTGACCGTCCTAGAACCTCCTTTGCTTCAATCTAGTGCAGAGAAAACCGTTTGTAGTAATATTGTATGCGGACAAGATAATAAAAAAAATAGCAAATACCAATTTAAATAAAAGAATAAACCATCTTCTGTTCTCGTCCAATTATGATCAAAATCTGGTCAAAAAGGGATTAGTTAGCTGAAAAATAGTTCAAAGTGTGACACATTCAAATTATATTTTATATGGCCCAGTGGCAGATCCAGGGGGGGAGGGGGCGTAGGAGACGCGTGCACACCCCCCTATTGTTCGTCAAATACTTTATAAAGTCCCCTAAATTGGCTAAAATTTACAAAAAAATCTTGGAAGCAAGCCCCCAAAACCCCGGGCGCCCCTTTTTTCAGATCCTGGATCCGCCACTGTGGCCAATATAAAAAGAAATTTTAAAAATAATAAAATACTCACTTATTATATATACGGACCATTCTATGACCATGATGGTTTGTCAAATCTCGCTATGTGTATACGTTATCTAAAGCAACAAAACTATGCCAAATGCCTACGCTAATGATTCTAAAGAGAAGCTGCGTATTGAGGTGAAAATGGTTTGACAATACCTCTTCAGTACTTCATTACTGCAGCGGTTTACAGTGAGCCAACTATTGACAAAATATCGATTTTATTGTTTAAAGAACACATGATATCTTTTGAACATGATAAGCTCAATAATTACACATATTGAATTCAAATGTTAACAATGATCAAGTCATTTGAGAATCATCACAAAAAATGCAAATGCATAGTTGACTTATAATTATTCTAAAATTCAAATACACTATAAATTGCAATAATGTATCTCCATGTATTATCATGTCAATTATAAAGTATTCCTACTTGATATGTTCAGCAGCGCGTACTGGATATGTCACTTTGTTGTTGCTGAATTCTTAAGTTATCATCATTATAACACACACTGTAAACTGATATCAATGCTTCAAGACGCTTTTTAATCCCAGTTAGAGCGATAGAGTGACTTTTAATTTTTGGTTCTGTTTTAATATTTATGTTATATCACTTTCCAATTAACTAGCAATCAATGAAAGTTGTGCCATTTCGTGTCAATGGGGTAACACATATTATAATAATTATTGACCAACAGTTATACAATATAAAAAAAATACAATTGCAAGCTTAATATCAAAAAGCAATGTTAAAATTAATAAAAAAAAATCTAATTCATATTACATAAATTACACATGATAAAACTTTTGTTTCATCCAAGATACATGTAGCTATGCATAGATGACATCATTATATCCCACCATGTCTAAGACATATATTTTGCAGCCTATATAATAAACACTTTTAAATTTTAAGTATTATTATTCTTTTTTAAATTTATTTTTATTTTTTATTCAATCTTCTATGTTATCTAGTTTATTTGGTATTATAAACATATTTTTATTCACCAATTACAACAGCACGAAAAACAATATTTTAGTACAATATTCCTCTTATTATGGGCATAATGCCAGTCGGCTGTGTTGAAGCAGCTGACCACATGATCACAAAAAAACAGCGGACTTCTCTATTCCTTTTTCTTTGCCACATACATGGTATTGTTTGATACATGTATTTATTGTCTTGTGCATCTTTATCTGTATTAGACAGGCACACAACGGGCTAAAATATGTAAAAACTGATCAATATAGGGCCTAACTCTGAACGATTTACATATAAGCATACAAATATTAAATTCTTTCTTAAGCATAACAATATTACAAATGTGTCTAATGAGTGTAATGATAATATTAAACTCTTTACAAAATAAGCGATAAAAACGGGGGTTTCGCGAGTATTATAAATAAAGTGTATCTCTGCTTCTAATTAAGCTAGATATGATTCATATAGTGACTTTCAAATTTGAACTATATGACATGATATATATCTATAATCAGATAAATTATATTAGAATAATTTACTTCATTTTGTTTAATACACCATGTTCACATACCCTGATGACATCGCAAGGCTCTGACACAGTGACCTACATTTTTAAATGCGATAATTCCAATACGATCACAAGTTTACGCCTGCTGAAAATGACCTAGTTTTCATAGCAACTTGAAATATTCGTCTCAATTTCTTGGCATCCGAGTATTTTGGTAGGCAGCGCGAGTGTCGTTTTACACCGCTGGCTGTGTAAACAAAATCGCTGTCGGTGTGACTGGGCCTCGCGCAGTAAATGAGTTAGGCGGCCCAGTCATACCGGGTAATGTTCACATGCTATTTAAGTTAAAAAGGAAAATTAGAATAAGAGCGTTTACACTTTTATCATGAAAGTGATCTATTCGCTCAATATAATGCAGCTCACGAAATATATTTCGTATAGCCCAAACTGTATCTGAAACTAAAGGTTAGAGCCACAGATTGCGACGGTACAAATACGCGTAGTAATTCCTATGGTCGCTCACGGCTGAGGCTTGGCCGAGACTTATCAAGTCAAAAATAGCTTTGTTAGAATCAGTAACATTTTACCTCTATTTAGCCATTTTAAGCTTGTTTTCAGCTACGTCGTTAACATTTTGTGGGGATGTTTTCAAAATTCGTGTGTAGATCGCTCTCATGCATCGCCATGATAATAAAATCGATTTCCTTGTTCAACCAAATTTCACAATCCACGCCCACATCTTCGCGGTGTACAGCTGTCCACGATTACACTTCATAGACCCCACCAACATAAACAGAGCCAAACATTACTTTCTCATTTTTTCAGAGGGCTCCCATCTTAATATTAAAGAGGATATATTGAAGTGCAAGTTCTCAAATTTTGACAGCTTTATCATTTTTTTAAACTATCAGGTCTAAATGTCGAGCTTATACTAACAAGGCTATAGCTAATCTATGAACGCCTGTGATTTTATTTCAGCGGGGTTTAACTGGGATCTTCTTTGATGACATTTGGATCCTCAAATAATCAACTCTTCAATTATTATGGGGCGACTAACGAAGATAGGCTCGTGAGCTCGTTTGAGTGATTTTTTTCAACATTTTTTCAACATTTCAACACGTTTATTTAAAGCAACACGACCAGGCCGTGTTGGTCGTGTTGCTTTAAATAAACGTGTTGAAATGTTGAAAAAATATTGAAAAAATCACTCTCATGCAAAAAGTAGTATTTTTATTTTGGCTTTTTTTATATGGCCAAAATATGCGAACATGTCCATATACTAGAATTGTCTTTTAAAATTTTGGGTTGTCGTGGCAACGTAGCAAATGTGCCGAAAGTCCCATTTATCAGATCTTCCTGGATAACTTATTTTGGACATATATATACATATGTATTTGTCAAAGAACGTGTACTTGCACTTTAATACTTTTGAAAATCAAGCTGTACTTGTACATGTCCTCGTGATTTTTTACTAGAGCACCTTTGTCCAGTACTCGCTCCAAGCCTGGTTTATACTGATTTTAGCTATTTATTTCACACTTTCAATACACTCTTTGCACAATTCTGCGCGTAGACACCACTTCATATACCTATACAGACATTGGGACCGATCCAACCACTTTTTAGTACTAGCGATTCCACAGAACATCGTTCAAAAACTTACAATACAACAAGATCCGGCTTGTCTGGAGCATCTTCATAATTGCTCAAGTAAAATTACGTATATTTCTGTGAATATTTGTATTATTATCTTGTAATTTTCACAATTAAAATCACCCGCCGAAAGCGTCTGAGTTGCAAATTTGTATACTGACATTATGACAATTTAGATATTATTCTGCTGTGTGACAGGAGTATTCAGTTTTCGCAAGCATGAGCGAATTCGTTCGGTACCCAAATGAAATGAAATGAATCGGGCTTTAGGCCACCTTTGTGCACATATAGGCTAAACTGGGCCAGGAGAATCTCCTGAGGATGGTGAGATGACTGAGATGACACTGCCCTCCAGACACAGGATTCGAAATTCGAGCCCTGGCAGTCTGAGGCCGAGCACGCTACCTCTCGATCACGGAGGCTCCCCACAATACTGACTCTCACACGTGGATGGGGAAGAAACATCTTTGTTTCTTTCAAACCGCCGAGATCGGGAACCGAACCCCGAACTCTGGCGTGAAAGGCAGCGGTGCTAACCACTACCCTAGGGCCCCCGCCCGTTCGGTACCCAGCAAACAGCGTCGCAGAAGATGGGCCAGCATCACATCAATATTGTGTCTCGTGTTTGCTGGGCCTCTCAAAATATTGATCCTTCCCAGCAGGCACAATAAGCTGAATCAATGTTAATTAACCTCTTGAGTGCCACTATGATGACTTAAGTCGTCATACTTTTGTCGCTCCCCTGTGCCGCAATGACGACTTAAGTCGTCATTTGTCAAGTATTTACCAATAGTCCCCGTGGCACGAGTAGGACCCGTAATACATTTATGTCTGCCTCAGAGTAAAGGGTGGGGAGTTCGCGGGGATCCCATGCTTAGCGTCACATGATCACTGCATTTGGTCACATGATCACACAGAGATCACGTGGTACACTTTTTCCCTCCTTGATATGCTTATTTGCATAAATTCATGGATTCCGTCGGCCATATTGAATTTTTTACTTTTGAAAGAATATTCCTAGAATCTTATGTAATACCTAATTTCTGACTAATTTGTGTACACTGATTCCATTGGCATGGTTATTTTTACGATTTAAGGTCATCTAGAGGTCAAAAACAAGATGGTTGCCATCGCGGCCATCTTGAATTTTTAACTTTTGACAGAATAGCCCTAGAATCTTGTGTAATATCTCATTTTTGACTAAATTAAATACACTGAATTCAGTGGAATGGTTATTTTTACGTTTCAATGTCATCTGAAGGTTTAAAACAATATGGCCATCAATAACCAGAAAATACTTGAAACTGTAAAAAGTGTTCCTATTCAATAATTTATCTGCTTTGCCCTTGAAATTACCTTTATATGACCTTGTCATAACCCTGGTATAGAACCCCAGTAAAGGGCAACCTCATGCCATGTCACCTTTATTACCTAGGTGTGGTTGCCTCAGGTGTTTTTTGACTTGAAGCCCATGTTCTATAAAACTCCAATTGACTTCATTTTGCACTGATGTTACGCGCTGGTACAGGGTGTGATATAAGAGGGGACGGGTGATATAAGAGTGGGTTATTACCCCTCCAAGCCACGTATAATCACTGTACCCCCTAGGATGCGTGTTTGAAGGCTTCCCAGTCACAATATGTCAACTGCAGCCTTGTGGAAAAAACATATGGAAACTGTAAAATATGTTTTTATTCAATATTATAGCTGGTTTGACCTTGAAATGACCTTGATATGACCTTGACCTGACCCTGCAGTAGAACCCCAGCAAAGGGCAACCCCAACCCATGTCACCTTTAGTACCCAGGTGTGGGTGCCTCAGGTGTTTTGTGACTTCAAGCCCATGTTCCACATGACTCCAATTGACCATTTTTTGCATTGAATTTAGTGTTGATAGAGGGTGTGATATAAGAGGGAAAGGGGCATAAAAGAGTGGGGTATTACCCTTGCAAGCCACTTAATATTCACTGTACCGCCCCTAGGATGCGTGTTGGAAGGCTTTCCAGCCAGAATATGTCAGCTGCAGCCTTGTGAAACACTCCTTTGCAACAAAAAACTGTAAAAAATGTTTTTTATTCAATATTTTAGCTTGCTTGACCTTCAAATGACCTTGACATGACCTTGACATGACCTTGGGGTAGTACCCCTGTGAAGTCTAACCCCAACCCAAGTCAGTTTATAGCCAGTTGTGGGCCCATCAACTGTGGGCAAAGATAATTCACATGGAAGAGTGTTCCCCTAAAACTCCCTGTGTTGGCCTTATGTTGCGTGGCACAGGGGAGCACAATAGGCCTGGCACTCAAGAGGTTAACAACGTTAAACTGGCATTGATTCAATGGCTTGGGCCTGAAGGGTTATTACGTAATGAACCCTCATTCCAACAAACTCAACTCGTTAAAACAATATTTGGACCGATCGGTTCACCGTTGTAGAAGGTGGGCCTATGTTCGACCAGCATTGGTTCAAAATTATTATTCCCATGCTGATTCTACATTAACCATTCAGTCGCTTACATTAACAATTTAATCGTTTGAAATATGTTTCACTAGGCAAAAATAATATCACTGTTATTGTAATTGTAATTGCTTAAACATCAAGTTATGAAAATATCATTACTTTTCATCCACTTGAAGCTGTGGGTCGCGGTAGTCAACATTGGTTTATCTCAGCGTGTTAACATGTTTAAGGGTAAAAGCCCCATAGGGCAAGTTATGCATTTATATTACTGTACATACTATCGTATGCCATAGAGAAAATAAAACATGATATCTGTTTATGCGCACTGTTGAATGAAAATTAATCTACGATTTTGCACGAGACATGCACAGTTACCAGCAAAATGTTTGATCCCTTCGGGCTTTGACCGTTCAAGTACAGTCAGCACATGATATCAAATATGTCAGTATATTATTGTTATTTTCAATACTCATTTAGCAAAATGTGGGATAAGTGCAGTTTTCTAGAGCCGGATAAAAAGCGTAAACATTTTAACCCTTTAACCGCCAAATTATTCAATCTGAATTTTCACCCACTTGAAGTTGGGTCTCGCTGACGCGATCCACAACTTTAAGTGAGTGAAAATTATTCTGATTTGACAAAATGGAGGTCAACAAATTCCAAATCTTGCTGATTAATGTCATTTTTTTTCTTTAACAGGTTTAAAGCTGATATGTAATGTCCTATAAAAAAATGTAAAAAACGAATATTGACGGCACCGGCGGTTAAAGGGTAAACATTTTAATTTCAACCAAAAATAACCTAATAACCTTTTATAACTCATAATTCTCATTGCAAACAGATTCTATGTCTAGTCAACACCGGTTCTAGAATATATTTGAATAAAAAAACATTTACATCATAAAAAATGATCTGATTGACAAATATTTTTACTATTTATGGAGAAGTGTGAAAAGTTTAGAAAATTAATGGCTTGTTTAGTTGTACATTTCGTTTTTAACAAAAAGCACATATTTTATGTCCACGTTATTGCACTAGATACTAGGAACATAAAATATGTTGGTATATTATTTTAAATTTGACTACTTATTGGGTAAAATGTGGAATTCGGTCGATTTTCTCGATTCGGACGAAAAGTGCAAAAAATGTACGTGCAACACAAAAAACATGTCATAATGTTAATAATGTGTTAATTTTAGGAATATTGTTTAATCAAAAAAATTATACCATACAAAATTAGGAAGATAAACAATTATTTTCACTTTTTTCGCCAAATTTCCAAATCACCAAGCTATTATACATCAGTACCAGCTATGGTGACAAGCAAGAATCCACAAGCTCCGAAACTAACAGACCTCACTAAACCGTATTAAAAAATCTATATTGTCAATATATGATGGTATTAGTCAGCCAATTACCAGCAAAGATGAACACAAGGTGGACCATGTATCATGATCATGGGCAGCATATCATAGCAATCGAATTGCTGATACTAGGAAAACGTCAATTAGTGTTCTGCTTCCATTATTTAAAAAGTACTCAAAATATGTTGCTATGATAAAACATTTAATGGACTTAGTAAGGAATGCTGTCAATATCGTCAAACATGGGTAGACATCTGTTATAGCATGTGAACAACCAAAGCTTCACATGTCAAGAAGACAGCTACGGCTCAGCAAGTGACAGCTTGCGCCCCAATACGACAAGATGCCTACACCAAAAAGCCACTGAAATATCTAGAGAAAATTGGTCCAAGGAGTGAAGTACAAATAGTGTACAGTTCAAATTTTGGGGAGCGGATTTAAAAATTGAGTTAACAATTCTCATATGGGACAAAGCCATCCACGAGGGAAATTTGCCATTGTATGTGGAGACATTATCAGCTGTGGAGTGGTTGTTTCATGCCCTTGACCATTACTTCCTGCAACATGTCAATTATCTGAAAAGAGCTATGTCACATATGGTGAATCGTTTCATGGATACTAGTGGAGATCTACTGGTTCTAGACACTAGAATTATTGTTGACTTTACTGTGGTTGATTTATATCCAGTTATACTATATAAAGACTCATATCTTCGGTCTAAGATAGTGATTGCTATGATTATGTTGAAAACTTGACGACCGAAGCCTGATACGTTGAAACTGATACCATATTTGAAATCATTGGGCCTGAAAACATAGGTATAGACCGCCATTTTGAAAAATAGAGCTGGGTGTGATGGAGAGATGGGTGTGATGGGGAGCTAGGTGTGATGGGGAACTGGGTGTGATGGTGAGCTACTGAGAGCTGGGTGTGATAGATAGATGGGTGTTATGGAGAGCTGGGTGTGATAGAGAGATACATAGAGATGGGTATGAAAAAGAGCTACTGAGAGCTGGATGTGATGGGGAGCCACTGCGGGCTGAGTGTGATGGTGCAATACTGCGACTAGGTGTGATAAATGGGTGTGATGGAGAGATACTGGCATACTGAGAGCTGGCGTGATGGAGAGCTGTGTGTGGTGGTGAACTACTGAGACATGGATGTGATGGAGAGCTGGGTGTGATGGAGAGCTGGGTGTGATGGATATCTAGTGAAAGTCGGGTATTACATAGAGAGCTGGGTGTGATGGATAGCTAGTGAAAGTGAAAGAGCTTGGTGTGATGGAGTGCTGGGTGTGATAGAGAGCTGGTAGTGATGGGAGAGTTACTGGGAGCTGGGTGCGATGGAGAGCTGGGTGTGATGGAGAGTTACTGAGAGCTGGGTGATGGAGAGCTAGGTGTGATGAAGAGCTGGGTGTGATGGATACCTAATGACAGTTAGGTTTGACATGGAGAGACGGGTATGGAGAGCTACTAAGTGCTGGTTGTGATGGCGAGCCGGGTATTATGGAGAGCTACAGATAGCTGGGTGTGGTGGAGAGCTACCGAGAGCTTGGTGTGATGGAGAGCTGGGTGCGATGGTGAGCTACTGAGAGCTGTGTGCGATGGAGAGATGGGTGTGACGAAGAGCTACTGAGAGCTGGATATGATGAAGAGCTACTGAGGTGTACTCCCCCTGTGATGCAGATTTATTATCTTAGACTATCTTTGCCCCACCGCCTACATACTTCTGCCAATGGGCCTATTCGTGTTCTACTTGTACTAGTGTCAACAGAGATTAAGACAAGTTTATCATTAAATGTTAATTACTTTACAGATTGATGGTTTTATGGTGATCAGATTATCGATTAGCTTAAATGAAATTTTACGTGGAATGCAAAACCTCCTAACTGTCAAATAAATTCAGACAATTTAAGGTCAAAAACACCTATCTGATGCTATTATTGTATCATTTATTTATTTTTGTCAATAGGGGGCCTACATTTCTACAAAAGGTGTAGATAATAATTAATAATATACATAGTCATAGTCAATATCTATGAAAAGTTAAAATCTAAAAGATAGGAGGTTTTGCGTTTGCCTCATCTATCTGTTAGATAGTTGTTTTTGCGCTTTCACCATCGATATAATACGCTAGCCAAACCTCTGTGTGGCTAGTGTACTGGTAACGTATTTGTTGCGTGGGCAGCCCGCATGTCCAGTGTTCCAATATCAGATGCGGTGGATTATGAACAGTATTTTCCCACATCGCGATATTAATACGCTAAAAAAATCACAATGCACATAGGTTGAGAGAGGGTGATTAAGAGCATTGGTAGAGCGCCTGACAGTAGTAGTAATAGATAGGTCAATATATTAGGATTCAAAGAGGAGAGATTCTGTGAAACTCAATGACCTCGACCTCTTTTGTATTCACCGAGCTAGCTAATACAATGAAGTATGGGAGAGGGTTCTTATATACCCTTATTTTCACCGAGTGACATCACTGCGTTTCACAGAATGAAGTATGAAGGAAGGGATGTTATATAACCTTGTTTTCACCGAGTGACGTCACTGCGTTTCACAGAATAGGCGCAAGGAGACCTCATTAATTATTCATGAGGGGTGGGGGCTAATTAGAGGGGTCAACCTACTTAGTGAGGTCAGATCAGATGTTTATCTTAATTAGAGGGGTCAACCTAATTAGTGAGGTCAAATGAGATGTTTATCTTATTGTCAATCTAATTAGTGTGAGATCAACCAAGGGAGGGAAAGGTCAATTACGTAAAAATTATGTTAATTAGAGGGGTCAACCTAATTAGTGAGGTCAGGAGTGAGATTATTAAAACAACATGTGGTGCATAGATCATTATCTTAATCAGGAGTCATCAAAACAACATGTGATACATAAATTAGTATCTGTATTAGGACGTCACCAATCAACCATTATATAATTTTTATCTTATTGCAGAATTGCTAATAATAAGATTTTTGTAATCAAATGAGCAAAAATATTTAAAAAGACGATTGGTAAAAAATAATTTATCACCAACGAATATAATATTTGCATACATACCTGAAGCAATTAATTATTCACCTGTCCACCCGTCCGTTCAGAGCATTAGTCAGATAAAGTAGATTTTTTATTCACCGAGAAAAGATGGATCATAGAATTATTCAATAGGATCAATATGGACAAAACCCTGGCCTATTTTGCAGAATATGAATACTTTTTCTCTTCATAGTTATTTTCCGACCTGAAGGTATAGGTTTTTTGTAGGATGACCCAGTTACTCCAGGAGCATCAGGGATCAACCCAGAAAAAATAGGTAAAAGCAGATTTTTTGACAACAGGTGCCAAATATATCATAGACCTCTAGCCATGGACTATACTAACTTGAAATCTCACGACACTGATTCATGTGTGGGAGCTTCCGCCTGCGAGAATTGGCGGTAGAAGGGATAGTTTACTTCCGCTGTAAACAGTCAACCATGTGCTTTTTTATCATTATCCTTGGGTATGCTAACACATTTTAACATTGTGATGATCACAATTTCACTCACAGTCAAATTAATGATTATCATCAATATATTTCAAATAGTAACAAATGTATTCGATAAATGAATAAATTATAATAGTTCCTTCTGCTTCATTATCAAAAGTATTTAAATATTACAACAAGAACAAAACATCCAAGCATATAAAATATTCTTCTCCCGTGAAAATGTGCTATCGTTCAGAGCACATGTGGGGTCTATACATGTATTCAATTCAATATGACAATTGTCCGAATTAAGATCTACTGACATGCTGGCTTAGTATACACTACAGTAAAGTTTGAAACAGCTTCACTTTGGCGTCTAATTTAAATTGAAAACCTCAATTGTCATTTTTTAATGTATATATTTAGCATAAACATAAAAAATGCATTACTTTGAACAATTAGTTGGTTCAGTAATTTAAATTATAGTGACAAAATAGCCCAAATTACTCGCCTGTCAAGCCGATGAAAAACATATATTAACAGCAGGAAAGGTAGACCAGAAATCAGTTATCCCTTTTCCTAGCCGCGAATGCGCGCCGTAAGTTCACGACGATCTCGCGCCAGTTGATAATCCATATCTAGAGGTCTATGAATATATTGAGGATCAAAATGTAGTCACAAGTTTTCGGCGTGTTCTTCCAGCACAAAAAATATAGATTTTTCAAAATGACTGCCACAACGCATTCAAAAACTTATTTGAAAAAATTATGTATGGAAGTTGTTTTAATAATTATCTAAGAAAATAATTTTCAAATAAAAACCAATTTGCATCCATTCAAAATGGCCACTATCAGCCATTCTGATTGTTTTATATACACCTAGAATCTAATGCAATACCAAATTTAGCAATACCAAATTTGTGACTAATTTTATTACATTCATTTCATTTTACGTGTCAATTTCATCAAGAGGTCAATAGACCAAATGGCTGCCAATAACGACCATGGAAATTATATCTTTTCATCATTTTTTTCGCATTTCAAGGCTATCTAGAGGTCAAAACAAAGAAAACTACCTATAGAATTAGCAATTTTCACCAATGTTGTTCATGAATGTTAATCGTGAATTAAAAAAATAGTCTTAGAGTGCAATGCAATATATCATTATCGAATATTCAATTTTGGATATCCATATTCACTTGAAGTGGTTATATTTAAATTGTAAGATGATAGGTAAATCCAAAATTGGTGCGAAAAACATACACAAAACCAATATATTAGGATTCTTAACTTCTGAAATAATAGAAAACGAAACCTGAATGTAATGCCTCATCTCAGCTAATTTAAATACCCTGATGTATTTACGTTTCAAAATCATCTGGAGATCAAATATAAAATCACCACGGTAAAGAGATACATATCCTCTTGTGATGCCGGATGAAGGCCATACAATGTACAGGCCTATATAATTATAAATATATGTTTCATACATTTCATACAGGGATCAACTCGAAAAATACAATCAATTATCATTATGAAAAACTGTAAATTGTATGAACATACTTATGAAGTGTTCATGTGGCGATGCATAATAATCCTAGAAAACCTTCACAAATACAAAAAACAAAAATGAATCTCTTACAAATGTATTTATTCTTAAAAATGTCAACTTTAGCGAGTGTAATTCCTCAATTTACCTCCAAATCTCTGGGTTGCCCTCTGAAAATCTGACAATCATGTATTCTAAAAGCATGGCCAACTGCAATGACCTTAGGTTTATTCTTCAAAGCTTCACTACTCAGATGCAAGACAAATATTTCATAGGAAGTGCTTTCTCGTGAGCTATTCTACTATACCCCTAAATTGGGCTTACGTCAAGTCATGCGTTTAACCCCCCCCCCCCCCCCCCACGCAATTATATGAATCCTTAGTTTAAGTTGACAATCAGAACTCTTGACAACTACAGTCTATATATCGTTTATCCTCCCAATCTATGGGATGATATATTTTGTATCCATTATTCAAATTGCTGACTTAAAAATAATCTATTCACAGCAAAAAATATTGCATTGAAATCAGTGAATTTACATTTTTCTCACACAAATCAATATTTGTATACAGTCGTCTAATAGATTTTATCACATCACATTAACGATTTTGAGCTCCGATATGGAAATTTGTTTAATAATCATAGAAAGCCTTCATGACCTTGAGATGACCTTAACCCCACATCCAAAAAGAATAAAATGCTGACAATTTTTTACTAAAAGATAACATCTTACTGGACAGTTTCAGTGCTTCTTCAAAAAAAAAAGATTCCAATATCCCAAAAACACACAAACATTAATTACCAAAATTATATGCCAACAATACATTTGGTGCTCCAGAAAACAAAACATCAGGGAAACTTGGGGCTTTTGTCAGCATGTTCCTATAACTACATTTGGGATCATTGCATAAAAATAACTTTTACGAATTATTTCACTTTTGACTAATATTCTACATAATGGGCCTGGATTAAATATTCAAACGGCTAATATGAGAGAAAGCCCATCTTCCCAGATGTTTGCCGAAGCTTTGTTTTAATGACAAACCCTACATTATCCAATCTGAAAGTACTAGCTCTCTGCCTCTTTCTCTCATACACACATATTTACAAAATGTCTTTGTGATTATTAGGATACATAACCAATATTTATATTGCACATTTTATTCGATTCTAATTATGAAAACAATCTATGCAATTTGTATCTATCTTTATTCTTGGTGCCAAAACAATATCCGTTGCATACTCACTGGGCGTACGACGTTATCGTGACGTCGAATCAACGCACTTGCCGTTGATTCAACGTTGCAACAACGTCGTGTGTCCAGTCGGCAGCCGTTCTCAGCATTCACAGCAAACACATAACGTTTACAGTGAACCATTATTTTTTTATTTAACATTTTTTCTAGAAATTAGTTATCATGAATGATCAAAATCATTAGTGCTATTGTATAGCTATCGTTTGTTGTTTCATATTGAATAGTGAGGTTGCTACTTGATAGCGGCACTACAGTACATTAAGGTAGTTTTCACGAATTATATGTATGAATATATTGCCATAATGTTTTTTTCTGTTATGTTAATGT
Source organism: Flabesymbios commensalis (assembly GCA_964017125.1). Lineage (NCBI taxonomy): Eukaryota > Metazoa > Annelida > Polychaeta > Terebellida > Flabelligeridae > Flabesymbios > Flabesymbios commensalis. The sequence continues at coordinate 62,860,802 of OZ024914.1, read as the reverse complement.
ATATATGTTTGTATATTCTTGGTCAAAAATAAATATGTCTGTCTGTCTGTCTGTTACCACAACGTTTGTTTACAGTTGCATTTAGGTTCTAATTCTAAACAAACGTTGTCACAACGTTATTATGATGTTACTCAGTCAACATTTCAAAAAATCTACATTTTTAATCTAAACCTGAAATAATATTAATAATAATAATAATAATAAGCTTGTTGTGCATAAGGCCAAATACAAATATGTATCTGACCTTCAAACAGATAAATTTGGGCATTAAATTCCCCAGGTTGGCCTACTAGTATGTTTTTTTTGTGTATTTTAGGTGTTTTTTACCCACTGGGAATTGTGAATAGCTTCAGCGAGACACAATTTTGTGTGTGTAGTTTTTTTAAATAATATTCAGTGCTTTAACCTTTTCAACCGCCATATTATTTAAAATTAACTGGAATTTTTAACCCCTCGAAGTTGTTTCTCGCTGACACGATCCACAACTGCAGGTGAGTGCAATTTATTCAGCTTTGAGGTCAACTATTTTCAAATGGTGCTGCTTGATGTCACGTTTTAGTCTTTAGTATGTTAAAAAGGTGTACTTATAATGTGCTGATAAAAAATGACAAACCGAACATAGTCGGTACCGTTGGTCAAAGGCTTGAACAGCATGGAATCATTTTGTATATTTAAGTTGCCTATTGATCTTCTTCACTGTTTTATTTGCCGCCGTGTCGCATACACCTTGTCATTCACGCTAATAACATCTTCTTTTCTGGTCATAAGTAGTCTTCCAAATATGGCCTGACCTTTGAAATCTAAACTTCTCCCATCAGATTTGTGTGTCTTTCTCAGAGTGGCCAGCGGTTCAAAGTCTTTACTTTTCAGCCCTGTGTCAGGGTCTACTGTGGTGAAGATGCACCTTGGACAGTTCCACGTCCCTTTCAACTCAGCGTTACCCACAACCACCTCATCCCAGTCGTCCTCGGCGTATGCGTCACAGCCAGCTACCAGAAGGCCCGGCCGGAAGTTGCGCGCAGACACAGGAAGCTGCAGGTGAGAATTGAGGTCAGCCAGAGAGGCCTCACCCAGCACCTGAAACGGGCTGATGTCAGCGTAAGCCACCACATCATCAGCCAGAGCTGTGGAATGCTTGGTGTTCAGGTAGCACTGCTCTGCCAACTTCTTCTTCCTCAGAGACGGAGCGCTGTGGATCAACCGGAGTCCTGAATGACCCAGAAAAGTATCAAACCATTCACCAGCTTCCTGCCCACAATCAACCCCTTCTGTGTCCTGTACAAGCTCTGGCATGTGGAACGTGAAGATTTGTCCGCGATCTGGAGCTGCGGTCATAATGGGCACGCTTATCCTTGGCATACCTTTAGCATTTAGCGTTAAAGTGTTTCCTTTCACAGTGGGATGCACCAGCACCATGCGAGGATTCAGTTTTGCGCGTATCGCCGACATTTTACCACTGCGATTGTCTGTGGCCACCACAACCCAGCATCTATCCTTAAGATTAGGCTGATCGACATCCTGCGACAAAAAAAACAAATAAATTATCTTTGATTTCAGACAGGGTTATGTGGAGATGCACGTAGATCATGATGATGGTAGGCACAACAATATGATAATATATTATCCCTTACAAATAAAAATAATCATATATGTTTCTGCTTCATTTGAATACCTAGTATGTTATGGATCTACGGCCATTATAATTTGTTTCAATTCTTTCAGCGTGGGGACCGTCTTTAGACGTCAGAATCTGAATCTTTTAGACGTCAGAAACGGACGTCTGTGGACGTCAGATTCTGATGTCTAAAGACGGTCTCCGCGTCAAAAGGGTTAAACACAATGTTAATATCTATGTCAGTGTTTAAAAGTCACACCCATTTGACAGTTGTGAATTGCTACACGGTGGCAACGAGAAAAATGGGTGTTTGCTCTAGAAGAGAGACATAGGCCAAATTGGTTTCTATGTGGGGATGCTAAACATTCACGATTATTAACAACTCCCAACAACCATGAGAGGTTGAGCTAATGCTGGTGTAATGTCGGCCAGCGTCGCAGAAATTATTGATTTAATGTGGAAACATATTGTGGATTGATTGTGTATGATTTTAACATAAAGGAAGAAAAGATATGCATTTTAGAACTTGCTAAAATAATACAAAATGAGTGTTGGTATGGATAAGCAAATAACGCGACAACACTGGATCCTTAAAGCGCTAAATTAAGTAATTCTCACCCACCTGAGGTTGTTTCTCGCTACCGCGACCCACAAGTGGGCGAATAGTACACATATTTGTTTAAGTCAAGACCAAACTGTTGCAGATGTTGATGTTTAAACACTCAATTTATTCCCAATAACAGTGATTTGATCATGTAATAAAAAAGATTGATAACGACTATGATCCTGCTCAGCGCTCAACCCTTACAGCGCGGGGATCGACTTTAGTCGTCAGAATCTGACGTCTGTAGACGTCAGAATAAAGTCAATCCCCGTACTGCAAGATTAAAAATATTTATAATGGCCGTAGATCCATAACATAGGTATTCAAATGAATCGGAAAGAGCTAACTAAGACATTTATGATGATTTCAAATTGCAAAAAAAAACCTTTGGCCTCCAAGGTTTTCATAAAAAATTCAGCGCTCAAAGGGTTATGATAGGATTCCGTACACACCGAATGCGGCATGCAGAAGACAGTTAAGTAGACAGTATGTGGCATACGAATGCGTTTTTAGTATACGGTACGAATGCGTTTGTTTCGCAGCAGAGATAATTCGTCAATGACACTCAAAAACTCTTGCAAAGTCGCATCACATTCAGACGTATCGAATCGCATCCCAAGAAAACACATGTGTATAACATTTGTACAATGCTGGAACAACGTTGTGTTCTCTGGGTAGGCTACACTGATTTATGTTGTTTTGAATGTTGCTGCATTTCTGCATGCACCATTCGTGCAGTTTTCCAAAATATTTATGCTATTACAATTTATAGTGAGTTAATAATGTGGGTATAGGTAATAATGTGCTAATTGTAGTCACGATATTGTGCACGTTAATTTCACGTTTTTCAGAATAATTATACTGTACATCTGGTAATATTCGCGAGGTTTTAAACATGAGAAAATTACCAGATCTCCAGTATTAGTGTCCAGTGTGCAGTGCTCGTTTTAACCCTTTAAGCGCGAAGACCGACTTTAGAAGTCAAATTCTGACGTCTAAAGTTGATCTCCGCACTGAAGGAGTAAAATATTTATAATGGCCCTTAGACCCATAACATAGGTATTTAAATGAAGCAGAAAGAGCTGGCTAAGACACTTATGATGATTTCATATTGAGATTTACCGTCAAGGTTTTGAGAAGTTGAGCTCGCCTATTCCATCACCTGTGTTATTGGACCGGGTGGGTAATCCAAGCAGACATTGACCCATCAGTATACCAACGTTGGGTAGAAATATCGTGCCAACATAAATTTGTATGGCTCCTGTGGCATTTTCATGTTGCTGAGACCTTTAGAAAAAACCCTTCGTTGTGACTGCTAAATACATTTGATGATGTAGCTGATGATAAGAGAGAAGTGAGAATTTAAGAGTGCAAGTGTATTTATTAATAAATTAATTCTGTACTTTTTATCGCTGGGTCTACATAATTATAATACTACTCACGAAAAGCATCACTAGCTACATAGGATTTCTTCCATTCAAATTGGATTTATTTTATTGGTCTCTATGTGTGGTTTATTTGTAAACTAAAAAACATTAAACAGTGTTAAATGTTTAAACTCTTAATTACGCTACAAATCCTTCCCAGCTAAATTGTTATCTTGTTTCCCATGCATTGTTGACACATGCCTGAACAGATATAATAACTACTCATCAGACGTTAGTTTTTGTTTGTGCATATAAATTATCAAAATTGTCATTTACTTTTGAAATGTTGACCCAGTTAACATTACACCTGTCTTCATCTATAGATTATTACCTCCGCCAAAGAAGGCTATACGTTTTAGTTGTACTTGTTTGTTTGTCTGTCCGTCCGCCAACAGGATTACTTAGAACGTAATGAACGGATTTGCGTGAAACTTTCACCAGAAGTGTGTCTCGGGCCAACTATCCATTAACCCTTTAACCGCCAAATTATTCAATCTGAATTTTCACCCACTTGAAGTTGTGTCTCGCTGACGCGATCCACAACTTCAAGTGACTGAAAATTATTCAGATTTTGGCAAAATGGAGGTCAACTGTTTTGAAATATTGCTGATTAATGTCACATTTTATCTTTGTCACATGTTTAAAAGGTGGTACTTAATGTGCTAATAAAAAATGAAAATCCGAATATATGCGACACCGGAAGTTAAAGGGTTAACCCTTTCCATGCGGCTCCCGGAGTTACAGTTCATCACTGGTAATTCCAGTACTTACAAGGCCATGTGTGTGAATTGCCACCAAATTGTGTAAGGGAACATTCGGATGACATTTTTTTACCCATGTATGTAGAATGTTCCCCTGCTTTGCTAGTGGGGGGGGGGGGTAATGACCACTTATCAACCCCTTAAATGCTGTAATCCCGTCACAACATGTTTCATCGCCGTTTAATTCCTGGGGACGGGGTACTTGTAGTATAATTATTCTGATTTAACAAACATAACCTATGTCTCTAGTCGCAAATAATAACATGATCTGGGATTGTTCTTAAACTAGGTATCACTTCAAGGTCATGCCGATGTAACCTCAAGGTCATTTCAAGGTCAAATTGGCAAATATTAGATAAAATAATGATTCTTGTCATTTGTGAGCCCATATAAAATGACCTTGAGATGACCTTGGCGTGTTTTGTCGAGGTAGCCTTGTAAACAAGTCCTGACCATGTCACCCTTCACGCCCAGTGATATTATAGGCAGGGGTAAATATTTTTTACTTGAGAAAAAAATAAAATAAAATTTCGAGTTGACCTTGGAAAGTTCATAGAATTGCCACCAAATTGTGTAGGGGAACATTCAGATGACATTTTTTACCCATGTATGTAGAATGCTCCCCTGCTTTGCTAGTGGGGGGGGGGGGGGTATTAACCACATATCAACCCCTTAAATGCTGTAATCCCGTTACAACCTGTTTCACCGCCGTTAATTCCTGGGGGCGGGGTACTTCTAGTGCCTAATTATTTTCTGGTGCCTAATTATTTTAATTATTTTAACAAACATGACCTATGCCTCTAGTCGCAAATATTAACATGATCTGGGATTGTTCTCAAACTGGATGTAAATATGGCCTGAAATTAATCTTTTCCTTTAATTTAATTCCGCGAATAATGAACGATTAGCCCAAGAGAATTCCGCATGGAAAGGGTTAAATGCTGGAGCTGATCCGGATCACCATCCCGGATTGTGTCAGAATATTTGTGTATCGGGCAGAGACGTGAATATATTAATCCCCAATTTGTCAGCTAGCTTTGGCAAACATTTTTTTCATCTTCGCGTACCTATTTTTAATAGCATAAAGCAAAAAAAAAATAATCAGAGTATTTAGCTTCAGCATTTTTAATACCAAAATGTCACCTTTCTTGAAAATAAAAAATATTCTAGAAAAAAATATTTATTTTCTAAACTAGTAAATCGTTCATTACCTAATTATTTTCGGGATAATAATTTTGTATCAACAACTAGTTTTGATATTCACGCACACACCCACCCTGCCCCGTCTGCCGTCTGCCGGTGGCAGACAACTGGATAGATGAAGATGGCACACACCACACTTCTTCGTCATAATACATGTACGTGACTGACAGTTAGTGCAGAAGGTGATCATATCTAGACTGGACTAGTGTAATGCTGTGCGTTTCTGGTCACGGAATACTGCATTTCTAGACTCCAGCGCGTTGAAAATATGACAACCCGACATAGCATATCACGCCCGCTCCGTAAACATGGTGGATTGGCTACCTATAAAACACCGTATTGATTAGAAAATCAGCTTTCAAGAAAGATTTAAAAACACACTTGCGTGGACGAGCGCCTGTAAATATTCGAGAACATGGGTTATATAAATGTAATAACCATAATGATCAATCCAATTTTACATTGTTGATAAAAGATATACTCTGTTAAAAAAATACACTAATTCTTTTTTTTTTGCGAATACATGTATGTTAAAAAATATTAGGAGGCTTTATCAGGTCATGTTTCGGTGCAATCATAAATGTGGTCAATATATAATAAACAAAAATATTATTTAGAAACAACTTTGTAGGGGCCTATGAGTTTATTAGTGTCAGGTAGCTTGGTGTGACACTTGACCCATATTCTCGTACAAGTTACGATATATCGTAAGCTTTTGGTTGGTCGAGATGGCCATCTCGACCAATCAAAAGCCTAGGATATAATATCGTAAATTGTACGAGAATACGGGCCTAAGATGCAAAAATACGCCAATATCAACGGTATTAATTCCGTGATTAATAGTGAGATAGGAAGAGCTATTATATCATTATTGACATAAGACCTATCCGACGGTATTACGCCCGACCTATCTGATCATGATATTATTGAGCAGTGATCTTTCCTAACAGATATGGGGGAGACCACCAAGACGACGCCATCTCAAATCAAGAAACACGGGATATTGCACAAATGCTGGTTTAACGTTGGGCCAGCGTCGAAGACGATGTTTCAACATTAAATCAACATCTCCTGTGTGCTGGGATGTTTTCATAAAATGTGGACGAACAAAATAATATTTGAATGTGCTTGCCTCTTATCATTATTAGCAGTACACAGAACACTGTGTATAATCTCTACGGCGGGCGGTGTAGATTAGCAGATACACTTACATCTATTTATCTTTTGGCTAGCCAATTTTAAATTCAATTACAAAACATCCATTTCTCACTAATCGTAAAAGGAGCACTGTGGCTGATTTTGCTCAAACCCAGAAAAATAGCACCCTAATTTTAATTTAACGATGTGACATTTTTTGTCAGGAGATTGCATTAAAATGTCAATGTATAGCATTGTTTTAATAGAATATGTCATTATAGCAGGACATAGCGTAATGTAAAGGTGGGGGTGGTTGTTATGTTCTTTTTCTCTTAAAACTAAATATTTTACTTTAGTTACAGATATTTTTATAGCTGACAATTTAGTGGGTCGCCACCGTAGTCATTTCGAAGGTATTTTCATTATTTCTCTCTAATTAAACATAATACGGTGGTATCTTTTACATCTATTTAATTTATTATATCGCTATATACTGTGATGTTGTGGGCTTATATGAATCATTTTTTTATTCCGATAGTGATACCAAAAGAGCAGAAATATTGCTTTTATTGCTAACCGGTAAATAGTGCGTAATCCCGGCAGTCATTTTTGTTCTTTTTCAATAACTAGATGTATGTGTTTACCATGTAAACACCCAAGAAGGCGCCCCCTCGCACTTTTCAAATAAGGGTTATACATTAATTATAATTTTACCAGATAATCAATTTGCATATGTAATTATCAAGTAATATTATGAGGCAGAGGCTTGCAGCTTCAGGCTGACTAGGTTCTATTTTGACCCCAAAAGATATTTTCCCGAACTTTCTGAAAAATTGAGGCAGTCTAGTAATTAATATTAGCGTCAGCCACGCAGTATGTTGAATATTGAGTGTATCGAATAAGCAGCTTTGAAGTTATCAGGATGACAAGGTTCTAATTTGACGAAAAAAGATTAAAGATGGCCGTCATGACCCAGATATTTTCCCGAACTTTCTGAAAAAAATGATGCAGTCTAGAAATTAATATTACTATGCAGTATGTTGAATATTGAATATATCAGATAAGTGGCTTTGAAGTTATCAGGGTAACAAGGTCCTAAATTGACGAAAAAAGATTAAAGATGGCCGCCATGACCCGAATATTCTTTCGAATTATCTGAAAAATTGATGCAAGGTAGGAATTAATACTACTATGCAGTATTTCGAATATTGAGTATATCGGATAAGCGGCTTTGAAGTTATCAGGGTGACAAGGTCCGAATTTGACGAAAAAAGATTGAAGATGGCCGCAATGACCCGAATATTTTCCCGAACTTTCTGAAAAATTGTTGCAGCCTAGGCAATAATACTTGCATCCAGTATGTTGAGCACAAAATGAATCGAAAAAACGGTTTTGTAGATATCAAGCAGCCATGGCCATGCACGGCGGACGAAACCGTACAAAAACGAAAAGCCCCCCCCCCCCCCCCTGGTATGGGGAGCCTTAATTAAACATAATTTTCTGATATCTTTGTACTTTGACAAAAGAGCAGAATTTTTGCTGGAATTACCAAATTTTTGAAAAAAAACTAAATTGAGATTGGGTCCATAGCTAATATGTTTTGGTATATAAGGAACTATCAATGTGCAAACTTTGGTGCTTTCATCACCAACTGAGCCATTCTATCACAAGTCTGCTGTACTGCCCCCACCTCACAGTCGAATAACATTATTCGATTTTACAGAATAGGCCTAATCGTGGGCAATATGTCAGACGCAACGTCCTGATTTTCATTGTCCATGGAAATTATTCGAAATAAGTCAATGCATGCGCCAATATGTGCGTCAATACCAGGTAGCCTACATGGGTTTAGATAATTAACCCTTTAGCCGCCAAATTATTCAACTTGAATGTTCACCCACTTGAAGTTGTGTCTCGCTGACGCGATCCAAAACTTCAAGTGAGTGAAAATTATTCAGATTTGACAAAATGGAGGTCAACTCTTTTCAATATCCGTTCTTATATATATAACTCTTTGAGAATGCCACACATAAATTACTGCATTCTTTTATGGGGTCAATCAAACAAACCGATTTTTAAACTACAGAAAAAAGCAGTGCGAATCATATATAAAGAACGTCGCCTCTCTCATACAGATCCGATATTTAAGAATCTAAATCTTTTGAAAATTAATTATATATACCGCCTTCGATTGATAAAACTGTACTTTAAATGTAAACAAAACCTTCTTTTTGTCTACTTTGATTCATTTGATCTGACACCTAACCATAGAGTTCATCAACATAACACACGAAATATAAATAAAATACATGAGCCTTATTACACAGAGCACTGTGTATAGCCTGTTCCAACCAGACACAGACGGCACACGCATCTCTAAGTGCCGACACAGGTGTATAACAGGTGTACGCCTCACCCACCCCTCCACCTCCATGAGATGTGTACACATCTGCGCTAGCCACTCACAGAACATTTAGCAGGACAGCCGGCCAATCACAAGCTTACTACTATCAGTCGAAAGTTAGAGTGGGGGAAATATGACGTCAGTCGTCTGCAAATTTTAACATGCAGGGATGCAGTGTCTAGCGGGGGCACTGTAGAGCCTTATGTAAGACATGATTTCGCTAAGACATGTAGCCGCTATGAACTGCCTATTCTTGTTATTAAAACATCACCATCTATCATACAAAAAGTAAACACCCACAGCTTTAAGGGGTTTTGCACTTTACACAAAAAAAATTAAATTTATAGACAACTACTCAACGACTTGTGATGTTTTTAATTGTTACTCTTGTATTAGTTTTCCTCATCAATAGTAATGATATTCCTCACTTGATACATATACTGCATAATTTTCTCGTTTCACTTTTTATAATTGTGATATTTAACTTGTTACTCTGTAATAGTATTCCTCATAAATAGCAATAGTATTCCTCACCTGTTTACATACTGCATAATTTTTCTCGTTTCCCTTTGTACATTTTTGATATTTAAAATTGTTACTCTTGTAATAGTATTTTCTCATCAAAGGTAATAGTATTCCTCACTTGATACACATACTGCATATTTTTTCTCGTTTCACTTTGTATATTTGTGATATTTTAAATTGTTACTCTTGTAATAGTATTTTCTTATCAATGGTTATAGTATTCCTCAATTGATACACATACTGCATAATTTTCTCGTTTCACTTTGTATATATGTAATCATTTCAAACACATACTGTATACCTGATTTACATAATAACTGAACTGTCCAAAGGGTGGCCTCTATGCCAGCGACCATATGCGGTCTTAATGGAGGTCTCCCAAACCATGTATTTACGGTTAAATAAACTTTCTTCTTCTTCTTCTTCTTCTTCTTCTTCTTCTTCAAATCTTGCTGGTTGATGTCACCTTTTTTCTTTATCATATTTAAAATGTGGTGCTAATAAAAAATGAAAACCCGAATATATGCGACACCGGTGGTTAAAGGGTTAAACTCTACCTGGGACGGTATTCTCAGACGATCTAATTAACATGACTAAAGAGAAGCTCAAGCTAAGATGATATGACTCGCTATATGAATATACCGAAAGAGACTTATAACCATCGTCGAAATCCATTATCTTAACCCTGATCCTAGATCCGGATCAAAATCCAGATCATCACCAAAATTTAATGGATTGGTCTTTGCACCTCCGTACAATCCGGAATGGATTCGGATCGAAATCCGGATCATCCCCAAAATCTAATCGAGTATTCTCTAACCCAAGAAGCAGACATACAAACAAACCAAAAACACAACCGTCCTGGTAGCGGGAATAATATAACAAGCCCAGTATGCTTGTCCTGTTCAGTACGATTCAGGTGATACGATTGATTGATGACATTGACCCCATGTTGGCCTGATGTTGGGAAATCGTCGTAGACAGTGGACCAGCAATAGGTGATAAAAAGAAATATTTGAAGCTGAACGTGTTATTATCATTAGGCCTATTTAATCGCTTATTAAACCCGCTACGTTATCTTATATTGTAGCGTGACCATTATCGTATTCAGCATAACCCGTAAAGCGTAGTGCAGTGCATTTACACAGTAGGCTACTGAAACATTATATTTGCATATTCTATATAGACTAATATACCGACTGTTGCTTGCAAAATAGGCCAAAGTGCGAACAAATCCACCTGTATTGATCCTAATAACCATATCGTTTAAATTTGCAGGTCAATTATCAGATCTTCTGCCATGTAAAGGCAAAACTGCTCACATTAACAGTAGGTAGTTACGGCTGTTTGCATAATTTGCATTTACATTTTCACCCACTTGAAGTTGTGTCTCGCTACCGCGATCCACAACCTCAAGTGGGTGAAAATAACATGGCAGAAATTGAGACCCGTCAATTCTGCAGGTGTTGAAAGAGAATGAAACACAACGACTTTCTACTGTAATTGACCATTTTAAATTTCTGCCATGTTATTTTCACCCACTTGAAGTTGTGTCTCGCTACCGCGATCCACAACCTCAAGTGGGTGAAAATAACATGGCAGAAATTGAGACCCGTCAATTCTGCGATGTTGAAGGAGATGTGAAACACAACGACTTTTTACTATAATTGACCATTTCAAATTTTCATCCCAAAATTTAATATCATCAAATCATCACGTCAACCGTTACAACGCCGACATGTTGTTGTATAAACCATGGGGACCAAAGAGTTTCTTTCAATTAGCATGATTAGAAATAATCATAAATATCTCCTTAGTTAGCTCTTTCTGCTTCATTTGTATACCTATGCTATGGATCTACGGCCATTATATTGTTTTAATCCATTCTGCGCTTAGACAATTTTTAGACGTCAGATGATGACGTCTAAAGACGGTCCCCGCACTTAAAGTGGTAAAGGGCTAAAGCTGGCTCAGCATTAAAATTCCAAAGGGACAGCATATGTTGACATGGCGATTTTGAAAAAGGAATTTACATGAGGTTATAATTATAGCCTATTGATCTTAACTAAAATTATAAAAATATGAACAATTACCCCAGCGAAAACAAGATATTAGGTTAATGCTGATTTAATGGTGACCCAACGTCTGCGACGCTGGCCCAACATTAAACTAGCATTCATTCAACTTATCTTGTTTGCTGGGGCCACAGAATGATGTACCAGAAAATGACCCAGTGAAAATGGATGGATGCCAGAAATTGGCGATGCAGTTACAAGAACTTGCTGTTGAGCGCATCTTGTCATGTGAAGCATACAAATATTTTATATCATCCCTTCGGAGCCATACACAATATTTGTATAACATTTGTACAACGTCGGTCCAACGTCTTCGACGTTGGTCCATCTTTGCACAAATGTTATACAAATGTTTTGTTTTTGTTGTAAATGGTTATATAGTCCATGGGCAAGAATTGGTCACCGTGTACACCCCCCCCCCCCACACTCTCCAAGCGTGGTACCATTTTGTTCAGGGGACTCCTGACAATGATATTAGCGATGTTACGAGAAAAAAAATTGGGACGAACGATGGGTTTCGGCCATTTTTAAACATGGCCGCCATGAAAAATTAATTTTGACAATATATCCAGTTATAATTGACATAGAATCAAAATTTTGGTGTCTACACCAATGTTTTCAGGGTCAAAGAGTCGAAGGAACAACTTATAAAAATTGGAGTATTTCCATGTGGAAAATTTGGAGAAATCCAAGATTACTATAGATATTTTTATGTATACAATGTTAGCAAATTTTATTTTGCTTTCAATATATAGACACCTGTGATTTTGTCATAAATAATTTTTGCCGGCGGCCATCTTGGATTTTTCTGAAATCTCCACATGCGAATGACCCAATATTTCTATAAGTGGTTTCATTCGATTTTCTGACCTTAAAAAAATAGGTGAAGACACCAGAATAGGGATTCTATGTCAATTAGAACTAGAGATATTGTCAAAATCAGATTTTCCTAGCGGCCATTTTTAAAAATGGCCGAGTCCCATATTTCGTCCCAGCTTTTTTTCTGGTAACATTCCCAGGAGTCCACTGAACACAATGGTACTACACTTGGAGAGTAGTGGGGGGAGCACGGTGACCAGTTCTGGCCTATGGACTGATACCTGCCACTCTAATTTGTGCCAGGTAGGACTGTAGATATCAGGACAGATTATGGAAGTCGTTAAATAGGTCAATTTAAAAAAAATCACACACATGACCCGTCACACTAAAAGGGCAGTGAAGTTATTTTTTTGTAGATTTGGTAGGCTTGTTCTTCCTGTTCCAGAAACTGAAAGAAGTTTTGTAAAATCTTTCCACTTTCGGGATTATTTTATGGGATTTTCAATTGAACAGCTTCTCGCAACATATAACGCTAAAATTGCATGTGCATTTAACCCTTACAGCGCGGGGATCGACTTTAGTCGTCAGAATCTGACGTTTGTAGACGTCAGATTCTGACAACTAAAGTCGACCCCCGCGCTGTAAGTATAAAAATATTTATACTGATCGTAGGCCCACACCACAGGTATTCGAATGAATCAGAAAGAGCTGACTAAGACATTTATGATGATTTTGAATTGAATAAAACCCTTTGGTTTCCATGGTTTAGACAAAAAATAATTCGGCGCGTTAAGGGTTAATGGGATAGTTTTCCAGGCCCAACTATGATATTGTACCCACTATTATAATGTGAATAGCAAATGTTTGACGGGGGTTGATATTATCACGTGACAGACTGAGCCGCTCTGTCGTTGGTCGGGGGTAGTATATTTTCATGCATGGTCACAATGTACCATAAAATTCAGCAGACTTTTCCTTTGGGAATTATTAATCTTAAAAGACGTTGAATTAATTATAAAAAAACGAATGGAGTATCACGTGCTCGTAAAATTGTAATTACAATCTACAATCTTATCATAAAATTATTTAAATATAAAATGTAGTAAGGGTGCAGTCCACCACCTATTCGACCTTCTAATACAGACAAAAAAAATAAATTTACAACTGAATATAATGTACTAATTATTGTATAATATTTGTTTGTTGTCTAATGAATATAACTAACCTTGGATTGTGTCCAAAACAACCTTGGCAAATTGTATAAATTATGTGAAACAGAGTGACGTCACCAAGAACCCTTTTTAATGGCAACCAGGTGAAAACAATGTTATATGAGACCTCTCCTCATACATCATTGTATTAGTTAACTCGGTGAAAACCTTGGATGTCAAGGCTATCGAGTTTCACAGAATAAATCTTTTTCTGCACATAAAAAGTAAAACATGATCATAGTTACGAGTTCGTTGCTATTAAGTATGATGTGTTTTTATGATTGCTATTAAGTGTGATGTAAGTATGATGTACGTCATTATCTTTCGTTTGCATTAAATTATTTTCCTATAACAATACCCATTACCAGCATCACTATGGTGCAATTTAATATTTTATTACCCAATTTAATATTGTATTACTTTTTATGTCCACCGTTTATGTCTGAAATTATCCCGTTACTTTATTGAATTGTGCTGATTCATTTTACATACATTTAGCCTTTATTAATTAAAATGACATTGTTTTAACATTAGCGCGTTGACCGACCTTAAAAATCGACCCTCACATTGAAAGGGTGAGATATTTATAATGGCCGCAGATCTATAACATAGGTATTCAAATGAAGCGGAAGGAGCTGACCAAAACATTCATGATGATTTCAAAATTGAAAAAACCTTTATATGGTTTAACAAAAATATTTCAGTGTTGTGAGGGTTTACCCTGTTATACAGGCATGATTCGCTACCTTCAACTACCGGACGGGGCTTGTTTCTGAGAGATATGAATGGCGTACCCCGTGTTTTCCAGACGGTCATTTCCTAATTAAAAACACGTGGTCTATCGATATATATATATATTATATATTTAGGTATCGCAGAACAAATTGCATAGCTCTCAGGATCTAAATCGTCCTGTAGAAACTGTTTTTACACATGCTATACAACATGTGTATTATGATACTTAATTTTCTGATTACCGACTGCAGTTTAAGATGTATATGGCGCAGTTCTTTCTGGCGCCCGCGTGTTCCGCGTACTGTTAACAGTGGTCTATCCCTTTGTTTAAGATGGCGAGCATGTTTGTATACTTCCAAACCATCCCAATTACCATGCTGACTAATAATATATGAGAAATATAAACAAAATTACATTTACAAATATTTTGCTCCGTATAGTGTTCGACATTTTCAATTATATGATGATACAACATAATATTGCTGTTTTAATTTGGTATTATTAAGCAGCCCTTGCCAAGGCGGGCTGCTTACTGTATTTCTCACGATCCGCCGCCGCCGCCGCAGTTATTTGTTTTCAAGATAGCTACTAATCTATCAACTTCTATTCTATTCAACTTAATGTCTCACACAAGGGTAGCCCATAACAAATTTTACACTAAAAAATCCAAAATGGCTGCCAGTCTATCGGAAATCTTGCATGCTAGCTGATCTATGAATGTCTGCTTCCTCACACTTCACATAGCCATCATATACCACTGGGGGATTTCTTCTGACATTTTGGTCCCCATATAATCAAACATTTAATTCTTAGGGCCATTAACAAAGAAATACTTGTTAGCGCGTTTCAGGAAAACGTTTCCAGCAGATCTTCTTCTTATTTGGCAAATATACACAGCAATGTCAGCCAATGACCTCAATAACTTTTGGGAGCAAACAATTTTAAAATAGTGGTCGAGCGATAACGGTGCTCGTTTCCGAAAAACTCTTTCTAGTTATATTGGTCTTCGACGTTGGTTCAACATTGCACAAATGTTTTTAAAATGTTCTGTGTTTTCTGGGCACCTCCGCAGCATATGGTGATAAGGTGAATATGCCTTTAAACAGTAAATAAAGAAGTTGAACCAATGTTGATCTAATGTTGGTCCAGCGTCGTCCAGCGTCGTAGCCGGTGGGTCAACATTAAACCAACATCGGTTCATTATTAAGTCTTGTCATTTACCTTGTGTTAGGTAAATTATAAAATTAGTATTAATTGATCTGTGGACGTGGCGTTAAGCATGATAAAGATGTAAAATTAAATAGAGCTATAAAAAAAAATTATACATTTCTTATTGACACATACCAATTTGGATTGAAAACATTTCACTATCATTTGTGTTATTCTTATAGCAAAAGTCACCTAAAATTGCGCGATAAGCTATTTTTAAATTGGGGGAAAAACCCACCACCGAATATACAGACTTTGGTGTGTCCAGGTGTGTGTGGCATGCAGAGAATCGAAATTGGCATATTATAAATGTAGAAGTTCCACTCGTTAATCACGTAATCAGTAATCAGTAATCAGTCATTATTAAATGTCTTCCTAATCGTAGACATGGTAGATACACTGCAAAACACGCTACATTGACCCAATGGTGTTTTAAAATGGGGCCGACGTCGAAGACGGTGGCACGACAATAAAATAACATTGGATCAACCCTTCCTGGCTGCTGGGCATATAATTTACTTTCCCTTTTTAACAAGACACACATTGACCCAATATTGGGTTGATGCTGGACTGACGTCGCTGACGGTGGGCCAACATTAGTACAACATTGGAACAAGGTTTTATGTGTGCTGTGCTGGATGGAGGTGAGCTAGTTGTCAGTCATGCTGTATACGATACATTGTAAACCTGTTTTAACGGTGGAGTGTATGCAACACATAATTATATAATTCAATGCACACCTATGCATGTATAAATATGATAAATAAGCAGATGAGGGCCAACATGGCTAGTCATTAGTGAGATCAATGAAAAGTACATGTATCCGGGAATGTGTATGGTGGACTACCACTCTGGCCTACGAATTTTTTTTGGGGGGGCTACATTGGCATCACGATGTCAGGGTCGGTGTTCGATCACCGGCCTGGGCAGTTTCAAGTCTTAGCAGACTTGAAGGGGGGTCGAATCTTAGATTGCTGGGGTATTTAAAAAAAAAGTTAATTAGACTACCTGTAAAATACTGCTTGAATTGATTTTTGGTGTGGCAAAGTATAAGATAAGACCCCCGGGTATTTTTATGTATTCTTAGCTGCAAATGGTGCAAGATCAGGCTTTGTGTCCCCCCCCCCCCCCCCAAATGACGGGCCTGCTTACAATGAGGACCAAAGCCGTTATTCTGACTCGAAATGCAATAGGCCTGTCATCAATGGAGTTACGATAAACAAGTAACAAGTCAGACAGGAGAAGTTAACCCACGAGTGTGCTGAATGCTGCCGAGGGACGAGAAGAGATTTAACCCTTTAACTGCCAAATTATTCAATTTGAATTTTCACCCCCTTGAAGTTGTGCCTCGTTGACGCGATCCACAACTTCAAGTGAGTGAAAATTATGCAGATTTGACTAGATGGATGTCAACTCTTTTCTAATCTTGCTGGTTGATGTCACATTTTATCTTTAACATATTTAAAATATGGTACTGAATGAGCTAATAGAAAATGAAAACCCGAATATATGCGGCACCGGTGGTTAGAGGTTAAGCGGGATATGTAGCCGGATGTGTATGTCGTACTGGAGTGATTACCACTCTGGTAACCGAGTTAACTCTACACTGGTAACACTCATATCATATCTGCATGTCTATAATTGTTACAAAAAGAAAATGTTAAACGTCGAAAAACATTTTTACATTTTTTAGTAGAATAAATTGTATAATCTGCCAATGACGTTGACGCTGCCAATGACGCAATTTAGCGAACGAAACCTCGTATTACTATTTTGTATCTGTTTCAATTGCTTAATAAAATATGTTTATACATGACGCTGTCAACCCCAACTGTAAATGACTGAAAAATACCAATATCAGAGAGTTAAACCTCTCTAATCTAGTCATAAACAAGAACAGTTATATATTAATAGTGAAACTGTGACAATGCACGAAATAATTTGGATATTTTAAATTTTATATTATTTTGTCTTCGGCTCACCTGCAGTCCCTGCTTGGTACATATGGCCGAGTCGACTCTCACCCCGGCCGCGGATTTCAGCGGGTATATTATAAGCCCAGATATCACTCCTGCTCGCTCCATGTCACTGCTCAGAATGACATCTACTGCTCGCCTGCAAATGCTGTCGCTGCACTTGGTCTTATAGGACAAGAGGAGCCGTGCACAGCTCCACCCGCACTGCCCTGCAAAGACCAGCAGCGGTAACTGCTGACTTTACAAGTTCGCAGTTACCGCTGTTTGTCTTTGCGCCTTTACAAAAGTCATTTCTAGAGTAAACCATGTCCTTGATCGGAAGTTATGATCAAAATGCGTCGATTCCCACAGATAGGAATATTTTTTCGCGCTCCGACAATTGCGATAATCTATATGTCGTGGCAAAGGCCTATTTAACCATTTAACCGTCAAATTATTCAATTTGAATTTTCACCCACTTGAAGTTGTGTCTCGCTGACGCGATCCACAACTTCAAGTGAGTGAAAATTATTCAGATTTGGCAAAATGGAGGTCAACTCTTTTCAAATCGTGCTGATTGATGTCACATAATGGCTTTAACATGCTTAAAAGGCGGTACTGAATGTGGTAATAATTGAGTGAAAAACCCAATATATGCGACACCGGCGGTTAAAGGGTTAAAATAGATGCGCTATTAACCCTATCAGCGCGGGGCCACGTCAGAATTTAACCGTGCAAAGACGGTCCCCACTCTGAAATAATTAAAATATTACTAATGCCCGTCAACCCGTCACACAGGTATTAAAATGAAGCGGAAAGACCTAAGTCAGACGTTTATGATTATTTTAAATTGAAAAAACCTTTTGGTTTCCATGGTTATTACACAAATATTTCAGCGTTGTAAGGGTTAATAATCAAGGGTAATTGTCTTCACAAATACCTCCCCACTTCACACCGTCGCGCAAAGGCAAACAGCCGTAACTGGTCACTTTCCAAGTAACCAGTTACTGTTTTTTAATATGCGGGGCAGGGCGAGTGGGTCTCTGTCCACAGTGGTTAGAATCACGCTCGGTGCTGTAGTTTCATTCGATAAGCGCGCCTAAATGTTATTTTAATATTGGTTCACATGTAGTTTAAAGTTGGTTCACATCGGTCAAATATTCAAATCGAATTAATACAAGGTTGCGCAGCTTCACTACCCGCAGAGGGGTCTGCCAGGAAAACATTCAAGGTCATAACAAACGTTGAGCCGATGCTGTTTTGATGATGGACACTGGACGTTGCTCGCCCAACATTACATCCAACAATAGATTGATGTTTCGTGCTTGTGGTGATTAACCTAATATTCTGTGAAACGCAGTGACGTCAATTGGTGAAAACAAGGTTATATAAGAACCCTCCCCCATACTTCATTGTATTAGCCAGCTCGGTGAAAACAAAGGAGGTCGAGGTAATTCACAGTTTCACAGAATTAGGCCCTACTGTTTGGGATAAGGCCTAAGTTGCCTCCATAGGGTTCATCCCTAATTTCAAAACAGGCACCCAAAACATTATGATTATAAAATTAAATCTTACCACAAAGGTTGTCATCATTGATAGTATTTATCAGCCAATTTTCGCACATGATGGTCATAAAATTATATCATTCGCCTATAAACTCGCTCACTTTGTTAATATCATGTTTATGAGTTACACAGAAGGAAGCCAAGGCCAATAAATTTGTGATATTTGTTTCAAGAAATATTTGTCCGAAAGCTCAAATGACTATACCGGGTTTATGTCATCTTGCCTAATCAGGCCAGACAGTCCGACCCCATGCAGGGCTGTATGCAGCAGACAGCTTGATAGGTGAAGGAGGGTGGATGTATGCATGCAGCCAAATACTATACACAGCACAGCAGCCGTTAAAACAATGCTATTTCAATCTTGGATCGTAGCCCTCTATTTCGCATCATTAGATCATGGCGCCATGTTTGAACTACTACATTATTTGGCATAAAATTTCCCTAAATATCCAAATGGTTTTTGTTGATTTCCATCAATTATTTGTATCAAATCTATTTGATCTCTGATGTATACAGTTTTGGACGGTACCACGGAAATTTCACAGAACTGAAGTGGCGTGATTATCTAGCGCTGACGTTAGTTCTGATTAGGCATTGTTTTCTCATGGTTCCATCTTCGCGGTACTGATCGGTACAGCTCCAATCGGATAGCTCATGACTTTTTCCAAGGATAAATCATCACGACATTCTGAAATCACCAGATAGCTCTTCCAAACACAAGGTTTGAGAGTTCACTGCACATCGAGCTTTGTTCCGTATTGGTAACGTATACTCACTTTCTTTTTTGTGGGAGTTAATGTTTTACAGGGGCTTTTTTGTTTGACTGTACGAAGAATTTGTACCACCTACTGTTTCTTTACAGATGTAACTGTTCCCAAAAGAGAGCATTGAATTTCAGCTGTGACATGCATGCCAGTAGCAATATTCACTAATGCCGCTGGTTTAGTAGCAATATCAAATGGATACATTATTAATTATATGCTCTTCTATTACAACAACATGCTCTTCATCTTGCTTCATCTTAGATGCTTCGAGTTGCTCATGTGATTTGTAAGTCATTGCATTTACATACTAACGGTGATGTGTCTAACTAGAGACCACCGCATGATGGCTAGATTTTTGCGGGTGAGACCAATAATTCCACCGTCACTTTTGGTAGCTTTGATGACTGATTTGTGCTTATTCCATTGAATACTCCAGAGGGTTGATTGATGAAACATGTGTCTGAAGTGCCGGTGGGATATTAAACATATCCAGTATACATAGTGGAAGCCAGCGTGAGTGTTTCTGTTTGTTAGTTGCAAACAGATAGGGCAGACAACTTGTTTGGGTACAAAAACGTTGTTCCCATTTTCCTAGTCGTTCAACTTGCAAGTCTAATAGCATTAGCTCAATAGCTTCAAGAATTAGGTCACGTGCCAAATTCAAATTTATTTATTCATGCTTCAATTACGATTTTTACATCTGTTAAAGTATATATATATATACAGACAGGCCTCGGAGATCCGTCCTCCGATGTTCCGTCTTCTTCTACATCCGTCTTGGTTTTGACGGGAACGGATCTGCCCAATGTATTTTTGCTCCTATGTTCCGTCATTCCGATGTCCGCCTCCGTCATCAAATTTCGGGGACGAAAGGGTTAAATCAATGAATAAGTGTCCCGTTTTTCTGTCACGTTTTCCGCCTCTGTCATCAAATCTCGGTGACGAAAGGGTTAAATCAAGCATGACTTAAGCGTCTCATTGTTTTGTCACCAGATGACGGTCAGTCACGCTAATTGTGTGAACGCCACTTGTCTGTATAGTGATTGTGGCATTGTTCATGTCCTTTTTAAACCATTTCCCCTACGCTGACTGAATGCACCTAGCGTGTAAGGGATTAGTGGGGGTCTAATTAGCAGATAAAAACCCGGCAAACACATCTTCACGATGTGAACATTGGTTTACTGCTGGGCCACTGCCTCTGACACCGTACCCCCAACAAAGGAGAACCGCTCGTTCTACACAACACTTATCGACGGCAGTAATATGATACAGCCCAGCAAACACGAGACCAGTGTTGATACAATGTTGGGCCAGTGTCTGAGACTATGGGTTCACATTGTGTCAATATTGTGTGAATGTTTCCTGGGTCAAAGCCAACGTCTCGCACATTGAAACAATGTTCAGTCATAGGCCAACTTGGCACAATGTTTAATTTCGTGTGTATATAGCCGATAGTTTTAAGCCGATAATGATTATTTAATTTGACCTTCAATAGGTCTGGTGTAGATATCAGTAGTGAAATGTTTGATTTTGTTAACTAAATCTATAGGTATGTAACAATTTCTGTGAACAGATCGTAATTATTCATGCCGTCATCTACGTTGAGGACATCAATTTCATAGATTAGGCCTATAGTCTAAGCCGTGAATACTTGTGTTTCGGTTAGCAGGAAGTGTCAACACCTATTTGAGCGTTGAATGGTTTACCATTGTGAAAAGAACAGCATGTAAAGCCCAACAATAACAGGAAGACAATAGTTGCACGTCCGGTGTCAAGCGAAAATTAGGCATGGGGTAGATATTAGGCATGGCCTCAACTCCTACTCATTGCGCATGACTGTGTGTAACGCCTACGGATGATCATGCAGCGAATTTTTTATATTAATGTACTTGTATATTTCCATTTTTTTATGTTGTCGAAGATGCGGTAAGCTCAAATATCTATTAATGTTGTGTATTATGCTGATCAAGGGGTTTTAGGTATGTGTAATTAAACTGTGCAGTCTAATAATAATAATAGTGATGACAAATTAATAATAATTACGCAATCCATGGAGATCGACAATTTATAATTCATGATCATATCAGTATATCACTAAATAGACATTGATGTGTCTCAAATGATATTATTTTGGGGGAGTCTATCTCACTAAAGATGTCATATTATAAACCAGTAATAATAAGAAATCCTGTATGATTTAATAAAAATACAGAACTCGTATAAATAAATAAAAACTTTTTAATAATTACAGACTTTTATGTATATGTAAACTTAAATGATATCAGGATTAATAACAATTTTAAGTTGGCTTCATAAAGGATATTACGCCTAGCATTACATGTACTAATGTGGTCAACTGTGTGGCTTGACAACGCCTGGTCAGAGGCCTGCGAAATTAGGCATCACCTTGCTGACAGCCTACTGTCCACGCATTGACCGTGACGTGTCAGCAAGCTAATGCTTAATTTTGTGGATGTCGGCGGTATTGACACCACAGTGGAACAGTATCACTTATATCAGTATTTGATTACATCACATCTATCGATTTATAGAAAGAACTGCAAATTGAAAAAGTAACACAACACAGCCTTATTCAAATAAAACATTTGTTTATTTTCATCGGATATAACATGATT